>SEMN01000106.1:604414-1208828 GCA_005408345.1 Macquaria australasica
TCCAAGTGGGAAAGGAAGCATATTAGCCATTTTAGCTGTGTGTGATGCGTTACGCCTGCACACAGTCTGCTCCTGCTGATTGTGATTGGGTTTACATGGGAAGAGCTTGCGAACAGTGTATTTATACAGCTGTATTTTTATAGAGTCAGCAGCTGGATAGGTGCTGAGGGACTTTGTCCTCTTCACAGAGCAGACACCAATCCTTTGATCTTTTCTGCTCCATTACAACAAATACATTTAAACCCTTTTAGCTCTTAACACTCTCGGGGGAGCAATCTGAAGGAAATCTAATGTATGTCACACTTTGGGAAGCTACACACACGGTCAAACACAAAGAATACTGATGGAGGAGGTGACCTGTAAACACAAAAGTTCACTCTGTATCCTTTTAAGGTGGCAAAGAGGGAGGAATGGTGGGAAGAAATTGAGCCTCGGCAAAGTGAATCACTTGTTTAACTTGGGTAACCATAAGAATCACAACAGCTAACCGACAGTTGGACTCCTGAAGTCAAACTGTTGAGACACCAGAGAATATTCATGGCCTTAGGAGGTGAAATCCACACCAGTTGTTCCATCTCTAAAGCGTTAGTTTCCCATGCTGCACCTGTTACTCTCACACCATCAGCATCAGACTGGACAAAGCATCTTTTTCAAACCTTTTGTATCCGTAAGGAACAGAAGCTTTCTGTTTGTCACCGGAGAGGCATGTGATTAACATACCTGTCCTTTTAAAGAAGGTGCTTTTCTGTGCAGGATGCTTTATGGTTGAGTGAAGTGTAATTCAATGGGCCAAAGGGTAGGCAAACCTTTAGGTTTTTACTACCAGTATATTGCCCTGCTTCTGAAACTAGCATCCAGTGTAATGAAGTGTGACACCAATATACATTGAAGGATCGTCTTCAGAGTCAGTGACAAAAGGCTACTGTCTTTTATGAGCCCGGGCTGGAATTAAAGTCTGCCCCGCTCCCACTTACAATAATTCATCAGCCAAGGTTCACCCTGACTTTATTGCTATGTAAATGTCTGTATCATATTTCCTACTTAGGGATGGGGAGGGAGTGGCATCCAACTCAAATGAGGAAGGCCTTGGCTCAGCTGATATCAGGTTCTGATCCTTTGACAAACACACACCTAAATGCAATGATTACCGCTCTTTACTGTATGTCAGTACAACCAAAGACTTTTATATACATATAAGGCTGGCAATATTCATGCTTTTCTTCTTGTCAACAAATCCCAAAGCCAACAATGACTAGATCCAGAAGTATTTTCTGTTTAGCCAGAGCCTGATATAGCTCATTCCTCTGTGCCATAGAGCTCCATTTTTGCTCAAAAACTATTAAAAACATGTTAATGAGCCACACTGTTACACTGAGTGACATGTTCCTTCATTACGATGAACATGGGCACTGTAGTTTATTTTGAGTGAATCCAAAATACATCATCCTGCTGCTGTAAATACTCAGTAGCACACCAAATGTGTATTAATCCACAGCTGAAAATAGTCCTCAACAAATTCACTATTTACACCTGTTTAAGTAATGTTTGCCAAAAACTACAGTGCCCAGCTGTTTTAGGGAATTAAACTACATATTTGTGAGCCATTTTTAAAGATTTACATCTTCAGTAGCGGCTTGAGGCTGTGGCAGGATAAGGAAGTAGGAAAGTATTGAGAGACAGACCAATGCATTGTTGGTTTTGGTCTTTTCTATTGTATTAATATAATTATTAGGGCTGCAACTAATTATTATTATCATTTTTGATTAATCAAGATTTTAGTTGTATACTCTGCTGTGCATTGTACGAGGATTCATTTTACAGTAAAACAAATGTAATGATTGGATTGATTGATTGAGAAAAGTTCCAAATATTCACACTGGAGAGGCTTTAATCTAGAAATGTATAGCATATAAAGTTTGCATGTTAGCTAAAATTATTATTCTTAATTAAATTAGTTGTAGATTTATTCTCTGCTGATCGACTAATCAGTGAATTCCTTTATTTCTCCTTTTATTTCCCCTTAAATAGCTTTAAAGTTGGGTAAATCCACTCATCCCACACTGTCTGAGAGTATGTGTATCTGTATCAGCTTGTTCCAGCTCTTTATTGAAGTTATATGATGTTTACACTGAGTGCAATATTTCAAACTGCATCACATGGAAATGTTATATGTCTTGTGCTTCATTTTATACACGTTTCCCCAAAATTCAGCCTGAAATATTTGGTATCTTTGGAAACTTTGGGATCTCCACTAGAATTTAAAATTAAGTGCTGTGGGTTTGAACAATGTTTAGCTGCACAGCAAGAGTTTGTAATGACTGATGCAACAGCAAGTAAGTGGGGTTTAAGAGGTTCAATCTGTAATTGTTTCATTCTTATAAAATCTTGATTGTTGGTATCTACTACAAGTCAAGTTGCTGAAAATAAATGACAAGCGATAGTTAGCTGTCTGCAATCTGCTCCCACCTGAATGTTAAACAGTAAGAATTAATTTCACTCTTTGAAGTGGTATCATGCTCGGGCAGTTTCTCTCTAAAACTGCACTTTAGTCAAACCGCTACATGACGCTCCAGCAGAAATTCAAATAGCCTTTGGAAAGGTCGATAAGTTGAATATATCTTCAGGCACCTCTATGGAAAAGAAAACGACTGACAAAAGGAAGATCTGAGCGACCGAGACATGCTTTCCTTTTGTCCACACTAGTCCCATTGTTTGTGACTTTAAAGGATAACAGGAGCTACACGTAGGTATTCCTGGTCCATTGAGGATCTTTTTCCCCACAGACTTTCTTTGTTCTCAGAGCTGTGGGCAGAAAGTGCACAATAGATGATGATGCAATGCGAGAGTTTCAGCTCCTTTAAAAAGTAGCTCCCACTAAGGCTGGTTTGAAAGGCCAAGAGGGTGTGGTACCGAATATACTATATAGATACTATATAGACCCAGGTACTGGTTACATACTTTCAGTGGAAGAGAATGGGACTGAAGTGTGTCATAACCATCTTCATTCTAATTACTTTCAACCTGGGACTTAAATTCCTCATTTCTGTTATAATGACAATTGATTGTGGTAAGAAGTTTTTATCTTTTGGTTTACAATAAAATCTAAACAAGCCAAAAACATATTAAAGCACATCTTCAAGCACATCCCACGGCCTGAAACTGCGTATATGGTGGCATTAAGGCCTGTTACTTGAATTATTCTGGGATATTTAGCATAGTTTTACTTTACTACACCAACGGTGGTTTCACATCATATTGGATGTTTAAACAAGACTCTACAGCCATGCTAGCAGTTCTCTAAGGCTGTACAGTGGTGCTTTGAGCTAAATGCTGTTGTTAAGCAGGTATAATGATTACCATGTTCACCATCTTAGTTTGACATGTTAGCATGCTAATATTTGCTAATTAGTGCTAAACACAGAGCACAGCTACGCCTGATGGGAATGTCATTAGCTTTGGCAGGTCATAAACCAAAGTATCTGACAAAATGAATTTTTGAACTGATGATGATGCTAGACTAAAAGTCAGGAGATTACCAGATCATCCTCAGGCGACCATGAATGTCTGTACAAGATTTCACGGTAAGCCATGAAAAGTGGTGGACTAACCGACCAACACTGCCATCCATAGAGCCCTGCCTTTAGTATGGCTAAAACTGCAAGTGTAGTTGCAAGCCCCCTTTGTGGCACTTTTTAGGGCCAGTAGCTCCCAGTAGCTCCGCAGTGTACCCTGTAGTCTATATTTAATTTATAATATATGGATTACGTATTGTGTTCATTTCCATTGATGCTCACCCTCATATCGTGGATGGACTCGAGGCGCGTAGGATCCAAATTTGATCAGAACGGGGATGTCGAGTCCCTGTCGAACCCATTCCACCACATGCAGGGTTGCCGAGGACACAGCAGCTGGGTCTGATGGAGGAAAATTACACTCCAACTCCACCACACCTCCAACCTCTCCACGCACCTCCGGCCTCGCACCTTCAGTCGTTGCTGTTGGGTTTGTCAGAAGCAAAATTACTTTAAGTTAGTTTACTATTATATATGACAAAATAAAATGAATGATTAATATGGACAATGGTGTGCACATATCGTGGAAAAGATTAGCTGAATGGACAGTGGCATGCAAAATATCTTTCTAATCAAACGATGGAGATACTTACAAAACAGGAAAAAAAACACAGTGAAAGTCTGCAAATATGATCTCGCTGACCCCATATCTGTCACTCACACAACCTGCATCATGTTCAATCTGTTGGCAAAAGAGACACAATTGTCACATAATCACATTACTTCCTTGGCTGCACACAAGAAGACAGCCATCTGTGACAGATTTCCAAACTAAAAAGGCTACAGCAGAGCTGTCGCTTCTGTCATAATTTTACAGACAAGGGGGAGAGGAGCGCTCAGATTTTTATACAGCTTTCCAATAACTGGAATTCATCCCATATCATTACACAAATGGGCAGTGCTGCCTCTGCTGCCAGAAAATTCCCTGGCCCTATATCCTTTTCTGAAAGTAAATGTCATAAATGTCACATAAATCTTTTGAGAGTCACGTGAGGAGCGACATCTAAGTGTTTTATTTAGAGCACATCAATGAAGACGTTTGGCTGAAGTGGCCAGGAGACTCAGCACTCAAGGACAGAGATAAGCTGAGCTGATGGGAGCGCAGGCTACAGCAAGGCATCAAGGAGTGTAACTTAATGTCAAGATGCAGCGACCGATTCAATCCCATCAAAACAACCTCTGCTCCTATTTTATCAAATGTGTAAACCAGTGTGAGGAAATCAACATGATAGGTCCGATGCAAGAAATACACACTAAAAAGAATCCATAATTGTTACCATCAATCACCTCCTATAGTAGAAGCTACCAGCTAATGTATGAAATCACACTCTAAATTAGTAAACGCCACACATGCTGATCCGAGGTCTTCTCTTCTACATATTTGTCCTGGTATCATGCTGGCCATTTACAGTGTGCCACAGCTAGGGCTGCAACTACAGATTATTTTCATGATTACTTGATTAATCATTTAGTCTATAAAATGTCAAAAAATCGTGAAAAATGCTCATCACTATTTCCCAGAGCCCAAAGTGTCGTCTTCACATTGCTTCTTCTGTCCAACCAACAGTCCAAAACCCAAAGACTCTACATTTACTGTCATAATTGACAAATAAAAGCAGCAAATCCTCACATTTAAGAAGCTGGAACCAGCTGATGTTTGACATTTTTGCTTGAAAAATTAAAATTAAAACTATTAATCGATTATCAAAATAGTTGCCAATTAATTTTCTTTCAATCGACTTACTGATTAATCAACAAATCGTTGCAGCTCTATCCACAGCTGCTGCTGGTTAAAGTCAGATTTGACAGGAAATGGGCTGAAATCAGCTCCACAGCCACACACCAGTCTAGCCTCACTTGCTTTAGCCCACATCTATAACAACATCTCATTAAGCTATGCTAATTACAGTACACTCATGTAAAGAGCAAAGGGTAACTTTTGGTGGCAATGCCACAGGCAAATACTACAGGCACGTGTTATCATGTCTACACACCCACAAAGGCAAACATCAAGAAGTGTGCCAGGTCAGAGCTGAGTTTTGAGTATGTGGTTCATTAACACTGGCACAGTGGTGAAACAATGATTCAGACTCCTTACTCAAAGTGACACTAGGTACGTTTGCTGAACAGCGACCACTGCAGCTACAAATGACAATTATTGGATGATGCTAAATGCTGTTAATCATTTAGCAAAAACGCTAAGCTATTGGAACAGTAGCACACATGGAGAAGAGTCATAAAGTCAGCAAACTGACTCAGTAATGTCCGTTATATAGCTATATTTACCTAAAGTTTCTAACATCAGCTAACGTTAGCCACCATATGCTTCTGGTCCAAAACCAGACCAAGTAAGCCTGTAGCAGCAGATACTGCATTGAGCAACAGTGTGTTATATTGCTTCTCTCAAAAGTTACATAGTCTCACTTTAAGTAAAAGTAGCATACTGCAATGTAAAAATACTCCATTACAAGTAAAGGTTTTTTTTTTTACATATTTTTAGAAGTTGATCATATCTATTGTGATATTTGTTTTGTATATTTTCTGAAAACAACTTTAGCTATAAATGTAATAAAGTAAAAAGTATAACATTTCCCTCTGGAATGTTGAAGAAAGTGTAAAGTAGCATAAAATGGAAATGTAAAGCACTCAATAACAGTACTTAAGTAAATGTACTTAGATTACTTTCCACCACTGTCAGTGTAGTGCTGCAAAGTAACTCAGCATACTGAAGTATACTTCACATTGCCAATTGTTTAATTCTTGATTGTGGTGTTGATGGACACTTTTGTTCCTCAATTAAAGGCACGACGGAAATGAAGCAGAAAAGAAGTGAAAAGTTGTTGGCAGAGGTGCACCAGCTCCACTGTCAGCTCATTAAACAAGAACCAAAGAAAAAAATCCCACAAATCCTTGTGGGGGAAAAAAGCTCACCATTAGTGGAGATATTAGCTTACTTAAATTGGAAGTTCCAGAGTTTAAGATTGACAGTTCGTGGCTTGTATCATTTCTGGCAGTTGCAGAAATGGTAACGGACTGTACATTCATTTCTTGAATGCTACATTATCACATAGGGTATAATACGATACAACTTAGTGTCCACCATCATGGAAATCTGTCCTTGACTACACTAGCAGTATAAAACATTGCAACATTAAGACATGACACATTACAGGTAACAACAGCATGTAAAGCAATAATAACATCACCTAAGATGTGAATGACATCAAATCTACATGTAAAGTCAAACAAGTACTACTAAACAGTGCTTTAGTATACACTACTGAAAGTATTTAATGTTGGTTTTAATTTGGGACACAGTGAGGGCTCTTAAAATTAATTTAGTAATACTGCATGAAATGGTATTGTTACTCAAAATGAAATTGAGGGTCATTTATTTTGTGAAGTTTCTTGTGAATAGTTTCTATCTTCAGTATCTATGGTTACATGTGTTAAAAACCTGCTAAATCCAGAATAAAAAAAAGTCCACTGCAAAATTACAAGGTTGACTTTAATAGATTTGTAAGGTCAAATGAATGATGCCCTCTTGTCATCTTCAGTGTTCTCTGTAGTTAGTGAGTATGAACAGTGAACACACCCTCGTCCCAGCAACAGCAGCAGCAGCAGCAGCAGCACAGGCCATATCTGCTCTCCCTAACCATAAGGCTTTTATGGGCTTTTTTCATTTCATGGCTGGGGCAAAGTCTGAACCGGTGAAAAACAATTACGCAGGCTGTCAACAACTGCAGTGCTTGTTCCAACACACTCCCATGCTTCAGCAAACAGCACAGCATACACAGATTCTCCACAAAATCAAAGCCAAAGTCGGGAACACTCCTCAGTCTGCGGCGCGTCTGCTGATCGTCGTCTATTGGAACATCAACAGGCGTCTATCCTCTGCCCGTCACCCGCCTGGCTTCATGCAAAGCAGCACAGCAGAAAGTTTATCCTGAACTTATTACATTTGAATTATGCATTGAGTGTTTGCTGAGACTGAGCCAGGCAAGCCAAGGTTAAACTTCCAACATTATGATTCTGTTGCTTCTCATCTTCACACAGTGGGCGAGGATGAAAGAACAACACACACACACACACGCACACTCACACACAAATTAAGACTGCCTGTTGCCATGACTAAGCAGCGGTGACTCTTCCCTGTTTGGCACATAATGAACAGATGCTCAGCATCTTCTCCTCGTTCTTCATCGACTGCCTCTCGTTAACTAAGAATGGAGATGATAAGGACTGAATACCCTGTAATGACGTTCATCGTGTTGCCGATTTAAGAAATATATCCAGACACGTCTGCTCTGCATTTGGCATCCAAATACAGGGCAGCCACAGGTGAATAAAAATGTTGTTTCTAGTTTTATTGCTGTGACCAGGTCAGACTTATTTGTGTGTGTGGCAAAATAGCAAGGCAATAAAGGGGAACAACAGTGATAAAAAAATTTTTTTTAAATCTGTTGCGGAGGAAAAGAGCAGGGAAAATGTGGCAAACACAGCAAGAAGAAAGATGAGAGGCAAAAAAATCTTGTTAAGCTGCAGGACATTTTCTGTCATTAAATCTGAACCAAAAAGTCACAGAGCTGACAAACAAAGTGGCCTGCACAGGTGAAACGCTCAGCCATCGTAACACAGATGGTCTCTAGACGTTTCCCCACAGACGTATCCTTCCTTCCTCTGACATTAAGAACATGCATAAACATAGGCATGTGACAGCACAGCACCCTGGAAAATGTTTAAAGCTATAACAAATGAGCCAGTAGCTCACAAAAGAAAGCACCCCGTCTCACGCAGATTTATCAGCTGACAGAAATAGAAATGTCGGTGACAGGCATGCTGTTGAAATTCTGTGTTGATGCCATTTTAATCTACACGAGGAGAGAAATGGAGACCGGCTGATGAATCGCGGCCGAGGCACAGTAACAGATTTATCAGCAGTTCTGCCTCCTCTTGCCCCACCACACTCGAAACCAAAAGATAAAAGGGGCTCCTACACATTTGTTTTCCGATCAAATTCCATTTCCCTTCACTTCCCTAGTGTCTACACTCACAACATCCCCTTCATAATGTCCCAGGTATCTCCCTAAAGACTTGATTTGAGACTCAAAATCAAAAATATCAAGCCAGGTAAGGCAGTGACATACAGGCCTTGTATAGTCTGACAGCTTGAATATATAATCATCAGGCCTGTGCATTGAAAAGACTTTAAAAAATATTAACACATCTTTCAAAAGGAAAATCAGCCACCTGAAAGACTTCAGTTCTGTATTCCGAAAAACCTCACCTATATATCCATCATATTCCAATCATTTCAACTTGTAACACACACACAGTTCCTCTTTGCCAACCTCATTCATTGAGGTTATTTGAGAATGTTCATCTTGACAGAGTAAACATTTTTCTGTAGGTTTTTTTTGTTTTTTTGTTCACCAGCTCTTTGGAGCTCTGTTTAGCTGACGTGCTTTGAAAAGTCACGTCAGAGTGCTGATTGCCCGCTGACACCTCTCGCAGCTGCAAAAAAAAAAAAAAAAAAACATGCCGCTTATTGCCATTCAACCTGCTCTAACCCACCTCTGCAGCAGTAATTGTTATTGTGATTTAGTTACTCCAGTGCCTGAGCTCTTCTCCACAAGGTGATTATTTTGTCTGCGCCTCTGCAAGTATACATTATATTTTTTTCATAGCTTGCACGTGGCTTAGAAAAGCCCATTTTTAAATTCTAACACAAGCTTTCCATCACAATAGGAATGTTTTTGCGTGGCTCAGTTTGATGTGCACTTAAGAGAAAATAGGACAGAGTGAAAAGGGAAGAGAAAAAAGGAAAAATAAAGAGGTTTCCACTGTGTGGGTATTGCATCTCTACGGTCAGAGCACAAACATTAGGTATCTTTTCTATGAATCAGAAACGTAAATCCAGAAGAAAGGCACAATCTTTTTGCTGATTTAATCCATGAAATACTCTTCAGTCATATACAGAAAAGCAAGAGTGTCAGGGGTTAAAAGCATAGATGGGGCAAAGCCACTGTTTGCAAATCACAAATAGGTCTCAGGTCTTGGCTATAAAGTCCCAATTCAAGACCAACGAGTTCCAAGTCAAGTCCAAGTCCTATACTTTGTGTTTCAAGTCCTAAGCAAGTCATTATCAACCCTTCACCAAATTGAATGCCACTTTTTTCAACAGACTAACAGCGAGTATAATCAAAAATGTACAGAAAAATGAATTATTTTTAAAAATTGTATGTATTACTTAAACTGTTCCTGTGCAATTATTTGTCATTTCTGAACCAAATGTTTTGCATGTAGCCATGTTTTTTTTGTTGGCAACTGCAGAGTTTTTACATCTCAATCTGATAATCTGAGGTATATCATCTGTCGTCTGTCTGCTGGCCTCCACTGCCAAACGCACATTTTCCCTGAAGCTCCTGCAACATGATTGGTTGCTGTCAAGTTGATTCAAAGCATATCTGTTGTCAGGAAAATAAAGAGCTTTTACCACATGAGTTTAAATTTTTTTGGTCTTTTTTTGGAGAGGATATCAAATCATTACAACTTAAAAGCCCAAGTGAAAGTTGATTTTGTCGAGTCAAGTCTAAATTCATCAGACTCGAGTCCAGGTCATGTGACTCGAGTCCAAACCTCTGGTTAAAAGTTAGGATTTGCTAGACAGGAGGCAATCTTGGCCCTGAAACTCAATATTAGGTTATGTGTGGTTATGTCCAGGGTAAAGCACTTAAAAGTTACAGCAGAAAGCAGAACTACATTAAATTAGTTTTAACCTTAAAGGCTCTGAAAACCTGTTCTCTCAATCAGCTTCTTACTATGAGAGATGGACTCCTACATGAAAACACTCTTTTCAGCCAAAGGTTTTGGTTATTTCACATGAGAGATTTCTGTTTTCCTTTTTTGTTTCTGTGCTCTTCTCGCTGGTTTGATGTGGGTGGGGCTCCGCTGGAACAGGGTGATGTCACATACGTGCGCACCAATCAGCATTTAGCAACATTTGAATCGGAACCTGATGACAGTCGGTCTGCTCAAACCACACCCACACAGTCCTAATGAAGAAAATTGAATTTGAGTGTTAAACTCATAATAAAGAATACCTAAAGATGTGCTTTTTGCTCACTTAGTCATGACTGTCAGTGTTATAAAGAAATTCTTGAACTTTTGAAGCCAAGTTTTCAGGGTCTTTAAAAGGACAAGTTGGTTTTACATTACTGACTGTTTTAATTGTGTTGTCCCTACATTCTGGCAGTTGTTGGTTTCTATTCATGTCACTGCAGTGTTGCGGAGACTGTTTGGACCTGGATAATTCATCACACATCATAATGTCTCCTTTCATTTTTGTCAAAGTTACATTATTGTCGAGTGGTGACTCAGTGGAGAATTTCCAAAGGAGTCTCTTCTCATAAATGTTATTCTAAATCAACATTACAACAGGCTTTTGAGTCATGCGTAATGCACTGGGATAAAGCATGCAAAAACACTGGTATGGGCTCAGTAGTGTTTTGCAGATAATAATTTGCATCTACTTCAGGTTGCTTTAAGTATAGGATTTAAATTGTTCACTGCATTAATACAATTCAGGTGAATGTCAGGCAAGGTCCTTGTCCTTCACAAAAAAGTACATATAATTAATTTCCACTCACCTCCCTCTGATGATGTAAACTTTATGGAGAATATCATATTATGAGAAACTGCGCCCATCTGGCACCTTAACAGACTGAATCAAACTAGAAATAGAATGTGAAATGATTAAATGGGCCTATAGTCTAGGGGAAGTTATGAGAATATTTCTGTGGAATAAAGATAGACTCTGGCCTCAATACAAAGTCAACAGCACAAAAAGATGACATTTCATATTCTGGCTCTACATATTGCACTATTGTAAGGTTGTAAGTTATAGATGTATCCACGTCAGAAATAATCTCTCTCCCAGTGTTAAATGTAGCCTACTGAATAGGATAGTGTTATCAGCTGTGCTCCTCTTTGAACCACGAACCGTTAAAAGTACATTCATCGATACTTTTATGGTTTTGATGACATTACACAAAACTGTAGTTTGTATTCTTGCATTTTTAAAGCCCTGAATATGATCTGAATCGATGGGATGGACCCAGCATTGCTTTTGGCAGCTTTTTGAAGCAAAGTTTCCAGTTTTCCAGAAATCCCATATCTTAACCCTGGTCTACCATAGTTTTAAAGGGTTCAAATATGTGTTGGTTGTCACACCACTATAACCCAATTAAAACAATAAATACCGGGGGGGGGACAACATACAGAAGTTGTATTAGCTAAATGATTAACACAGACCTAGCCGGCTTTTGAGGGCTTCAGCTGGTCGTGAGAAGTGCCTGCTGCCGAGTTCAAGCTCCACAAACTTTCTGCCAGTGTCACATTTCACATTAAAATGAAAAGCCCCCATAGAAACTTCATTACTGACGTTTAAATGCATGACACAGTTCAGAGGATTGAGAGGACATTTCGCACTCCCCAGCACGAGCGTAGAGCATTAATTTCTCATCCTTTCAAAGCTGCTGGAAGTCAGAAACACTTTCAGAATCATTAACTCCTGTTTTTTTTTATTACTTATCCTACCTGTAGCTCGGTTTACTGGCAGCCGCTGAGATACTTCCTTTTAAAAACACATCCTTCGTGTGCGCCTCAGTTTGCTCCGTGTGGACACCAGGTCACTGTAAAAGACCTTGTTCCTTTGTGGCGTCGCAAACTACCTGAAATATGAGCGTTTTCTTTTTAAAACCCGCCGGTAACAGGTGTTCATTTCACGTACAGGTGACTGACACTGAAGCATCGACGCACTGTGCTGCGCCCTCGCTCATAGTCCAACCTCCCCCCTCTGGCTCCTGCTGTTCTCCTGTTGCGTTCAAAAGACTCAAACCACATTAAACTAAAGTTACTGGCCACAGTCCTTTAAGCCCTTTAATGTTTGAGCCAATGCAGCTTTAATAAAAGAGTTTGTTTGTGCAGGCAGAGGATGAAAAGGCGATTTTTCTTTTTCTTTTAGCCCTTAATCCCCTGATGGCACCCAGACCCAGGTTAGTGGTTACCACCAGAGGGTGTCCTTTACCTGATGTTGGTGGCCAAACCAGGACAGAAAGTTACACTTGTTGGAACTATGAGTCAAAATTAACATTCATCATCACACACAGAAAGTGACTTATTTTGTGACTGAGTGGCAAAAAAGTGGATTCTAATCTTATTCATATAAGTGTTCAAGAAGACGACTGTTTTGTGATATCACCAGTGATAGTCTATTTCTGAAAATGTCTCACCAAAAGTAAACTGTCACACTAAAATATACAGAATTGATTGTTTTTCCTTCTCTGTACAACAGATCAAAGTTATTTGTGTGATTTCTTCCCTTTTCCTGCTTTAATTTCTACTCTATATGCATGTCTTTTAAATGAAGACTAACATCATTACAAGGTAGGAAGGACGTTCTGGATCTATTTATTTATCTGTACTTTTACATTTCTATTTATTTATCTATCAATGTTGTGTCTGTGTTTCACATATTTACGTGTCATCTTTTTGCAGCTGCCATGGTAATCTTCTCTATATAGATTCCAGTTAATTTGTGCTGCCACCTCCTGCCATATGTTTTCTTTGTGTAAAGTGTAAGTGTCATAAATAAAGTGTCTTTGTAAATGGTTTAATAGTCTGCCATCACAATCATGGCTCAAAGGACTTAGAGAACGGACCTGACTGCAATCAAGAATCACAGTAACAAAACTTCAGATTCTAGATCAGATTTATACTTTTATTTCATTTTTTTTTTAAATCAAGCAAATGTATGTAAAAAAAATCATTTGGTTTTTATATTCAAATGAATATGCACAACCAGCAATACTTCATACACAAAGTAATACATTTCATTCAAAAATATACTATACTTCAATGAAATAATCAGTCTTTGGATAGTACCGCAAATATAATCCTTCAGGAGAAATATACCCCACCCCACCCAAGCTTTTCATGATATACAGACTACAGCCATAATTAAATATTTGTAGCTGTGCAACTGTGCAAAGAACACAAAAATTCTCAGTCATCCAAGTCATGGACCTTCAAGCAGTAGTAAGTTAAAGGCATCTGTGTAGTCTCCAAAAAGGTTTCGCCACTGATCCAGGGTTTGTTATCATTTCTTAAATGAGTGCTGAGTATTGTACATCAGCAACATGTTGCAGTGCTGTTGCAGGCAAGCAGCTTGTCTGACCTCTACTCATCGAGTGTTTGGTTCACTGTTAACAAGGTTGAATATAGCCTCTATGGGTTGTCAAGCTTTTGTGTGGAGGATAATACAACACAGAGCAGCGAATAAACAACACAGAATTTTAAAAAAAAATCTGCAAAACAGTTAAAATCCTGCACGGTGCACCTGTGAACAAACACAAGTGTTGAAATTTCGCCTTATTTAGTACATACATTCAGAAACTCAAAGTAAAACAGCAGGCAACAGTCTCAGGACACACAGTGCGGCAGAAAGAGGGGGATTCTCCGCCAATCAGCAGCTGTCAATTGGCTCAGTCGCCAAAATCAGGGATGTCGTCGTAGGAATAACCCCGGTAACCCTTGGCGGCGTAGTAGGCGATTCTCAAATGGTAAAATCCAGGGAGGAAAACGAGTAGTCCTATGATGATGACAGGAATGGTGCGGTCTGGGTGCTGCAAATATAACAAAGGAGAGCAGAGGAACCTGTGATGAGAGGTTACATGTAGACATTTCTTTGTTACGGGGTTTACAAGCCAAAAAGCTTGGTAACTTTCGCCGTGTGTCAGACTACACTATTTACTCCCAAACATCATAATACTGTACTTGGTAATGAGGTGCTGGAAGCAGTGCTTCATGTATTTATTTCAGGCTTTAACCTACTTATCTCCACGCCGCCTGCCAGCACGACATAGACACCCTCTGAATGAAAAGGGTGTGCAGGAGGCACATAGACGTGATGACTTCATCTGCCTGAGATCTGGTTTCATGTAAATCATTAGTCATTCCATGTACAGAGCAGCGAACCACCAGGAGGCACAGTCAGTCTCCATCAACCCCAAGTGGAGTGTTGGATTTCACCACCAGATGGCAGTCTTGTGCACTGAGTTACTGCAGCCCTCTCAATGTTTTTTTTTTCTTTCTCTTTTTGAAAGATGCACTGCTGCATTGGCCATGGCATTGGGTATCATCATATTGTAGCTTTAAGCATTTTAAACATTATGTTTGTCTGTGTCAAATTTCCAAACAACAAAACAAAACAACAAAAAAAACTGAATTTACAAAACATACAAAAAGAAACTGAAATGCGTGTTTTTGTAGTTGGAGAAAAGAAAATTCTTGATATATGGTTCACTCGCTGTTTTTTTTCCGACCTTTCAACCGCATCTCATGGTCTTTGCCAACCGATGGGAGTTGTCACGGAGATGGCTCATCACTTGTCATCATTTGAGGTTCCATACTGAGCAGACTCCATCCACTAATGAAGACCAGGTGATGCAGATGAAAGCTCCAGAAAAGGCAAGTAAGTGGACCTTGTGTTAAGATTTTTGTATTATTATTATTAAATGTAGAATGACTTCAGTGTCTTTTTGTAATTATGGGGAACCGACCCTTGATTCTGCAGTTTAAAATATGACTGTTAATTAATACCTGAATTGTTATTAGCTATTGTGAAGGGTTAACTTGTTTCAACATGGGCTTTATTTTCCATTTATTTGCCACTGCAATGGTTGACTTATTAATAATTATTTTTTTCTGGCATTTTTTGACATAGCTCCAGTTCACCAGGGACACTGTTTTGCAATAAACACACACACTTTCTTCACCTGCAACAAAAAAACAAAAAATTAAAATCACATTCTGTCAACACAAAACTCCTACAACTACTTACAATAGAACCTGCCTGCAACCCATTTTTCCATTATCCATTGCTTGAACCTTGTGTAATTTGTGGTATTAGATATGCTATTTTAACTTGCGTGGGCTAATTGGCAAGCAGACGGCTCAAATACTCTGATGCTGCTTTCCTGTCAGATCAAATTTTCTGCAAACGCAATCTGCAGATTGCAGACTGGGAAAATAAAACACGTTAACATTAACCTCCTACTGATAATTACAAACATAATATGTGCAGGCCTGTTATCTCACACACGGAGTCATGAATTTAGAAAGGCAAGTGGAACCTTGGCATTCTAAAAGGTATAAAATATCAAAATCATTAGTTATATTCAAACACACACAAAACCCATCTAGGCCAGGAAGAGCGAGAGCGCAGCAGAAAACTGGCAGCAAAGCAATAAAGTGTCAGGACAAGTGTTCAATTACAGCTATTTAAAGACCAGATTAACTGTAGCGTGAGTGTTTTAATTACTGCTAGAGTTGAAATTCTGGAGGCTGCGTTGGCTCTCTAGATGTGTGTCTAAAGTGGGTCTGGGTATCAGACTGCAGTATTTCTTTTGGTACCGACTGAAATGTTTTCATACTGTAGCACTATGGAGGCAAATCCGGGCCAATAGGTTTGATCATTTGAGAAAAAAAAAACTGTAATTGGAAAAACCCAAATTTGAAAACTGAAAGTTAAGTTTTGATCTTGAACTTTGAAAACTACAACAATGTATTCAAAATAAAAAGAAGTGTATGAAACCCTTTTTTCAGTTTAAATATAATTTTGATTCTGGAATTCTTTTGAATAAATAATTCATTTTCATTTTTCACCTTCCTATATATTTTGATATTTGAGGTCTTGTTTTTTTTGTTTTTTTTCCAAATCTTATTTTTTCGGTTTCAGATCGTATTTTTTCCAGTTTCAGACTTGACAGGCCTTGATCTGTCGTGGGGCGCGTGGCATCAACTGAGAGGTAGGCGTGGAACCATGAGTACTGGCATAACAAAGAAGGCTGAGGACCTTCCTTAATCACATTGCCTTCAGGAAACGTAGGTACCGTGAGAAGTATGATTCAACAGCTTTCTGTATACCATATTCACATGATTGGCAGTAACCCCGAATCAAACACTATCGAACAAAGTATCGGTACTGACAGTCGGGTATCGTATTGGCACCAGTATTGATCAAAAGAGCATCAGTATCTGTAAACTGGAGGAATGAAAACCTCTGTCATTATCTTTTCCTATACAGTATAAGTACACACACAATCATCATAATAGCAACAACAACAAAAAATCTAAGAATTTAAGTGTCAGGTTGAAGATTTTTTAAGTTTGGACTGCAGTCTGAAATCAAGCTTACCAGAATAGTTTTGGGAAATTTACTTATTCACTTTCTTGCCTAGAGTTAGATGAGAAGATTGATACCACTCTCATGTCTGTACAGTAAATATGAAGCTAACAGCAGAAGCCAGTTAGCTTAGCTTAGCAAAAAGACTGGAAACAAGGGGAAACAGCTAGCCTGGATGTCTTCAAAGGTTACAGAATCTGCCTTGCTACTGCGCCTGGCCAAGCTAGCACATAACCCCCAGTAAAACCACAACTTGTCATTTATACTCGTACAGAATAAACAAAAGGAAATATAATGTGTTGATATGTTTAGAGGTGCTAGTAGGTGGATTTTGTTACCACTGGACAGAGCCAGGCTAGCTGTTTCTAGCCTTTAGCTTAGCCTTAACCGGCTGCTGGCTGTAGCTTCATATTAAGTGTGCAGACATGAGGGTGATATCAATCTTCTCATCTAACTCTCAGCAAGAAAGCGATTTATTATTATATACATTAAGATGTATCCAAGACTTGATGAATCAAACTGCCTTCAGAGGTGTTTGGAGACACATTTTGGACACATAAAAACAAAAACATAAATAGAAAGCTTCTCTAGTTCACATATAGGAGAAACATAAACAGAGATATATCTTCCAAACGGGAATTAGACTCTGAACAGACAAGAGGCGGGCAGCTCAGGCAGAAACGTTTCTGTCACAAATGGATTTTCAAGAGACTTGTGTTCTGGAAACAAGCCTGACAGGCTATTTACTGTCGGTTTTAAGGAACCCAAACATTATGGGAGAATGTGACATGCATGACAATAAGCTTTTTGGCAATAGAACAAGAGATTGTATTTCAATTTCTATACTGGAGACACATTTCAACCCAAGTCCAACTATATTGGCTCCAGACAAAATCTGAATCTGAGACCCATCAATGTAATTTTCCATTTGAACAGATCAATTGACCAAACTCACCTCGACTTCTATGGTTCCTGACAGAAGAAGAGCCCCAAAGATTATCAGTAAGGAGCCAATCAAAAACAGGAATATTGCCAGTGCAATCGCCTTGTATGGGACCTTTGGCGGGCTTCTCTTGAACTGTAAAGTGTTCAGTGGTTGGACAAAATACAAGACGATAAACAGACACAAAATAGAAGCAAAATGTTAATGCAGGCAGCTACTCACATCTCTGGTATAATGCCAGAAGGCACATTTCCAGGAAGTCATTTATTGGAATTTAGCTCAAACGAATTGCCTGTGGTAGTAAAATATTCACTAATTACCAGGCTCCTGAACAATCCATAGAGCAGCATGAGGCATCAGAGGAAATGTCAGGTTTGTAGAGTTACCAAAGAAAAAGAACGACTCTCTCACCTGCAAGTCTATGTAACCATCTTCATCAGCAGCCAGCCGTGAATACTTGACCTTGTTGTTGGATGTTCCAACACCCAACATATTGCTTCTAGCTGCCTTCATTATGGCATAGGAGCTGTTTGGAAAGAGAGACACATACAGGTAATCACCCATAATATCTCCACAGTAATTTTTGATTTCTGGCCCAATCTTATTTCTCAACCATACTGTTTGCTGATCATTTATTACATGATAACATATGGCCCAATACATCAAAAATCTTAAGTAAGTTACCACGGTATAAATGGTAAGTCAAAATCTCTCATGGTAGACAAATGTATATTGTCTGACTACATATCTTGCGACACAACTCTGTTCTGAGCAAACATCAGTTTTTAATAAGCTGCAGTACACCTTCCCAAATGTAAATCTTAGGCACACTGAGAGTTTAGTGAGCAGAAGATGCTCATCCTCTCTTTTCATTTTGACAATGTCACCTCTTCTTGAGAATGTAAACACTGAACTGACATTGTCAGTCAGTGTCTGACATAACTTTCCAGTAAACATTCATTTTCACTGTTTAAACAAGGGCAAGGCTGCCACTGTTTAAATTATTTATTAGTAAAGTGAGGCAGCACGCTGTCTGAGTGGTTTGGGGAATTTTTTAACTTTTTGTTTCTACAAAACCTACCCAGAAAGCAACATATACGCACACAGCAGGGAAAGAAATAATTTGTCAATTATGTTTCTGCTGAGAGAAGCTAGCATTAATTTATCTTTTTCAGCCATGAGGGATACTGCTTTTCATACTAACTGCTATTTCTTGTATTTATTCCGCATAAGCCAGTCAGCGTTAATAAAGACAATTTACTCATCAGTTTTTAGCACTGCTTCCACACAAACAGAGAAAGAAACAGGAAAATACCACGATGCTGATCTGCCCCAGAGGGACTCAAGAGAAGTGTGATTTTCCCCAAGGCCTAAGTTTTGTTTGTTAGAGATTTGGGCTCCATGCATCCATGCACTTGAGCCTCCCCCCACGGGAGACTAAATCCAGGAATAAAAACTGTTGTTCCTGCTTGAACAAAGTATGGAGGAGCTTTCAGAAACATGCCGTTATTTTGCTGGCAGCTGTCACATCAACTCGCCACAGAGCCTCTGTGATGAGGAAAGCTCCAGGTTATAGTTGTTGTGAAGTCACAGCACTTACTGCAGCAAGGGAATACTGTGGATTTAGCAAAAATGGAGGAAAGTGTTTACAAGGCCATTTCTGGATGTCCCTGTGTTATCTGAGAAAAACATATGCAGCTTTGCATGCGGGCTAAAACTACAAATATGTGGGAGCATTTATTAGTATTCATCTGGATTGGTTTCAGAGGGAGAGACAGAAGCTGACCTGATCATGTTGCGTCTTTTCCTTTGTCTTCTGCTTCTAACGTATTAAAATGAAGCTACCATGAGCAGATGGTGATAAATTACAGGGAAAAAACATCACTAAGTAAGATGTTGGTCCACCAAGAGCCTCCAGGACAGCTTCAGTGCTCCTTATCATAGATCATCCCACCTTAGTACATTATATGGTGTGCTTTAAAGGCTGATGCTGATATTTATAGACTAATGTCTTCAAATTTAACAGCTTTTAAATAACGAATACGGGGATCTAGCATTTATACACCAGAACTGGCAGCGTTGGATAGGATTAGAAACCGCAGTTTTAGACCATAATGAAGGGAGATAAAATCTATAAAAATATAATTGAACACTTAAACATCAAACAATCTGAGCTTTTTAAAGCATTTTTTTGGGGGGGGGGGTTATACTTATGACAGTATATCTAAACTAAACCCTGGTTTAAAACAGGTTTTACGCATGATTCATATGTTTTGTATATGGCAGTTGATTATTCTTACGCATTTTAGTTCACAACAGATTTTTCTTTTATGAATGACATGTATAGTGCATTAGCATAATGTGCCTGTGCTGTTCTAATGCAGCTACATGAATTTAAGGTGTGCTGTATGACACGTTTCTAACTTCCGTGCAGTAAGTTTTGTACCATCTCCCAGAAGAGTTACCTTAAACCCACGTAGGTCAACTCGCCGTTACACGGGGCTAATTACTGATGAGAATCAATTAGCTTCTGCGCGTTAACAACGTTATGTAGCTGAGGCTTTTGTCCAGCAAACTAAGTGAAAAACGAAGACGTTCACCGCTGAGTGAACTGCTAAGTTAGCCTCCCTGCTTTGGCTGTTCATGTCAACACTCGTGCCTAATTAGCTGCCGCATTAGCTTTTTAGAAGTTAAGCTATCAAGAGCTAACTAACGTGACTTGACATGCACGAATGTGTTCATATCAAACTCGTTTCTTCTCCTCGTTCCCCTCTTACCTTCACCTGAGGTACAATGAACACCGTAAATGTTGTTATCTAGCGCAGACTGCTCCTGTACGGCGCCACACAGACATTGTTGACATTGATGGAAAACCTGCGTCAACTGCCTTATTTTCAAGTAGTGCGCATGCGCAGGAAAACCCCCCTTGTCCCATGGTTTTCTTGTTTCTCGCGCAGTTGAAGTTCACAGGCTTCATCATGTCCAAGTTGTCCGTCCATGTCCTGTTTGTTTTATCAGCTAAATGTACCAGAGTATCAAAAATAAAAGTTCTGCAGCTGAATAACCTCTTTCACTGGTATATTAATATTACTGGATCATTATTGGTGATGATTCATTACTCTGTGAGCACTAATTTAATGTTGTAGCAGGTCAAGGTGGGGCAAATCTTAATTAATTTATAGACCATTAGTTTAATCTATAACAATTCTTCATATAATATTAGATGATCATTGATTTACTATGTTAAGTTTTAATCTCAAAAGAATATGGTAACAATAGCTGTTAAATAAATAGGCTATAATGGAGTAAAGTTTCCCACTGAACAGAGTAGAGGTATAAATCATATTAAAATGGTAACACTTAAAAAGAGCCTCAAAACTCTCTGTCAGTACAATAATTGAATAAATGTACTTAGTTACATTCTACCAACATATTATGATTAGAAATGTCTATCCATCCTGGAATATTGTCCAGAAATGTTTTCTTCTCTGCCCTCTCCACACTCCTCTCCTTTGTCTGTCACTGCTTTTCCTGAATTCGTTTCAAAATGCAGCCATGTTGTCTTCACACGTCCTTCAGTGAATTACAAAATATTGACAGAGCTGAACACGTTCAGCAAGGAACAATTCTTTTTATTTATTTATTTTATTTTTACAAGACCCTAATCATAATCTATTAAGTGTTACGTGGTGTATTGGTTGCTGTGCGTTTGTCTTTACGATGTATGTAAGCCCACAAAGATATGCAGACTATTTTAAGCCGAACAAAGGTATCTGGAGGTTGGGCATCTTCACCCTCCACTCAAAATTCCAGGCATGCAGTCCTCAAAAAACACATTCTCCTTGGGTTTGTCACTGCTATTTTTTGTGAAATGTGCCATTACAGTCTTCTTTATTCGTAGCTTCATACCATATACTTTTACTGTGAACTCTGTTTTATCTCTCATACTCCAGTCTGTAATCACATTGCAGTCTATTTGCTGATTGACTCTGCAGCTGTTATGTGGAAAGTAAATGGCGCTGTACTTTCAGAAAACCATCCTTCAGTTTGTGCTTTCTACAAAGTGGATTGCCTGTCATGACATGTCAGTCACATTATTAGTGTTAAACTGATGTGGGTTTTTCAAGGCTGATATTTCAAATGTTTTTGTTGAGAGTCAAGTTGAGAGCTGTGATTCCCTACATAAATAAATACATTCATTTAGTATTTCCACCAGATTAATTTTCTTTGTATGGTGACAACTCAGCAATGCAATGAAAGGACGACTCTCTCTGCAAACCCACGCAAACTCTTGTATTTTGAAGCTCTGTGATAGAAACTAGATGTACTGCAGCCTTTAAGAAACTGTTTAAAAATTGCTCTGCATTGAACCCCCATCATCTTATATAGTAAACTACTTCCTGTCCTGATATGTGAATGTACTGTGCACCAGCATACAGGTAGTTCATTACTGTGTGACTGTTACTATATTATCTGGCGTATGTGCTTTAAGGCCCCACTGTCAGCAACACATTTCCATGAAGCAACAATTTCCTATTTATCAGTCTGATTTGGAGAAATGCAGCATGTTCCGATCAAATCATATCAACTGAGGAAAAATATTACTAATGATTGCTTCACTGCCAAACTAATCTAATCAGCCTTTGCAGACTATCAGCAGCATTAGCCACCCTCCTCCAGGTGGCAATTCTTCTATCAGTCGGAGTCAGAATCAGATAGGAAAAGGACGAGGGTTCACACAGTTCGAGAAATCCTGATACAATAACAAATAATTTGTCTTTCAAAGACAAGCCATGAAGCCACATGCACAACTCACAGACATAAGAGCTCCAGGTACATCTTAGCTCAAGCCAGTTGTTGTGTACTTATGTTAATATATAAGAATATTGTAATAAGTAATAATAAGATTAATAACAAGACTAGGAGTCTATACACATGCTAGCACGTCTCTGAGGCTGTACTTTGGCACAGCATATCACAGACTGTAGTCTATGAGCGATACTATGAGCTAAATACTAACATCAGCATGCTAACATGCTCACAATGACAATGCTAACATGCTAATATTTGCTAATTAGCACGAAACACAAGGCAGCTGAAGCAAATGGGAGTTTTGCAGGGATTCAGTCACAAAGCAAAGTATTGGGCAAATTGAAGTTTTGACCTGATGATGGTGTTACATGAAAAGTTAAGGGTTCACCAATACAGTTCATGCTGAGGGGAACATGAATGTGTGAACCAAATGTCATGACAATCCATTCAGTAGTTATCCAGACTTTTCACTCAAAACCACTAATATCAACCTCATGGTGGCGCTAGAGGCTAAAGTCAAGATCACAGTCATTAGGATTCTTTGTCTGGGAACCGTGCCAATCCATCCAGTGGATGTAGGAATATTTCATTGATTAAATGAAAACTTTGACCTGCTGGTGGCGCTAGAGGGAAAGTCAGGGGGATCACCAAAGTCAGTACGCTCCATCCTCTGGGCACAATGAATATCTGCAATTCAAGTTCATGGCAAACCATCCAATAGTTGTTGCGATATTTCACTAAAAAACAAAAATGTCCTATCCTGAATCCAGTACAATTTGAATCAGTGTGATCTTCCTTTATTCACATGACATCCGAATAACTCCTTCACATCCACACCATTTTGGGAAGCCGCAGTAATAAGAGTGAAAAGCACATAACTGCAAGTAACAAACACTTTCAGCCTGGAGTTGACTGTCTTGGCAGGAAACCAGGGACCTTCGCTGAGAATTTACTGTGCTCAAATATGAACTCTATGCTATCATAAATAAGAAAATACAGTTAAGACTACACTACTTTGATCACTGTGAGAAATCCAGACAGAATTGGGCAAGTCAAGTGAAAAAGCTTTATATTATAACCATCATGCAAGCCATTATTAACAGAATGAAATAACATGTTCACTCCATATCAGCAACATTTCTTTCTTTCTATATTAAATCAAAAAGCACATCACCAGCCCCCTCCACAACTGAGAAATGTATGAACAGTAATAAAGTCAGGGAGCAAAATAAAATTCAAGAAACTCCTCATCACTCACCAGAGAACTTCAGGTAAACACTTTTCCCAGTCTTTTTCAAACACCTCTGGTCAACTATGTTTAAAAAAAACTCCCAAACTTTCGTCATTATTTGATAGCCAGTCAGACACATTTAATAAAATAGATAGAATCACATGAAAAAAAGGTCTGGAGGTACACAGTGCACATGCAGTGAACCATCTATCAAAGGCATAATGGCACTTTAATAACACAAAAACCTGTTTCAGTCTCTGGTCATCAGAAAGTGCTGAAAGTTGCTGCTGAAAATGAATACCAGAATTGATGCCAAGGTTCGCCTGCTGTTACCATGAAAAATATTACATGGCCTGAGCCATCCTATTCTTTATACTCACAAGATGTTCATTCCTGCTGCTGCTCCAGCAGTCATAAAGAAAAACTCCGGAGATGTATGGCAGAGCTGGCAGGACATCCTGTTCACTTCGACAGGCCCATAATGTACCTGCTGTGTTGTATAGTTTTGTTCTGCTCGGTTTTTTTTTCTTAAACCGTAAAGGTGTTTTGTCTTGTTACTACAAAAATAAAATTAATAAAGCGGGAATAACATAGGAAATAGATTTTAGGTTTTTTTTATGATGGTCTGCTTGTTGTACTGTGTCATTTGGCCAACATGTGCCCTGTTTTATGCCTCTCATATCGTCAACAATTACAGGCACAAATTATGTCCTGCCAAGGCCAAAATCAGAGCTTGGTAAAAGAGCATTCTCTTATCAGGTGTGTCAAAGGTGGCATAAACTACCTGACACTACTAGGGTAATGACTACGAATAGTTTTAAAACATAGTTGATTGTATATAAAGGAGGGTTCCCTGCTGTTACAGGGCATCAATTGTTTAATGTTTAAATCTTTTTTGATGTTTTTATGTTCAGGGCTCTTGGAAGAATAGCCCAGTTTGGTAAAAGATCCTAATAAAAAAATTAAAAATCCAATCAAATTATCGTAGTTTTACATTTAAGACTTTCAAAATGATTGAAAATGAAAATTTGATTCGCTCATTCTACTTTTGTATTTTTCCTCTTCTTTCGAGGCTTTTAGGAGTTCATGTAGACATGAGCAGTCCACCCCCTTTACATCAATAAAGGTAGACTAAATATTAGAAACTCCTCTTAGTATAACATAATAATATTCAAAGCCACCAAAAGGGCCATAAAGTTGAATCAACACTTCTGTTCAACAGTATCAACAAAAACATTCAAAATTATAGTCTTCATGAAGGCAGGATTTATTGCAGCTCTTGTATTAGCTGGGTGTAACTAACTTAGCTGGTAACAGAGTGTATGTACTGATACTGCAGATGTATGTATCCACATGTGGTGTGTACTCTATACGCACATGACATGCATGCATATGTGTGTGTGCATGCAAAAGAGTTTATTTTTGGTTGCATTTCTGCAGACACTGTAAATTCATAAAAATATGTGCATGTGTGTACATATATTGGTTCTGGTTGGTGCATTTATGAATGAATGTCTGTGTATGTTGGTTTGTGTCCAGTATTTGTATTATGTTTACTATTTTCATTTCTTTCCCTTTGAGTGGTGGTGGAATAAACTTTGATTTGTATTTTTAGTATGCAGCAGTTCTTCAATATGCATCAAGTAACCTGTCGTGCATTTACGCATGAATCCTCAATATATTCAGGGAAAAATGAATAAAGAAATAACCCACTGTTTTCTGTCAAAAATTAGAAACCAGTCAACTTTAAGGAACTCAGGGTCCTTAAACAAATGTTGCTAGAATCAATAATCTTAATCATCATTGCATCTCAAAGCTAAACGTCTGATAAATCCTTTAATTTGAAAACATGAAAGTCAATAATATTCAACTCAAGCAAGCAGACCTATTTGATGATTCATAGTAGACATGTACAGACTGAAAGAACCTTACCTGTTTGCTTATTCAAATAAATGTAGCAACCACCACATTTTTGCAATCAATGGGACATTCCTCAAGTTGGCTTAGTCAAGTACCTGCCATTAATTGCACGCCATGGGTTGTGTCTTTCCATTTCATTTCCATTTGAGTATTTTCCTCTTCTTGCCCCAACTGTTGATGTATCCATCCTTGTTTGCTGTCAGCCAAAGAGGCATTATAAGTTAATGAAACAAAAGTGCTCATTTCAAATTCCATTTGCCCATCTCTAAATGCATTCCATGATAAATTGGACCCACCATATCATTTTTTCCCCAAACAGGTCCCCCTGGTATCGCAGGCATCCACCAGCATCTCTGCAGAGTCCTGGCCAGCACAGAAAATCAAATTAGGATTGACATCATTTCTTTGAAACGCCTACCTTGCTGTGTCTACGCGGGGAGGGAAAACATTGTGTCATACTTTTGATGGATGGAAGTGCACCATCAGTCTCTCTCTTAAAATGAACTGTGGTCTAAGAAGAAGGCTGCACAGAGTTTCCCTGCTCAGCTATCAGAGCTCAAGCTTCTGCTGCCTGTGTGCCAGCAGGTCAGGGCATTAAGCAGGTTGCTGAGTATGCTGGGAAAATGATAAAGCATGCATGTTAGACCCATAGTAACAGGAGTAGGATGTTTCACTGAGACCATTTTCAAAACTGCACATCATCATATGAAGCCTTATTTTCTGCTACCCAATACCTGAGAAATTAAAGCTGCATTAATTGAGTTTTGCCCACTAGAGGGCAGAAGAACTTTAAAACAAGCTGACAGACCTGACATATTATCACAATGTAAAATTGTTACAGCTAACATGTTAGCAAACATTTGCCTATTTACACATCCAGCAGACACAGAGCAACATTAGCATTTATTTTGAGTCATGTTTGTGTGTTTTTTCCCCGATTTTTTATTTAACTTTTATTTAACTAGAAGTCTCTTGAGATTAAAATCTCTTTTTCGAGGGAGACCTGGCCAAGATAGCACACCATTACAAAGTTACAAAAACTATAAAATAGAGCACGTCAAAAACAGTCAAGGGAAAACAGATACATAATAAAAAATCCAATTTAGGAATAGCAATTGCACTCTTTGAACTCTCCCAGGGAGACAAAGTCCAGTATTCGCTCTCCCAGAGATTTTTAACTCTGCTTTGGTTTTTTCTGCTCTGCTCCTGGCTCTTTAGCTGCTAAATGCTAAATATGTAGCTAGTTGGTCAATATCCGTTTGTCGTAAAACCAAAACAGTGAGCTCAAAGAGGCTAAAAAGTAGAGTTGGGTGATAATTCTCTGTGGGTTTGGCATGAGCGACCCCTTTCACATTACTCCAGTCATTTGATTCAGTGCTGATTTCCAAATATTGATTAATGCAGTTTTAACAAAAAGCCCTTGGATGCTGTAACGTCTTCTTCTCCTAGGAGCACACATCACTCACAATCTTCTTGCAGGCGTTTGGCAGTAAGGCAGAATATTCTACGCATATAATTCAGCAAACTTTTTGGAGTGTTTTATGAGCTGAGTGTGGCAAA
Source organism: Macquaria australasica (assembly GCA_005408345.1). Classification (NCBI taxonomy): domain Eukaryota; kingdom Metazoa; phylum Chordata; class Actinopteri; order Centrarchiformes; family Percichthyidae; genus Macquaria; species Macquaria australasica. The sequence continues at coordinate 631,699 of SEMN01000106.1, forward strand.
GAAACATCCATCATCTGCAGACAGTAGTGCAACTGCAGTATCACCCCCACCACCCCCTTTCCACAACCTTGTGCACTGAGTTTTTCATGACTGACTCATAGAAAAAAACGAAAACAAATTTTAAAAAAAGCCCCAGAGCAGTTAACCAAGAGCTCCATATGTGCTTGTGATCACTTGCAGCCAGGATACCAGTTTTATGTTTATACAAACAAGCCACTGAAAATAATAAGTAACAGTTTATTTGTAGACCAAATGAACACAGCTGTGATATTTTTGTAATATTTCAGACATTACAGATGTTTAGAAATTGTATAGTTGCATGCCCGAGGACTTAAAGTGCCATGACAGAAGAAAGGTTGAAAAACACCATTTTAGACAGTAATCCGTGGTATCTTTGCTAATGTATAAAGGCGTTGAGAAGACAACAAATCTGCATATTGTGGAGGAGTATAATAGAATCTTCATGCAGCAGACGCTGGAGCTTGAAAACAGTCCAATACACAGGACATTCAGACAGAACAAAGGAATAAGATTTGGACCACATGACTGAGACGTTAAGGTTTTCGAAAGGCGCATCAACTACTGATTGAAGATGCAGGAAATCTTCATTAGAATTAGAGAGATACAATGGCTATAAAATCATTTAAAAAACCTTTTTGGGCTATGCTATGGGGGGAAATAAGATAATAGTTATTTTCTTAAATGTCTATAAAATGTTACAAGTGTGAACATACTCTAGATTCTGTGTTTTATGGTAAAACTGAGGAGTAAACATCAGCCGCCTCGTCCCAACTTGATGTCTAATTTCCCTTTAATTTTCCCGACCTGCAAAGTTGCCATTATTACTTAGCTGAGTATATTAAAAGTTTAAGGAGTTCTGTAAATAGTTTCTGAATGTCATGTCTCTTTTTCTCATTAAAGAAATCATCCAGGATACTAGTGTGCAGCCAGCCTCGCTCCTGCATTCGAGCAGCAAACTGGATGAACAATTAGGCGCACTAATCTCATGAGGGCAAGCCTTTACTTCCCTATGAATAATTTAGCATTTAACCAACTTGAAGCTGATAACAGCGAAATGTATTTCCCTCTGCCAAGTGGAGGCTGGAGCCGCGAGTGTTTGCACTCCCCTGGCAATGAAAGGAGAGAGTAGGATTTTCCCAAAATGTAATCAGTTTGTCTGGAGTCGGCCAATGTGAAAGAACATCAGTTACAAGAGGATGCCCTGAGTGCTTCACTGCAGTAAAGGCAGTCTGAGATGCCTGTCTGCCCAAGGCGAGGAACCTGACCTTTAAAGTGAAAGAGTTTCTTCTTTTTTTTTCTTTTTCGACAAAGGTAACGCAGGTTAAACAAGAAAACTGCAGACAGGAGCTGAATACCACAAACAGAAACATTTCTGCCCATGGGATAAATGACTGATCAGAAAGTCTGCTCTTTTCAGATCAATTTCAGGGCAACAAAGTCATATCCTTCTATTATTACATAAGCACTAGTGTGAGCAAGCAGCAAGTTACACGTTAGCAAGCTGGCTTACCTTTGATAATCGCACAGATCAAGGGAAGGGAGCGCAGGAAATAGCAAGAAGAGGAAGAAACACTTTTATTGAAGACTAAAGTGCAGTTTGAGTGCTTGAGTCATTCTCTTAACTTGGAAAAAAAGCTGTCAAACTGTCATTTCAGGGGAGGAACACAAGGTTTTTCAACACAACTTATGCAAATGAGCAGACAGGTTCAGAAAGAGGGTTTAAGACCAATGCAAAAACACTGCCTCAGGCCTCAGCGTTTAAACCTCTTAGATCTTCACACAGAGCCCCTTGACATAAACCTTAAAAGTGTGCGTCTTGAGACGCAGGTTGTTTTTATGTTTGGTGGCACTTGTTTTGTCATGAGTCACAATTTCTTAAACAGATACAGCAGATATATTCTTGCACAGCTTTAATATAGTGTCTTGGGAGGGGACCCTTGTTAAGAGCAGGACCTGTGTGTTTGTTAGTTCATTCGATCTTTCAGTTACTAGTTTTGAGATTGCACAACCAGTCAGGTGCAGACCAATGCAAGGCCATCAGAATTCAACATGCCGCACAACTCTTCTCCAAAATGCCATGATTTATTCCTCAGACTATTTCAGTTATCCTTCCTTTATCAGGGTGTTATATGAGATCGCTTCCAGTTTCTTAATATACACACAATTAATTAGTCATGTGACTTTACAAAAGGAAATAAAATTACAACAAATATGCAGGACTGCACTTAACTGCCAGTATATTAGGTACACCTAGCTAAAACTAATGAAGTCTAATATAACAATCCTGCAATAATGTTCTGTTTTTAAAATAATATAGGTGTTGATTCAACTTCATGGTCATTCTGGAGGCTGCAGTTTGTGGTGCTGTTGAACTGTATTGTGTCCCCCTTATATTAATGAGGGTAGACTAACTATTTACAGATAAACAATTATATATTAAAACTATATTTCTTTACAAAACAATCTTATCTAATCTTTAAGTGTTGGCATTTATTTTCGTTTCATTCTTGTGCATCTATCCCATTTCTTCAACATTAATCCCTGACTGGTTTTCTTGCTAAGAGTCTACAGCCATGTTAGTGACTGTGTGGTGCTATACACAGCGGTGCTCTGAGCTAAATGCTAACATCCTGAGGGGAACATACATTTCTGTACAAAACTTCATGGCGATCTATCCAATAGTTGCCTAGAAATTTCATTTAAAAAAACGTCAACCTCAAGGTGGCGCTAGAGGAAAAGTCCTGGAATCACCAAGGTCATGAGGATGCATCGTCTGGGAACCATGAATGCCTGTAAAGAAATTTGTGCCAATCCAAACAGCAGATCTTGAGATATTTAACTGGACAATTGAAAAGTTTGACCTGCTCATGGTGCTAGCTGAAAAGTCAGGGGACAACCCCTAATCTTTAGGATTCTTCCTCCAGGTACCGTGAATGTCTGTACAAAATTTAATGGCAATCAATTTCAGTTTGGACCAAAGTGGTGGACCGACAGACCGGCATTGCCATCCATGGTGCCACACTGCTGGCATAGCTAAAAGACTTACAGCTCACATCAATACATCCCTCCATTTGAAACACTGAAATAATGGAATGCAGTTTTAAGCCTCTGCAGAGCCCTGCTTGGGCAAAATAAAGTGTATGCTCTTACACCATGCAGTCAGATAGAGGTCACACAAGCATTAGCCAGCTTTGTGGTTATGGAAATTATCTTAAAATACCAGGTGCATCACCAAATATTCATCTACAAACTCTTATGTTCCCCGCCACGCTCTGGCGCGGTGGGGCCTGTGCAGTAAACCATGAGATGAATCTTAATAGGCAGTTTCTGTTCACTGTTGTCAAAGTCGGGAATAAACATCAGTTTACTGACTGAAGCCGACACTCAGCATAACGATCCAAATGTTGATGGGCTCAACACTCTGTGCTTCACCTGGCAAACCGACTGCTCTGTTGTCAATTTGATCAAAGGAAATGCAACAATTTTTAGGCTTAATTTCCACTTTTTGTAATTCATGTCAATTCCACAGATTCTAGACAACAAAACACTCAGACAGGAACAAGGAGGAGGCCAGTCTAAGGACAATATAAGGACAGCCCCAAATGAACACTCTAAGCTGCAATATAAACTCATAGACTAGAAAGATCCATACGCTAGATCAATACACCCTGCGGCAGCAGATTTATGAGACAACTCTGTCGTTTGAAGATGAATGCATCACCCTGGCATTCGAGACAGATAAGAGAGAATCTCAAAGTGAACACTGCTGCCAGGGCCCTCAGCGGCATCTGAGACACCTGTGGTCAAGTCGTGGAGTTGTCGCAGAAGCCATAAATAACTCAACATGAAACAATAACCTGAGAGAAGATATAGCCTATTTGTCATCCTTGGCATTTTAGTGATGTACTGGACCCCTCCCAACCCTCTGCCTCAGCACATTTGGTGTCCCTCTGCAAAGTAAAGACAGGCACCACCAGGACCGAGCCAATCTCTTCAGCCCCCGGGGCAGCACATATCCTTCATCTTCTGACTGACTAAAAGTCCTCCAAATAGTGCACTTTGTGGCAACAGTTTGGGGAAGGCTACGGGTGGTTCAGGTTCAAGTGTCCACATACCTTTAGTTTACTGATAATACCACAGTTCTTATACCCTTACCGCCCCATAGGGTCTAACAATGTTAGTCCGACTTCCCTGTCCTGTCCTGTCTGTGGCATTCAGACCCGAGTCCATGTGTTTTTACATACAGTAGATCTTTAAAAACGTCACAAATATATAGTGTAATTTTAGAAAATGACTAAATTATTTTCTAAACCAGCTGGGCACTGCAGTTTTTAGCAAACTACCAGGAGAAAATAGTCTATTTATTGGGGACTATTTTCAGCTGCGGATTAATACACATTCGGTGCTCTAATGAGTATTTCCTAGCCTGACATTGCCAGAGCAATTCGCAAATGCAAATTGGTTCATTTTCAATTTCCAAGAGGCGTTATAAACCAATACAACCAATCAGAGCTGCGAAACGTGATGTAGCGCTGAGCGACGGGAGAATCTAAACAGCTCACAGCGTGCAGAGATAACCTGTGATGGTGTAGCATCAATATGTCTGTGAACGAGTGTTGCCGCTTTTTAACATACCATCCAGTTCGTTTAATACTGACAGGATAGCGGATTCAGAACGTTCCACATCAGCGGCAGCCATCTTGGTTGTTTACGAAAATGCCTGAATGAAGGCCTGGTCGGCTGGAAATCTGTCTGAATGGGAGGGGGACCAGACACATCTGCCAGAGCAAATAAAACACGAGCTCATACATTCATCTTCATCTTCATTTCCAGTAAGTACTGACAGCGGCAGGACAGTTTATGTGTGATCAACTCAAAATAAACTAGTGTGTGTGTGTGTTCATGGTAATGAAGGAACATGTGCAGCGCAACAGTGTGGCTAACTGATGTGTTTTTAATAGTTTTTTTTTGGACAAAACATCGGAGCTCTACGGCACAGAGGAATAAGATGTAGCATATTGGCTACACAGACAGTGGCAGTATTTGTTTTTAGCTGGTTTGGGGTCTTTTCATGGGACATGTTGACAACACAAAAAAAATATAGAGATCACAATACTTATCCTTTAAAATTCTAAAAAGATATGGTGTGTGTAGACGTTGTTAGCCAAAGTGCGTTTTTGTACCTTAAGATAGTTATATTACTGCGATTTGTTATGTTTTGTGTCTTTTTTTTTTTTACATGACTCCCTCCCATGTCACTTATAATAAACTTGTAAAAAATATAATAAGTTTGCTGTAGTTGTTGATGAGTATTAATGTGCAGTAAGAGTGCGCAGTCACGCACGGTAAATCCATGAGCAGGGCACGTGAACGCCCGCTCGGGCAGGGGGCGGGGCCTGGGAGGATCAGGTCGGGTGGTCCACTGTGACTTTCTCTCTCAGCAGAGGAGGCAGGAGGCTGGCAGGAGGGAGGGAAGCTCTCCGTGCTGTGTCTGTGTGGCGGACACAATAGCGCATGACTGCTTTCAGAGAAGATGAGCTGAAGTGTTTCCCTTTTTTAAAACTCGCTGCAGTGAGAGGTAAGACTCTGATTCTGCTTTTTCTTTTCTCATCTCATCATCCTACAGCTTACTTCACAGGCTGAGTGACTTCTTGATTTCCATAATGGATCATTTAATCAGGTGGTGATTGTTTTCTTAATAGGCCACTGATGAGCACGTTGTAAAAATTGCTTTATTTCCACCATCACTTGGTTGTGCTAATTCATGCAGCCTAATGTTCAGTGTTTGTTTATTCCTTGCATATTTCAGAAGTATTGAAACATGATAAAAGTGAAGAGCAATGCTTCACATATATAATGAACAAAAACAATAGGCTCATAGCCTCATTTAGATTTATATTCAGAGCACTTCCCCTCAACAGGTAGGCCACCTTAATCTAAAAACAGATTGGGAATGAGATGAAATTATAAATATGTTATGAATATAAAGACAATGAAGAAGAGTGCAAACGCTCATGGTTTGAAGCTTAGGAAAATTAAACAGTCAATCAAAAAAACACTAACAACACGACCTCTTCATATGGATGAAAATCAAGTCAATTTTATTTATACAGCCCAACAAATCACAGATTTACCTCAGGGGGCTTTACAGTCTGTGTCCTTAGACCCTCGAATAAGGTAAGAAAGCACAAGACAAAACACTTAACTGTCCTTCCTGAAGGGCAGCGTGTAGCTATAGTGTTCAAGGTTGGTAAAACATAATGATTAATGTCATGGAGGGTTTGAATTACGAACTTCAGGCAATGACTGTTCTCTACCCGAAGAGCACAGCTTTTTAGAAATGGACTTCAGATGTACAGTAATTCATCACGATAGTGCACTGCTCCTCCAGAGACCTGACAGAAACTGTTATACTACAGAGTTTGTAAAAAAACAAAAAAACAAAAATGATTTATGAACTGTACAGTGGCCTACACTGGCAGCAGAATAGATTACCATGTTGAGGAGATTCATGTGTGTACTTGAAAAGGATGTTGGTTTTCATTTGTTGGATGTGACGTTGTGACCTGAGGGAACCTTATTCTAGACAACATTTAAGGAAATTTATCTTAGTGGTGGTGTTGTGGAGAAACAACAACACTTTTTGGTTCTAGCCTCTCAAATGTGAGGATTTGCTGCTTTTCTCTGTTTTATATCATCGTAAATAAAATAAAAATTTGTTTTTGTTTTTTTGGAACTGTTGGTCAGACAAAACAAGCTGTTTGAAGATGTCTGCTGTGCATGGGCTCTAGGAATATGTGATGGGCATTTTTCACTATTTTCTGGCATTATGTCAAATCTGTTAATCAAACGATAAATTGATACATTTCACAAGTAATTGATGGATACATGAAGAAAGGAAATACTTGTTGGATCCAGCCCTAGCTAAATCTGATGTGTTTCAGGAGAGCAGGTCAGGCAAAGTGCTCAAGCATAAATCTTTTTTTTTCCACAACCTTCGTGAAATATGTTGACTGTATGGTGATTTGTGTAACACAATGCAGAGGAGTTTCCATATGTTACAGAGCGATAGCAAACACACGTGCTTTAAAAAGAACAGGACCTCCTGATCTGCTGCACAGACCAAATGTCATCAGGAAGACTTGTGTTAATATTGTGCACATTACCCTTGTGATAATAATGCTGTCCTATGCCTATGAACTGCAGCTGTGATTGAATATGCCCATGGTCAGGCTACATTAAACAATTTAATATTCTCACTAATATTCTCTCTCCTAAAAACAAAATCCTAATTATGATTCCAATCATAGATTTAATTGGCTGGCTTGTTTCAATTCTGTAATGGCCACTCTGACAGACTGAGGAGGCTAACGGGAAAGTTTCTTCAAGGGCAAAGCACCATCTTTCCAAGACATCCACTAATGCCATAAGACTTTGGATTTCAGATGTAAATTGGAGCGTAATGATGCTCGCTGATAGCTTTTAATCAAATATTATCTGCGGAGAATGGGAGATGTATGCAGTCTGACTGTTGGGATGAGCTGCTGGTGAGCTAAAAGAAAATGACCTTAGGGAAGCAACTAGTGATGATTATCATTATCTAATAATCTTTACATTATTTTATTTTCAACTGAATTGAGTAAACATGTATTTTAAGCCCATCACAAGTTCTAAGAGGCCAAAGTACTGTCTTCATCTTGCTTGTTTTGTCTGACCAACAGTCCAAAACTGGAAGATATTCAACTTACAATGTATCAAATAAAGAAAAGCAGCAAATTGTCACATTTAAAGTGCTGGAATGAGCAAATATTTGGTATTTTTGCTTGATAAATGACTTTAAAAATGTATCAGTTATGGTTACATTTTGGTTAACACAAGCTTAAGAGATTTTCACGTATTTTGTTCTACGAATTAAAATATGTCAGTAAATACCCCACTCATGAATTTTGAAACTTTTACGTGTCTTTAAAGAGGCGGCTGCTAACAAGTGGCTAAATTACACTACAGAGGTTGTCGAGGACGTTAAACGTCATCACGCCGAACACAGAAACTCATCTACTCACTCGTCCACCTTTACAGCCTCGTTGTGTTTATATTCGCGCTCTTGCAAACTGTTCTAACTCAAACTTTCTGAAAGGCTTTTATAGAAGAGGAAAGCACGCAAATTCAAATTACAAGTTGGAAGCTCAGTGGTGGTGACGCTGAAGTCATGTGACCGTGGTGTAGTTTGTTTATAGCCTGATGTTAGCTTTTTACTTCTGATGATTGCATTTACACTTTTAAAATCATAAAAGTGGTGTTCATTTGACATGTAAGTATCAAACGTTTGTTTGCCACAGAGATTATTTTCTCTGTTAACTTCCGGGTTGGCCTGCAAAAATGCGTCATCCCTGCAGCACTCTATCTTCTTAATACAGACTTACTCTGCATGTGTAGGTCAGTTGACTCACTTAACAAGTATTGTAGGACAAATTATCTAATCTCAGTTTCATATCTGGAGAAATAGACAGGCATAATTCCTCCATTGTTTAAATGTGAGAACATGTTGTGCTGTTTTTGCATTCATTCATCTATAAAATGTAATGTGTCAGCCAAGCAGCTTCATGTGTCACCTGTCCCAGACTTGCTGCTCTGGCTTTTCACTTCAGGAGAGACTTATTCATCTTTAAATACCGATAACACTGCCTTGAGACATACAGTACAGTGCCGCAGAAGTTAGGAATACTGCCTGACCTGTTGCATTTCCCTGTATTACCACTGTTACCTCAGGTCAATGTAAATCTATTTCCTGCCTGACACTTTTCACAGCAACAGTAGTCCTCAAACACAGGTGGGCTGAGGAAATAAACTTTCTAGATGCGGCTAATCTCTTTGCGCAGGCACTTCACCACGCCGGGAAATCCCATTACGAGCCAAAATGTATTCCAAATATCACTGCGTTTAGCTATTCTGCTGAAACAATCCGAGATATCCATTCCCCTGCCTGTTTCATTTCAATTCCCCCTCTGGCTACTGATCCCAGCATCAAGTGTTTATTTGGGTGGATTTTGTTCCGCCTCGTGGTGGGATGTGCAGTGAGCGCAAGCCTTTGATCCTGCACGAACATGTGACAAGCATGACTCTGCTCTCAGAGGACTTTATCGCGGCTGCTTTTTCATTCTTTTTTTCCTCGCCGGCGTTTATCTCACTCATTGACATCCCGGATCTCCAACACGTACACCGAGAGTGATACTGAGTGGGACTATCAGCAGGCCGAAGCCTTCGCCACGGTAATATAGTGCCCTCCTCAAGGTTCAATTCCTGGTCTGTCACCCGACGTTTGAGTTAGAGCCCGGCTTGCAGACACAAGACCTTCAAGGAAACCATCACAGGCTCCGGATGAATGTCTGCTCTTAAAACAAAATCATCTCTGCTTTCATTTATCTTTGTATTCCCTGCATGGCTGGCTGGTTTTCTCATAATGCCACAGATGATTTTCTTTTTGCCCCAAGGATTATTATTACCGCTGTGGTGTCCTTGTCTTTACCCCTGTTGTTTTTGATTGTATCTTGTTTTTTTTGTTTTTTTCTTCCTTTTCTATTATAATCCTCGCCACCCCTACTGCTCAAGAGCTCAATTGCCTCCTCACAGTCTCTGTAAAAAATATTTTCCTCCAATTGATCTGCCTGATTAAATAAAGGTTAAGCAAAAATCGGATATTAATAATGGGATGTTTAATGGTTGTCAGTGTGCTTAAGAGGCAAAAGGACAAGGAGGCTGTAATGTTTTTTTCGATGAAAAGGAAATTGTGAATGCCACTAGCATAACCCTTGTTTTCTCTAATGCAGCTGTAATGAAGGGAGCATAATTTGCAAATAGATAGACTGTGCTCTTGAGTGATATTTTTACCCTTTAATCATGACGTGCTGTGTGATGATGTGTTTTTTTTTAGTAATTTACCTTTAATGTGTTCTATTTTATGTGTGAAGTTTTGATTTGTTCCTAGGCTGCCGGAGAAAGCACAGCACTTAAGAGGTAATGAGCCTGTTTTGGGGCATTTATAAAAGGCTCGGTTTATGAATGTGTTATTAAATATACTTTCTCTTTTCTTGTTTTAACAGGTTTACTGCACTGAAGCCTTTCAGCATGGCTGAACTTCACATCCCAAATCCATAAGCGACTGCCACCTAAAACATGAATATTTGTCATTTCTATTAAGCTACTCTGGACTAAATATGACAAACTGTGGCAGTGTTTCTCTTACTAAATGTGACATTCTGCCAAGGAACCCTGGCCAAGGCCACGTGATCGATGGAGCACTGGCAAGAGCAGCTGCATCTACAAATGAACTGGAAGAGCAGTTTATGCAGCAGGAAAAGCTTTTATCTCGTGCATTAGGAGGGGCAGAAAAAGGCAGAGGGTTGAAGCTGTAGTAATTAAGGATGTGGCATGAGTGTTATCAATCTGCAAGAACTTAATACAACCAACAGATTACAATGGTTCCTGCTGAGAACTCGAGTGTTCTCTCTGCAGCAGATCGCTGCCCCAACTGCAGCTCTTCCGCCTACCCAGAGGTGGATGTAGCCAAGGCGGTGGTTTTGGGGATGGTGCTGGTGGTGTTTGTAGTGTTCGGGGTCCTTGGCAACATCCTGGTCATCCTGTCAGTGTTGTTCCACCACCACTGGCGCTCTGTGACACACTACTTCATCGCCAACCTGGCAGCGGCAGACCTGCTGCTCAGCTCCGCCGTCCTGCCCTTCTCCGCCACCTCGGAGGCTCTCGGCAGATGGGTGTTTGGCCGGTCCTTCTGCAGCGTCTGGGCCGCCCTGGATGTCCTCTGCTGCACTGCCTCCATCCTCAGCCTGTGTGTTATCTCTATCGACCGCTACCTGGCTGTCAGCTACCCTCTGCGCTACCCTGCCATAGCTACGGGGCGGCGAGGCCTGACCGCGGTGGCTGCTCTCTGGGGACTCTCAGCAGCTATATCTGTGGGCCCTCTGTTTGGCTGGAAGGAGCCAGACCCAGAGGATGAGACAGTGTGCCGAATTACTGAGGAGCCCGGCTATGCTTTGTTCTCAGCACTAGGATCTTTCTACATACCTCTGGCCATCATCCTGGCCATGTACTGCCGTGTGTATACTGTGGCAAAGAGAGAGACAAAAACCCTCAGGAAGGGCAGTAAGGGAGATGGGGTTGAGACAGAAGGGGTGATGCTAAGGATACACAGAGGAAACGCTGCTCAGACAAGGAAGCAGGAGGATGACGAGGGGACAGCGAGGCATAAACGCACCGCTTTTTCCCTGCCGAGGCTGCTGAAGTTCTCAAGGGAAGAGAAGGCAGCCAAGACTCTTGGCATTGTTGTCGGGTGCTTCATTCTGTGCTGGCTTCCTTTTTTCCTGGTTTTACCCATCGGTAGGTAACTCCTAACTTCTCCTTTTAACTTGACATACTGTAACACCAGTTTGTGCCTTTTTATGTATTATTATTATATTGAAGTCACAAAGCTAAGGGTCTGTTTCTCTGAAAGATGTTTCAAAAACACAGAAGGTGGTTTAACACCACCTACTGCTGTTTTGAATGCATTACAAGACTCTTCAAAGACTTCTCTGTCCATCTAAAAATATTCTGTCTGCAGGACAATAAAAAATATTTTTAACTTGTTTCCTGAATTGAGATTCTATTCTTAAACCTGCAGTAACTGCTGTTTTTGTTTGGCCACTTGGAGGCAGCAAAAACAAGATGTGAACACAACACTGACATTATCACCTTTTAAGTTGATAAGCAACAGTTGTGTAAGTCCAATATTCACTCTCTTTTAGCTTTGTTTTTGGTCTCTACCAACTCCTGAGAAAAATATCTGGCTCTTTAGCTGCTAAATGCTCCTCTATGTTCACCAGCTAACAGTGTCTGTCTGCTGTTTGGTGCTGAGCAGGTAGTGTACTATGGGTTTTTAGAGATTTTTCGCTAAAAACAGTTGCCTGCTGGGGCTGAAAATGACACTATTATAGCGGTTCGAGTGAACCAAAATGGTAAAATTGTGGGCCAGACAGCGAAAGAATGAGCTGAAACTCACTATAAAAGCTCCATGCAGATTCAGGTGATAATTCTCTGTAGGTTCATCACTGCAAGTGACCCCTTTCACATTGCTTTCACATTATCTTTTAATACTTTATTATAGAAATATTGATTATAGTCACTTTAATAAAGTAAAAGATGGTAGCCGTAAGTGATACACATTACTTACTTGTTTTGTATGACACATCAGCAAAATTAAAAAGTTTAATTATGGGGTTAAATCTAAATTAATTTCTATTTTCTATGATTCTGATGTTTTTATACACAGGAAAAATAAATGTTACTTTGTATGAGAAACTTAAACCGGTTGAAAATCTTGTTTTTGCTGACCTCCAGCAGTTTAACTTCTGCAGTGATGTAGAGGAGTACTCCAGGGTGTGTCAGTACACCACCATGACATCACTGGTGGGTGTGGTTACAGGGGCAACAGTCTCAAAACTTTCAACTAGAGAGGGCAGTTAACAACTGCTTTTCAGGCCAGGTATAAATAAATGTACCTAATAATGAAACACCTTAATTTGGTTGATGTGTCGTTAAAATTGATCAAGGAGTTAGTCACAGTTTAAAAATCTTTTATATGTTTTTTTGAGTCTTTTTGGATTCTGGAAATACTTTAAAAACAGCAGTAAGTGTTGTTAAAGAACCTTATTGGTTTTTGAAAGGTTTCCACAGATTTATCTTTCAGAAAAACGTGTTTGCAACAGCTCTGTGACTTGACTGCAATGATAGAGACAATGAGAGGCACAAAATGGGACGAAACTTGATGGAAAATGACAACGAGAACCTTAAAATGACTGATCTACTGTACAATTTTTCTTTCTCTGAATCAAAAAAGGGATTTAAATGATTCAGAAATTAATTGATGTCATAATGAGAGCATTAATTATTTCCGTGATACTTTTTTCTTAGAGGCCTGCTTTATTCTGAGGAATATATAAAATGTTAATTACATTTTTAGCAGAACCAAAACTGAATAGAAATGAACTAATTAAGGATTATTCTGCTGTTGTAGTCAAACATCACTGTAGATATGAGCCTCAGTTGACGATATCAGGAGCTCAAGAAAAGGTAAATGTCCACCAAGCCAGATACTCTCAACTTTATCTTTAATAAATTATACCTACATTTGTCAAGAAGGTGATAACGGTGATGTTATCATAGATGTGAGAGAGGACAGACACCAACCATTGTGAAGCCTAATCTAAAATCTTAATTGCTTCTGAAATTACTCTTATGGCTTGACTGAAATAAGGGATTGTCAGTGTGAATCAGTGTGTATTTAAGGGTAATAGTGTGTCAGCTGTTACCTCCCAGGTCACAGATGGTGAGATTATTGCTGAAATGTGTATTCGGTTACACAGATTGTAATCTTACAGAAGGAGGAAGCAATATATTTTACAGGATGGAGGAGACGTGGATGAAACACATCATCTGGACAAATAAAATGTGTTATCTTTTTCTCTTTTATTTGTCAGTGTGTACATTCATAACTAGCAATATTAAAGGCTCAGTTTGTAATCCAAATGTAAACAGAAGGGTCGCTCTACCAAACACTGGGAGCTGTTGTCTGTCTTAAATTGTACAATACAGGGATTAAGACTACACAATGAATTAATCTAAGTTATTACAGTTTGACAAAACAATACCAACTCAAGATCCACTTGCTGGCTTTTTTCAGTGCTTTCAGCTGTACGATACAGTCTTCATCGGCGGATGGAGCTTGCTCAATTGTCATGGAGATGGATCTGTTTAAATGCAAGCTAAGTAGCAGGCATCATTTCATCCACATCAATTATAGGACTTTTCTTTTGTGTTGAAAGCTCCAGAAAAGGGTAGCGAACTTTGTCAAGAATACACTTTCATGGTTATGTTATTATTTACATTAGTGCTGAAACATTTAGCCAGTAGGTCTTTTTCACAGAAGAAGTTCTGACATGCCACAGTAGGAAAAGCACAGGTGTAAATAAAAACAAACAAAAAAAATGTCTGAATTCCATTTCAGTTTCAGGGTCTTGGTATTGTGCATGGTGGCTCATTGACAAATGGCTTACTGACACACTTGAACAGAACTGAGCCATCGTTAATGTTATTAGTAACACCTGTGTCACGGTAAGCCATCTAGGCAGCAGGGGAAGGACCCAAATGCAGGCAGACTGGTGCAGATGAATGATTTAATAACAAAAGTAGCTTACACTCAAAAACTGAAGTGCAGGAACACAGGCGGGAGACAACACAAAGAAATGCAGGCAGGAAGGCAAGAACAACGCAGGAAAACTCCAGGAACATGACATGAAGAGACAACCAACAACAATGAACCAACAGAGAACAAAGGGAGAGGACCGGTATATATAGGGGAGGAGACAACGAGGGAAGCAGACACAGGTGATTCCAATAAACACACAAGGGAAAAGCAAACACAAACTAGCACACAGGAAACTTCAAAATAAAACAGGAAACAAGAACAACAACACACAGTCCATGGTGGATCATGACAACCTGTGCTTTTCCTACTATGACGAGTCAAAATGACTGCTGTGAAAAGGCCTCTAAAATGTGACGATTTTCTGCTTTGCACTGTTATATGTCTACATCTATTGGTTGAACAAAACAAGCAATTTGAAGACGTCCCCTGGCGCTCTGTGAAACTGTGATGGGTATTTTGTTTTTGTTTTTTACTATTTTCTGACATTTTACAGACTATAATCTTAACGTGCAGCCCAAATTTACATTTGTAATATTAGTAAACAGGTCCACTCAAACTCAAATTATGTGTGAAAATACCTCATATTTATACTGTTAAACAAACCTAAGAGTCTACAGTCATGCTAGCGGTTCTGGGAGGCTGTACTTAAGCACAGTGGTGCATTGAGCTAAATGCTAATGTCAGCATGCTAACATTTGCTAATTAGCAGTAAACACAAAGCGCAGCAGACTATCATTTGTTCTGTAGGTACTTGGTCATAAACCAAATTATTGTGGCCAGATGATGGCTCTAGATGAAGAGTGAAAGAGTGAATCACCAACATTATTACAACTGATCCTGAGATGAACATAAGTGCATGTACCAAATTTCATGGTCCAACCATGTAATAGTTGTAGTGACATTTCACTCAGAAGCACAAATGTCAGCCTCTTGGTTGCGCTAGAGGAAAAGTCAAGAGATCAAAGTCATTAGGGTTCAACATCTAGGAACCATGTATGTCTGTACAATCTTTTTTGCCAATCCATCCAGTCGATGTTGAGATATTTGACTCAATAAGTGAACACTTTAACTTGCTGGTGGCGCTACAAGAAAGGTCAGGGGATCACCAAAGTAACTGCGATTCATCCTCCATGGATGTCTGTACCAGATTTCATGGCTATCCATCCAATAATTGTCAAGACATTTCTCCAAAATCAAAAATGTTAACCTCATCGTGGCGCTATGGAGGAAAAGTCAGGGGATCATTCAAATCAGTAGGATTCATTCCCAATTCATGGCAATCCATCCAATAGCTGTTTCAGTCTGGACCAAAGTGGTGGACCAACTGACCATCCGACTGACAGACAGACGGGCCAACAGACCGACACTGCCATCCATAGAGCCGTGCCGCTAACATGGCTGAAAATATTGTCTTTAACATGTAGATCTAACAGCAACCCTCCTGTGGTTTAGCACTGCAGCTACACCTATTGTAATGCAAAAGCTGCTGAGGCCTGAATCATTTGTATAATGTTGCTTGATGATATGTTTTGCTCTATGAGCACAACATCAGGCAGGACCTTCCCCGTTGTGCCTCAACTCTACTGCTCGAGTTTCTCAGAAGGGACATCAAGAAATTCAATTACAAGCAACCAAATAGACCAAATAAAACACCACCTTGGAGCAGAATGGGTTTCTTCTGTGAGATGAAATGGAATGAACCAAACTATTGCTCCCTCCTATGAAAGCTATTATAGATAACAAGCATGAGGCTTAATGGGCTGTAATGCTAGGAGGCATCTTCAGTCACCCTGTAACCTCCCAAGTCATCGGAGAATAGTTATGCATTTCAATTGAGACAGACCTTCACAGTTCACAGCGAAGCGCTCATTCAAGCTCGGAGGCAATGATAGACTGAGATTTAAGGATTTGAACAACCACAGAATTTTTTATTTTTTATTTTTCCTGAGCACTTCAGATGGAAAGCCTGTTTTGTGCTGAAGCACTCGGTGACAGCCCGCCGCCTTTCACTGCAGCACAGTACAGTATGCTTACCAAGCTCAACATATGTAATGACTGCTGCTCATCAGTGGCACCATATATAATGCTGTGAAGCAGTGCTGTGAAGCATAGATCAGGATACATCAACATGATTAATTTAAAGGTGCCCTGTGGGGTTTTCTTGTAAACAAACTAAGTTATGTTTACATTCAGTGCTTCTCACCAAAACTAGGCCTGTCGCAATTATTACATGATCGCCTGATCGTGATTATTTGAGCTGACTGCGATCAATTTGCACATTTACGTTAGATTCCACAATCAAGGGGGATTTTAAGCCAAGTTAGAAATGTCACAACAAATGAAATGCAAATTAGATGCGTTTCCATCGGCTGGGTTGAGGCAAATACATTGTCTACCTGAGTGCAAGGTTCCAACGTCACGAAAAAAAAGAGCTTGGCTGTCTTGGCAATGTGTTTGACAGCTCTGGGGAAATACGTCAAGCGAGTATAAAACCTTTTTAGAAATATTGTGGAAGTTCTGTCAAATTTTGTCGCTTTCATCCAGCTTTTCTAATTAGATAATTTGTGTAAAAATGCTTGGATGGAAACATGGCTTTGTGTTTCCCCGTTGTATATTAAATAAATAAACTTATAATAAAATCAAGCGTCCTTCTACATTAATTAACTATTTTGAACTACTATTTCGTTACTTTCGGTAGGCCTACACAACTGTTTTAGAACAAGCTATTTAAAATAAATATATGCAGCAGAGTGAGAGGTTTATTTGAAACTGAGGTTTATATTAGAGATACGCCTTTATTTCTAATTCCCTCTGTTTGATTATTATATTTGGTCACATTTTAGTATGAAGCCTCCTTCTTTTCTGATCTGCTCCCATTTACCTGTTTACATTTGCTGTTAATACAGACTCAACACTTCCTGCATCTGTTTCAAATTAAAAGCCTAAGTGTTTCAGTGGAATCCCTTCAATTCCTAACAAGGCTTTTATTGTGAAACATTTGCAGGACTGTATTGCGAAAAATTCAGTTACTTGCACGGTTCCTGTACGGTACTTCAAATGTAACTATTGCCATCTTATGGCACTTAATTTATTAAATTAAAGCGATGGAAATGTACATTATGCTTGGTTGGCATTCACAATATATAACAGGCACCAGGAGTTTATCCACCCTTTGTTTTTTTCGTCCAGCCTGTATTTGGCGCCAGCCTTTATTTGACTACCAGCTTTTATTTGAGTAAATACGCCATTAGGCTTATACTAGAATAGTGGCATAAAATTAACAGGAAAAGAAAATTAAATCGTTATAATCATTATAATGAAATAGATTGTTCAGTCTTCGTGGAGGTATTTGCTCCCTAAGTGCTTTCTAGTTCAAGTATTAGTGGTGTACTTGCATCTGTTTCCATTCATATTTTGATTTGTGTCTGTTTGTATGTGTTCTCTAGGATCCATCTTCCCATCCTGTAAGCCTTCTGAAACCATCTTTAAGATAACCTTCTGGCTGGGTTACCTCAACAGCTGCATTAACCCCATTATCTACCCATGCTTCAGCCGGGAGTTCAAGAAAGCCTTCCACAATGTGCTCCGCGGTCGCTGCCTGAGACCTGGGGCATCGGCTGCTAAACCACAAGGACACATCACCACCCATTCCTCCAGTCCAGGCCCCACGTCCAATACCTCTGTTCTCTCAGCCCCGAACCACATCGCTGTTAGCTCATGGTGCTGCTGCAGGGCACTGTCGAGCTCCTCGCCATCTCTCGGTGGTCCGGATCAGGCTCAAAGTGCACAAATCCAGAGTAAGAGCCTGCTGAAGGTGTGGTGTTTCTCAGCAACACCGGTACCACAGAACCCCTCCATTCACGGATCAACCAAGGTCTTACGCCTTTCTCTTGGCGTTACAGGAGAGGCTGTTTGATTGGCATGTTTAGGTAATGTAGGAATTTTATGCATCTGATCTTCTGCTTCAGTTTTGCCTCGGGGAAAAACGTATATGTTACATGTATATTTATACTCCTCAGAGGCATCAGAGGCCAGCCGATAGTGACTTGCCTCCAGAGCAGGCAGGAGATGACTCTGTTGCCTTAAGGCTTTATGCCAGTGTAAATGGAGTGTCAAATAAAATATAATGGGGGAAAGCGAATGAATGATATGTCGTCTACACTCAACAGCCACTACTGCGCTGTTCTTGAACAGAGAACTACATGTCAAAACGTTCAAGAAGAGCTGCTCAGTGGCCAGCAAGTAGAAGACTGTGGAGTATGAATGCACAGCAAATGACTTTTGGGAAAAAATACAGACTTCTTTTGGTTAAAAAATGCAAGACAAATACCCCTTTTTTCAAGGTTGGACAATGGGTTAATAGGGATAACCATCAGTGCTTTGCAAGGAATAAAAGAGATAATAACATCTTATTGAAATGACATTGTAAAAGAACTCCCAAGACATGATTTCTTTAAACATTAGTGGTATTTCTGCAGATTGCACACAAGCCCTTAAGGCCAAGATACTCAGCTACCGGCGTAATTAGCATTCACTGGCAGCTCTGGTAAAGTGGAAGCTGATGTAGGAGTGTGTCTATCTGTGTGACCTCTGGTTTAAAGGGACTAGACGATGTTAGGCTTTGAGTTTCAAATATCTGTATGAGAAAAAAGTTAGAAGTTGTTGGTGAAGGAGAAATATCAGTTGATGTTTGGGTGTGGGATAAATAACAGGAAAACCTTACGGTACAGTCTCAAACAAAAGCCCTTGATTCTACCCCTGTGAAGCTTTTAGTGTTCAGTTTTTGTTTCTGTTGAGGCTGTTGAATCAACGTTTAATGTTTGACATCATAGCTCGTGGTGTTGTTAAATAAATGAAAAGGTGTCAGATGTTTTTCTCTCAGTCTTGGTGAAAGACTATTTGTGACTTGTGGTTTTCGGCCAGTACAGTTCTCTGAGCTGTGTTTTCCCCATGCAAACACTGGGAAATGTCATAATTTTCTGGTTGTATGAAACTGAAGCATGAGCCATTTATGCAGCGCCTGTCCGACGTCTTTGTTCTTCTGTAACTTCTAGCATCTGTATGTTGTCTTTAAACCCGCAATAAGCTAGTTGTTTGTCTTCCTGCCATTTGGTGCTGGGCGGTTACAGTCAGTTTATCAGTGCCGTAAAACCAAAACAATGAGTTAAAAGAGGCCAAAAACCTCCAGAGCGTTGCAGAGTTGGTGGGTTCATCATTATGAGGTGACCACTTTCATAAATTTGAATCATTGCCAATAAACAAAAAAGTGGATTAATGACGCTTTAATTTTTTTTAGTATGCAAGGCTGGAAATGAATGACGTTACTGTGGGGTTGTTGGTATTCAGTTCACAAAATCCCAGTATGACTACCTTTGTGATGTATAGAGGTGGACAAAACAAAAAATGTGACATAATGAAAAGGTAATTAACTTTGAAAAAACAAAATCACTGCTGCAATGGAAGCTACAAAAATATATTACTGTAACCTGACAAAAGGTTATAAGATTATCATGACCTGTGCCAACACAGATGTAGAACCTCATTAATATTGGAGATTCTTAATGAATTCAAATGTCTCTGACCAGTCACAACAAAAACTGAAGGCTTTACAAAGGGGAGTTTTTATTGAAGGGCGAGTGTAGTGGATTGCATTATACTTTATGACTATCTATGGTGTGCCAACGCACTCTGTCTTTATTGAAAGGAAGTAATTTCATTAATTCGCCAAACAAAGAACACCATAATGTGAGTGCTTGATTAAAAAACATGTCATGAACATTGATTAATAGCTTTTAAAAAAAACGTGTTTTGGGTGTCTTATCTGTTTTAAGAAGTTGTCACACGTTTCTTCTTAGCTATAAATCCTTTCTGTTACGAAGAGAGTTGTTTTTCTTTGCTGTGCTTGGATTAAAGGTATTTTTTCTACCCTTCAGACATCATAACAGTGATGAATACCTGGGAATACTTATCTGAGAAACACAGGATGTTGAACGAATTTCTAGAAGACAAATAACATGTAATTTTAGTCACCTATGATTAAGAGTTTCCTTCATCCTGCTGTATTGGATTTTTTTACTTAAACAGTGACATTATGTGACCATTTAGGAGGATAATGTCCATGTTTAAACTCCTATAATCTCCATAAGCTCTCACACTTTACATTATTGTAGCCACTAAACTGTCTCGGATAACTAATAAACATGCAGCTCTCGTTTTCTGAGCTTATGCAGCCACGGACTCAATGTTACACTGCATTAGGCAACAAGTAGCAGAAGGAGACGAGTTGACTTTTCATTAGAGCTGCATGACTGAATTTAAAAAAAAAAAATAGAAACAAAGATATAATAGTAAATACAATGACATTTCACGCTTGGACTTTAAATCTTCATAATGTCTGTTTCACTCTGAAAGTATAAACACAGATAATTCATTTTCATCCCCAGTGACAGTTTCTCATATTTGAATGTCAAATCAACATACACAATCCATCCTGTTTTGCTAAAACTCACAGCTTTACACAGCAGACGCTGAAGCCTTCTTTTGGCTTCCAAGGAGAGAAAAAAACCTGCAAACTAATGACTCATAACACAATATCACCTACTGGAACACTAACAGAGAGAGAATCATCACACCACTGCTTGCTTTCTGTGTGTGTGCACATCCATGTCCAAGTGAATTTGCATCCATCCATGTGCACCTGTATTTGTTTGAGTGTAGTTTGGGTTGGTTGGTTTGTGTGTGTGTGTGTGTGTGTGTGTGTGGGAAGAGCAGTTGAGAGTTGTTGTGCCTGCTTTCAGTTCAGTTCAGATATTATTTATGGAAATAAATGCATCCGATTCCTATTAAACATGCAGCTCTTGTTTTCAAAAGAAAGCAGCACAGGATTCAAACAGTGTTGCAGCAGCTGTCATATGAAGGCAAACACTGCTGCCATGAATGGATCCAGGCTCCCATTACTGAAAAGACAAACGTGTGCTGTTTAACCTAATCACTTGACTTAGCAAAGTGATGTTTCATTACAAATGGCAATCATGATTAATAACACTGTCGAGCAGCGAGTAAAGCAGATGACAAGGATTGTCACTGCATCAGGAAGTCAAGGAGGCCTAGTTATTTGCGAATAATAAGGAAAATAATGGTTTGTGTCGAATCAGAGGACACCCTGAAACGTCTTCTGAGAGTCTTTTTGACATTTTATTGACACTCTCATAAACATTCTCATTGCATGGATGGCTTGTAAGAGTATGTGGGAAAGTTTTGTAACTACACCAAATGCACCCACTGCTTAAGTACTTAATGGAACTCTCTCATGTGCAAAATGTTCTCTGGTGTAACATCATAACGCAGGTGTCTGCCCTGATGTTTGTGCAAATGTGCTAAATGGAGTCGCCTACTTGCAAATGCAACTCCTGGCATTAGTGTTGCCGTTAAAAGTTGCCAAAATTGCCCACTGTGTTGTTTACTTGAATTATTTTCTGTCTCATTGAACGTTAAGATGATATGTTGTAACACATGGGGTGACGAATTCTTGTCTGCCAGCGGAAATTCAATTGGACGTGGTTGTTTTATTTTATGATTCCTGAATTATTCGTTCCAAGTGCTTATAAAGTTTTGGGCAAAGGCCAAATGGTTTTTCACATTTTCTTCCTATAGAGCAGATTTAGATATTTACTCAGTTGGATGGATTGGACAGCAGCTGCATAGAAAATATGAGAAAAATTAATGAGAACAGTTTTATTTGTTTTGCTGTAAGCAATGTAATTTCCTTCCATCTTAGGCAACTGTACCCTACCCTATGGGGATCTTCAGCCATGGGTAATAAAATTAGCAGCATTTATCAATATTATTTAATGACTCGAACAACTGGATGTCAAAGGGGACATGCAGTAATGAACCCACAGAGAATAATCACTAACTCTGCAGCTTTTAGTTCATTATTTTAGTTTTACAGCATATTTACTTTATGGTTCAGTCTGCGCTCTCATCAACCATGTTTCCAGCCGCAGCAGGCAGCTGTTTTGAGCCTAGCATTTCAGAGAAACCCACTGTACACCTCCCGAGCACCAAACAGACAGACAAAGTTAGCGACTAGCTGGTGAAGAGAAGCGGAACATTTAGCAGCTTGAATGCCAGATATTTTTTCAAGAGCTGGTGGAGTCAAAAACAGAACTAAAAGGAGAGTGAATATTGGACTTACATTCATCAGGCGGACACAGACACGACTCCAAATGAATGCTAATGTTGCTTGTCTGCTGAGTTTGTAAACTGTTTGCTAATCATGATAATAAGCCAGCTTTATGTCCTGTATTATACTGTATATTTCTATATTGTAAGTCCATCCCAAAGCATTACTGTATTCCCATGGTGGTGCCCACACAGTTGCTATGTTATTCCTAATCCCATGATACATTGCCTGAATTATGGGTTCAACTTCCAGTTATTCTTTCCACTGAACCGCCATCTGCGATTTAGAAAAGTGGCCTCGGGTCGTAGTAACAACAAGGTAGCTTAGTGTTGGCTAAAAAGATACAGAGTTCAGGGACAAGTTGCTCACTTCCAGACTGCACCGCTAATCAAGCTAAACTAAATTTGGTGTGTCGAACAAAACAAAAAGGAATAATTCCTGTCATCAGTGTCACAGTTTCCATCACATACCAAACAAAAGCAAATACAGAAGAACTGACTTAGCTCTATGTTTGCTTTTAGGTAGACAAGGTTGTGTCCCAACGCCTTTAACAAAACACGACCGAAACACTGATAAGCCTCAGAGCTTTGCAGATTTTACATCACTTCATTATGTAGCAACGGAATCAATATTATTAATAAATATTTAGTTACGGTATGATCACATTATCCTCTTTAAGGTGTGACAGGTTGTGTTTCCACTACATTTAGATCCTAAAAAAGCTCTAAAGAAAAGGGAAGACACCTGTAGCATGCCACCAACTCTTGCTGAAACCAGTTCAATGAGAGGAATAACCAGATGTCACGCCTGTAATTCACGCAAGGTATCATGGGGCTAGGAATAGCGTGGATACGCTAATTTGTGAACATACACAGACATTATGCAAAACCTAACACCTACACAGGTGTTTTCACTTATTTTCCCTGATTAGACCTCTTCTCAGGACTAAAGACTTAAATATGTATCTTCGTCATTCTTATTGGTACATTGAGTTTGGTGAAGTCGCGTTACTCCTAGCACAGCTCCAAACTTACCTGAGCAAAGGTGTAGTCAGCTTGAATAACTAAAACACCTGTGTGGGTGTGCAGGTCCTTGTAGATCTTAAAGAACACATTCTGCAGCTGTTCCATTGATAGTGCATCTACAGGCTCGGTGTCAGAACCAAACGGAACACGAATACAAACTAGTTCTCTGTTACGATGAAATAAAGTCATTTCATCACAGAAGCTCAAGACAATTGAGCTGTTGCTTTCTCCCATTTCTGTTTGAAATCAAAGCACACAATAAAAGTAATGCAAAAAACAACACAAAAGAAATATTTGAATGACTCCACACATTCACTGTATAAATTATTCAAATAACTGGCCTCTTCCTTGTACCTTTTCAGCGCTGAAATTTTGAGTTATTAAAGCTCATTGTGTGTGTGCGTGGACTTGAAAGAACTGATTTGAATGTTGACAGCCGTGAATGAAAATTAATTAGAAAAGACTTAAAGCCTCCACGTGCGGGAAGGAGCTAATGCCACGTAAGATGCATTGAATACTCATGTCACTGAACATTTGTTTTAATAGCAGTCAGCTGCCATCTGGCACATTGAGCTCTCTTTCCTGGTTCACTCAACTTGCTCTTGACGTCATCAAGACACCTTTTACATTTGCTCTATTCGCATAGTGCTTGAGCATAAAATCTCTTTATTTTGCCAAATTTTAAATAACATTATTTCACAGTTACTGAGCTGAGTGATTGGCTTTCTTCAGCAGCAAAATGGTGGTCCTATCATTAAAGCTTGTGGAGGTAAAAATGATGCTGTGGTCTGTATTGTAGCCACAGATTGTCTTCAGGCGGCAAGCCATGTTGGGACTCATTTCTAAAAGCCAGGCTGAGCTTGAAAAGGTCAGCACACTTGTCCGGTCAGTGGTCCCATCTTGTCTTAAAGTTCGCACAGAATCAGGACAGCTTAAGTGTTCCACTTAAATTAACACTAAGCTAACGGTCTAGTAGGTTTGTGTATAAGGTTCATGTCAGCGTTGTGTGAAAATAATTAGCACTTCATGCGGACCTTTTCATTCCTCATAAAATCAGAGGAAAAAGAAGAAAAAACTGCCAAACTACAGTAACATAGCCTTGCACACAGTGGGATACACTATGTAAATAAAACAATGTTGAGGGCTCTCTGTAATCAGGTCTGTAGGTATTTAAAAGCTTAACCTTGATTGACAATTTAATTTAAGAGCATAAATCAATGTAATCCTTACTGTCCTACAGTCATGCCAGTGGAAACAAAAGCATTTAGACATATTTTGGCAAAAACATTGACGTGTTTAGAGCATATCCATAGGAATGGATAAAGAAATGGATTATGCTGCTTGAGTGGCTTAATTTGTTTTAATTAAGTTTTTAATTTTATTCCACAGTGAAAATTTGTCACTATTGGAATTTGTTGTAACGACCACAAATCTAAGCTGACAGCATCTTCGCGACAAGCTACAAACTTTTTTCAACCCCTTTTCATACTCAAACCATAGATTTTGGCTGGACTATCACTTTAACCATGATGACCACACTCTTCCACAACTTTAACCCAGTGAACCAAGTAGCCTAACTTACCATACCGTAGTTTCCACATGCATTAGCAGTTATATTTCCTCATGAATTGCTACAGTTGCATATGAATGTAAATCCTAGGAGATATGGTTGGTGAGGGGCCATGGGGGGTTGGGGGCCCCTTTGAATTGAATTGAATTGAATTCAAAGGGGCTTTATTGGCATGGAAAATGCGTGAAATAAAAACATGCACATAAACAGAAGAATTGTGATTTTGCTGTTAGAAGTATATATATATATATATATATACAATAATAAGTACAAAATAGCTTACAATAAAACAGAGAAGAAAATAATAATATATTTTATTATATCTTTTATTATTATTATATCTATATCTTTTTTAGACCTGAGAGTGAAACTGTGGAGTTTGCATGTTCTGCCCAGGTCTGTGTGGGTGGGTTTCCTCCTGGTGCTCCAGTCCCCTCCCACACTCCCACGACATGTAGCTCAGGTGAATTAGAGACTTTAAATTGTCCATAGTTGTGAATGGTTGACAGCCCTGTCCTGTCTGACTGAGCCAGGGAGTACCCCCACCTCTCACCCAAATGTGTGCCGAACCTCCTATGAACCTGCATGGGATAAATGGGTGGAGAACATGGATGGATGGATGGATGGATGGAAGCTATTGAGATGATAGAAACAGTGAGTGTGGGAAAAAGCTTTGAATGCAACTTGTGTACCCTACTGTGTCATAGAGATCCCTGACTTGATCTAAAGCGGCCACTAGAGGGCTCTGTATTGTATCTATATTACTGTAAACAAGAAGGACCACCATGGTGATTTACTGTAGCTTCTGTGTAACACAAACACACATTCAGATACTGTACATCCTCTTTGTGAAAATCTACCAGTGGGCAGAGAACACACCTGATAAACATCATAATATACAGTATATTTAATCATTTCATGGATGAGAAATAAGGTTGATCTCTCCTAATGAAAATATAGGTGAACTGGAGTTTGGCCTTTAAACACTTTTCCTTTTATAATGCAAGCTAGGATTAAACCCCAAGAGAAAATCCTTCCCGAATGAGAAAATACAAATTATACTTTTCATTTAATCTCAAACAGTTCATTCATTCTGTGTATATTTTATCATCTTTCCTCACATTTTTTATGTGCCTCAGAGGAAGGCACATGAAAGTGCCTCTGAAGTCAAGGAACACTTTTATGTTGGAAATAGTTTAAATTCATTACAGTGCAGGAAATGGTGGATTTTCACTGCTGTTGGGAACAGGCCTGGCAGGTTGACAGTTGGTTATCACTTACTATTCTACATTTTAATTCTGGCTAATTTTGTATCAATCCAACATGAATATTACTGTAATTAATTAATGTATTTTATTAATTAACCAGTTAATGTACCAACATGAGTGAGTTACAATAAGCAGAAGATGTGACACAAACCATCTAAATACTGAAATAATTGTTCATTCAGGAGCTGGAAAAAAGGAAATCCCAGAAGACAGTGGCAGAGGAAGCAAGGAGTGGTGAGTGAACAAGATGACAGCACTGCCACCTAGTGTAGAAACATTTAATGCATCCTCCTAGTAGTGATTTACTGCATGCAGTATGGTGTAACAAATAAGATCATGTGATGTTACCGCCCTACTGAAGTGTGCTGGTTAAAATGACTGATTTTTTTGGTGACCTGGTTATCCCACCCAGCTGGAGACTATCCCAACATGCACTCATGAGCATAAGGCTCAGGACCCTCTGACTATGAGACGACTTTGTAACCACTGAACTACCATTCTGCCAAGTTCACTAGAGCAGTGGTTCCCAACCTTTTTTGTCCGACGTACCCCACTGCCCTGTCAGATGGGCCTAAGTACCCCCATACCCCTTTGATAGAAGGGATGGCTTTATGGTGTTGTTCAGTGGTATATTTTAATAGTTTTGGCCAAGTTTGCATTTGTACTACAGCCATTTGGAGTGACAGAAACTGGTTGTTACAACCATTTACAGTATCTTTACTTTCAACATGTTGTTGTCTTTTTCCAACTCGTCTTTCTGCAGTCTTATCATCTTACAATTGACTCAGGTTGGTGGAAAACTGAGGCATGTATTGTGCAGTCAGACTACCATAGTTGGTAAGTTATTGTCAACATCACACAAATTCTTACAAAACATGTACTTGTGTGTTGATGTTTCTCCTAAACACAAATATGTGGATATATATTATCAAATCATAATTTTAATTTTAATTTGCTGAGCATCACAATTTTCCATGTACTCCATGGTAACTGCAGAAGTACCCCTGGTTGGGAAACACTGGACTAGAGATTTCAAAGAATCAGTTCAAAGATTCATAGTTACTGAATTATGTCGTTCATTGTTTTTGTTTTTTTTCTAATCTAAGTGATTGCATCACCTTTCACTGCACTGCTTCTCATGGTTGTCAGTTCTATAGTAAGTTGTCTGTTGCCAGTTTGAACAGTTTCATTCAGTTCAGTGCAAAAATAAAGGCCTCAGCATGCTTCAAACGCTGCTTGCTTTACACAGCAACTGGCCAGGTGTGTGGAGGTGTGAACGAAAGCAGGGTTTGAACTGTTTTTGTCATTTTTCATGTGTTCAACAAAGTGCAACATCAAGAATCCCTTCAAAAACAGGCTTTCTGAAAGTGATCACTGTTATTGGCATTTGTATAATTCATTGTGTCAAGACTACTATAGTTTGCCTTTACATGTGGTCAGACAACATGTCAACCTTGTTTGTTTGAGGCATACTAAGGCCTTAGGCCTATGTAAGCACTGTTCATAAGGTTCGTTTTGTAACAACCTATCTGCTGTAGTTATACCATCATGTTCGTTTCTGTGGCTTGCATGGTCTTTCAACCGTGAAGTAAAATGCCGCATCACAGCTAAGTTGACGATGGCGTTTTCAGGCACCAGAAAGTGGAGCTCCAGTGCAAAAACCCATCAGATTGAGGGTTTGTTAAAAGATTTGATTGTATTTGTATTGAACACCTCTAAACTCTTCACCACACTACATTTCCTTCAATTCCTAACAAGTAAGAGGTCCAAACCGGGTATGATGTAACTGGGACCTCTGTAGTTTTGTAGTTCACCACAAATCCTCTTGCAAGTGTAGTTGTCATGTTTTTCTGTTTTGTCTGTGTGCTTGTTTACTCTTGTGTCTATATTTAATGACTTACAGACAGCTTCTAACACATAAAAGAAACAGAGATTTTATTACATTTTTTTTTTTTATTCTTTGAAGTCCTTGTTGCTTTTTTTTTTTACATCACCATCCATGGGATTTGACACTTTTTCCATGGTAAGCAAGCATCCCAGAAACCCCATAGCCACCAAGACAAATACCATCACACAGTTTCACTTTCACAAAGGGGAAAGGCTTACAGAGGGGGGACGAGAGGGTTCAGGGGCAAGGAGGTGTTCAACAGCATCAACAACCTCAAAACGGAAGGAAGCTCCTCTCAGTCTGCAGCACATTGCGTACATACATATCACTCATATATCATTAGCATAATATGGCATAGAAAAAGCATCCAAGCTGACAGAGCATTAAAGGAGTATAAGTGTGTGTTTTAGTGTGTGTAAATCGAGGAGGCATGGGACACGGCCAGGATGCCAGCATTGACAGCTGGTTTTTAATATCCAAGTCAATTCTTCAGTCATGGGTGCTGCATCACAGCAATGGCTATTTGATGTGTGTGTATGTGTGCGCACAAGTGTGAGTGTGTATGTGTGTGTTTCTACTATAGTCTGTAGTGTGCTTTCAACTCTAATAGATTCTTTTTAAGCAGCGGAGGACTCTGGATTCCACGCAACTCAGCACAGGATTATGTACAAATGGTGCAACACTGTCACAGAATAATTATAAAAATGTGTGTGTGTGTGTGTGTGTGTGTGTGTGTGTGTGTGTGTGGGCACAAAGCTGTACTAATAGCACCAGGTCAGTATGGGTTGCTATTGGCAACCTCCAATCTGACAAGCGTTACCATGACAAACAAAAAGCAGAACCCAGTGAGAGTGGAGGGGTCTGTCGCCGCGGCAACAGCCAGAAACAACGAAAGAGCTAGGAAGGGAGGGAGGGAGGGAGGGAGAGGAAGAATGAAAGAAAGGGGAAAATGAAAGTTAGAGAGAGACGAACTGAAAGGAAGGAGTGACATGGAAAATACAAGAAGCATACTATTGCTCTGCCAAATTGTATTAGTGTTTGAGGACTTCACCTCCCATCTCTTCACCCACATACCCTCCCGCCTAAATAAATAGTGTAGTAGTAGTGAGGAATATAGTGTAGACTGTCTATAAGAAGACAGGTCAATACAATGTTAATTGGGATGTTGAAAAGTTAAGGAAAGAGGCAAAAAAAGAAAGAAACACTAGTCAGACAGGGTAAAATTCCCCTCTCCTGCCTTAGAAAAACCTTGTTGTGTGATGTGTAAGTTGCCGTGGAGATTGAGTTTCCATTTCCCATTCCTGTCTTGTCTCATCTTTGAATGCTTCAGACATGCATTTGTTACATCCCCCCTGCTTTGGATTCTTTAAATACGTATACCATTCGTAACGCTGACAGACTTTGCCTTCTATAGGCTTCCAGTTAGATCAGGGAGGGGGGGGACGCCTGAAAAACTGGGGTTGAAAGCACAAACACAGAGGTGGTGTATGTTTGTATATCTACATTATGTATGTATGTATGTATGTATGTATGTATGTATGTATGTATGTGTACAGTATGTGTGAGTGAGTCAGGGGCAAGTTGCATAAAGAAAAACTTCAACTTAAGTCTAGTTTTAAGCCAGACTTCAAATGACTTCATTAAATGACAAACTTGTGACACTGATTGATGTGTCCACTAGCTAACTAAAGCTATCTCTCATGTTGCTATGGTGACAAGTAGGTCTTAACCAGTTTGCTGACTCAAAATAAGTCTGCGAGAAGGTTTTCATCAGACTAGTCTAAATACATTTAACACCAGTCTAAAGCATAGACTAGTCTTAATCTTCATTTATGTAACTGGCCCCTGGCTATGTCCATGTCAGGGTGAGCTTGTTGCTCCTCGTTGAGTCACAGGGAAGAAAAAAGGCTGCAGAGATATGGTGACTGGTGGCCAAGACCTCGTTGACATAAGGACTAACACAGGAAATCAGTTGCTTGGCTTAATGAAAACCAGATCATGCAAAAAACAAAAAAAACAACAAAAAAAAGGAACAAGAACATATGAGCGCTCAGCCCGGCCCGGAGCGATGTCACGTCCACAACAGTAAGTGCTGTACAGGAGCCTGCTGTGCGTGTCCCACCCCTCACACATCAACACTGCACACTAGTCAGAAGTACATTAGCTCATGTCTACTTTCAAGCGTAAATCAATAGTGCTCAGCCCTTAGGCACCTAGTTACAGAATGACACTAAAAAGCAGTTTGACAACAAGTTAAAAACTCTAAAACATTAGAACATTTCAAGATATCGAGCATTTTTCGTCTTTACAGGGGCTCTATCAGCAGAATAGGCCCTATGAAAGCGCAAAATCTGGCACCTTTGAATCGGTTAATCCTGGCTATTTTACATCTTTTTATCTTACATCCTTCACTTACCTCCATAAGAATAACAGAACAAGAAAAATCAAAACTATCAGTACAACTTCTGTGGGTTCAGGCACATAAAGAGTAGAAAGGAAAAGAG
Source organism: Macquaria australasica (assembly GCA_005408345.1). Classification (NCBI taxonomy): domain Eukaryota; kingdom Metazoa; phylum Chordata; class Actinopteri; order Centrarchiformes; family Percichthyidae; genus Macquaria; species Macquaria australasica. The sequence continues at coordinate 662,417 of SEMN01000106.1, forward strand.
GAAGAGAGATTTTGATGAGTATAAAACAGTCACATTTGGAGGAGGAGAAACATTCTGTATGTAAATGTAAATGCACTGGTTGGTGATGGGACGGTTATCAGGTGCTTCAACAGCTGTCAATCAAATATTTGGACCTTTACGATTCACAGGAATGCAAACAAGCTGGAAAATGTATAGCTGCGTAGTGAATGGCACCTTCCCCGCACTTCTAAAACTTCTCTAAAAGGACGGTATTAAGAGACAATAAGGCAAGGAAAGGTTGAGTTTGAAGTGACAGCGAGTACAACTTTCTCTTTCCTCCCTAAATCTTTCATTCAGTTAAAGATGGCCTGACGCTTAGAGGTGAGGCATAAAGGTCTATTTACTACCTGCCAAAGCTCCACTCTGCTCCAAAATACTCACAAGCTGTAAGGCAGCTGCCAAGTATGGAATATGGTTTTTTTACTTATGTACCTTAGCAAAGCCACAGGTGGGAAAACATGAGATGAGAGCCAGTGCTGTGAGAGTCTACAACCCTAATAAAAGATAAAAGCCATCTTATTCAATTTCTCACATCTTAAGGCCATCCTCATGGCAAATAATCAATTGGATATTGATTGTAGCAGTGTGTGACAGATGGCGATGCACTGGGAAGTGAAGCGATTGAAATGCAACATAATACAAAATCATAAATAGTTGACAGCTTGAAGGAAGTATTAGGTTCTTGTCATCTGAATAAACTGTAAGACTGTTCAATTTCAAGCAACCTACTGTTTGGCCTATTTAACAAAAGCAAGAAAAGAAGATAACAATACTGGTTTTATACCCATGCTCCATTTAAACTACTCCCAGAGTGAAAAGAAAGAATGGAAATACAATGGATGAAAATGATCCTCTTAACTGTATTAATTCGGTTTAGTCTCACTTGATCCCCCCTATTAAAACAACAGTAAAACAAACATCAAAAGGATACATGGCAGGGAGAAAGTACGGTATAAAAAAAACACATAATGCAGTCAAAAGTGCTCAAATAAGGTGTGTTTTCATTTTTTCTCTTTTGTCATCTTATGAGGCAGACCCTTTTTTTTTTTTTGTTTTGTTTCTAACTGTGTCCTCTAGGATCAGGGTTTGGGGAGGCGGAGAGTGGGTACGTGAAAAGCAGCGAAGGAGGAGGTGAAAGATCGAGGTTGGCGGATGGCCCGCTCAGGTGCTGTGAAGCATTTGGCTCCCGGTATCGCGCCGTGGTTTCTCGACCCCTCAGCTCCTGTTGGCCTCAGATCTCCATTTCCCCCTCGGCGGCTGAGAGCAGAGCTCTAACCCAGGCTGGTGATGTTGGCCCTGCCACCTGGTGGCGCCACGATGCGCTGGGTGTTCCGGCGAGGAATGTTGTCGTCAACCTGAGCGCCTGTGTGATCAAACGGGAAGTTGAAGGTTGTGCTTATACTGTGAAAAACTATAAAGTAAACTGATATTTCAGGTTTTTGGGAGGTCATTTTATTATTTTTCCAACTGACTCATTGGCCCTTGTCATACCAGAAAGTGACAGAACAATTATTTAGCGTGTTGTTGCAATTAAAGTTAATACCAGAAGCTACTTAGCTTGCGTGTGACACAAACTAGCTAGCTTGCCAGCTGAAAACAAAACACTGTATAAGCTGGATACTGCCTGAAAACTCTCGAGGGGCCACAACGACCTGCGCGGCAAGGGTCACGTGAAAGACGAAGGCTAATTTTTAAAGAAAGAAAGAATTTTAAAGATTCTTTCAATGTCAAGTTACTTTCCAATTTCTGTATTACAGTTGTATTATCGCAGATTTTTCCCTAAGGTTCTTCAATATGTAGGTCTGTCATCCAGCTCTCTTCATAATGTAGAGAAATATCCGATTAGAGGGTACAGCTCAATCCCATTGCCAATGCCAAATGTCATTTTCAATTATCATTTCCTACTGATTTAAAAAAAAATAAAAACTCATAAAACAACAACATTGTCACACCCACAGCCAACGTGGTTATAACATTGTAATAACAGATTAGCTCGCTAGAAGTAGCGCTAGCTTGGCTTAGCCTGCCGGTGAAGTGACCCTCCTGGATACTGCATGGGGAGTCATGCCAGTTTGTGCCAGTGGCCCACTGCGGTACTGCAACAAAATCATGCACTGCCGCCCAAACAACACCCCCACCCCCCAATGTGTGACAGTGTATTTCTCTATTTTTGAGTGTGTCTGCCACATGATTCCATAAATTATTTACTTAAATAAAACTCCCCTCAAAATGGAACCATTCCTTTAATGTGTTGTCAGAATCAAGTAATAAAAGAGTAGTAACAAAGCAACAATGATTATATGGACTAATGTCTGCACTGACCGGATAGGCTGAATCCGGACTGGTGCAGGTTACGGACGGGCTGGTTGGGCTGCTTGGCGGGGGAGGTCTTGGCAGAGGAGGCGGGAGTCATGGTTTTCGGGGTGACTGACACCTCGCAGACCGGACCGTCGTACAGTCCTCTGGGTACACCCCTCAGCTCAGCCAGCTGCATTTTAAAAATAAACAGACACAACAGTCACGGCAGAGAAAACGACCAAGGAAATATTCCATCCTCTAAGAGGAGTGCAGGCACGTTTTGGATCTGTAACAAGCTGCATCACCCCTCCAGCTTTCCACAAAATAATCATGAATCATTCTAAAAATTGCTGGGACAACCACCACAGCCAGAAGGTTCGTACAAAGTTGACACGTGGTTGTTTAATGCATTATCACTATCAAATCAGCTAAAATTATTAAACACAGATAGTAGCAGAAAAAAAGCAGTATTGTACCCTGCTGCGAGCTTTTATCCTCTTGTAGACGTAGTCAGGGAAAGGTTTCCGGGGCACAAAGCGTCCCGAGCCCTCAGTGGTGTGGAGGTTCCCTTCCTCCAAGACGATCTTGCCCTGGCTGATCACCACCAGAGGCCCGCCGCGCACCTCTGTGCCTTCAAAGATGTTGTACTCCACAGTCTGTAGATGAGAGCAATGATATCAAAGTAAATGAAAAGGAAGATTAAGTCTGTCAAAAATGTTTCAAGTCCAAAATCTGCAAACAGAGACAAAAACAAATATACAAATATACCCCCCCTTTTTTTTCTTCTTTTTTTTTGCAGTTTATGGTTTTATAGTACATCGGGACTCTTTTCATAATGAAAAGGTGAGTAAATTCAGGTTACTTGGGTTTCTTATTCATCTCAGGTACACATATGATCTTTGATTGAATTATAATGCCCAGATTTCTGTCTCCAGCTGTAAACTCACTCATGTTAAGTGCCTTATGAGCGACCTCTCATTGGCTGCACTCTGTAGCTGCTGCAGATTCACGGGACTGACTAAAAACCCTCACACTCATCATTGGTGAGATGATATCAATAATCTAAATAAGTCATAATTTTGTGTTCAAACAAAGGTCTCCCATACAGAAAATTCCATGCCAAGTCTGTTCACACATGATAATACATGTACCTTTAGTGCAGTACAGTTTATAGTCACCATGGGTGGCAGCACTGTTGGATAACAGCAGTGAGTTGCAAAAGAAGGACGGTGACCAAATTATGGATTTTAAACACAGTCCCTGTGGGTTGCCAGCATCCCGCCCACTGTTTTAAAGTGAGGCTTACTCATGAACTGATTGGTGTATCTCACTATCAGTTAACATATGAATAGCTCTGGTTCTTACAAGCAAAATGAGCTATCATGCTTGTTGTTGTTGTTAACCCCTCATTATGTGTTGCTATGAGGTCCAAATAACGTGTACGTATCAGAGTTTTGGTTGTGTCCCATTTTACTGTACCTAATGAGGCTGAGGCTGAAGACTTCACTAAATAGTTGCCTGTGTTATTTATCGGTTATGATGCTTTTGTAAACTATTAACATTGTAGGTTCTACTTTATCAATTTTCTGTTCATTGGTTACAAGGCTGTTGTAAGCCCATTGTAGCTGCGATTTCCACCAAAAACCTCACAGATTTCACTCATTAGTTTTACATTAGATTACTCTGAACTCTGACAGAAAAAAACATCCATATTTGAAGCTAATAAGAGACTTTGAGAATCAAGCAGCACCAAAACACAGTTTTTGGCCTGAAGTATCTGACTTTACTCAGTGAATTATATTATTATTTTGCACTCTCTTGGCTTTTTTGCACTGAAGAGTTTGCAACACTATCCATGACATGGTGCTGTACATATGACACTGCTTAAAAATCAAATTGTCTGATGATTTTAAGGCTACATCCACACCAATACGTTTTTGTTTTAAAACGCATAACTTTTGCTACGTTTACACCTAGTGTTCACACTACTCCAGCATTTTTGAACCTCTAAAACAGAGACCTTTCAAAAAGCTGCTGACCCCGTTTTAGTTTGAATTGCATTTTAGTGAGGACGGGCGGAAACGGGGACGACGCAGACACCCACGTGCGCTTCCTGATTTGGTCTTATCAGCCACGACGTGTCCTTCTCTGATTCGTCACGCCCCTATCACGTGACCCTTTCCCAGAAGAAAACAAATGACATCAGCCTTGACTACCAGCGCTTAATTCAACATGGATAACAAATGACAACTTTCACTAACAGTTTCACCCCGTCGTCGGTCCAAGCAGAGAAATCTCTGGTCTTACTTTTCTCCATTGCTGTTCTTCGTTTGTAGTATTTTCTGTAACTAAGCAACCAAGACAGAGTAGATAATCTGCTTCCTTTTACACCAGCACGTACATGCACAGTGCATGTGAATGGTCATGTGATATGCGTTTGATATGAGGCAGGTCGAAGTTCTTGTCTGACAGCCGACAGCTGTGCTCCTGTGATGTTTTATTACAGCTGCTTGTCTCCCATAACACGACGCCGATATATTAAATCATCACAGAAACACCTTCAAAGCAGAGATACAATGATTCATCTTTCCCCTATCATAAGCATGTTGTAACCTCCCTGTAGCACATGCTGTATCTGTGAATGTTGCTGCTTTAGTTCACAGATTTATGAAAATCTCATTCAGTCTTTATCTGAAAAATTGCCAGAGTGATGTAGATGGACTCCAGTTTGTGTTCACACATGATGCCAGCATGTAAAATTGCCAGAATGTTTGTGGATTACAGTGCACTTGTGAAAGGAGCTTATCTGATTTAGCTCGCAAAGCGTTAAAAGCGTTCCCTCTGGCTTCTAATGCTAATAAAGAAAGCAAAGCTAATCGGTGGGGAAAAACCAGCTGATGTGGCACAGAGGCCTCAGTTCTCAGGCCAGAGGGAGAAGATGAAGCGGGGGTCGTATGAGTGGTTTTGGGTGTTTGGGTGTGTGTGTGGACGGGGAGGGTGGGGAGGCTGCTGTGTGACAAATTTGGAAGCTGGATGACTGCTCTCTCCTATAAGCTACTGGAGCTAAGGCTGAGGTCATGGCAATCTGGTGGACTCTGAGAGCCTGAAATGAGATCACTGGTAGGCTGGGCTATCCTGTGACACACACACACACTCGTGCATACACACTCCAAATGAGCAGTTTCTCCCATGAACATTAGTCCGTCATTTTTCTGACCAAGCGGAATAAAAAGAAACCAGAGAACATGACAGGCTTTAAGCAAACAGATTCCAAGAACCTACACGGCAATAGTCTCTCTGTTTCTCTTTCACACACACACACACACACACATATCTGTCTGCTAACAATCAGAAACGATGTGTTCCAGTTCTCTGGCAGATTTTAAGGATGACATCACTCCCTTGACGCCGTGTGAGGCCCACACCCTGTTCAACAGTCAGACGGCCATACAACAAAAAGTGGACTAATAACCAGTTGCTCTGGCAATCATCAATTATATTAATTGCATTGTTATTATTAATCATTATCACATAGTAGAATATTTTGCCCTTTTTTTGTTGATTTCTGTTCAACAAGCAGCCTATTTCTTACCTCTTTCAAGACACAAACAGCTGTTTCTGGAAAACTAAGTTGGTTTCTTATTGTTAGAACTTAGTTATAGATACACGATTTGACAAGGACATGGACATTTTTCACTGCATTGTCTGTATGAACTGTTGGAAGATTTACTTTTGATTGTTACAAAACGTATTTATTTTTGTTGTTAATCACTGTTCTAATATTCTGCGAAACCTTGTTTCCTCATTTAAATCCTGTTTTGTGAAGCACTTTGAGCTGCCCCTCTGCATGAAAGGTGCAATTTAAATGAAGTTATTATTTTCATTGCAGCTGCTCACCCATTCTTAGAGTTATTACTGTCAGCATTTACAACCCGAGTAGCCTTTAGCAAAATCTTAAAGCCACTACGAGCAGAATTTGAAAATGTCTGACTTTGGCGCCCTCCAGTGGTAATATCAAGAAGACACTGTGGCAGACAGCAATCACATAGAAATTTTACACATAGTAGCTTTAACATTTGACGTTAACATTAACATTGACTCTTATCGCGTGAAGTTGATACCGAGTTGTGGCTCTTGGCGGAGATAATCTTCGTGATGTCTGGGTCCCACAGCACCAGGTCAGCGTCTGAACCCACAGCGATGCGACCCTTGCGGGGGTACAAGTTGAAGATCTTGGCGGCGTTGGTGCTGGTCACTGCCACAAACTGGTTTTCGTCCATCTTACCCGTCACCTGAAATGAATCAGAGCTGAGAGTGAGATTAGCACAGTCACCGTCCTACTTTCATTTGGTCTCGCTTGTCCTGGTCCTCTCTGTGCCGCTCCTTTTCTTGCATATTTATTCAAATTGATTCTTGCTCAGTGTTAACTGTTGTGTGTTTTACTGATACAATATTTTGCTTATGTGTGTTGGATGTGCATTTTTATTATCCTGTGCATATTTCTTGTTAAAAACTTTCCTCCCTCTAGCCCTGCTATTGGTGCATGTATATTGTCAATATTGTATATTGCTATACTCATTAAAAAGTTAAGTGATTACTTAAGTCATTAGGATTTATCCTCTATGGACCTTTAATATTTGTAGGAAATTTCATAGCAATCCATCCAATAGTTGCCAAGATATTTCACTTAAAACCAAAAATCTTAAAACCAAAAAATGGCGCTAGAGGAAAAGTCAGGGGATCACCGTAGGTGCCCAGATTCATCCTCTGGGCACCATAAATTTCTGTGCCAAATTTCATGGCAATCTGTCCAATAGTTGTTGAGATATTTCAGTCTGCACCAAAGTGGAAGACCGACCGTCCAACATTGCCATCCATAGGGTCACTCTGTTAGTGTGACTACACCAGACATATCTGTCTGGTTCTTTTATGCATAAAGAGTCTCTCAATTGATTTTACAGAAAGTGATTTTATCCATATCGCCCGCCCCTGGTTCATTTTATGCTTCATTTGAAAAATGAACGTATAAATATACGTACCACACACTTGTCCCAGATGATAGACATCCTCTCTTCGGTGCCATTGACGCCTTCAGGAATCAAGCTGAAGTCATCTTTGCCCACAGCGCGCTGGGCAGTGTTGAAGGGACAGTGTGCGCTTCCTGTCACCTGCAGGTCACCACTATACAGAAGGTCAAGGTGTAGAAAGAGGGAGGAAGGGACATTGTGTTCATTGGTTATAGCACAAAGTCCAATTTGGCATTAGGATAATTCACACTGTATGTCCGGTTTGAATGTTCGGATCAACCTCTTACCAGGAGAGCAGGGAGTTGAGATAGTCTGGTGTGGTTGGGTCGGGGCTCAGGGGAGGGGAGGTGACGTAGGCAGCTGCCTTGGCCCAGTTCTTGCTCCAATAGTGGGAACCATCTGTTCCCAGGCTTGCAGTGATTGGCTCTCCATAGACCACGGTGCCTGAAAGTTCAATCCAATTGTTACACCAAATACTACGCTCCTGGAGTTTGTTTCATGCATGTTGTCATGTGGACTGTTGCAAATGTTTCCAGTGTTGTACATGTACATGCACTATCTCCTGTTTGTACTTGTTTGTTTTACTGTCTCTGTTTCCTGTCAGATCTACTGTATGAACACACTTGAAACTGAGCACTTAAAGTAATTCTCAGTAGAGTCTCAGTTTAGAGTCTCACCCTTCTTCCTGGCCTGAGCAATGACATCAGCAGCGCTCTTGCTCATCACCTTGGTGACATAGAGGGGGCAGTTGGTCTGATTGGCCACGGTCACAGAGCGGTTTACAGCCTCCGCCTCCACCTGGAGAAGAGAGAAGTTTTCATATGAGTGACCAAAGTGGGACAATGGACAGTGGAGGAATGACATTCGTTTCTTCTTCCACGCTCACCACGAAGCCTGCCTTCATGCTTTTTCCACTACATCCTTTCCCTATTTGTTCTACCAACATTACCTCCACAGCTCTTCCTGTTCTCTCAATCCTATCTAAAAAATCATCATTTCCAAATAAATATTCTTAACAGAGTAGGTTTATACTTACACAGACTAGCAGCTGGTTATCTTAGCTTAGCATAAAGACTGGAAACAAGATATAAGGTGTTATTTAGTGAGATTTAGAAGTGCTGGTAGGTGGATTTTCTTACTTTGGATGGAGCCAGGCTAGCTGTTTCCCCTGATTCCAGTCTTTGTGCTAAGCTAAGCTAACAAGCTGCTGGCAGTATCTTCATATTTACTGTACAGACATGAGAGCGATATCAATCTTCTCATCCAACTCTCGGCCAGAAAGAGAAGAAGCGCATTTCCCAAAATGTCAAACTATTCCTCTAAGTGTGTTAAAATCTGTTTTCCATCCATAGCAACAAAAATAAGGTAAAACACTTAAGAGAACCTTGGCAACTTATTTTGAAAAATGAGATGGCAGGATTGTGACTTTTCAATGACAAACACTAACACAATGTTCCAAGAAGAGAGAGCACAGTGGATTCTCCATCTTGTCTTTGATGTCTTTTGGATCATACTGCCTCTTTTCTGCTTTTTTAATTTTTTGGCATTTTTGGGTGTCCTTTTTCTCCGATTTTTGTCTGAGGATTTTAATAACCTTTCTATAAATCACAAAAAATAAAAGTTCAGATTACAATCAAGATATGATTAACCTGAGCAGGAATGGCATGGCCGTGGCAACTTCCTGCAGCGCAGTGAGAAATCATTCAGTATTTAACCTTACCATAGGACAAGCAGCTAATCGCAGTGGGGGACGGGGGGTCACCTCCCCCCCAATATATGAAAAATGGAAATGTATGTATACACAGTATATATATGACTGATATGTATGCTATTGCTTTAGAAATTAGATAAGAAGAAGAACACAAAGAAGAGGGAAAATTTTAATGAGAAAAACAGAAGTTTTAGCAATAAACACAGCTGCCATAAGTCATACTTTAAATTTCATTCTCTTTTTTGCTGTCACATCTGGATGTTCATGACTAACAACAATGATTTATGTAAAGGATGTGCTCTTATCTGTGATGACTCTGGGGTTCCCAACGGGAATATTGACATTCAACATGTGAAGGTGAGTCTGAAGAGGATGTGTAAGTATTTGCCAAAGCGCTGAGACACCCACGGCTTCACTGTAAAACTGTCAAACAATGTAGCACCAACAGCTGTGAAGCTTGAAAAGGTCAAATCCTTTCGTAACTCTGATTCCTCACTTCCCAAAGTCAAACCAGCTTTTCACCCAATATCCAGACAGGTCTGTCAGTGCTGAAACCATGTCTTACCTCCTCGGGATGGCTCAACACGTGTCCCTCAGGCCCAGTGATCCCCTGCTCCAGGATCCTGTGCTGCTCCTAAATACACACATGCACACACACACACACACACACACACACACACCACCGTGGAAATGCGAAAAGTTGAGTCATGTGCAGGTGCATGCATGTTCCACATGACCAGTCTTGGCAGTGAATGTGTTGGCGACAAGCAGCGCCTTGAGACACTGGAAGCTCAGGGCTTTATTTTAAGACTAACATCGGAAACAGCGGAAAATCTATTCATGTCCAGACCCCGGCTCTTAAGGAGTGAAATGCGTACCTCAGCTACAATGTCTCCGTTCTCAGCGTGCACCTGGGCGATGGCTCCCAGATCGCGAATCACACTGAACACCTCGTACACCTGCAGCAAAGAGGAAGATGCAGTTATGATCTCTGATGCACAAATGCAACTATTTTTCTGTCAACACAAACCTTGAATTCTGCTCTTTACTGTATGTCTAGTACTTAACGCCTTGTGACAGATGAAAGCCACAACACAGTTTTTTTCTTTTATTTCTGCCATGTTATGTATCAGTGATGTACAAAAGTCAGGAGTGCTTAGTCAGTGGGTAGTCTGAATGAATACTTGACTAGTTAGGCTAAAGAAAGGCCTATACTTAGTCTAGATAGATATCAGAGTATGCTCCTTTATATTTTATGAAAAAGCATGGCTCTGTAAAATCATGATTATGTAAAATCAACCAGACAATAATCAGAATAATCATAGTGACTCCAAATACTTTTGTGGTGAAATGAAACATGGGCCCTGATTTTCACCGAGCGTGTGAGTCTCCCATACTCCCTGACTGTTTATCAAGCGAGGAAAACGGACGTGTTGAGTGAGTCATCACCTCCCGGCTGCCAAAACGTGCAACAATAAAGAGCCATCAAAGTCTGACATGGGAGAGAAAACGATAAACCCTGGCTGCACTGGGCTGTGAGCATTCCTCACACAGGTGCAAAGCCCGACACAGATCTGATTCAAAACAGCTTTCAAGTGGGATTAAAATCACTTTAACCATGAGTCAGGAAGACACTTGGAACGGAGATGTGGCCTTCACTATCCATTCACTCTCCCAAGAGAAACACACAGACAATCAGTACCAAATTACGTCTCGCCAGGACTTAATGCCACTGAACAGCATGTTGCCACAAACATAATGTGGTGAACATCTGTTTTACCACAGTTGTTGCTCTGGCTGAGCTCTGAGTCTGCATGAAGCAACAGTAAACAAGAATATAATTTAGTTGTTATTTTGGCTAATCCAACTAGTGTCTACAGTAAACAGCATCATCTTTGTCTGGGGATTCATTTGTGCATCACGTCTCATTTCTCATCGATGACCATTAGGAGAACTGCAAATTGTGTGGATTCGATTTGGATTGATGTGCTGCAGCAAGTTTCGTGTTAAAGGATAATTCCAGTTTAATTAGATTTAGTGTAGGAGAGGCTGCATCTCAATACGGCCAATCAGTGTCATTGTTAACAGTAGAATACAGTGCCACAATATGCCAAACTCCCTCTTAGATATTCCCTTTCATCCACACTGAACATGAAGTATCTAGAATATTATATTTGATTTTGATTCAACCTTTAACATAGCATTGCAAATCCAAAGTCTCCTGTTTCTCACGAATATGTGGCATGACAAATGATGAAGTGACAACTTGGGAGAAGAGAAGAAGCCCCACCTGAGCGTCAGTAAGCTGGAAAATATCCTTATAAGCCAGGTAGACCAGGAAAGAGTTGACACCTAAAAACACAAGGTGTCAAACTGTAAAACCCACACAGGAGAAAGGGAAGATTGAAACAGAGAGAAATCCATTCAAAATATCATAAAGCACTCTGATTGTGGAAGTTTGAGTCACTTTACCTTATCTGGTAAAATATATAACAATGAGCCAAGAGAGGACGAAGTGTAAAATCCATCCAGATTGTTACAAGAGGTTGATTAAGGTCAAATGGTGATTTCAAAATGTGCCAAAATACAGTTTTAAAGCTGTACGAAACTTCTTATAGACAAAGTGGAGCTGCAACAGTGAAGCATTCAGTCCCCACTGACTAAGATTTGCCAAATCTCTTAAAGGAAAAAAGGTACAATATTAATTGGTTAATTGGTATTGTGGGCTGTAGTGAAGATTGCAGCTTCTAGAGGGTGCTAGCAGAGCTCATAGTCTTGTTCCTCTCTCATCCCAATGAGAGTCTTTCAAAACAAATTTGTTGTTTAACATAAACTTGTGCAGTTTACTGTCATCAGGTTACATAACAGGGTACTGATGTTCAAAATGTTCAAAAACCTCTTGCTTCCATTTGAAAGCATTTAACTACTAAAGTTGCTTTTAGCAGCTTTAAATATTGTGTTTTTAAAAAAAATCATGAGTCTCAGTGAAACTGGAGAAATATATTGATTTGATGAAGTCAAATGTGACGTTGTGTTGGGCGTGGTCGCACCGTGATCCTTCACGAGCGCCTCCATCTCCTCCTGGATGCCCCTGTGCCACTCGGTGATGTCCACGTGCAGCGAGTAGTCGCAGCAGGACTTGCTGTCGGCCCATTCGCGCCACTGCTCGAAGGACGAGATGAGGCTGATGCCAGGCTCAGGAACCACATGGTCAACTGGATACACACACACACACACACACAGACCGTCAAACACAAACACACTGACTGAGACCCTGTTGGGCTTAAGATGTTATTTTTCAAGATGGCCCATATCTACTGATACAGAGGACACAGCAGATAAAGATATCCTTCAGTGTGGTCAGGAACATTAGGACAGAAAATAACTATTATTTTTGTTCAATTCATTTGTCGACAATTCTTTCTGCAATTAATTCTGCAAAGCAGATTTTAAAATGCATTCATCCGTTGTATTCTAAAATTTTGTCTCAAATCACATTTCAAACTGTCTCTTTGTCGCTTTCCATTTTTGGTGCCATCACATCTGTCTACTTGTGATGTGCACTCCTCTGACATTCCAGTCACCAGGCTGCCACACATTACGCCCCAGTTCCAGACCTGTCTGACCCTGCGGCAGTCAGCGTTTTGCCCGAGGTGACAACGACACACGAGTCGCCTGGGAGTGTTTGCTTTGCTGTGAGGGAGAGGAGAGTTCAGCTGCTGAGTCAGCAGAGGGAGGGCAAGCGTCAGACAAGAGCTTCATTTAGCTCTGTTATCTTTTTACACTACATTAACTTTTTTTTACCTTTACAGCCTTGTCTCTCTTTTAAATATCATAAAAATATGAAGCTACTGTTAGGGTTGGGGATTCATAGTATTTAGATCAAATCTAGTGAATCAAAATGCCTGTCAGTTTGACCAAATCTATTTAGGTTTAGCTTCAGCAATTTTAAGTCAGAAATAAGTTCATTCTTTAACAAGTAACACTCAAAGATTGACACCCAAGCAGAGAGATAAAAACTCAAGAATCTGGGTATTTAAAAAAAACTTAAAGATTATAAATAAAAAGTAGCAAAAGAGAGAAAAACACCATGAACAGGTCACCAGTTAATATGCTAGCAGATGCTAAGTTGTGCACTGTTACTGATATTCCTGTATTTGGAAAATAACTGAGTTTCTAGTTGACCTGACCAGCATTACTTTGGACTGTAGAGCTGCAAGAATTAGTTGATTAATTGATTAGTCAATCAAAAGAAAATTAATTGCCTATTACTATTTTGATACTCGATTAATCGTTTCAATCATTTTTCAAGCAAAAATGTCAAACATTTGCTGGTTCCAGCTTCTTAAATGTGAGGATTTGCTGCTTTTCTTTGTCAGTTATGACAGTAAATGAAGAGTGTTTAGGTTTTGGACTGTTGGTTGGACAAAAGAAGCAATGTGAAGACGACACTTTGGGCTCTGGGAAATTGTGATGAGCCATTAATTACCACAATAATTGATCATTAATAAACAATTAATCGTGGAAACAATCGTCAGATTAATCAATAATGAAAATAATCGTTAGTTGCAGCCCTACTGGACTGTAAGAGGAAACCTAAACAAACCCAGGGAGAACAAGTCGACTGCACTCAGCTAAAACCAGGCCTGAGACTTATATGAAACATTATGCAAATGAAAAGAGAACTACAAGAATGAAAAGCCTAAAATAAATGAACAAAAAGCATCTATACACGGGGTGGATGAAAGTGAATTGATTTCCTGGCTCAGTCTGAACAGCAGTCAGCACCTCGTGGCTCTGAGTCCCCACAGCAGATGGACAGTTTTTTTTTTATGACTCGGCCATGAACAGGCCTGGCACCCTTCCTGTTCTCATTAAGATATTTTCAATTAAAGCCAATCAGTGAATGAAGAATCACTGCAGCGAAAAACGCGCTGCAGTCAGCTTTGATTCACTCACAGAAAGGACTCCAAAGGAAACTGAACGATGAGTCTTTCATCACAAACGATAGGGTCTTTCTGCTGGACAACTTACTGATCATGGTGGTGCCTCCGGCCAGCGCAGCCTTGGTTCCCTGGTAGAAGTCGTCTGCAGACGTCATGCCTCGATCAGGCATCTGGAAACGCGTGTGCACGTCGATGCCGCCCGGCATCAACATGCGGCCGTGGGCATCGATGGTTTTCACCCCGCCGGGCACAATGAGATTTTCCCCAATTTGTCTGACAGAAAAGGAGATAATAAATTACAAAACAGAGAAAAGAAAAACTAAGAAAGAAAATGAACATAGGTTACATAAATTACAACATTGTCATTCAGGCATCACAATACTATAGCTATAATAACGATAATATAATATAATGTCTCAAAACAACAACAAACTGCATTGTGAGCTTTTATATTACACAACCCTGAGCTATACATTTGTACTTATGGGACATTAACATCATTAGGAAAGATTCCCGATTTCATTTTAAATTTTGATTTATACTTGGTAGATTTTGAAACAGAACAAATCGTGTACAAAGTCAAAAATGAAGCTTAACTTCAAAGTATCCAAAACCTGTCAAAAATTAAATCAAACCAATATGATTTGAGAGGAATGTGCATGTTGTTGTTGTTGTTTTAAAGGACAAATTATTTTACTTATGTTCATTTAAGTTAGTGAAGTTATGGAGCAGGTGTAGCAAGGAGCTGAAAACATGCATCGGGCTGCTTTAAAATAATTACATATAAAAATGCATGATCAGATTGGCATGTTGGCTTTATTATAGTAGGGATAGTATAATTAGTAGTATTATTGTACGAAGGGTAGGTGCAATGACCTGTAGCTTCAGTCTGCAGATAATCTTCTCTGTTGTGCGATTGGTTTGTTTTCTACTTGTCTGGTGTTTTGTTTTTGACGTTATTGCCTACTTTATTGACAGGTTTATTCTTGACCTTGGAAACAGCAGGTGACAAAACAATCTCACCTCAAGGCCCATTTATGAAGCCAACGTGGACGAGAAGTCTTTGAAGTGCTCCAGAAAATGGAATGTTAAACATCTACATTTTCATGACAGCTGCTGAGGAAGATCGTGCGATCCGATCGAAAGCTCCAGAACAGCTACTAAATAGACCTTGAAGTGAGATTGTCTAACTCCATATTTTGTTGCCTGATGGTTTGTGTAATTATCAATGTTGTGTGTATTATGTTGTGTGAGCTGAATGGGAGTATACTGAAGGTGCAGACTGATAGATTACTTTTAGTTTGCATGTGATGTCAAGGTAGGCAAACTATTTTATTTTTACTTTAACCCCTTTCTTGTATTTTTTTCTTATTTGTTATGTTTGTATTGTAATAAAAAGAGCAAAAAGTCAGACACATGGATCGATTATAACTTTGTAAATGAAATCAGGGTTTTTATTCAACTGTCAGCAGCCTGAAGAAACACCAGTCAAACTCACTTGATGACTCCGTCCTCCATATAGATGTCAGCACAGAAGGACTGGTCATCGTTCACAATCTTCCCGCCTTTGATCAGGAGACGGTCACTCTGGGAAACAATAAAGAGAATCAGTCGCTGCACATTTAACTCCATTTAAAGCCATTGAATATTTCATCAGGAAAAGCTCAAGTTAAACTGTGGGAAGCAGACACTGCAGGTCTGAACACGTAAAGACCGGTCTGGGGCTTTATGGGCGCCTATAAAAATACGCTTATGAGGGCGAGTATCCGATTTGGCTCAATTGGATGCTGGATTAAGTGCATTTGATGAAAGACATTTTGGGAAATGTCACATAAAAAGAGCAGTTTGGCACTCGCAAAGAAAAAATAAATACTCCAAACCTGCCGGATTTACACAGCAGCCTCTGCTTGGCCTTTTTAGGATGCATTCTGATAAGGAACACATGGCTGTGCAATGTCTTTCAACTGATACTGGCTTTCTTCATCTCCACACACACAGACAGATAGCCATAAATGCATTGCATACACTCTAATACACAGATGACGGGGGAAACAGGCGATGACACAAAGAACAGAGACCTGTGATGTTTGGCTCGGCACCAGGTTTCTGTGTGGATGTTTTAACAATGACACTGTTTATAATGTGAGGGGGGAATTAGAGAAAGAGAAAGAGAGACTGAATTAAAAAAGAAAAGATGCAGAGAGAGAAGATGGAGGAGAGGGAAAGGGAGGAAAGGAGACACACAGTGTCTGACTTTGTTTAAAACCATCTCTCCCTCATTTTTCACTGTATTCACACCTCTTGTTCCCCTGTTAGTCTCTGTAATAAACCGTTTATTACAAGAATATGATGAGAGATGAAAATAAAAACCTAGAAGCATGCAAGAGACGTTGACTCATCACCTCAGGTGGAAGCTAAAATTATTGTCACTTATAATTGCATTTATTTATCAATTTGTGAACTTTACTGCACAACACGACTGCACAACTAAATATTTTTGTAATTTACTAAGTTGTTAAGTACAATGCAAGACAGGTGTGCTTCTGCTGAGCAAGTGACAATAAAGTGTTGTCACTTTAGTTATGTAGGCAAAGTTAGTGATGAACTGGGATAGTGGTACTCCAAAAACAAAAAGAAATGTCAATACTATGACCTCAGATTGCCATTTTATTTTGTTAGGAAAGAAAGAAAGAAAATGGTAATCGAAAAAAATTAACATTTTTCTTCCATGTAACCCGGATGACATTATTAAAACAAAATGAATCAATGATGTTTGATTTGCTTTAGGGTTGTTGTTTTTTTTCACTTGCACTTCGTGGTGTAAACTTTTTGTATTTTTACGATTGTAGTCTCTGATATTCTGTCTGTATTTGGGAAGCAATTTGAAAGCAGGATCTTTGAGTGACTCGTCCAGTACATGTGACAAAAAATATTTTTTCATTTTTAACATTTTACTCATGTGACCTAGACGATCCTCTGAGATACACTAATTATTGGTGGTAGGGCGTCTTAAACAAACATAAAATGGTCACCAAAGTGTTTATTGGTTAGTAACTGCAGCAGTTTAGTAGTGCAGTACTTCAATGCATATAAAAATGTTAATATGCATGGTTGCTTGGAATATTATATGGAACTAATTAATATACAGATGCTAAATTGTATTGGAAAACTGAACCAACTTGTAGGCTTGTTCAGAGAGGTGAGCAGGTTCAGCATGTTTCACAGCAGCAACAGAGACAGTAAACGTTCACTGTTTCTCTTTCTGTGGGTTAATTCCAGCTCTGCTTGGACAACTAAATGAGGGGAAGTATTCACTGTTGGAACAATGAAGAAGCAGCCTGCCTCCCGACACACCCCTCTGTCCTCTCATGCGGACGGGCTGTCACAGTGAAGGACATGAGAGGACCAATCAGAGCATAGACTGTGTAATCAATCACTCATGCCTGCTGCAGTGCCACTTGTCTCTGTGCAGGAGAGAGGAGGAGGAGGAGGAGGAGGAGGAGGGGAAGTTCTGCTACCTCCACAGCCCCCCCCCCCCACCCCCACCCCCGTCCCTCCCTCGAGTCACCCCGGCAGGCTCGGGTCCTCTGTCCAAAAAGGGAGTGGCAGCTCTGCTCACAAGGGCTCCAGCATCCCCGGCTAACAAAGGCTGCTCTGTTCGAGCCGCCGCCGCCGCTAGCTGCTGCCCGGCCAGCAGCTCTGGCCCTAAACACAACTGCTGCTCTGCAAAGGCTCCCAGTCAGAGCCCCACCCTGCGTCTGAACCAGCACTTGCACAACTCTGCACTGCACAACTCAGCTTTTTGAAATATTACTTAAGACTCCTTCTAATCAGAGTGCTGAGTGGCCAGAGATGTAGAACAAAATAAATCTTTGCATGCACAACCAGGGGCAGGTGGAATTAGTTATTTGGCACATGATGCAAACTCCGCATCATTCATATATATACTGTACAGCAACCAGGCCAACATATAACATCTGACATATGTTGTTTTTTTCTATTTTAGGTGTTTGTGTCACTATTTTCTGAAATTTTATAGACTAAACAATTAGTAAGAAAAATAATCGACAGATTAATCAATAATGAAAATAATTTTGAGTTGCAAGAGTAATCTTACTCCACTGCTTTAGCATTGCACAGCTATAACATTGTCGGACTCATGGTGGAGCAGAGCCAGAGATATCGCCTTTATTATCCACACCTTCTTCTTCCTTGTCCAAACCTAGCGCCTACATTACCCACAATGCGACAGTTCAGTCGGAGATTTGGGCATGTTGCGCTAGTAGTGGCTAGTGTAGCCTCGAGCTGTTAGCCTCAAGCAGAGACGTGGAGCGGGCTACAGAGGTCTGGTAAGCTCACTTCTTTCCAACTTCACATCCTCAGATTTTTTTCATTTTTAAAGTTGTAGTCTTCAACGCCAGCCGACGCTGACTCAAACGACATCACACAATTCATCAGACTTCACATAGCTCCCTCTGGAGCCATAAAAGGCTTTAAACTACTTTTTTTTCACATATACAGTAGTACTCCCCAAGACCTGGAAACAGACTTTGATGTGTAAAACCAGCACACTTCCCTTTGGATCCTTTGAAGCCTTGAACTATTTATCATGTGAATAGATATGTAAAAGTCATATCCATCCAAAGCTCCTAATATCTGTTTTTGAAACAAATAAAACTTACTGTAGATATTTTTAGGAACCGGTTTGTGCTCAAATTTGCCAACTGAAGTGTTAAGGTAGACTTCAAAAAGTATTGCAATTTGTTTTACTCTTGTTTTGCCAATTATTTTAAAAGAGAAAGTGTTCTCTTTTTGGAATATAAAAGCTGCAGCCCTATCTATAGTATAGTATACACACACACACACACACACACACACACGCGCGTGTCATAAAGTCATATCCTCTTTGCTTTTGGGGAAAAACTGTTCTTAAATGTCTTATATTAGCAGCCACGCACTTATGGCTTTTCAGTGAAGGGAGATACACACAAACACATGCAGTACACGCGCGCACACACACACACACACACACACACACACACAAGGACTTCAGCTGACTGCAGCAGGTCTGGAAAATGCTTTGCAGTTGTCATCTGAAAGGTGTGGCGGCGCTCTGACAGCGCTGATGGAACTAATGCAAATAGATCATGTGGTAATCTTCGATCTATGTGGAGCAGACTGGCCTCGCTCCAGCCCAACGCTGGCCTGCTTTCATCCCAACAACTGCTTTGAAATATGCCGTTACATCATGAGCTTCATCATGACTGTCATTATCACATTACTCACTGGAGTTCGCCAAGAGACTTCGGTTCTCGAGTCGACACTCACATTTTCACACAGACCCAAAGCTGCGCGAGCCAAGACTGAGAGGTAAAATTATCTTTTCAGAAACAATTACTCATTTTTGATCCATAAAGGAGGAATGGTTTTTGGGTTACTCAGTCAGGGAGAGGCAGATGATTCTGCTGAACGTCCCACAAAAAAGGTGCTTTTTCTCTTAAAAGGTTCAGTTTTCAGTTTTTGAGCCTCAGCTGCAGAACACTAAAATGATGGGAAATTAGCAAACAAATTGCTCGCCCTGAATCCAGACTTGTACTGTATAATCATCTAATTGTTTTGGAGCTCACAGGGGCTGGAGAGAGTGTCTGGTTGTACTGGATCTGAGCCAAACACGACAGTGACCTTTCCTTGTGGGAACCTCTTACAGCCTCACAAACAGGATGTGGACAACGCTCAATGGGTTCACTGTTGCTGTGTTTTCATTCCATACTACAATACTTAACCCCGCTAATGGAAATATCATAGCAGCAAAATGCTATTTGTCTAGCATAAATTAAGAAACCACTGTTTTGAAGCTTTTTGTACAATGTTTTATCATTCATTAATTTTTTTTTGTTGAAGGCAATAACTTTCCTTAACTTTCCATCTGCACCCGTTTCCTCAAAGAAAACATCCTGGTTCTTCTAAAACTGGGGGGGGGGGATCAGAACCATTGCGAGGGATGGCCTGCATGACCACAAGGAAAAATGTCAAGTGGAAATAAAGCTGAATGAATCTGGTTTACATGGGAACAATAAAGAAAACAAGCGTGCTCTGATGAGTCCGGTTAGCATGATTTGTTTAGACAGCAAAACAACACGAAAGGTAGGAAACAGATGGATCACTAACAGGTTAACCGGTTCACCATCAACATAGCAGGAGAGCCTTGTGTCCACAAACTCTGGCAGCTTATCTTACGTCTTCATAATCTCATTTTAATAAAGTAGCATTCATTTGGCTCATTTTGTTGCTAGTTTCATGGTTGTTAAAAATCAGCTGGTTTACAGCGCAACAAGCTGTAAACACAACATAGACATGATCTCACCATGGTGAGTGTGTTTAAACAGTTGCCTATTTACACATCCAGCAGACACAGAGAAACATTATTATTCATTTGGGGTGAACATAAGTCCAATATTCCCTCTCTTTTTAGCTCTGTTTAATTCTCCAACTCCTGAAAGAAATGTAAAAATATCTGGCTCTTTAGCCGCTAAATGCTCCACTTTCTTCACCAGCTACCTGCCAACTTTGTCTGCCTGCCGTTTGGTGGATTTATCTAATGCTAAAGGCTTCTGTATATGAAAGAAACAGACTAGTGATGAGGGAGTCTGGGAATACTGAATATTTCTCTATTACAGGCAGTCAGATCAATCTGCTGTATCATATGACACCTGTAGTTTATTATACATTATTAAAACATGTTGTGTATAAACAAAGCTGCAGCACCACACAGGTGAAAACTAAAACGCTCGACAGAAGAAACAGAGACGCCTGCTGACTGAGAGTTTCATGAAATCAGGACAAAATCCGTTTGGGCGCTATGAAAACGTCTGCCAGTGTTGACGTAACCCGGCAACGTCGTGTGTTGTTGTCCAAATGGAAAATATCCTGGGAACATTTGTGAAGTCAGGTGGAGAACGCTGCCAGGTCAGACATTCAGCACTATGATTTATGTGTCCTGGATTATTCAAAATCCAGCCTGCTAAGAAAATCATCTCCGTACATGTTCAGACAACTGCAGTAAAAACACATGTTCACTATTCTTTTTTAATTTAAAACAGAGCACTTGCTGACTGACTGGCAAAACAGGAATGAAACTAATTACCAGAGGGATAATTGTGTAACTTAACACCTTGGTTTGCAAAATACAGCACAAACTGGATACAAAAAACATATGTGAACAGTAACTTGTGTGTGTGTGTGTGTGTGTGTGTGTGTGTGTGTGTATGTGTGTTTATTAAACAGATATTGGGAGATTTGGATAGATACAGTATGACTTTTTTGTATCGGTTCACATCAATGGAGAAATCCAAGTTAGAGGCTTCAGAGGATGAAGATGGATCAAGAAACACAAACTACTGGTAAAATCTCTCTTTGAGAAAATTTAACTTTAAAAATTCCCTTTTGAGTATGAACTTTACTTAATAAACTTAAATTATTTTCACTTCAATTTACAATTTGACGTTGAAAAGTTCCCTTAATTTCTCTCTTTAACTATGAAATTTCACTTAAATTCTCTCTTTATCGTTGAAATATCCCCTTATATTCTCTCTTTGACTACGAAATGAAAATTCACTTAAATCCACTCTGACCAAAGATTCACTTAAATTATCTTTTTAACTGAAAGATTCAGAAAATTCTTTCCTTTCATATAAAACTCAACTGAAAAGAAATCACTTCAATTCTCTCTTTCACGATGTAAAACTCACCTAAGTTAACATTTTGATATTGAAAAGTTCCCTTAATTTTTCTCTTTAACTATAAAAATTCACTTAAAACCTCTCTGAGCGAAAGATGAATTTAAATTATCTTTTTAATTGAAAGATTCAGAAAATTCTTTCCTTTTATATGAAAAATTCACAGAAATTTTCTCTTCAACTGAAAAAAAAAAAATCACTCAATTCTCTCTTTCACTATGAAACATCCCGTCATTGACCTCTTTCTGCAGTGTGTTGCAGCTGGAGGCACCACGGCCCTGTTACAGATTTTACTCAACAGTATTCTCCTTTGTTCAGGTGCTGATTAATAAAAAAGTTCACTCTGTACACATGCGGACAAACACACACACTGCATATTTTCTCTGACTTCTGGCTTTATGAATGGGAGGGGGGGTTCGGGATTATACTGAGCGTGAAAAAAAAAACGAGGCTGAGCCGGTGGGTGGGTGATGTGGAGAGCAGCATGCTGTGTGTGATGTGTGAAGAGACAGAGCCCCGGGTGGTTGTGCACTGTGAGATAACAGCATGAGCAGGCTGAGGCAACCCGAACAGTAAGAAAATACACACTGAGCTGCCACTGGGGACAACTACTGTACTACAGGTATACGAGCAGACTGCCTAATGATCTCTCATCCGCTGAGGATTGTAGTCACAGAGACTTTAATCCAGGACAGTCTTATTATAGCCTCAAGTCTATTTTTACCTTCCCTTAATGTGGACATAGAGGTGCATTTACTTTACTAAAACATTCTCTTTTTTTAACGTTGCTTTCATCTGTATTTATATCCTTCACTGTGCTGCAAAGCAATTCAAGACACACTGCTCGTTTAGGTTATTTAACAGTCTCTGATTTGAAGATTTGCTGCTTTTCTCTGAGTAATATCATTTAGGGCTGCAACTAACTATTATTTTTGAATCTGTTGATACATATTTCATTGTTTTTTAGTTGTTTAGTCTTTGAAATGTCAAAACTTTGTGAAAAATGCCCATTACAAGTTTCTAATGCAACATCAAATTACTTGTTTTGTCCAACCAACAGTCCAACCAAAAGCCAAATATATTCAATCAATAGTGATGTAAAACTGAGAAAAACTGTGAATCTGACAAAGTCATCAGGGCTTAAATAGCTCATCAATGATCAAATATTTGAACAAGTACTTTGACTCTTGACTTGGACTCTGGGAATCAGTGATCAGCATTTTACGCTTTCCAAAATGATTTATCGCAAAAATAATAATGATTTGCAGCTCTACTTGACTCTGTGTTCACTTCTATCGCACACCCTTTAACTCTGCTCTGGTTTAGCTGTATGCATCAGACATTTTTGAGAACAGGCATGAGTCACAGCAGCTCCAAAACCCAGGTGGTGAACTTGTGGAGGTTCATCCATATTTGATGAGACCTGCCTTAAGTACGTCCCTGCCTGTGCAGCTGACCCAGCTCCATCTGGCCAACACAAACCAGTGGGCTCTACTGTTATATGGACGCCAGCACTCCGCCCCTAATGACTGGGGATGGATAGATGAAACATTCAAATTCTTAAATTTCTTAAATTCTTAAAGAAAAGGAAATCCATTCTGTCTCTGACCCCCTTTTTTCTTTCATGCACTGTTCAAGAATAGGCAGTCTATCCATTTAGGTCTGACTTAATCACTGTTGGGACTGCAACCCTTACTAATCCCCTGATCTCTCCACCAACTGGCTGCTGCGCCTCAAGCACTCTCCAGAGAGTTCGGACGACTAGGATTCACCTGGGAGGTTTTCACCGGGGACAGCATGACATCAACACAGTCCAAAATGTGTTACTACTATCCGTTATTCTCATACAACACTTGCTTCAACATCCTTTGTCTTTATAAACAATCAAAATATTAAAATACTATAGTTTCAGAGTATTTCACAGTCTCTTTCTGATTAGTTTCCTCCACTTGCAATGAGCCATTTCTGTTTTGTATTTTTACATAACATCATTTAGACAAATCTCAGTTTGTGTTTCAACATCTCTTCTCCTGGCAGTATGCATAGTGGGGCTGCAACTAACCACTAATTTCATTATCACTTCATTAGTTGATTATTTTCTCAATTACTCAATTTATTGTTTAGTCTGTAAATTGTCAGAAATAGAGAAAAATGCTCATCACAAGTTCCCAGACCCCAACATGACACCTTCAAATTGCTTGATTTGTGTGACTAAGAGTCCCAAACCCAGAGATATTCCATTTACAGTGATATAAAACAGAGACATCTAGCAAATCCTCACATTTGAAAAAGAGAAATTAACCAATGATCAAAGTCGCTGTCAATTAATCTTCTATCTGTTGACTTATCCTGGGCTGGAACATGTATCTCCGGGATCCACCTATAAGCAAACTTGCACGGTTGGTGTTCAGAGACCTTTGGATATGAAGTGAGTGTGTTTTTTTTTTTTTTACTTTTTACATTTCACCTCCTGACAGAAAACTGGATCAACCAATCAGCCTGTTTGATGTGCAAGGCTGCAGGACACATTGTTGCGACTTGGGAGAAGAAGAACTGATCAGTTCTTCTGCGAGTCTCCGTTACCCAGAACACCTTTCTCTGCGTGGATCCACAGAGACGTTCACATATATCTTTGCAGAGCTACAACTCCAACAGAGGTCGCGGGACACTGGCGCCAAACTGTGTCCTGTTTGACCTGACATGAGTTGTTGGTCAGCTACATGACGTCCACCAGGTGCAGGATGTGTGGAGGTTTAGGCCTCTTCTCTTAATAGAGTATAAATAAGAATGGATGGATTTTGAGATGGTGGGCACAGATGCTTTAAAGGCCCCTCGTCCTACCTGGCAGCCGCCACCCCACCCACATCATGTCACTGTTCTTATAGTTTCTTTGTTATGAATTTTCAAAGTGAATTTGATTTTTTTTTCAGAAGGACTTTTGACTGAAATGTTAACATCAGTTGCTTAACACAGAGACCATATAGCTTAGGGGCCACCTGAACACGTGGGCCCCTAGGCCTGTTCCTGGTAGGCCCCTTAGATAATGAGTATAAGACAAATGATTCATTTAGTAATGCATCTGTTTATCTGCACAACGCATTTACTCATATTTGTATAGGAAGCCCAAAATAAGACACACAACTCCTTCCATGTGGCTTTGTTCTGCATGTTCTAGGCCACTTTTTACCATTAGAACCCAATTATTTCCCTTCACTAACATCAGCATGTAAAGACAGTGACCTCCTTCCTGATCAGCTCTGCCTATATGCATCCTCCCTTCATTTCACAGCTGGGAGAGAAACATGGAAGGAAATAGGACCCACTGTCCCCTCCCTTTCCCTGACTCCCCTCCCTTCCCCTCCCTATTCTCTACTTTCCATTCAACCACCACCACCACCACTATCCCTGCAGCTCCGCTATGAATTCAGGGAAATAATCTGCCCCACAGTGACACCGTTAATCTGCCCTTAACTGCTTCTGCGCCTCTAAGAAATACAATTAAAAATCCAAGCCAGTTTTTTTTCCAAAGTGAAAGGAGAGCTTGAACATAAAACCCAGCCGGCGTTACAGCGGATGCAGCGAAGCATTTGCCCCACCAGTTGGTGTGCAGTGATACCCGGGCCACCAGACACACCGTGTAACAAAGACCACCGGCGTGAAATCTCAACTGTCAGGCATACCATGCACAAAGAATTGCAGACTGGGGGTCAATCTGCAACAGACATGAATATTCTAAGGTTTAAGTGGTGGCTCGGTTGGAGCACTTGTCGCAAAGATGCTGCAAAAACCACATTTGTCAGCCTCACCACACTCTCTGGTGGCCTCATGGATTTATCGATCCTAACGCGCGTTTGGTCTCAGCGAAGCACATTTCACAATAAAACCGACGTGCATCTGCAAAATGCATTTTAAGAAAGCAGCTCGTGCAGGCATACCCTTCAGCTCCGAGCTGAGGTTTGTCGAGCAGAGGAGCGCAGCGGCGCAGGGGAAACCATGCCGCCCCGGTGACATCCTGCACCCACACCCGCCTCAGGCCCACGACTGGGTATATTCTTAGCTACGTCAACATTAAAAACGTCCCAACACTCACTGTGATGCGGGGGATGTTCTTCTTGCCCTGATAGCCAGACATCTTCACCGGTGGTTCGTCTTGCGCTGCGCCGTGAACCGCAATCAATGCGACTGGATGAACGGATTACTGCTGCTCGCCGGGTTGAAACGAGGATGATGATGATTATGAAGAAGAAGCCTGGATGGTCGCAGTTGTTCCTTGGGAGGCCACGAGCGTAAAGGATCAGAACTATCTCTCGACTCCGGATCGCGTCCTGGCAGCCTCCCGGTCTCCGCCGATGCACCAAACCTTTCCTTCCCAGACGGAGTCAGACAAGAGGGGAGAGGGAGGGACCACTTTGGAGCTTCTTCCCATAAAAGAACCGCACGGCGCATGCGCAGAGCCTCGCCCTGCTCCATTGACAGGAGAGAGCCACTAATGCCATCAATTTGCTCTCCTTGGATTAGTGAAGGCAGAGAGTGCATCAGCTGAACAAGTGAAGAAACACCCAGCAGCCATCTTAACTCCACTCACTTCATCTGGTGTGTCTCAGATTCTGAATTTCACAGGGTGAAAACACTCCCAGCTCGGTTTGCAGCTCTTAATGAACTTGAATTTGACTTTTCTTGAATCACTTTTGTTATTAGTGATTGAAACTGTCCCAGTATAGTTTCAAGTTGTGACCAGAAACAAGAAGTGACACTTTTGGGCACCAGGGAAGACAGCATTATAGGAGAAGATGGGATTTCTCTGTTCCACTGTTTGAAGAAAAATGAGATATAATATCAAATAAAACTGACTTGCATTGATGGAAACTACTTCCCACGCACAGTGAAAGCCGGAGCAGAAGCCTCTGAGATGTTTGGTTTGTGTTGAACAACAGGATGGACAGAATAAAATGAAATCCAGTATCCTAATGCTTAATGGGCTCGATCTCTGCTCCGATCACAAATTATGGACAACTGCAGTGATTCCAAGCAAGATTGTGTACTTTTGCTTACAGTACACAAGCACACAAGAGTCATAAAGTCAGCAAACTGACTCAGTAATGTCAGCTACAGAGTGATAGAAAGTTTGCTAACATTAGCTAACCACTGGACTTGGTTACTCGGTCATACCAGACCAAGAAAGGCTGTGACTGCAAAACCACTGAGTGTACTGAATCGAGAAAGGGTACATTTTATTTCTTATGTGTTCAAATTTTCATTTGTAAGAGGAAGAATGTGTTTCTTCTTTTTAAAGACCTGACTTTTCTTATTCTACAAGTTGCATAGTCTCGCTTTAAAAGCCTACTTTTACAAATGCTGAACAGTTTCTGTTTGAAGAAAGAGTCTTTTGTTATCCACAGTTCAACCTCTATCCAAAATAAAGAGCTTCGCAGTCTGCCAGCGATGGAAGAAGATCTCTTACTTGGGAAAAAACAAGTAAAATTCATGAATTCAATATTTTACTCAAGTAAAAGTACTAGTATTATTTTTAGCATCAAAATATACTTAAACTACCAAAAGCAAAAGTACTCATTATGCAGAATGGCCCATTTCAGAATAATGTATGTTATACTACTGTTATTATTATTATTATTATTATTTGATTACTTACTTACTTACTGCTGGGCAGCTTTATCTTAGCCTATAATAATGCATCATACTTTATTTGTTGATTATATTTTTTGCATTATTAATCTGAATATGCAAAGTAACTAGTAAAACGAATACTTTAAGTAAATGTAGTGGAGTAAAAAGTACAAATGTTTGCCTCTGAAAAGTAGTGAAGTAGAAGTATAACATAGCAGGAAATGGCAATACTCACATAAATTACAATAGTACTTAAGTGCAGTGTTTGAGTTAGTTACTTTCCACCACTGCAGTCTGTTTGTGTCACCTTTTGTTTTATCAAGCAGGCTCCTAAGATGTAGGCTAGCTTTTAAACATCCCATCATTTAATTTCATCTTTATTATGAATATGCAGCAGCAGGAGCAAATCATGTCAACTGTATATTCTTTCATCAGAGAAGAGTAGGGCAAACCACTATACATGTAAGACTTAAATAGATAGAAGAGAGAGATAAAAGAGAGTGGGTAAAGAGTGGATCGTGTGGCTAATGCTTCCAATCAATATGTAACATGATACCAGGGCTCAACACCACTACACAAGCTTTTAACAGCATCCTGAGTGCTTAAATATTAAGTAAAGGAAGCAGTGATGCTGTTAGTGCCCCGGTTTACCACGCAACTGTAAAACCTGCATGGTGAGTTCAAAGCAGTGGCAGAAAAGTTGACAGATTTTCCTGCAAGTCATGCCAGCCGGAGCTGCCGTCTCTCGTCCATCAGCTCCACACCCTCAGTTCTGCTGTCAAAGAACCTTAATGCACAATAACGCTGCCGCCATGCAACACATCATGCCAGCATCCAAAGCTGTGCGTTCACATGTGTGTGTCCCTTTTATAACCACATTTAAAGCAGATGTTTGTTACGCTCAAGGACCCTTAATTCATGGGCAGTTCATGAACACACACTCTACAGTGTTGTATTATCGGGCAGCCAACTGCACCGTGCAGCAGAGGGGATGAAATCAACACTCATGTAAGCTGGAACTAAAAGGAGCCACTCCCTCTGGCAAGCTCCTGCATGATGGGCCCTCCATCTACTCTGTTACATCACAGTGCTTCCTGGGAAATGTAGTCAGGGCAAGTTGTCTGGTTGTACACTGGTTGTAAAGCTTAAATAAACTCAAAATGAGTGGCGGAGGCTGTAATTGAAACACTTTTAGATTAAAAATGGCGCAGATTTGTGCAAAGATCTGACAGAAATTAGAGCTCGAGAGAAAGGCGGAGAGAAAGAAAGACAAAAAGAGACATAGATGGAGAGAGACATACAAAAACATACACAATAAGCATGCAAAATACAGGCAAATTACCCTTTTATCATCCAGATTCTGCAGAGCTTCTTTCCCTGTGCTCTCCCTTATCTCCACCTTCCTCGGCTGGGAGATGTCGGTCTGCCGGTCAATGACTCGCCCGTCACTCCTGCCCCTGCACGCCGAGAGTGCATCCAAGTCGAGCGTCTTGCTGTCCGTGGAGCCTTCCACCGGGCAGAACATGCCACAGAATTTCTGCCTCGGCCTGGCGGGGCTGTCAGAGCCCATGCTCTTGAAGAAGGCTGGCACTTCCCCGGCGGTCGACATGACTTGCAGGCGCGGGGGGGGGGCAGTGAGGTATCTCGGGGAGTAGCTGCACAGATGCTCAGAGTCTCAGCTTCTTGTATGTGTGTGTGTGTAGGTTTTTTTTCCAGCTCCGCGCGCCTGGACAGCCACCGCCTTTGCCGGTTTTTAAGCGCAGGTGGTCGCACTGTGACAAAAGCGCAAAGGGAAAAAAAATCTGTACGGCTAATGCTGCATGAAAACACTCCCACTGTAGAGAGAGAAATGCACCATGAATCTACGCGATATTATCTGATATTAGGGAAAGGTATGCTGTTTTCCTCGCCTACAGATCAGCAAACAGTTTTGAATTGCTTACTCATGAGTCTAATTTAGCTCCTAGCCCGCAGCCAATATCCTGGTGCGATTTCACGAGTTATTAAGTCAGCATATGAGGGAGAGACCTACAGCCTGGCTTTGTCAAAATAAGATCCAATGGGCTACAGGAGGAGGATGCTTCCCTATGAGGGGATTACCTGTAGCCTGTGTGAACCCGTCCAGAGGCTGGTGGTGGCAGGAGCGCATCAGATGTGACTCTCCGGAAATGATCGGATTGTTCTATAGCGCTCTAAGCCACCAGGGTACAGTCACCTGCCTGCCAGTGGGTCTAAAAGCTGTACAGTACGACGTGTCATTCTGTCCTGTGTGTTGTGTCTCTGAGGGGCGTTGCTGACACAAAGTTTGAGGTCAAGAAGCGATCAGCACCATGGAGAGTTCCCCCAAAGTCACACCCAGTCCAACAATGAAGGGCGCTGTCCCTTCAGCACCACACCCTGAGCTCCCACACTCACACACCTCAAAATATTTGACATTTAGTTTACATACTGAGAGTGTCAGCTGCATGTCTTACTGGCAGATCTCACTGGACACATACCAACCCAGACAAGGACGTTAAATCACAAGGTTTAGTCTTTTACATATTGGGAAAGGACAGTGACGTTTCTAGTCTCTAATTTGTAATACTAATAGCGAATTAAATATGCTAAACTTATGTTAGATTTAGTTATCCTATCATGCATTTATTCATTATATTAGTTTTTAGTATATTTCCATTACTTCTAAGAGGCTACGGCATCACATCTGCAGTTACAAACATGAGTAATTATTACTCAGTGACATTACATATTCACCACTGAATAAGAAACAACCAAAGTAAAAAAAAGAGTTTAACAGTGACCAAGCAGCCCACCAACTGTCGTCAGATTTTCAAACCTTATTGGTGCAGAGAAGGGCGTGACATCACGATTTTCCACCGCAGCCCCTTCACTTCAAACAAGCAAGAAGAGCACAGAGAAAACAAGGAATACAATGAAAAGAAATTACTCAATATCCATATCCTCAATAACCAAAACTGTTCTAAATTTGGCAGAAAACGGTGCGCTCATGTAGGACCCCATCGCTCAAAGTAAAAATTTCATTATGGAAAAAAAAGTTTTCAGGGCCTTTAATAAAGGGTCATGATGGGTTTCTCACTTTCTAATTAGCCAGGTAAGTGGTCGAATGATCCATTGACTGATAAGACAAAGTAAGTTATCCTGGAGGATAATGCAAATCAGCCTGAGATATTTTTCACACCTGATTTATAACTGATCTAGAAAGCATCTAGAAACTAGAAATTACTTATTAAACATTAATAAAGCCATTAGATACAACTTATGAACCCTTTATAAAGGAGGTTTTGTCAGAAACTTGTAATGTTTTACTTGTTTTATATTAAAACATGTCAGGTGGATCACAGTTCACACAGTGAGTTAATGTGTACAGTATTAGAGCAGTTTACTGTAGGATATAAAGATGCTATATTGATCCCCATTGGGAAACTCAGATGTCTCAGCAGCCACACACGTGGTATAGGACAGATATAGAAGATGCTGAATCATAAACAGATCATATCTAGTGGTAATGACATATGTGAGTATGATGGACAGGAAACAAAGTGCAAAATGACAGTGACAGGTTGTTATTTTCAAGAAAGTACAGGATCGTAGAGTAACATTAAACCAAGATATGTAATAGAATCTTATTGTCTAGGTGAAGTTTCTGATCGCCGATTGTGGAACCATTTTCATCAATTATGCTGATCTGTGTTTGAGCTTAGAGATAAAACAAAAATAACTGAAAGTCTGCGTTACAAACTGGGGACATGGAGTTTGAATGACAGACGTACCAGGCAGGGGCAGTCAAATTAAATTATACAGTAGGTTGTATTATGGGAAATGTAGGACCCAGTGTTTTTGGAGTTTGACCCATACTGGGGACTAAAAGGCATGATATCTCTGCTTCTGCTGGATTTATTTTGACCATTCCTTTTGTAAATTTGTCTCTTGTCAGTCTCCCAACTTTATGGCTGGGGTACCCCTTTAAATTTCAGGTGAAATATTTTGCCTGGAAACCTCTGTTCCAAAACCCTTCCTCTAGAGGGGGATACAATGCTAGTCTGTAGGGGCCATGACTGCCCATCACTTCAACATTATTTTATTTCTTTGTTTAATATCCACAGAACTTACAGGATTTTACCACTCAAAGCACCACCACTGAAAACAACTAGAATCTGTCACTATCCTGTAAAACTGTAAACCTCACTACACTCCTAGTATTGATTGTTACCCCTGCAAAATCCTGCACTGCAAACTTCTGCTTAGACCAGTGCTTTCAGACTTTGCAAACTTGACACTTTTTAGCATCCGATTGTCTTCTCCCACAAGGTTCTAATTCATTTGATGCATTTTACTTTCTGCTGTCCTATAGTAGAGTAATACACCATCTGTGTCAGTCACTACACTACTGTATATACATCTGCAACCACACAGTATACCACACTGCAGTTACAGTATAGAAAATGCTGAATGTATTCGGTATGTAGAGTGAGATATGTATTTCCGAGCCCCTGTGCTTCTTTTAATCCTTTTACCAAAGTCCATAATGTGGGTTCCATTGACCTTTTACCATGAGAAAAACATATTGAACTCCATCAATATGTCAGCCAGAGAGTGACAAGTTACTGGACATTTATTGCACGTTGTTAGTGTAACGCCACCATTTTTTTTACTCATTTCTTGCTCTGCATCCAAGGTAAAAGACATGATTACTGACTGGCCTGTTAAAGTGGGTGTGGTGTGTCTCCTGTGTTAACCTTTGTCCAAATTCTCAAAAAGCATGTATTAAAACTATGACTGAAACTACAAATGTTTTTTTTAAGCGTTATACTTTCTGCACACAGTTCTGTGTTTCCAACTACAAATCAATCCTAACAGCATTCTTAAGGCTTGTTATTCTTACTGCCACTGTAACACTTCTTTGATTATTGTTTTTAATGCCCTTCAAGTCCTCAATCACACATTGTAAGTACACTGTCAATGCGTCACAGCCAGATCAGAAATGATTATAATATGAATGATGAACGTGATGTGAAAATGTCATGTGACTATTTGTTTGCTTTTAAATATCCTCATCGACACAGTAGAATAACATGAGAGGGACATCAGCATGAATCAGGTGTGATGAGGTTATCAAGATGTTAGAAGTCGTATTAGTTGTATTAACCACTGGGACCTGTACATAACATTATCATATTAGGTATTTTATGTATTATAAGTTGTGGAGCATCTTATTTAAGAGCCACAATTTAAATAATTAATGAACTCACCATGTTAAGTCACAACAAAAGAGCCATATGTAGATTTTCCTTAATGGACTTATCATGCTCAAAGTAAAGTGAGATTGTCATCATAAGCAATATGTATCTGCATTAATTATGGTGTGTAATGGGCATTTTTCCATTTTTAGTTAAACGTCACAGAGTATAGATGGCTGTGAGGTTTAAATAAATCAGTGCTGCATGGTGATCAATAAGAGCAGGCAGGAACAGCTTACTCTAACACACATTGTTAATTCCTGACTCACATTATAACAAAACCTCTCCTGCGCTAGTGGGCCATGAAAAACATTTTAGCACTGAGTCCATGTCGGTCCAGTTTCCATAACAACGTGGTGGGCAGCAAATGGCTTTGCTGCTGCTATTTCCTCTCCAAGAGGGCGGCAAGGGCCGCTGTGTGTGTGTGTGTGGGTTGGGGGGGGGGATTCTGAAAAAGTGAAAATGTCAAAGGCGCAGCCACACCCAAAGGCTGAGACATTGCACTAACAGCCCCCCCCCACCCCCCTTGCAGAACTCTAGTTGCACAAAACAAAACAAATGTCCCCCGCTGAGAGCAGAGACAGGGGGGAGTGTTAGATAATTAGAGGGGAAAGTTGGCAGCGTGCCTGATAAACAGTTGGAGGAGGCGGAGGGAGGGTCTGGTCTCTGGACAGGAAGGGCACAGTACTGGCATCCAGCAACAGATGTAGGACGAGTAGTGAGATCAGCAGCATGAGTGGACTCTCTAATCTGCTGCTCCACGTGAAAACATACTGGAACTGCTTATCAGATTAGATTATTGGTTCTGTCCAGTTCACTTACACAGCAGCTCGATCTGAATGAAGTCAATTTAATATTTGCTGGATTTTGCAGGAAAACACATCCAAACATATATGACATTGAAACCAATCAGCATGCATCATAAAGATGGTGCTAATGTTTTAAAAGAGGCCAAAACTAAGAAAAGCAACGATGGGATACGAGAAAATAGAATAGAAGCACCATTCACTTCAGTCTTCTGCCGCCTTCACTTTGCTCCCTCCTTTTCCTCCCTGAACACAGCCCGCTTAACCCGCTTAGGGGCCCTGGGGCAAAAATGAGCTGTGGGTCTCCACTGAATTGTCTGCAACTTTTAATGCTGTTATCTTGGCCAGGTCTCTCTTGCAAAAAGGGTCTTCAACCCATAGACTGTATATAAAGATGGACGACATGACATCCATCTTTTTATACAGTGTATGCTCCAATCTCAAAGGGACTATTTCCTTGGTTAAATAAAAGTTGAAGTAAAAAAGAAAACAACAAAGAAAATTATTGTCTGAGGCCCTGGGGCAGCTGCCCACTTTGCACGGTGGGCAATCCAGACTCATCCCCAACATATACATACTTATATTAATGTGGCTCAGGTTGCCATCAAATTTTGTACAGACATTCATGGTCCCAAGAGGATGAATCCTCATGACTTTGATGAACCTTTAACTTTTCCTCTAGCGCCATCATCAGATTAAAGTCTTTATTTGTCCAATAGCCTACTTTGGTTAATGACCGAATACCTGCAAAACTAATGACATTCCCATGAGCCTCAGCTGCACTTTATATTTAGTGCTAATTCACAAATATCAGCCTGCTAACATGCTAAACTAAGATGGTGAATATGGTTAACATTACCAGCTAAACATCCAGACATCAGCATGTCATTTTGTGTAAAGTAGCAACTTCGCCGCTATGTCGCTGGCTGACGGTGACTAACAGCCAGACAGCAGACACAAAAAGCCTCCGATTTTAAAGCCCACATTGAAAGCTAGACATGACCTTCTTATCTACAAGCATGGTCACATGCATTGTGTTGCGCCTTGGCTTGCCCAATAAGTGACCAAAATCAACATCCACCAGAGGCAAAGTCCACTGCTAGATAGCTAATTAACTAGTGAGCTGTAGCACATTCAACAGCTCAAAAACTTAGCTGTGAATGTCAACATCGCTCAGTTTAGATGCTACATGTTACGGTCCTTACACATCAACACCACTGTTAACAAAGCACTGTCTGCTCTTGACTTGTAAACTACAGTTACCAGTGCATGTTTGCTTACATGCCGGCTGGCTCTGCTGTCAAACGTAAACCAGCTGCCCCCTCAGTCTTAGAGATTAAAGGAGCATTTCCAATATATACAGTACCCAAATATGCCCTTTTTTTCTTAATTAAAAAACTAATATTAAATTTGAACTCATCACTTTGACTGCAAAAAGGGGCAAGGAAGTGGAGTTTCTTCCTTGTAGAAGACAAGTGGAAGTGAGCGAGGAGAGGAAAGACAAACGCTGTATGTCACTGACTTTTATAAATAAATATGAGCTACTGGAGATGATTCTGCTGTGTTTTATGGCTTTGTGTGTCTGCAGTTTGTTAGCTGCTGTTTATACTTTTTAAATAAAGCATGAACACAGCTGATGTTTCACATTTACAACACGCAGCAGCTGTCTTGATTTGCAGACACAGCATCCAAAGAAGCAATTCTGGCACATGATCACTCTGAGTACACTGAATTATTACTAATTATTGATGGCCTTCCAGATTCTGAGTTCTTCCTCTCACTTCATCACAGTGTGTCTTTATGTGGCAGTGAAAGCTGCTGCAGTGTAGTGCTGCTGAATCCTGAGGAGATGAGGAAAGTCTCCTCACTAGAGGGATGGAGACAGAGCTGGCCACCACCCTGTAACCCATGGTAACGCCATCAGCTGCAGTGGGAGGAGCTGCGTGTCTCACTGCGTCCGGATTGGCTGGGAACAGGTGTTCTGAGGTTCCATATAGGGGAGATGGAGGCGGACTGGAGGAGGTGGAGTTGAGGAGGAAGCAGGGCTCAAGGAGGGCTTACTTTCATATCAGTTGTTGCTTACCTCATTAAAACTGTACACAGTGGCATGATTTATCACTGACATTATTCATAGCCTTTTTTTTTTTACTTGGGTTATCTGATCTTCTGACATATATATCTATTGTAGCTGAAGCTCAATCAACTGAACATGAAGTGGGGTTTTGACCTTTTCTCGAAGCTTTGCACTTTCTTTTATGATTTCTTCCATTAATTTACTCTAAAATCTCCTATATTTGACTCAATGCACTGCCATCAATTGTTAATCCATTTTCGAATGAGAATAACAAGAAGCTTAACCTGTTTTTAACATTGTTCCAATTTCATTCAGCCTCTTTGCATAACTAAAAAATTACAATTCAAAGGCTTGAAGGAAAAGTTTGACCTTTTGGGAATACGCTTATTGGCTCTCTTGTCGTGAGTTAGATTCAATTCAGTTTTATTTATATAGCACCATATCATAAAGTTATCTCAGGGCACGTTTTCATACAGAGCAGGTCTAGACTGACTATATTTACAGAGACCCAACAGTTCCCACCATGAGCAAGCACTAGGCGACAGTGGCAAGGAAAAACTCCCTTTTCACAGGTAGAAACCTCGAGCTGAACCAGGCTCTAGGTGGGCGGTCATCTGCTTCGACCGATTGGGTTGGGGGTTGGGGGGGGGGGGTTGTGCTGCTGTACAATACAGTTCCACATAGAGATGTAAAGTAATAGTTGTGGTGATGGTATTGATGTTAATATTAATAGCAATACTAATAATAAGAGCAATAACAGTAATAGCAGCAGCGGGTGCAGAGCAGGAGCCCTGGGGCAGCAGGTGGCTGCAACCATAGATCCAGACTCTACAGCTCCGGAGGCAGAAATACCTGCAGAAAGCAACAGAAGGAGAGAGAGAGAGAGACAGACAGAGAGCACACAACTACGGGAAGACGTTGAATTAGTAACAAGCATTGATGGGATATGAGGGCGTACAGATGGAGAGGAAGAGGAGGAGAAAGGAGCTCAGTGCATCATAGGAAGTCCCCGGCAGTCTAGGCCTATAGCAGCATAACTAAGGGGTGGCTCAGGGGTCACCTGAGTCAGCCCTACTATAAGCTTTATCAAAGAGGAAAGTCTTAAGCCTACTCTTAAATGTGAGGAGGGTGTCCGCCTCCCGTACACAAACTGGGATCTGGTTCCACAGAAGAGGAGCTTGATAGCTGAAGGCTCTGGCTCCCATTCTACTTTTAGAGACTCTAGGAACCACGAGGAACCCTGCATTCTGGGAGCGCAGTGCTCTAGTGGGGTAATAGGGTACTATGAGCTCTTTAAGATATGATGGTGCCTGACCATTTAGGGCTTTGAAGGTGAGGAGAAGGATTTTAAATTCTATTCTGGATTTTACAGGGAGCCAGTGTAGAGAAGCTAATATTGGAGAAATAGGATCTCTTTTTCTGGTTCTTGTCAGTAAACGTGCCGCAGCATTCTGAATCAGCTGGAGTCTTAAGGGATCTATTGGGGCAGCCTAATAGAGAGTTGCAATAATCCAGCCTAGATGTAACAAATGCATGGACTAGTTTTTCTGCATCTTTTTGAGACAGGATGTGCCTGATTTTTGCAATGTTATGTAAATGAAAAAAGGCAGCTCTTGAAGTTTGTTTTATGTGGGAGTTAAAGGACATATCCTGATCAAAGATTTTTAAAAAAGTTCATGTGGGCTGTGATGAAGATCTGCAGTAAATGACCTTGTAAAGTCTTTTTTAATTAGGCTTTGTGATGGCTACACCTGTCTCAGTGTTATATTCATGGTGGATGCAAGTGCCACATTGAAACTACATGTCAAAAAGAAAGCAAAAAATGGATAAATACACTAATAATCTTTTTAGCAAAATGTGAATACCTTGAGGCCTGTGGTATCAAATATGGCATGGCTGTAGATGACAGCAAAACAATGTTCGTGGTAATTGTGGGGAAACATTTTTTAAGGAAATAACAGAAGGCACCAGTGACAGTCAGCACTGCAGTGTGTCTGCCACTGGAGTGCAGTGCTTCCCCAGTCAGCTCTGTACAGCAGGTGGTCTTCTGTGAAAGAGAGCAGGATCAAATAGTTAAAATCAGTGCTGACATGGTGGCTGCGGTGGAATAGTCTTTTTTGCTTAGGAAGGTTCCTGACTGAGTGAAGTGACCCAGAAGTATCTAAGTGGCAGCCATGATAAGAGCTGGTCGAATTCTCTAAATGCAAAGGAAAGGTGCTTCGATGCTTCCTTTCTTACCTCCTTCAGCATAGAGTACACTGGACCATCCTTTACCAAAGGAAAGGAGATAATGCCGTCTCACAATCCCTCGTGGCAGCAATGTTTAAAGGGACCATGGCAGACCCACGTCAATAACATCCACCATGACATAATCTTTTCCAAAGTCCTGAAATCTCCTTCACATCTTTCTTTGACCTCATGACGTTTTCCATCGAGGTCAAGGAAAAGTGTTTAGGAAGTGACATAGGATGTCATTCTTTTGACTATTCAACCACAGCCCTGGTGTCTTTCTGGAGGTCTTCTTGCTCTGGTTTCAAGCAGCTAAACACACCCAGGTCACACAGGGTCAAAGGTCTGATGGGTGACGGAGGGTTCCGGGAAGAACAATTCGACACCTCTAGAAGTGTGACAGGAAGGGCTTTAAACAAACAGGTTTGTTACAGCAGGGCACACAGATTTATAACAAGAGACAATAAACAATCTCAAACCCAACAAGTCCTGCTCTTTGCTCAATTTGGCCCTTTGTAAGAAACATTCAAATAGATTCTTTGCCAGCATTTCAACCTAAATGTAATTGTTTAACTGTCCATTGTCTTATCTTCATACTGTAACTATCAAGCAGAGCTCATAGGAGCTTCCAGCAAGTTATGGAACGTCTTGTGATTTCCTGAGAGGCCCGATGCCTCAGGCCTCAGCTATGACAGAGCTTCTGCCACCGTGGACTCGCCCAAGATGACGGTTGTGACCTGTGACCGCTGCTGAGGGTGACGGGGTGTGGGAAAGACAAAACACTTCATTTAAAACACATTTCTACAATTAACAACCGAAATGACGAGGTAAAACTAAATGTAAACCATGCTTTCGAGTTTCATTTTTACCTCTTTACTTTCTCCCTTAGCAGTTGTTATTGGAATTGTAAACGTTAAAATTTCCATCTTTCTGTCCACTTTAAAAGGACTTCTTTGAAAACATTGATTAGATAAGTTTGAGATTTGGGTGCTTCTATCAGTTTCATATTATAGTAAATTAAATATTGTAGATATGTTTGGGCTTGCAAGTCAAATAAAACAAGCACATTGATCACTTTGGCCTCTGACAACTTGTATTGCTTATAACTAGACAAAAGGGTTAATTTAAAACAATATGAATACAAAAATGAAAATAATTAGTTTAAGGCCTTAAGGATTACATATTTAAGCATCAACAAAAAGGGAAATTAATTTCTATTAAAAAGGTCATTAGATTTCAGGAATTTAGAGCAGCATTTAGCAAAATGAGATCCTTTATTTTCCTGGCACATTTTTTCACACCCAATGATTTAACAGCATGGTTAAATTCCTGA
This sequence comes from Macquaria australasica, assembly GCA_005408345.1. NCBI lineage: Eukaryota > Metazoa > Chordata > Actinopteri > Centrarchiformes > Percichthyidae > Macquaria > Macquaria australasica. The sequence goes on from SEMN01000106.1 coordinate 701,481, forward strand.
ATTAGGTACAAATCATTAAGATATTCATTAATTGTAATAAATCTTTAAAAAAGACTGAAGGCTTCCTGTGTGATACAAGTATTAAACAGATTCAGTCATTTATTCAGAGCTGTCAAAATTAAAAAAGGCACACTCGGTGAATATTCATTCAGATTATCTTTAATGACAAAATGTTTATCAAGTTTTCCAATGTAGTGGGAAAAAAGAAAATCAAAGCAAATGCATCATTACAATAACTACTGTTAGACCATCGCAATCTGAGTCTCCTTCCATTTCCCATTCACATTAGGCCCTGCCATCAACAATGGGGGGTTTATTTTCACACTTTTAGACACGACCCGTGTCTAACATGACTCCCGCTCTGTGCGTTCACAATCTTTCTGCTACCTCGGGAAAAAACAACACAAGACAACTCAAAAACAAAGCAAACAGGAAATAACAATCCAAAATATCGCTGTCAAACACTGCATGACATGAACAAACACAGGCAGAGACAAGTATGTCGCACAAAACAACAGTGCAGTACCTCCGTGGCTGAAATGGAGACAATACTGCAGTCACTGTTGGTGGTTAATGAGTCAATCATAAGAGGTAAAACCAAAAAAAATAGTTGACCTGCTGGATCAAACGTATTTCATGGAGAGGCTGTTATTTTACTTTCACTTCAAGTAGCTGTCAATAGCAGAAAAAGTAAGGTGGTATTTCTTCAGATACTTTCCCATTTATGCCTTCAAGTGGGGTCGACGAATGACCCACAGACAAACGCCAAACTAAAAATGTTCCTATTATTGTGACAAATACTTATTTTAAAACACTGTTAGAGCTCATAGAGGTTCCTTCTTGTTTTTTTTTTGTTTACCCTTTTCTTACTCTGTGAAATGCAGTAATCACAAAACCATTCAGCATTTTTTTGTCTTTGTCTTTTTTTTGTCAAAACATTCACCCTACAAGTTCCATGCAAAAGGTTGTATAATGTTTACCTCTAAAACTGGAACTCATTGTCAAAGCCTGTACATCTGTCAACACAGTGGTCAGCAACAATTCAATTAGCGGAAGAAAAACTGCAAATGCTCTAAAAAGAGTTTATTTACTACGGAATAACTGAAATACCAGATCTCTCTAGGAATTATTTACTTCTGGTTTGGGGTGAGTTTGCTCCAAAAAACACCCTTGTGTGTCCTGCAGAAATAAAGAATAACTTCCCGGGATCTGGTTCTTGAGATCTGAACTTCGAAATCAAATTAAATATAAATTAAATATTATTTGACCCAGGTCTGGCTATGGAAGGTCCACTCGGGACAAAACTGACCCCAGTCCAACCTCAGAGATACTGCAGTGAAGCCGATGTCTGAAGCTTTTCAAATCACGCTGTAGACCTTACTGAACATGCTAGCCAGGAACCTGCAGTCGATTAGAAGTTGCTGAACGTCTGCAGTGTCACGCAGCAAATGTCAGTGAGGATCGCCTGGTACCTTCTGCCTGTCCAGACTCAAGACCGACCCTGGAATCAGTTCCCTTCATCTGTATCGTGATGAAGTATTTCTGCTTGTTCTGTTCGAGTGTTAGAATGCAGGGCTGACTGGACATTTGTCCTCAAAGACAGCGGTGTTAAAACAACTCTCCTAATCTAACCAATATCTTGAAAGTAAAAGTAAAAGTTTAATATTTAAATTTTATCTTTTCATGAAATACTTTCTTTTTTTTTTTTAAATAAAAATGACTCAAACATCCTAAAAACAAATGTCAATAAAGCAAGTTCTCTTCATTTCATGTCTTGCGTTTTTAAGCTTTTTGGTACCGAATCATTTCTGATGACTTAAAATCCACAAAACTAAGAAACAATCAGCAGAGTACCATGTAATATCCAGCCCAATCTGGAGTAAAAGTAAGTGCGAACTGACTGGTCAGGACCAAACCAGCTCCTACGATATGTTGCAGACAAACGTGGACACAGACTGAGCCTTTCTGGACCGTTACAACGCCGTTACCCAAGACCCCAACCACAAAATACTGTTAGTGTACATGCCGCCTGCCTGCCCGCACAACACACATATACACCCTGGTTTCCAGTTATTGTCATGTTGCTAAATATTCATTCAGAACGTCACATAAATCTCTCTCGCCAGAGCCAGAGACCCCCCCAGTACAATTTATGAGCGCTTGTGGTTTGGGATGGCCACTATTGTAACTGCTCTCATCATTACAGCTTCTCAATAAACCACCACTGTTGTAAAATCAATTTGAAAAATAACTATGTTACCTATAGAAAACGAACAAAATGGCTACTTTGAAAAAAAAGGCATGATCACTTTTTCAGTTCGCGTAGCCGACTCTGAATTTGGTCGAACCCTTTCGGGGTCGAGGTGTTGGGCTACTCGTGTAGGTGGCACAATCTGTGGTCAGTTTTAAAACTGGGCAGTCCCCCCTTGTTGTCAGATGATCAAAGGGCACTGGGACAGCGTATGTAGTAGAAGAGTTTGGTTGGATGCTGTGACCCTCCTGAAAACCCACCCGTTATAAACACTGAAGAAACCCAAATCACCTTGAAAAGGGAAGTATGACCTTATTCATTCTTTGAAAAGCTTATACAAATGACTGAAGGATATGAGGGGGGGGGGGGGGGGGTGATATCTACAGACAGTCTGAGAACAGCAATCAAGAAAAGAAAGGGTGGGGAAGGAGGGGAGAGGGGAAAAGGCAGATGCATTTCTCCTGAGAACATGTCATATCTCAGGGTTGGGGGGGAGCGGGGGCGGGGACAGGCGGGACAGAGGAGGGAGGAGAGACGGGCGTTCTTCTCACAACACCAAAAACATTCTCCCAACATCATGGCCACTTTCTCAGGCACTTCTTCAGTTCCAGGTTCAGAAAGAGCTGGCGGGTGGCATGGTCAGCCTCTTTCCGATGAAGACTCTGTTGAGACAAGGAGCAGGTTACAGCTCGCCGTCCAACAAACCTCCAACATCCTCACTGCGGCATGTGAAAAGTCTATCACTGTGGAAAAACAACCATACTGTGGTGGTGCACTGACTCAGCATGCGAGGCATTTCCTCGTCAATGTCTCCAGAAAAGCTTTACTTCTTGTCAACACCCTGATCTGAGGTCAGGAATCACTTTTCAACCGACTATGTTACATTCATTATTCGGCGCACGGTCAGGAGATGCAAACCAGGCAAATGTTTGAGGCCCCAGAAAAATAATTTGGTAAAAAAGGGGCCCCCGATGGTCACTCAATATTGGCACATTTTGCAACTATAAACCCGCTTAAACCTCCCATAAAAGGCAATGTACAGTGCACCACCGCTAGGAGCGGTGGGAGGATCAGGAGACGGTAAGGCTCGCCTATCTGACTTACTGACACAGTTTGATCAAGCACAATTGACTGAGTTCATTTTTATGGGGGCGCGGGGCCTCGATGGGCTTCTTTGCTTGGGGCCCCCCAGAGTCTAGGATTGCCACTGTTATTCGGTCTTCACCTTTCAATGGATTCCTTGAAAATAACAGGATGTTAAGCCAGTGGCCCACCCCCGCCCCCAGTTTGGGAATCACTGGCTTTAACTGGGGGGACACTGCAAGGAGCCACATATGACCAGGGTAAAAACTGGAGTGAAACTAAAGTTGGACAGACCTTTTCCACTGCATTTTGACTTGTCCTACACAGCTGTAACTAATAACACTAATGGCTTCATGGTAATAGTGGCTGGAACAGAGCCATCGTTAATGTTATTAGTTCCAGCTGTACTTTTCCTGCTATGGACAATTCACATTAGCCAAGTTCTCGTCCAAATTTAGCGCCAAACTAATTTCCATAAAATCGGCAAAAGAACATGCGAATGAATGTGCGTTTCCATCCACCACTGCTATCAGGAAGCCTCTCCAGTGAGCCGGCATGTATAATACCAAACCTCTGGACCCGGCTTGCCTAATGGAATACAGTAATCATAAATATTATTAATTACACCTGTGCTTTTCCTGCCTTGACGTGTAAACAGGTCTACATCCGATTCATTTGGAAACAACAAAAGAGGAAGAACAAGAGTGCTCTGATGTTAGCAAGGCTAATGAGATTCAGGTTAGCAAGATTTACCTTTACAATAAAACGACGTGTAAAGTACAAGACGGACAGACTTTTGACAGCAAAGAAAAGAAAAATATGAAGAAGCCTAGTGTCTTGCTCTCGTGTTCACCATCAATAATACGGCCTTGTGTGTAAAAAAATTTGACCTGCATTTTTCATTTGAATACCAGAAATGAACGAGAAACATCTGTGAAGAGAAATTCGACTCGGCTCTTTTTGTTACTAGTTTCCCCTGCATTGCTGATAAAAATGCAAACAATTTATGTGTCGTAGGGGCGCAAAGTTTTTTCATGAAAAAAAACAAACAAAACAAACAAAACGTTTAGAAACCGTGCAGCCCAGAAAACAGGCTAGCTAGCTCTTCTGCCTTTATCCCATCATCTCTTGTATGGCGTCTACCTTCACACATTAAGCTAACTCATTTGCTAGTTAACATTAACCAAACAAACTAATAACAAAAACATTTTACATACTGTATTCCTAACCTCTCTTATAAAACAAAGTCTTACAAAATGTGGCCACCTGTACTGTAGTGTTGTTTTATATTACACCATATTGCAGTTTGACATGCAGTCAGGGAAACATAGATACGGTTTTTGAAGTTGAAGCCAATAGATAATTCTGATTTGATCCAATAGGGATTTTCTTTGTATAGCACCATGAATTTAAGCAAAGCACAAATGATGAAATTCTAATGAGTTTCTCAGACATCTAAAGTATTTTTTTCTTTGAAAAGTCCAGGAGACTTTCATTATGTTTTTGTAATTTAACAGTAATATTAGGGAATTTTAGGTCCTCAAAATGGTAATTTAGCAATTAGAAAATCCAGTATTAATTACCTATTATTAAGTGAAACTGATGCCAATATATCAGTAATCTCTACGCAGAACTAGAACCCAGCACTAGAGACTAACAGGTAACTTAAGAAACTCTAAATTCTGTATATGAATGTATATGAAAGGATTACGAAAGATTAAAATAAAACAGAAATGCCAAAAATAAAGCTGTTAGCCCTTTTTCTCATAAACGTCTTCACAAACAACAGTTACAGTTCAGTAAGAGCGCCACAGTGATTTATTATGCAACCCTATAAACCCCATGAGCTGTTTTTATGACAGGTTTGTTAATGACACTCATTGCATACCACGTCACGTACAAGAGAAGACTGCTGTCTGAGGTATCATCATCGCCGGGACATTATCTGACTGAGGAGCCAGGATTACTGTAACATGTGTTATCACCAACAGAAAGTGTTCCTGGGAGTGTCGGGGCTCACTATGAGGCAGCAGGTGTGCAGCCTTTCAGTCAGCAGCTGCTGCTCTGCCAGTTTGTCCGACAGACATAAGGGGAGGGACGCAGCCAACCTGTGTCTGCGGCTATACAGCTCCCCCTACTGGGGTTTATGTACAACTGGGAAATATTCAAAAAGCATTATTAAAAATAAAACACAAACCATGTTTGATAAAATTATTTTGAAATATGTGGAAACACTTCTAACAACAGGGGGGAGCAAAATCTGAGCACAAACTGCTTTCATACTGATACCAATAACCAAACTTTGACAACATTAAATGCTGGGTTACCTGCCTACAAGAAGTACTTCTTAAGTTTTGACTTCAGTGGACAGTTTTAGTGTTATGTGACGGTGTAAATGCTGGTTTTTCTGTAATATTTATTATCTGTAATATTTTGGCATGAAAATTAAAAAACGGCAGTGTGAGCCTTCAAATACAATCCATGCTGATCGTCCATCAGTTCTATACATTAAGTTTAATAACTGTCAGACTTGATGTATACTCATGCCCCTTTTCCACCAACATGGAACGAGTTCCGTTCCGGTTCGTGCACCTAATGTTGAATCGTTTGGAGCATTTCGAGCAAAAATAAATAAGTTCTGAACCTGAAAAGTTGGTTCCCAGCTGGAACCACAAAAGAAAGGTTTTCCTTGACCTGAAGTGCGAACAGTGACGACGTCAGTGGGCGTGCCATATTCTACAGGTTGGAAAGAGGATGGAGATGGCACCAGAGCTAATTAGGTGGAAAGAGGGCATCAGTGACATTGTGATTGGACAGGTGATCTGTGGTGTTCTCTTACCCCAGCCCCAGAGCCAGGATGTGTGATAGTAGCAGCGACGGGATGAAGACTTTGAGGAACTCGGCAGAGAAGATGCCTCCTTTCTTCATGGCCCCAGTCTTTCTCATGCTGAGAGTCACCGAGCGCCGAGGGTGACGGAAATGAAACTCCCTGCACAAATCAGTCACTTTAGACACAGCGCAGTTGATTGGCAACCTGACACCTCTCAATCATGGCAAATACATCTATCGTTTAAGTCATTCATTGGTTAAAGCTTCTCAGATGAGACAATTTTCATAATCATTGTATCATTGTACGTTGAATACATTTGTGTTTTGGGCAATAGTTTGTCTGACAAAACAAGCAATATCAAGACACCACCTTGGGAAATTGTAATGGACAAATACTTAATTGATTAATTAATAATGAAAATCCATCATTAGTCGCAACCCTGCAGTAGTTTTCAAAGCTGCCAACCAAGACACCAATCACAAGAGCTCTTAGGTCTCACCTTTTGTGGGAAAAACAAGTATCGACTTTGGGTTTCTAGAGATTCAATTTTCTTTCTCACTTCCTTAATCTGAGGTCATAATTTGGTTGCTGCTGGAGTCATCTAAAGATGGAGCTCTTGTAATGACTCTTTAAAGCATACTGAATTGAACTGAATTAAAGAATCATTACAAGAGATCCATCTTTAGCTGACTCCAGCAGCCGGTTATGGTGGCTGCTGCTTGAACAGATGGAAGAGGAGGAACCTGATCTTATTCAAGGACTCGTCCCATATATGTTTGAGTCAGCACAGACGGGCTGCTGATTATGTTGGCAATATTGTTGCAAACCGACACACAAATGCACACACCTGACCCATGTTATTGCTGCTAGGCCTTTGGCAGACTGGCTTTGAAACAGCTGTGGGTTTTATATGTTGGGAGAGGTCGGCTGGATCGTCCCAAAACTCTATGACACAGTTTTATTGGTTAACATTTGTGTATCCAAATGAAGTGTGCAGCAATAAAAGTCAGCACTTATTCCCCCATTTTGAAATAAAAATGATTCTGAATGATTTTGTTGACATATTTATGATATACAAATAAAAATGAAAGTCATTCAACAGGTTATGTGACTGTGAACCTGCTGAAATCGTAGCTGTGAGGCATTACAGAAATGTTTGGTTTCGTCAAGAATAAAAAAAGGGATGAGATGGTCTACACAAGGCAAAATATTAATACCTTTCTTCAGATTTTAGATCAGTTAACCTTCAGCTCTTCAAAAGTTACATCAGCAACAGAGTCTCGCACACAATTTCTGGCAGCTTGCTTTAGATGTGTGCTTTTAGACTAACTTCATTGGAATAATGACTAACCACTTTCTCGGGACAAACTAGCAGCTGTGTGCGTGTGTTTGGTTGCCATGGACACATTGCACTGATGTTTACCGAGTTGAGACTTACTTGGGGGGAATGTTTTCCGGTCGACTAGACCAGTCAGCAACCCAGTCTGCGTCCTTCATCAGGATGTCCATGTCCCTCTCTTTGTCCAAGACGTCCTCTTCTGACTAAAGACACACACACGTAATTTAGCAACCTTGGCCTACAGGCTTTATGTCCATGATTCTTTCATGACAAACAAGACATGTTCTGTATATTTAAGCGTGTGTGTGTGTGTCATGGACATGGACTACAGAAACACACATGCAACTTTTGTTTTCAGAGCGCCCTGACAGATTGAAAGCATGAAGAAGAGTGAAAATAATAGTGACAATGCATGCTGTACAAAAGACAGAAATCCACACTAGGTGTGACAGCCATCTCCATGGAAACTAAAGGAAGGCAGCAGTTGTCATTCTCGTGTACACACACACACACCACTTCAGGGCCAGTGGTTGAGGTTGCCATGGCAACATACTGATGGAGAACCTGAGAGGCACACAAGCCCTTACTTGGCTGTCTCTTCTGCCGGTCATGTCCACGTCGAAGATGATCTGTCCGTCATCCTGGGGGCTGTGGGGCCGCGGGGGGCTGTGGGCAGAGTCAGAAACGACAAATCAGAGGCCTCGTTATCAGCAAAGCCATGAACTCGTGACTCCTTATGAACTTTGCGTCCTGCGGGGAAATTCTCAAGTGACAGATATTGTGCCTCAAACATAGTTCAGGTCAAATGCTGAACAACCATTCCAAATCAGTGCACAGGGATATTAGGATTAGGATATTAAACTACATGTAACCATAGCAACAGTGCTTCGGAACCTTAGATTTAATGCACAGCTTCTCTTTTCGCCCTGGAGACATGGCCACGGGATTAGTGCTTGTCTGATATTTTCACATTCCAGTTATTTGGTTTGACTTCTTATTTGATTTATATACAAAATGCATGGAATCCCAAGGGTTAACAGGTTAAAAAGGAAGAACACTTATTTTCCAACATGGTCTCAAGATGTTAGAAACCAAGAAGGAAAAACAATATTTTAAAAAATGTCTTAAGTAATTTATAAAATGTATATAAATATAAAATGTTCAAATTAGAGGGGTTTTAAAATGGCAGTTTTTCTCCGTCTGGCATCATTGTATATTTTTTTTTAGGGTTTTAGTGGTTGTTCAGACAAAAAGACAAAAAAAAGCTATGGGAAGACAACATATGTATCTCTGGGAACTTGCATGGGCATTTGTTTTTATTTTCTGATATTTAATAGACTAAGCAAATACTCAATTAATATGGGGAAAAAAGCCAATAAATTAAATCAATCCCAAATAAAATAATCATCGCTAACTCAGCTCTAATATTAGCACTCCTTGTCATGAATTAATGCTTACAAATCTCCTCGAGTTGAATGTATTCTGCCCTCCAGGCATATATGTTTGTTCTGTGCGTAAGACTTGGCGCACCCCCCGCTGTATTTTGGTTTCATGCAGCAGTGTAGACAGGAAGTAGGGCCGATGCCATCCTGAAGCAATGCCTGTGAGTGGAAATATTATTGTTCAAGAGCTTATCTAAACATTAAGGAGAATTTAATGGAAATTTGATGTTGTTTTATGGAAATCGCTCTGTGATTGCAGCAGTTTAATAAGTCAACTTTACTCCTCAATTCATAATTTGGATTTAATTTAGTGTGGCTACATTTAATTTTGTTGTAAATGGGAAAATTTTGCAAAAATACAAGGATATAAAATGTAACATGTCATGGGCACCAGGCCTGCTTTGTTACATTTATCCATTAACTTTTGTGTAGAAGACATGAAGACATTACTCGCGTGTGGTTGTGAAAGGAGTTTGGCTTGCTGTCTACTTCATGTTAAAAGACAGTATAGAAAGTTAACCAGTCTTTTACCCAGCAGTCCTGCTGCTCCTGTACTCCGACCTCTGATGAGGAATGTGTCTTAGCAGGACAAGGAAAGAAAACATGTTCCTAATCAAATCTGTGGAACATGACACCTGGGATGCTTGGTTCAGAGCAGCTTGTTGATACAGTGTTTTTCTTCTTGGCTCAAATGCTCACAAACATCCTCAGGTGACTCACTGACAGCTGACCACCCAGCTCTCTGATAAGCTCTGCCGTATCAGCCTCGAGGGTTACACACAAGCACATGATGTGGCTGGGGAGTTGAAGGGTCGGGACCTTTCTAATGTGCTCAATAAAATGGGGAGGCAAGAAGACGTCATTTTATTTTCGGGAGCCAACTCAGCTTTTGAGCAGCTGACATGTCAGAGTCAAAGCTGACTCAGCAGTGTAATCATGGAAGAGAAGCCACACCTGATTTATGGGCTGATTTCAGTTTTCCACTGGATTATTAAGGAAGGTTTGGGGTTCTTAGAAGCTAAGTGACCAATATTAAATGGCTCTTATAAAAAAGTATCCTACAAATGTAAGACTGGACCGAGGTGATTTCGCCCTGGATTTTATGTCCCTACACACCCAAACATTGTTGTTTCCTGCTGCAAGAAGACACTTTTCACTGTAGTTCAACAGTAAAGGGAAGCGCAGAAAACAGCTGGAAGGGAACGCAAATGAGCTGCTGATTACACACCAGGTAAAAAAAAAAAAAAAAAAAACATCATCATCAAACAGCAACAACAACAGAAAACCCAGAAGAAGAATCAGAATAATCATCTTAGCATACAGCATGGAAGTGATTTTGTTTTGGCTTTAAAATCAAATGTAACCTCTAAAGTAGGCTGCTCTAAACTGAGAGAAAGTCAGGAGGAGCATTAGACAGGAACCAACTGCACCACGTGGCCTAAATCTTCCACCACTATAAACACAGTCTTGTATGAACCCAAGAACTCATGACTTTCTTTGAACTTTTCAAATCGTGGTGGAAATTCCTGTGCCCTCTTCTGTATGTAATGTTAAGCAGATTAGGAAATGCAACCTGTTTTATTAAGTTAAAGAAAGATTTGTTTGCCATCTACATACGGTTTGTTGCATTTTTAAATAAATATTCCTAACTTTTTTCTACCATGTTATTTATGCAGTCTAATTATATATGAGTTACATTTAAATTCTTTTTTCCCCCCAATAACAGGTCTAATTACAAGGAGGTCAGAGGTCAGGTTCAGATACAGAACAGCCCCCCGGAGCTACTGGGGACTCGAGCCTTGTTTATACTTGCGCGAGACACCATGACATGGGCCTCCGCAGATGTCCTGTGAGCTACGTGCTTGCACAGTGACATTTATGCTTAACCCGTTATCCATTGGACTATTCTCCAAAACGCCAGGGGGCGTACAAAAGAAAACATTCTGTGAATAAGCAAGAAGTCAACGAGTGTTACCGGAAGATCGTCATGAACCAACATGGCTGCACTAGAGCTCGTTGTTGCTAAGGAAGAATTTATCTATTTTTATCTATTAAATGTGGTGCAATCTCTCTCCATGACTTCAGAATCATTTGGCTGTCCCTAGGCGCATCGCCTAGTTACAAATATATAGGAGGTGCAAGACCAGGCACCACGATGACAACAAAAGTTACATGATGACGGCATTTTTGGAGCACAGACCCTCACCCACAAAAGGCTTGATGGAAGTTTTTTTCACAGCTAGTCCTCCACAGGACCTTAAAACAGACGATGATGTGTAAAATCGGTGGAGTCGCCCTTTAACCCTAACCTGTCGCAGGACGAGTTGCTGCGGCTAGACTCGTGCTGGGCGTCCAGCAGGATCTTCTCCATGTCCCCGTTGTGGATTGAGGATGATGACGGGACATGCTCCAGCCCCCCCACCATGGCCTCCTCTTCCTCCACCTCTGGAAGGGGCAGCAGGCCTGGGGCTGGGCCGTCTGTGGAGGGTGACTGGGCTGATCCGGCTGTGTCTCTGTTCATCTCCAACTCCACCCAGGACCCTGTGGGAAGAAACAGACAAACATGCAACTTTCATTCCCTTACCTCTGTCAGTGTTTTTTTTTTTTTATTTTTTATTTTTTTTTTTATGATTTTCACCAAAACAATAAACAGATTTTTTAAAAGGTCGGTTTTTCACCCAGATTTTATGTCTCGCACACTCAAATGTTTAATTTCCTGCAGCAAGACGCTGACCACCACAGTTTATTACATAAGGTCCCCTTGCAACAAGTGGATAAAAAAAAAAAAAGTATTATTAAAATTCTATGTCCACCGGGATTTTACTTTTTTTATCTTAATGTTAAAAAAATAAACAGATTAATTCAATCCTGGATTTTTCTTTTAAATAAAAAACTAAAAATAATGAGCTGTAAATACTGCAAGGCACTTTGGACAAAACAGCAAATGTCAAGCAAAAATAAAGGACTTTTCTTTCTTATTGTGACAGAAAGCCATTATCAGATGATATTAAAAGAAAACGTCAGGTACTGACACAAACTCTGAAAATATTTGGCATGGCAGTTAACTATTCTACAAAGTAGTGCTTCAACTGAATTCATGTAAACGAGCTAGACTGTGGGAGTACGTTACAACATAAATATTAGATGTCATAATGTTTTGCATTGCTTTTCAAAGAGTTGCTCAATTTAAACATGGTCTGATACTGATAGTGTTAGGATGGTCTGATGAGACGGAGCCAGTGTAAGTCATGTCAATAAACTAGTAAATCAATATCCATCCGATATGCCCCAAGGAGCAAGCTTTTTGCTTACATTTGCCACTAAAATCATTAGTGTGCAAATGGGAAGCATCATTTAACGGTATCCATTTTTTTTAGTCTGATGCGTATTACCACCCTTTTGGTAACATTCCCAGGATACCAGAGTGCTTGTGCCTCTACAGCAGGAGGAGACAATGCACTGCCCACCTATTCCTGTGTTTTGGTACAGCCGCTGATGTTCATTTTTCGCTATGTGCGCTTTTGATACGCACATCCAAAACTTTAACAAAGAATTTCACTTTGGGCAAGCAAGGAGCTTCCAGTAAGCCTTTTTCATGATCAGACAGGTGAAACTAATACCATAAATGATGGCACCGTTACATTTAAGTGTCCCGGTAAATCAGGCCAGTGAGCAAACATGGACAATAACTGCACCCTGAAACTGACACACCTATAGGGATGGGGATCAAGAACCGGTTCCAGTTGAGAACCAGTTCCAAATTGTCCGATCCATCGGAATCGTATGCCTCCGAGCTTTCCAATTCCTTTTATCGATGGTGGCATTGCAAAACAATGACGTCAAACTCCTGCGTCTACACTGCTGGAAACTTGCAACAAGATGGCGGACAGGAAGAAACGGTCCACAGGGTGGCTTCATTTCACAAAGAAAGAAAGATAATCACAGTTGTAGTTGGAATATCTGTAAAATGAAAATTTCAAGTAAGGGTGGAAACACCAGAAATATGCTGAAACATGTTTCTACAAAACATGGGCTTAAATTCCATGAATGCCATGTACTTGACACTCTACGCACGAGTGCCACTGCAGCACGACCGTTACCGAGGGTTAATATCGTATGTTATAATAACTAGTACTAGAACTACCAATAGCTTTTGCACACCTGAGTCACATGCATTGCCTTTTTTTCTACTCTGTTTCTACATTGTGTTCAGACTCGAGATAATAAAAACAGTTGCTGAAAACCTGTGTTGGCCTACTTTTGTTTATCCCCCACACAGAAAATTGATCATGAATCAATAAGGGTTTCGATAAAGAATCGGACCGATGAGCAGAATCGATAATGGAATTGTTATCTATAAAACCTTATCAATTCCCATCCCTACACACCTACATGGAATTTAACCATCATAATATTATTAATTACACCTGTGCATTTGCTGCTATGACATGTTAAGATGTTGGCTGTGAAAAAAAGGCCTACTATCGTTTTAATTTTAGTTTACTTAGAATCTTTAGTGTAGGGACAGTATTAGTCTTATTTCCTTTATTTCCACAGAGCGATAGATCTGACACTGTCTGAACTACCAGTGAGAGGAGAGAAAGTTATAGTCGGAGCCTTGAAAGACCTTTTTCACAGCAGGCATTTGACTCACCATAGCAGGACAAGCTGCGCACATGTACTAATAAGATTAATTGTGGCTCTTTTCAATTTTTAGTGTCCTGCTAAGCCAGCATGCCTGAATAGTGACACACCTACATGGATTTGCCACTATCATTAATTAATGAATGCTTTTCCTGCTGTGACATGTCAAAATATCTCATCTTTGACTAGTACGGGGCTGTTCAAGAAGCCACAGCACTCCCAACAAGGTGCAGCAAAAATAAGGCCTGTACTCAAAAGCCACATAATAATAGGGGGGATAGAAAAAGAGAGGAAAGATGTCAAAATGATTTCCTGATCCTAAGCTGGGAGGGGACAACAAGACAGGCAGCCTGAGCCTGTCAGTCAAACAAGTTCAAGAGTAAAGCTCCATTTACTGCTGCGTGATGAAAGGGCAGTAAATGCCTGCCCGTGTATGTGCAGTGGTTTCTTATAGACCTTGACTGTGATATACGATGCTCTACGTTTGTACGAGAGTTCTGGCATGGATTGGCAGCTGAGGAGGCACAGCATGCCAGAGCTGGGTTACAAATATCTAATATCCCTCATCATGCAGCTTTAAAACAAACATACTTTCTCCTTCCTTCGGTGCTCAACAAAATAAAAAAGGAGGAAGGCATACCGAGGAGGTCACATGACCCCATAACAGTGAGTAAACACCATGTTCACATGAGCTTTCAGGGGACTGAATTTCACAGTTCAGGCTTCAGGCCAGTTATACCCCTGACCCAAACGATGCACCCCTCCCCCCTCTAAACAGGCCTCTACTCAGCACTCGCACTCATCCTGCAGATTACATGGCGGACTGCGAGCCAAGCTGCTGTTGGCAGCCCATTGTCTCCGCTCCGTGGACTAAAACCACACTGCCCGCGGCGCTGACGCTGCCGAACATTCTGGCCACAGGGCAGCTATCAGCTGCTGTGTGGGTTTTAGTGGGAGCAGACATGATGTGACCTCTTTGATCTGCTAATGCTGTAGGTTCAAACAGGAGGGAGGGGGGCCGAGGCTGCCTCTCTTCCTGAAGAGCCCAGGTATTAGATACAAATGTTTAGGAGCTCCAGGAAACGCCAAAAATAACAGAGTCTCAGATAACACAGCACACTGCTGGCCCCTCCATCTGATAACTGCAAGGTCTTATTGTCCCTAAAACTGTGTGTCAGCATGTACTGTTAAGAGTGTAATATGTCCTGGTGCACCAATGCCACCAATAAAATCTTCTGTGAATTTTATACTTCATAAATTAACATATTCTGGCTCAGTCAGGCATAATTATGACCACTAAGTTTAGCCTATCAGCCAAATGCAAGAGTACGTTTATCAAAAATGGTGCTGGGTTAAATGTTGTGGTAGCAAGGGATTATGAGGCCCCAGACAAAATAAAATTTCTGATCCTTCTGAAATCTTTCCTCGGCATAAATCAAGTCAGATTTTCAAGATATAATATTTATACAAAACGTTGGACTGTTTTAAGATAAACAAAAGAGCTACTAGACTAACAGGAAGAAGATATAGCCTGACACCCTGCCAAATGTACAAACAAACAAACAAAACAGGTATCCATCACAAGCGTCTCTTAAAATAAGAAAAGTGACTGGTGACTGGAAAGTTTGATTCCTGCCCAGTTTATGGCTTTGACTCGACCAGCCTCCATGTTCCTACACTGCTGTGTGCTGTAACACTTTCCCCACCTTCCTCACGTCCAAAACGTCTGCCCCCTTGTCACTGTGGCCATAAATAGCATGCCAAGTCATGGCCCCTCATAGTGTCATAAAACTTAAACTACAGCAGCTCTCCAAGCAGGGCCCTGAGTCAGTGCAGCAGTGTAATAAACATGCCTTTGTTTACGTCTCTAATGGTCTATGCATGCCGACGTCTTTTATGTCCCTGTCCTATTTCAACAACTGAATGTGCAGGTGATACATTTCCACACACATGAAATGATGCAGCGAACGCACTGTGAGAAAAAAAATCAGCTATTTGTAAAATGCTAATTGATTTAGTAATTTATTTAGAAATGGACCCTACTTCGAAAGGTTTTGTTTTTTAAATTAACTGTTTTTTAAATGAAACCTGGTATACTAAGACTGAAGTCTGACAATACATAAAATGATGAAGGGATGTACAAACGTTAAATATCTACGCTGGTGTCTGTTATTTTTTAAAGGTTGTATTGGCTGTGAAGTAAAGCAACTACGTGTAAATTGTCAAAAGTTCTCTACCCCCCCATTTTTCCCAGCTCTGACTTCTTCAATCTCGCCTTGTTGACAATACTTAAACCCGCCTCCAACCCTGCGCGTGAATCGCCAATTGGCTCACTTGCCTGTCAGTCAAGTCTGTCGAAACGCCATTGGTGAGACTACTGTCAATAAACACGGAACATAGCGTTCCCCCTTCTCCACCGTCAATGTAGCTTCACGGCGGAAAAAAAAGATAAAAGGGCACAATAAACCGTCTTTAATGATTAAAAACCCTCAATAAACTTACTATAAACATACAGCCGCGTACCACGACACGTCCCTCAGACAGAAAACACACCGACAGGCTGTCATAGTCCAGCAACATGGTGATGTTACTTACCGTTTAGCCCGGAGTCTCCGTTGTTGTCTGTTGAAGTGTTAGCAGCGTCGGACATCGTTGTGCCTGGCGAACAGGGCGGGTTGCATAAAAGGCTCGCTCTCTTATCTGCAAACATTCAGACGTGCGACAGACAACTGACCCGTGTCGCCTCCCGCCCCGTTTTTCAGAGAGCGGCAGGCTAAGCTAAAGCGCCGCTGCGGTTTGTTTTTCGCTGGTCTGGAAGCAGCCGCCGCGAGCTGCTCACATCACCCCCCCCCCCCGGTGCTGGGTGATGACGTCAGATTGTCCCGCTGATAACAAAAGAATTACATAACGAGCACGGAAAAATAGACACCCGCACAGGCCACGGCATGCATGAACTATTAGCTTCGCTTACGGATCGAAAGCAGAAATTCAAACAACTCGGCATCTACCTAGTGACCGGTGCTGCCGGCTCGATTTGCCCATGTAGGAGGAGGCGTGCGTGCACGTACACAGCACACGCCAGTCCAGACGCGAGGCAGATGTGCGTCTAGCTTTCAGCAACCAGACACCACATCAGCTGATATAAATAATCCCTTCAGTGGTTCATCAGAGAGCGGCTGGTTTTCATTACAGACTCACAGCTGGGTTTACGCCATCAATCTTCACACCTTCACTGTGATTGTACCCTACAGTATACAATTACATGTGACAAATTAACTTGATTGAATCACAGGTGCTCGCAATTGTTAATGATTGAAAACCAACAGAAACCCGAATGGAGAATCACTGCACTACAGGTTTAAAACGCATGCCTCTTATCCAGCTGAAGGTGCTCCAATCAGTGATATCACCTGGTCCTGTGTTTGTTTACAGAGTAAACATGGACTTGGCAACTGACGTACAACCATGAGGACCATAGATCGTCACCGTTAGCTGAGAGGCATCAACACGGATAACACATTTGCAGAAAACTAAAGCTTAATAATGATGAGACCCCATCAACGATCAGGCAATCACAAGGATGCAAAAAGTAGTTCCTTTATTTTATCTTCACCGTCATAGATTAAAACTGTAGTTACACATTACTAGAGGCATCAATATAATGTGAACTGTCCACATTTTGAATACGGTGTGGAAACATCAACTGCCGCAAATCCTTATGCAGCTTATTGTACCATCACATACAGTAGCAGTAATAATGTCTGCAGTAGTTTATACGAACACTTTAAGTGACTTAATGCCTCAAATAATGTTTCCATTAAACTGCAGTCTTACAACAAGTACTTTAGTTGGTGCAGTAAGTAAGTCCAGTGTCAAATCAAAGGTTTTGCCTGTTGTAAAGTACGGTTTCAGAGCTGTGGTACACCATGGGAAGACAATACTTAAGATCCCTCAAAAAGAAGTGCAAGGCCCAGCTTCATTTCACAAATGGGACGGAACGAATCTAGTGACATTTTAACTTTTTTAATATAAATATGACAATCATAATAATTATCTTTGAATAGGCTATCTCTTATACCTGACTATTGTTGAACACAAACAAAAGAAGGAGGAGGAACCAATGCACAAAGATGTCAAGACACAGAGCCAATCAGAAAAAAAACAAACCTGAACCTATTTAGCCACCCAGAGCCTGAGGCACAGCAACAGTGAGCGGGACAGCTCCTCACTGGGCCGGGATTTCAATCTGTGAAAACACTGTACTTGTCAAACTCCAGGAGGCAACCGCTGAGGTGTTGCTGTCCAGTGTGAGCAGCAAGTGTGTAAAGAAAACTGTGAGCATACATGTGTGACTGTTGAGTATGCATGGTTTAATGAAAGAGGGGAGACATGTGAAGAGACTCAAACAATACTATGACAGTATAACAGATGAATTAATAAAAAGGTGTATACACAAAACAAAAACAAAAAAAACCTGGCAATTTTTTCTTAGAAAAATAAACACTACAATGGCACAGGACAATAAGGGGATATACTAAATAAGTGTTTTTCATTTTCTACTACAGAGCCATTGGGGGAAAAGTTATAAAAATAAGTGTGTCTGTATTCAGAATTTTAAGGAAATTAAACAGTTTTACCCATGTTACCCCAGGGGAAGAAAAAGGCAGATGGGCTGGCCAAAAAAAAAAAAAAAAAAAAAAAAAAAACAAAGAGGAAAAAAAAAAAAATTGGCACAACATCACTTAAACAACAAGGCGGGCGCCACAGACAGGCTGATGATGGGCAAGAGCGAGGCTTCCTCTGTCCACATCTAGAACAAAGTGGCAAAGTCTGGTCACCCAGTAGCGACGGACAGGGATGCTGGTTGTCGGCATTACCACAGATCACCCTGGATGAGGCTGCAGGTGGTACACATGACGTCACCCACGCCAGATCTCACTACGAGCTCAGCCCATAGTTAGTTCACTTTATCCTGGAATATGTAGAGGTTGTTGGTCGTCGCCACTGCGATGATGTTGTCCTGGGGGTGCCAGGCAGTGTGAAGGATCTTCTTGTTGAAGTCCAAACTGTCCACGCTGATTTCATCCTTCTTGCGCTTGCCGCCTGCGCACACTTTGCGGGGCTTTAGGACTTGCATGGGTTTGCTGTTTTCTCGCGACGCCTCCAAAGTTACATCGCGCCTTTGTCCACGGTCAAACATTCGGAAGAAGTTGTTGTATGATCCAGTCATCACCACACTGATGGGGGGTGGGGGTATGAGAAAAAGGTGTTTACCTTTAACAAGTAATCTTAGAATGTCCATAATTAAAAGATTTTTGTGTTGTAAGTGAAAATCTGAAAAGTAGGCTTAAAGTAAGTGCACCATTGGTATGCGGCTGATATTACAATGAATTTAAAACAACATTCAAGATGATTAACACTTCTAAAAGGGTGGTTTATATCAAATTGAATGCCAAAATGCAGTTTGTCAACTATAAAGTAGGTCTTGCAATCAGCACTTCAAATCTCAGTTTTTTTTATAATTACGTTACAAGACTAAGAGTTTTGGAGGCTAATTTGTAGGCACATCAGTCAAAAAAAAAACTGAAAAATCTAATGTAAATGACACCAGCCTTTAAAATCATGGCATCATATTCCAAACACAGATAAGCAGCATCAACAAAGACAGTGCTACTTTAGAGTTAGCCTTATTTTGTCTGCTCCCTGAATGTCCTCACCTGTCATTGCCATTCCAGCAGCATTCAAACTTGTCAAAGATGCAGTCGTTCTCATAGAGCGAGCACAGCTTGCTCCTCAGGTACTCATGAACCTGGAATGATGAGAGGCAGGTGTGAAGGGGCGACCTAGAGACTCACATATCCACTGTCATTACCACTGCACATTTGGATTTACTTAGAAAATCTGACTTAAACCTACACATAAGCCTGTGTGCTAATCATATTATCTAGAAGCTTATTACAATGGAACAAACCTCTTTCTATACAAAAGCCACATATTTATGGTGCCCCCTAGTGGCCGCTATGTGGAATTACAGGGAGTGATTCAAAAAAGGTGTGGCCATCCTGCTTGGATTTTTTTTTCTCTTTAGCAGTGTTTACATCAAAATTAAAGAACAAATTATTACCACAAAGAATGCACATTGTCCAATGAATTTCATTTAAAATGAAATTTAGTGTTCCATTTACAGGGTGTAGACACATTATCACATGGACAATAGAATAACAGGCTTGAAATAAATATTACTTCAGTGTAATTTTTGTTGAGACTTTTGAACAATGTTAACTTTATTCAGACACTGGGTTAAACAACAGTCTTTCTCCAAAATTAAAATGTTTGGCCTGCTCGCCCAGGAGGATTTAGAGACTAGTAAAATTTTGTTGTTCAATTCAAGTGGTGTGATGCATGACGATGACGTTCAAACTCCCATCTTTATTAGTGTGGTAAAAACATTTGCTGTGTAGCACTAAAAAGAAATGACCAGTCTCTAATGCTGTTGATATTAAAATGTCATTAACAAGAGACTCTTAAAGCACAGACAAAGTTACAGTGTAAACAGGAACCGTCATTCAAAGTGGTGGACTATGCCTGCTGCTCTTTGTGTGTTCAAATTCAGTGTTAATTCAGTGTAAATGATAAGTCAGTCACCATAACCTGTTTACACCTGTGTACCAAACCTGACACCGCACATTGTTACTGTGCATCTGTCTGTCAGTCTCACCTGATAAGTCTCCACTGGCCTGTTCTCCATGTTCAGATCCCAGATCTTCACAGACAAGTAGTCTCTGGTCATCATGTAGCGTCCGTTGTGGCTGAACTTGACATCTGAGATTGAGGATATGATCTCAGAGAAGAAGGAGCGATTACTGGGATCTTCTGGCTCCTCAAACACTTGGCAAGAGAAAGAAAGAGGATACAAACATTAGTCAGATTAAATATACTCCGACTGCAGTATAGACAGGTGTCTGTGTGACATTAGGGAGATGTGCGCGCACGCGGTGGGGGTAGAAAACAAACCAGAATGACTAAGAGCTTATGAGGTCAACATGAGAAGTCGTTTTCATGCCATAAACTGCACAAATCACAAACGCAATGGGTGGAACATGTTCATTACCCCCAGAAGAGCAGCTCCCTGTCAGCTCAGAGAGCAGAATTTAGCTATCAGCATCCATCTGGTCAGAGCCCTAGATTTTCTATGGTGCAAAGTGCTAGGAGTTGGATAGAAGGTAGTAGTAGGTAAGACAGCTGTTACTGTGTGTTATGTCTGTTGAATAAATTGTCAAACGTTTGTGAGGCTCTGTGATCAAAGTTTTGCTGATCAGCTTAATGTGCGGTTAAAGTTTCAGCGTGTTACAGCTGATAGAGCGGTGCACACTGATGGCTTTGGATGGAAAACGCATCACACGGCTACACTTAATAACTTAAAATCCCAAACAGGTGTCCATAGTCTCCCTTCGTGATCCTGTGTGGCTGAAAAATAATACTTAACACACTCTGTCATTAAAGGATTATGAGTCAGGCTTTGGCCGTTTACACTGCAATCATCAAATAAGAGTTTCTGCAGTAATGTAAGAAATCTGACAAATATCCAGTGACTGGTATATTTTGGAGGAAACTGCAGGATTTTCATAAATGCTGACATTACAAATATAATATCCAGAATGAAGGAGGATCTGTGCTCTTAACTTGTTCACGAGGCAAACAGCAGGCAATTCATGTGTGTTAACGTTACTAGTGTGAGGGGAGTTATTGTGCTTTTAACATGCTGCTCGTTGACGGTCAGGGATGCACAAATGTCATTTCTCACTATGTGTAGAGCTTCGTGTATTCTAGTTCAGTGGCTCCTTTTTTAGACCACGGCATCCCAAGAAACCCAGCCTCCAATATAACATGCATTTATGTACACAGATGCTTATTGGTTTGAACAATTTATTATATTACATATCAATATTAAGTTAAATAATATAGGGCCATTCTCAATCACTCAGAATAAAAGCCAACAGGTGCTCTGCAGATTTACAGATAAATATTTAACTTAAAATAAACAATGAATACAATACGCCAATATTTTAAACGTATTCAATTTCCTTCTAAATTAAAATGAGCTTATATTTAGGGTGTACAAGGACGGACAAACAAACAACAACAAAAAAAAGGTTGCAGGCATTTTAATGGATCATGTGAGCCTGTTGATTTGGGGAGAGCGCTCAGCCCGCAGGTCTGACTCCAGTGACAGGCGCTTTCTTGTTTTCATGTATACCAGAGAGCCACGTGATGTTGGGAACGCACACCACCACAGTGAGTGTGCTATCTGAGAACGGTGTCTGTTAAGCTGTTAGTTGAGTGGTGTTCAGTCTGATTGTAGTTTTGTTGGTGGGCTCAGATTCAGCCAGACTGTGTTGAGGGCTGAGATGTATCAGCCTTTCTCTGAGCTGTTTTACTGTGTCAAATCGTCTGCTCTGACGGTCTATCACAAGCTCCTGAAAAACTCCACAGCCAGAAATTATGTTATACTATGACAAGCAGCAACTGAGAGTTGTCATGTCATTAGCAGTGGCATAACTGGATATTAATTTATTAGTATTAGTAAATTAGGTATTAGTTATTAGTTTTTAATAAAGTGATATGTTTGAAAACGTAACATAAAACCTAGTTAATGTAAATGTTTTAATGTGGTGAAACATTATTAAAAACGGCCAATAAATGAACGATGATATAAATCTTGCAGCACCCTTGGCCCGTCCTCAAGACACCCCTGGGTGCAACGGCACCCACTTTGGGAACCATGGGTCTAGGTCAGGGATGTCAAACTCATTTTAGTTCATGGGCCACATGCAGCCCAATTTGATCTCATGTGGGCCGGACCAGTAAAACCATTGCATAATAACCTATAACTAACACCTCCAAATTTTCCCCTCTCTTTATGCAAAGAAGTACATTCTGAAAACGTTCACAATTAATTAACCATCCATTTACAAAACAGATGATGAACAGCCTGAGATGTCTTAAGAAAAGTAAGTGCAATTTCAACAATTGCACAATTCATTAAGTCTACCGTCATTACATGTGCATTACAATTTACAAAGGCAGAAAACGTTTTCTTGGAAAACCCGACACTCTGTGTCCACTTTTCTCCTTTTTGACAAAGACATTTTCCACCGGCAGCTCCTGCACGAACAGTAGCCTATGCTCGACAGTGTCGTGTCACGTAGCATGTATATAAGTACGTGGGATCTATAACAGCATATCCTGCATAGGGCCTGCTACTCGCATGCGGGAGAAGTTAGCCTTCAGGGATTTCTGCCAGAAAGGCTTTGAGCCTCTCATTAGGACAGCACAGTAGGAATAGCAGTGCATTTTATTGAAAAATTGGAATTGACTTTTGCCATTTTCACACTTTGCAAAGTCATCCAGTGGGCCGGATTAGATCCTTTGGCGGGCTGGTTCTGGCCCGCGGGCCGCAAGTTTGACGCCCCTGGTCTAGGTTAACGTCATCACTGCTACCAACTGCGCCTTTTCACTGGAATATGTGTCATATTAGCTAGCTGGAGCTGACATATGTCCACTAAATACAAATGTACCTCTAATCAGGAATTTTACTGGTTTCAAGCGAGTTGTTTTATTTCTAAATACTGAAAATGTGCATGTATAAAACAATCACAATATTGTAGCAATGAGTTTTCCAACCCCCTGCTGCATGCGCATCCTCGATTGTTTGTAAATGCAAAACCCGTCTATTCTCTGTAGCTCGGTGACAATCGGGGGGCTTAGCTTAATGAATCTAGTACTTAAGCCACCTGTCGAGGTACAGGAACAGTGATTAAAAGTGACCAGAGTAGGTACTCACATTTGGAGTGCTTGTCACACAGTGCTGAAGCCCTCATGTCACACAGACGGATAGTTCCTTTGCTGCTGCTGTAGACGAAGGTGTTACACTGATGAGGATGGAACTCGGCTGCAGTGATCACCTCCGTTAGCTCTTCCATGTTGGCCGGTTTAATGTCAACAATATCTGAAGGGCACAGGGTTAAGAGCAATAAACCTTTCGGGTGATTAGGACGACGACTCGCCTGGTTTAAGGACGCGTGATAATGAGTGCAGCGCATTTTTGCAGCACAAAAATATCTCCTAAATCATGCTCTGATAAGCCCAGCAATTTCCTTTGGCGAGTGCCAAACTGGGTGATAATGTCCCCTGAATAGAGCTTTTGCACAGAGAAAAAAAGAAAACAAAAAACAGCCTGATAATGGACCAGTGTCTGGAGACCAAATAAGCATCAAGGATGACAATTAGTCTTTTCAGCCCATTTATAAGTTGGACAACCAATGGAAACTGGGATTCCCTGACAGAGACCAGCCCATCAGAATCTTTTCATGTACGCAACAATGTAGCTAAAATTAGGTCTTTTCTGTCCACGGCTGATGCAGAGACCCTAATTCACACCTTTGTTTCATCCAGACTTGATGATTGTAGCGTTTTGCTGTCAGGCCTGCCGTGTGCCAATATAATGGTTCACAATTCTGCAGGGTTAGGGGCTGCCCACATGAATTTAAGGATACTGAAGCTGCGGTCAGTGATCTCGAGGTGCCAGAGGTTGATGCGGAGGTCATCTGCAGACAGGTACGTTTCGTTGTCACTGTTGACTGAGATAGAGTTGATATGGTATGTGTGAGCGTTGGCAAACACCCTCCGCGGACTGGCTTCCACCATGAGGTCCATGGGTATTAAAACTGGTACCTGAGACAAGAACAAACAGGACACAAGTTGAAACTCATAATAAAAAGGCAGGAATCAATTTTGAAGGTTCTCATGGCACATTTCTTGTTCATCACAAAAAGTAAAATGCCTTTATTAAATCCCGAATTGCCTTTCTTTAAATTTTGTGCCAACATGCAAGTGTAAAACGTGAGCCTGTTGGCTGAGTGCCCTGATAACCATGCACCCAGAAGGTGCAGGATTCTGACAGGAGTCCAAACATCAGCTCAAACAGCAAATGCAGTAGTACAAATTGTGAGGTGCAGTTTTCTTTGCCGTTAGCAACAGAAAAGGAAGCCAAACCTGTAGCCCTTCCTGACTCGTAACACACCCATGTTTAATAATACCTTTATATCCAAGTTTTTCAGATTTGGAACTAATGGCATTTAGAGATGAGCATCAGGCACAACCATTTATATCTTGTACATCACACTGTACCTGTGTTACACCCACAACTGTTTTCAGTTATTTTGGCTAATTAGAGATGTCAGGAATGTGTCAGCATGTAGAGACAGTGCTTGACTAACATTTAGATGGTCCTGTTAGATGGCTGTTAGTGTTGTCACACCTGTTAGGGCAGGAAAAACTACACCTATATGATTCTTTTAATTATATAATTTGGTGAGCTCAGCAAACTGCCAGCATACTTTTACAGAAGTTCAACCTAAAAATTAAAAAAAAATAAAAAGTACAATCAACCAGAATAACTGAAAACACCTGTGTGGGTATTCAGGGAGATTCATACATTTTAATACATTCCATCAGCCATCTGCATAGCCACTGGGCAGGTAATCCAAGCAGTCTGCATTACCTAAGGAAGCAAATGTACTAAATGGGGCAGCACAGCTCTCACTGTATCAAGTATCAAATAAATGTATAGAGATTATTTTCAGTTCTGTGGGGAAACCCTGGTCTGGCAGAGCAATCCCACCTCTTAAAATACCCCTCAAGTTGTGTTTGATTCAAGGACTGACCCGCAGTGACGTGATATTGTTGGGGTCTTTGTAGCGTCCATCCTCCTCTTTGAGATTATAGCCCTCTGGTCTCTTGTCTCGTTCACTGATTTTCCACAACTTAATTGTCTTATCTGTCAAAAATGTCAAAAAATAAATGTAAAATATCAACAGCACAAACTCTGTTCAAAAGGACAAATGCACACTCTTAGCATACAGTGAAAGGGTCAAACAACCTGGATATGTTGCTCAGAGTTTGGTTACATTTCAGAGGGATCAAATAAAAAGGTGGCTGTATAAAAAGGGACTGGTTTCTTCAGGATGTGAAATCTTTGACTCAGCTATTGCCTAAATAGTCGTTTTTTTATGCTGGGTTGCATATTTTTGATAACTTTAAATCTCCAGTGATAATTAAGAGTTTTTAGATTTTATTAGTGTCCTAAGAAAATAATTTTTAAAAAAAAAGAACCACTTAAGGTCTTCAAGTAGCTGGTCTGTAGCCGCAGATTTTATTAAGCTGTTTGACCTGTCCATAAGCCGGTGTCACACACAGAACCAGTAACATGTAATAACTTTCTGTGCCCGTGAAGAACACCTTTATACATGATATTGTGGCTCAAGAAAAGGTGAGGAGAGCCTGGATATTATGTATGAGGTAGACAGTGGAAAACGATACTAATAACTATTCGAATTACCAGAAGATTGCCAGAATGTTTGCAGTGATAAAGAGGAAATTGCTACATTATGTTTTCTGAAATATTAACTCCAGTTCTTGTTCACATTTGACTGAAGTGTAAAAGTGGCTATAATTAGTTGCTGTTATATAAATATCTGGATATATGCGCTCATTTAAAATGACTAACTTACCGTTAGTTGACAACAGGAACTGAGCAGCGTTCTTCTGAGGAAGCCAGCGAATCTTGTTGATCTTCTCTTCTATTTCCAAACTCTTCAAGTAGTCAAACTCAGGCTCATGGCTCTGGAAAGTGCTGTAAACATTGTATTCACTCCGGAACTGAGGCTGATTCTTATTCTGCCGGGAGTCAGCCAAAATATCAGGCCAAGACGGAAAGAGCAGACGTTAGACAAGAACAAGCCAGTGATGATCATTCCAAAAAAAAAAGTTTCATTCCAAAAAAAGACAAATCCATCTTTTAAATAGAAGTGACAGCTACTTTTACTAAAAAATAAAACAGGCATGGACATAAAGCATATCACTGGTTAAAATATAAAACTGTTTGCTTGCAGAATAGTTTCCAGAATACAATCATCTCTTTTTTTAAACTTCCGAGTAATTGACCTTTTCTAAGATGGACAGTGTGTGCTGTACCTCTATTTCCTGCTGGAAAATGACTACACGCCCACCCTTGTCTCCTGTGGCTAGCAGCTCCCCTGTGTGGTTAAACTCAACTGTGGATATGATGTCCGCTGAAAAAAATAAAAATAAAAAAAATAAATAAACATATATATGACAGGCATTTAAACTTGGATCTGTATTACCTTTATTTTTAAATTGGTGTACAGAGATAAAACAACTTGTCTCCAATACTAAAGACAATGAGGAACCACTCAGTTCATCCCAACTGGCCCTGGATTTATCTGTCCTGGAATCAGAGTGCACTAGACGGACGAGCGTGTAGTGCAAGCTGGAGATGCAGAAAGATGTCAGAGCATGTAGAGCAGACGGAAAATGATCAGTAACCTAGTTTTTCCCTTTTCTCTCCCCCCTCACTCAGACAGCATTACATGCTTGCCCTCAGCAGCAGTATGCTGCTTTATAAATCGAAACTCACTCACACACTTGCTTAACCCTTTGTCGCCCACTGGAGCAGAAAGACAATGCCGCAAAAGGTAGTAGGAGGAGGTCTTTGTCTACGTTGTACTCCCCGAGGCCTAAAGTAGGGGGTAATACATTTGAACTAGAAGCAATGCTTCTTGAGGACATACCTTTATAACTGCTCTTCTATTAGGGTGGCAACTAATCATTTATTATCATCTATCAGCTATCATTTAATTTATTCTATTAATTTGACAATTTAGCCTATAAAACATCTAAAATAGTCAGGAATGCCCATCACAGGCGTAAAAACAAAGCTATGGCCACAGCAAAGCAACTACCCACATTACTACAAATGCATTAGTTATTAATGGCTAATGGAAGTCCCTATCAATATGTGGAGGCTGCATAATCAAGAACAGTGAGAATAAGAATGTAGGCCGAGGATTATGTACCATTTTCTGTCCTTCCATTGTAGGAATGTGTTAAAGGGCTGAAACATGCCAGAGTGCTGCAGAACATCATGAACTGAACAACATTACCGCCTTACAGTAAAGCACGTTGCCATTCTTTACATTCCAGCTACATGGCCATCCAACAGGCTACACACAAAGAGTGGCGTGATCAAATAGGAATTGTTTTCACTTATTTGGGGACAGAAAACTTAAAACACAAAATAATAAGCTACAATACCTGACGATTTGTATCACTGGCTCATCTGATAAAATACAATGAAGAGAAACTATATATTCTGAAGTACATATTCTGTCAAAAGGTGCATCAAGTAGAGGGGAAATATTTTGCATCTGTTGAGGTGCAGCCAGCAGCCATAAATTTGACAGAAAGACCACCAATAGCACTGCGTCTCAAAAATCAACCTCAGAAGCTTGTCCAGTGAAAAAGGTTGAGTCTGGCTCAAGCTCTGATGTACACTCAGTTGCCAGTTTATTAGGTACACTTAGCTAAAACTAACGCAGTCTAACCCAACAGACCTGCAATAAATCCTCCCTTCTTGAAGGTTATAATGTTCAGTTTTTGTTGAAACTGCGTTAGAGAGGTGTTGATTTGACTGTATTGTCATCTTGGAGGCTGTATTTTGTGGTGCTGTTTAATTGCATTGTATTACAGTGACAAGTGTTTCCATAATTTTTTGTCCACCCCATTACCATCAATGAGGGTAGGCTAACATTGTGTTAATTCTACTGTTTACCTTGCATTGAGACAGAGGGCAGTGATAACTCTCCTGCCTGACAGGAGAATAAACTACTCTGCAGTGTCTGATAAGCCTTCACACTCGTGCATTTAGCATCTCTGAACTTCTGTCCATTACCAGACATCTGGCCTTCTGAAGGCTGTTGTAGAACTTCCGGTTGTTGGGACATACTATGAGCAACCCAGATCAGAGTCCATGACGCAGGAACAGCACAAGTGGTGCCTGACGTCTGCTGCTCTCCATCTACCCAGCTCACTGTGGCTGTTTTTTCTTTATAAATACTAAAAACTGCTCTGACAACAAACAAAGTGCTTAATAAAGTCCACATTTTGCAGTTTGATTAAAAATTCATATATACAAGGTCTTGGTAGTCAGTAAGTAACCTCAGTGACAAATAAGGCTGCTCTTCCTTTAGCAATAAGAGCCCTTCAATGGCTTGCCAGTGGATAGCTTTTAATGTGAAGCAGCAACAGCAGAAGTGTTTGGTTTGCATTAGCACTACCTCAGCTCCAATACACCCAAGGATTCAGAAAACACGCTGCTGTAGGAAAGTAAAAACAGAATGTACGAGTGGGAGTAGGGCTGCAACTAACGATTATTTTCATTTTCGATTTATCTGCCGATTATTTTCATGATTAATCGTTTAGTCTAAAATGTCACAAATTGCGAAAAATGCTTATCACAATTTCCCAGAGCCCAAAGTGAGGACTTCAAATTGCTTCTTTTGTCCAACCAACAGTCCAAAAACCAAAGACTCTACATTTACTGAAATGACAAAGAAAAGCAGCAAATCCTCACATTTAAGAAGCTGGAACCAGCTAATATATTTGACATTTTTGCTTGAAAAATGACTGAAACGATTAATCGATTATCAAAATAGTTGGCAATTAATTTTCTACTAATCCATTAATTGACTAATCGTTGCAGCTCTACATGGAAGCTGCAAAATTTCTGAAAGTTTAACATAGTGGGCATGGTGAGCCAGTCAACTGGCAGTCACAGTTAGGGTTAAGACCCATTATATTATTGTCCTGCTGCATGGAGTGTGTAGTTGAAATGCATAGCATCACGGCTCGTCACGCCACGGCACGGCTAAATTGGGCCATATCCAACCAGTGGAAATGGAACAAATGAGGAAGACGTCGGGCTGCTGTCTGCTCACTCACTGCAAGCTGTTGTGTATTACCCAATAACCTATAACATCTTTCCCACTTTCCTATCTGTTCTATGCTTATTAATACTCCTGTTTTTGGCAGAGTTCATACCCTCAGCAACGTCGTCATCGATGGCTCCTTTCACCTGAGAGAAGCACCACTGCATGTCACCTCCAGGTCCTGCAGAGAAAAAAAACAAGAACATTCAAGTAAAATTCTGGCAGGTTGCACGTTTATTGCATATATTTTTACTTCAAGCTTCAGGATGTTTCCAAATTTTAGGTGTATTGGGGTAGACATCGACTATGACGTACAAGTGGTTGAGATCAACCAAGATGACCAAGTTTCACATTTTTAGGCGATAATGAAACGGAGCGCCTCAGCAATAGTTAACTACATGATGTGGTCTGTCATTACCGTGTACCGATTGCGTGTTTGGACTCCCCTTGCTCATACATTCAAGTAGTTCTAAAGTAACACTTCTAAAAGAAAAGTTTTGGTTTTGGCACATTGTCACTCTTGGGCAGCGAGGGATAATTTAAATGATGTTGGAACTACAGACAGATGGCAGACCTGTTGCGAAAATGTGTGCGGTCATACATGTGCACATATCCTCTCATAACTTCTGCAAGACTAGCCTTCAAAAGAAACATGAAATTGAAATGAAATTATCACACAAGGCCATTTAATTCCTTTGCTTAAAATAAAATCAAGATATAGATACCCCCGATTCTGTTCAACATATTATGCCTGCAAGGCCAGTTATGGGCACATTAAGAGGCCAAAAACATCCGCCGAACATTATCTGTGAAGCAGTTTCGAGTTTCCCTAAACTCAGATTTGAGTCTTTGTTGGTACTGTGGTTCTCTCACTTTGAGAGAAAAAGTTGATTGCAAATCATGTTCATAAATACCGACTTAACTCCAGATCATAGTAACAGTAGGTGAATACAGTCTTGAAACGTCTTTTATTTTTAGCCTAGGCAACTGTTATACCAGCAGGAGATGCTCTCACACCAGACTCCTGTGTTAAAAATACATCAACAAGAAAAAACATGCCGTCTTGTTTGATAATGACCTCCATCACTCGCCTCAACAGGTTCTCCATCAACATAGCTCGTTGCACAATACAGCTACTTGAATTCCGCATAGTTTTACACACGATCATCTCTGTTATTACACAATGAAAACTGGTCCGATTTGTCGATAACAATGTCCAACGCGTAATGTAACACCTCTGCAGAATTATCAAGGACATTTATGAGTCACCGAGGCTTCATCATAACGTATTCTGAAATGAATCATGACTTAAAACAAGAAGCCAGAATAGGGTTGGTACTGGTCAGGACAAAATGGTAGCACTCTCATAGATTGCCTGCATTTGTTGCATAAGAAAATGCACCAAAGCAAACAGGTGCTTTAATGTTCACATCATCTCATCAGTCAAGTTTCAACAGGAAGATGATGTGCAACACCTCTGCCCAAAGACCAGTGTCATTTCCCCGCCCAAATGGATCAAATGCATGTTAGTAGTGACCTGTTTTTTGCTAAAAAAAAAAAATAAAAAAGTCATCAATCTCAACCAGCAACAATGGACTAAAGTCGCATGTAATTTTTAATGACTCTACATTCACTGAACAAGACGAATACGTGGGATGCTACGGTAGGCTAAACAAATCGTAAGTCTTATTTGAAGGAGGATTTCTTTTCCATTTTGTAGTCCTTTTTGTTCGAAATGGCACAGAGCGTTTCACAGCTCGTTCATTCTGCAGCAGGCCCGGAGTACCAGCCTGCATGTGGGCAATGTCAAACTTCGAGCTAACGTTAGCTAGCTCGGCTTGTCAAGCCAGTCACGGCATGTTTGAGAAATGTATGCACTGGAGGGGAAACCACCACTTCTACCTCTAGCTCATTCGTTTTATGCTTTACGTTTTAACACGAACGGGTGGTTTCTGAGCACCGCGCACAAGACTGACAAGCAGCCGTCAACGTACAGCTACGGCAAGTTAGCGTTAGTGTCGCGGATTGCTGTGTTTGGCTAACAAGGACTGGTCCCGGGCCGGCGATGACGGTAAACAGCTATCGTTTGCTAGCAGCAGCTGGCTAGGTAGCTTTAGCCGGCAAAGACGGGCCAGATGGGCGATGACACTCGAGTTTGCTGGCTAGCTAACGCTAGCACTAGCTAGCTAAGTTGCGTTGGCTAGCTACCGTTAGCTAAACTGACACTGGGCTGGGTTTAGCGAAATCCTGCAGCCGTCGGGCCAAAAGAGCTTGTTGGGATAGAGTCGCCGGCCTGTTCGTGGCGTTTGTGTGCGTTAATGGTCCAACTGAATTACCTGCCATGACGAGACAGACAGACAGACAGTGGAGCTCGCCTCGGCCAGTCACGATCCGGCTCCCCGCTCCCACGCGCTGGTTCGTGGGGTCTCAACTTTTCCTTCCGCTGAATCTCCGCAAACCTGAATGCCAGGCGCGAGACCGACCGTGACACCGGCTATTTTATTGCTGTGCTCCCGTTTCTTTCCCGCTCCTCTCGCCGCCGTTTCTCTCTGTGGCGGTCACTCTCTTGCCGCATCCCACAAGTCACTTGTTCCCCGCCCCTCCGGAGGCTCTTTCCGCACGTGAACCGAAGGGTTTTTATAATGCGCGCGCACACGGCGGGGCAGGCGCGCAGCCACGCGCGTGCACGCAGACGAAGAGACCCCTAGAGAGGGTCTCAGACTGCTGCTCGGACAGCAACACTGTCACTCAGTACAAACTTCACTCACGTATTTATGTTTCTTTTGTTGAAAAGGCACTCAAGACGAAGAATAATGTAGGCTGGTTCTTTTGTTACTCAGTAACATTTGGTCACAGTGAAAGGAGCTTGAGCCACTGTGGCGCCTTGACGTATCCATTTTAATGTAACCACACCTTATCAACCAACCGTCTCCAATTTAGGGATGCTCTCCAAAGCTGTGGTCATATTACTCTCATATGAAAGCTTTCTCAACTTGTATGAGTACGTAAAGTCTAAGCAGACTGCATGTCATATCGCTGTGGTATGACAGTATACTCTCTCCAATATGTGCACATAAATCACCTCTATATACAGTAACTAATTATCCAGGTTTCTTTGCAGTGCCATGCACTCTTGCACCAGCATAACCCTGTAATATATGCAGTAACAATCTGACCTGTGAATAGATACTGTTTGCCCAACTCTTGCCTGTATATTTGCTGTATCAAATGTTGTTATCTTAGCTGTATGTCTGTATTTGTATGCTCTGGAAAATGTGTTCTCTGCACTGCGTAAAAAGATATCGAAAGCTGCTGAAAACCAGAGACAAATTCCTTGTATGTGTCAACATACTTAACCAATAAAGTTTATTCAGATTCTGAAATATTTCCTCATGAGGGGAAAGAGTAATATTAAAAATCATCATTATTATTGTTGCACCATTAAGTAAATGCTATAAGGGCTGTCTGTCATATAATAGCAGTATTAAAATATAATAATAATATAATGTAATTTCCATGCATGTACATTGCAGTTCAAAATGTCTTTTATTGCCTATCAGAATTTCAGAATAAGATATTTCTCTTCTCCTCACATTATTTTCAGTAAGTCATGTATGCTGTAAGGGAACCACAGTTTGTTGGTGGACACTTCATATCCTTTATCGCTTTCAGAGGAAGTATGCTGACTGAAGAAAAGAGAAACACAGCATCCCTGAGCCGCAGCTTGCTAAGAAATGCAGGAGCGTGAGGAATACCATCAAATGGCAAGCCCACGAGAAAAGAAACTGAGATGAATATTTCTTTGCCCGAAGCTTGTTCAGTTGTGGTAGGGCTATCAAAACTGCCAACTGCAATATCTTATCAGACTCAGTGAAGCTGTCAGTTCACTCCCAGGCACTGCTTTGGGACCCCCTTTACCTGACTATGATTTCAAACCCTTTAATTGACGTTTCCAAAGACAAGATCCCCCTCAGTCATCTTCAAAGAACCAGCAGCACTGCATCCTTCTGCTGGACCAGCACCCGCCACTCATCACAGAGACAGACAGCACAAACAACTCTCAGCAAAGAAATAAAAGGACGGGGGGGGGGCGACCATGTTGAAAGCGTCAGATTTTGCAATGACCAACTGGCAGCCTGAGCTTCATGTATCCATCCTTAAGGATAAGCCACAAACCTCACTGTCAACTGTTTTCAGTGGGACTGCTGAATGTCGTTGATGGTTCTGAGGTCTGTGGATTATCCAGAGTAACCAGGACATTGTTTCCAGAAAGAAACATTGCTCTTTTGTTTTTAAATGTCATTTTTAATGCTTTTAGGTTCACAAATCAAATTCCATTTAGTAGGCACAGTGGTGCACAATGCATCCTGAGGGGAACATGGATGCATGAACCAAATTTCATGGCACACCATCCAGTAGTTGTTGAGACATTTCACTCAAAACCACAAATGTCAACCTCATGGTGGCAGTGGAGGAAAGTGAAGATCACAGTCATTAGGATTCATTGTCTGAGAACCATATATCACTAATTCATTGAGTAGATGTTAAGATATTTCATAAGATACATGAAAAGCTTGACCTGCTGGTGGCGCTGTCAAGAAATGTCACTAATACACAAAAATGTCAACCTGCTGATGGCGAGAGGTCAGTCAGTAAGTCAGTAAGATTCATCCTCTGTGGACCATAAATGTCTGTACAAAATGTCATGGTAATCCATCTAGTTGTTGAGATATTTTAGTCTGGATCAAAGTGGTGGATCCACCGACAGGCCTACTGACCAACATTGCCATTCTTACAGCCATGCTGCTAGCGTGGCTAAAAACAAATAAGAAAGCATCAATTTTTTTTTTTTTTAAAGTAAGAGACTGTTACAATTCTGACAAACTAATTAAAATGCTGTTTTAAGCTGGCAAATTTGTTA
Organism: Macquaria australasica; assembly: GCA_005408345.1. Classification (NCBI taxonomy): domain Eukaryota; kingdom Metazoa; phylum Chordata; class Actinopteri; order Centrarchiformes; family Percichthyidae; genus Macquaria; species Macquaria australasica. The sequence goes on from SEMN01000106.1 coordinate 735,839, forward strand.
GAATTTTGTCAAATAAAGTCGAAACTATCTGCAAGACTACCAATAGGGGTTCGTGGGAAAATATGTTCTTTTGTAATTTGGGTGAGCTAACCCTTTATGTCCAACTCATGTCCAAGTCTCAAGTGTACAGTTCTGCCTATTGAGGATTGTGGGACTTCCTGTCAGGCTAAATGCAGCTTGTGTTGGCGTCTGAAACAGCTAGCCACAAAAACAAGTCTTTCTTGGACTGGAGTCCTTCAATGTGTGCATAAATTACAGCTCCTAATTTTAGAAACTGGTTCACATAGACAACGTACATCCGAGAGAGTAATTTGATATACACTATCTGTTTACGGCAAAGTGTGATTTGCATAAATCTGTTATTAACATTTTGTCCCCAAGGAGGTTAAAAATGTTTTCCTGCTGCCCAACATGTTGTTGCCATGAAAAACAATACTGGAAGAAATCACTCTACCTTCTTTACAACAGCATATATAAATCTTGTTTAATGGTCATAAATTCTGTAATTGACAGTTGATTGTTAATTTTTCACATCACTCCATTCAAATGTCCTGTTAAGGTAGGCCAGCAATCAGCTGATAACGCTACCTTGTTATTGTCTTTCTTGTTCAGTCAACGGTCTCATATTTGTGTGGTAAGTATGCCAGAAGTACAAATGACCTCTGTTACTCTGTTTTTGTGTTTTGTCCACTAGAAGGCCACCAATATTTGAATATGTGGGTTTACAGTAAGGTAAAGGGCCACCAGGTTAATGGTGGGGGTCAATACATTTCTCTCCCCATCATATTCTAAATGTTAGTATGTGACTTTTTCATAAAAGGCCAAATAGAGCATTTAAAAAATACAATATAATGTCTGAATTTGTGTTTTGAGTTCCAAACAGAGGTAATAAATGCAATAGATGTTAATGTCACAATAATGATTTAAATATATGGGATTTACAAATCAATTTTCTGTAAAAAAAAAAAAAAAAAAAAAAAAAAAAAAACAACAACAAAAAACAAGTCAGTTTAACTTGCAAGATCAGTGAGTACACTGGTGGGTTTCTGTTGTCAGATATGCAGACAATGCATGTAGTGCCACTTAAGGTGCCCGAAAAATTCTAAATGCACTTAGATATAGATATTAGAAATAAGGGTAAAAATAATTATGTGTTCCTACTGTAATACCCCAACAGCTTAATCTGAAAAAAGTACATTAAATTATGTGACTTTTTTAATCAAAATGTTGAATTTGGGTTAATATCATACATTGTGGCTCATTTCGTTAGATTGGCCCTGGTGATGGAAAACAGCCCAGGGCCAGTAAGTATCCTCAATGTCTGGGGCAGTTTTCAAGTTTTCAGACAATTTGATACATTTAAAATAAATGCTATTAATTCTGAATGCTAGAAAATTACATGTAACTATCATTAGTTGTATTTTTACAAGACGCCACTTTGGATGCATTTAGTATCTTAGTATAATATTTGCAAAAGCATACTGTCCTCAGGACTTTGACCACTGCTAACCTTTTGATCTGTCTGCTTTCAGGTTCATTATTGTTAAATGGTGTTCAATTTGACAGATTTGGAAACTTGCACACCCAATTTCTCATGCAGGTGCTTACATAATATCTTGAAACATTAGTATGGTGCAAATATTATCATGTGATAAATACATGTCGGAATTGCAAGAACAGTGTGTGGCAATCCCTTTTTCTTAAAAACAAGTCTGCACAGGGCTTCACTTTGCAAGGACTGCCAATCTTTGACTCTGTGAGCACATGGAAAACCCATGAGCAAGTCCATTCATACAGCAAGTAGCATGCAAGAAGGCATCATATTAAGGATAGGTTCGATTTTATCTGTAGTGAATCAGTAGTGTCTGATGGTGTGGGTTCGCATAACATGCATGCACCATGCACAGTCTGCGTTACAGTAGTGTAAAGGTTTGCCTCGTTAGCTTCTGGTACACCAGGACCAGGCAGGGGCAGTATTGTTCACGATGCACACTCTGTTGGAGGCCGGAAGTGTAGACTCAGTCCTCAGGGGGCTTAAATGTACAACCCCTGCAAGAAAAAACACCTTTGTATTACATTTGTTTTATTGAGACGCTTATTATTGAAGCAGTTATTTTAATGTAGCTATATCTATTAAATGTATATGTACCTAGCCTATTTAATTAGAGCAAAATGTTCACCTGTATGACACAATTTTAAAACAATGATAATAGCAGCAAACTTCACTAAAGTAGGCTTAGCATCGTGTAGCCTAGATAGATAGACAGATAGCCTAGATAGATAGGTAGATAGTGTGGATGTGCGCGCCCATGAAGCGGCCGCCCCTCTGCAGCAGCAGCCAGGCCAGGGGAGTGTCATAACGGGGAGTGTCCCGGTCCCGGAGCATAAACAGCGGCTCTGAGCTCCGCTGCCCCGCCGACTCGACGCCTCTCTGCTCCCACTGCAGCTAGAAGCGCTCACCGCGGCTCAGTCAGGTCCACAACCTTCCCCGGAATCACAACCTCACGCGTTCAGGTACGTTTAAACCCCCTTTGTCAAAGAAACAATACAGCCTGTAGCGCAGTTTGTAGGCTAATTTGATGCCTTAATTAGGGCTACGACTAAATGAACCGTTACTTTCCAAGCAGACTAAAACAAAGGTTTTATGCTGGGAAGAAGGAGTGTATAGAGTGGAATACTTGGCTTCTTCCTGCATGTAAAAATGGTTTACTTGAACCAAAGTTATTTTTTGTCTAGCTCATTCAAAGAGGTGTAAACCTTGCTTTTATTGTCTAAAGTGCAACGCAGCTACTGCCATATATGGACAGGCAGTGGAAACCCTCGATGAGACTAAAAATGCTGCGTGTTTCCACTTAAACTTGCCACAGGCTTGGTCACATACTTCCTTAACTGTTTAAAGTGAGTTCAGGCTGCGATGATACCAAACCCTTGGCAAAATTTAACATGCTGTGTTTTGCTGCATTATAGTAAAAAAAAAAAAAAGTCAAGCAATTAGTTTGAGCATCTCAGTTCAATCAATCAAAATGTATTTATATAGCACCTTTCAAACAAATCCAATGCAATTCAAAGTGATTACAAGCGATTGACAAAACGTAGGGTGTTAAAAATGGACTTAGAGACTAGACACACCAAAGCAACCAAAAAAAAAAAAGCATAAAAGATAATACAAGCAATAAAGATAGCCTAAAAATAAAATCATGAAATACTACACCAAATAAATAATAATAAAATAGTAAAATGTTAACAAAATAAAATAGAATGAAATAAATAGTAATAATCAGGAAAAAAAACTGTGATTGCCCTCAGCAGCTGCATATGCTAATCTCTATTTAAAGACATCCGTGGTTGCCATAGAAACACAAGCAAATAGTGGGACTGCTCACTGCAGAAGTTAGTCACAACATCCTTTATGGATGTTTGTTACAGCAGCCTGAAGTGAGTGCGTCAGACAGTGTGGTGTATAGGTTTGTCTGTGTGTGTGTGTGTGTGTGTGTGAGGACGATATAGACAGACCTTTGTTAGCTAAGCAGAAAGCGCTGTGTCAGATCCACACTCAGCTGTCAGACGGACAGAGATTACGGGATGCCTGAACACACCGACTGCGCTACACCCCACTGCAGATTTAGATATAAGCCTCTGTGTGTGTGTGTGCAAGAGGGCAGGACAGCTGAACTGGTGTGTGGATGTTTAGATGTGAACATAATCTCCATATTTGGAACCAGGGACAAGAAAGAGAGGAAATATTGTTTTACTGAGTCATTTTTAAGGCATTTCTGGTGTCATTTTACAATTGTAGCTTACTTTTAGGTGTTTCTCAAAACGCCTTGTCGAGGTTCAAAAGAGTGTAGAAAAACTGGGATGTCACCAAAACCCGGTTTCTAAGGGGACATTTTGAATCCTGACATTTCGGCTCCTGCTCACTGTAATGTATGTCAGCTGCTGGAGCCAGAAAATCCAAATTTGGGAGACTGTCCTCACACGAAAAATGACAGCACAGGTCTTTAACTTTAAAATCGTAAACATTGGTTATGTTTGCCACCCCTGACAAGCAGCCTCTTGCGGTTATGCAGTCATGCAATGACTGTCCTCCATGTCCTCTCTCAGTAGCAAAAGCGGAGATGGTGTCACGTCAGGGAGGAGGTCGGGTGGATGGTTTGGCATACAAACTCAGCAAACAATGGTTTGCAGGTCAGATGTCTGGATTAAAGCTGGGGCTGTCTAGGTTAGCTATAGCTATCATTTCAGCATTTAAATCACTGCATTTCAGTGTAAAGCAGGTCCTTACTACATATTGAAATATAGCATATGAAACAGACAGACATTCCTGTAACTTTTCAACCAAATTTAGCCCAATTTTAACCAAAAATGATCTTTTGGCCTGCAAATCGTCAAATCAGTGCTTACTAAGAAGTGTGTGACTTGAAGGCAATCTTTCTCTAAACTTACCCAAGAAGTTTAAGTTGCCTAAACTTAACCCAACCTTAACTATTGGGGTGGCAGATCAGAAAACGCTTATATGAGTAATTTTCTGGGCAGTTGAATGGGTGGTGGTTGGGTGGGGCATTCACAAAAGACCTCAAACATACCCTCCTTTAAGCCTTAATATCTTCTACACGAGACACATTCATTCGAAGATATGAAGTTTACAACCGAGACCATAAGCTGTTGTAGAAAATATTTACAGACACTGTAGCTATTTATAAAGAGAGAAGTTGGGGGGATTTCCCATTGACTTCAATATAGTCAATGTTTTTCCAGCTTAGGAAAAAAACGGCCACACCTCTGACTCAAAACACACACCGTGCCTTCGAACTGCTTTTGCAATTAGGTCATTATCTGCAGTCATTAAAGTGAAATCACATGTAAAATGCAAACATTTCTGTTTATACGATTGGATTGTCAATGTCAATCAAACCTCTGAGTTTATATGCTTGATATGATTAATTCAGCAACAGAACTGCTTACAGAGTACCTCACCCCAGGTGACCCAGGCTGATTCCTAGAAGTGTTTTCAGGTAGATTGTTCCTGAAACAATCCTCTCATATCCTTTAACAACCATCCATATATCAGGGCGGTTATTTACAACGTCATAAACAGCCATTTTTATTGTCTTTGCCTTAAACTAAACAGATGAAAGGGAAGCCGAGCGGCTAATAGTGAGCGTTGAGTCTGAGCAGAGTGTTATCTGTCCTGAGTGAGCTGGAGGTCAGCTGCACGGCCCTCAAGAGGCTGAGAGACTGCATGCATGGAGAAAATGAGTCATCAAGAATCCCCTTTCCTGAAGGAAGAATCTCCTTCTTTTTTTTTTTAAGGAGAAACTCAAGACAGAAGGCCAGAAATTCAGATTTCACAGATAAAACTATCATGTGCTTGTTATGTGGGACACCAGCAGACAAATCACATGGGCTTCAAAAAAACTTCTCATCACAGGAATCCACCGTTGCTCTCTGCACGGTGGCTCAAGTTTCGAGTTTTCACACAGGCCTCAAGCGGAGGCAGACACAAAAGAGAGAGAGAGGCTGGTAAAAAAAATGGGGGAGGGGACCAAATAACTGAGGTTGGAATTGATAGACTCACACCATGTTTATTTGGAGGCCAAGGGAGGGGGTGATAAAGAGCCTGCAGTGAGGGTGTAGAAACTTGACAAATAGCCTACCTCCGGCTCTGCAGAGACACCAACATGCTTGTGAAGAAGCACTAAGCAACAGTCATGTGACCTGTTCTATTTAAGCTCGTAGCTGTGTGTGTGTGTTGTTGCTGTGTGTTGAGTCAAACACACTTATCCCCCCTTGAGTCACTTTATCCAACCTGGAGCTGCCAGAAACGCTTCATGGTTAAGGTTTGTTTTAGTCAGCTGCTGCGTTTCATTCAACAAAACTTTGCACAAAAAATATTCTAATTTGTAAAGAAAACTAAAACTCATTGTGTCTTAAACTGCATTCTCTAACCTCCTCCCTCGTTCCTGTTAAAAAAATGTTGTTATCTATCTTTTGTCAGAGTTGTTATTACATTTTTTAATACTGGCTTTGGTTTTTCAAAGTGCGAGGTGATTCAGATGCAGTGTATCCCCCTCTGATGTTTGCTGTATTAAGTCACAGTATCTAACTGTGGGATAGAACAGCTTTGATGTGCAGAGACAGACAGAATATCTCTCTCCATCAGAGGGGAAGATCACAGTCAAAGGCACTCATATTTATTTAGTGCCACAGAAACTGAAGATCTTAAGAATAAGAAGTTGCACAAAAGTGATATTTTCAATGCGTGAAATTTCAGTTTCAGAGTAAAAGTACTCGGCTGCTGTTGGATGAAAAGACTTCTTGAACAAGTCAACTTTTCAGGATTTTTATTTTTTTTAAAGCGGCTCTATTTTCAGGCAGTCTGAGAGCTACACATATAGTATGTTTTTGAACATTTATCATGGGGATTGGATGGGTTACATTGGTACTTTTGTCATGAAACTTACACTACATAGAAGCAATGATGGAAAACTTCAAGTGTAGTTACGAAGAGCAAACTGAAGTAACAAGTTTTCCTGTTGCTCTCTATGCTGGCATACTGCATGTTTGCGTCACAACCACAGTTTTAGCCGCTAATATGCCGTGTGTTACCTTCAGAGACTTGGTTTCAAATTAAAGTTAATTTCTCTGCTGTACATCCGTCTCTGTGTTAATGAGGGTCCCTGTGCTCAGCTCAGATCTCTGCATGCAAGCTGTTTTCATATTGCAGGGTGTGTCTGGTTAAGTTAATGAGTGGCTGTATATCAGCTCAAGCAGAAGTTACTGATTTATTACCAGTTGCTTGGGAACATAAAGTTATTGTATTCTCTCACCGCAGTTGTTGTGGATGGGTCCCCAGATATTTAGGAAGTAGCACTTTGGAGGATGTGGTACCTCATTTAGATGCATTTTAGATGGTCAAACCATTTGTGGTAAACTTAGTGATGATTATTTGTCGCCAAATGTAATTATGGGATCATGGGTCACTATACTCATTATTCTCATAGAAATTGCTTAAAGGAATAGTTCAACATTTTAGAACAATATGCTTAGCCTATTTGCTTTCTTTTCAAGCATGAGCTGAGAAGATCGAAACCACTCTCAGGTCTGTGTGTTAGGTGTGGAGCTGGCGGCGGGAGGTGATTAGCCTAGCTGAGCGTAAAGACTGGAGGCAGGGGGAAACAGCTAGCCTGGGTCTGTCCAGAGTGGAACAATACGCCTACCAGCAACTCTAGAGTGCTAACTCTAATAACATGTTGTACCTTGTTTGTTTAATCTGTAGCAGAAATGAAAAATCTTATTTGTGGTTTTAGAGGGAATTACGTGGTGTTGCTATTTCTTGTAGAACATGGCAACTTCACTGTGACGACAAGACTCCGGGAAGTCACTGCTTCCTGCTGTTGTTTGGCAAGAAATACAGCACATAACTCGCAGTAAAAACTTGTTAACGGATCAAACAAACAGAATACAATGTGTTAAACAGCAAGCTTTAGAGGTGCTGTGTTTTTAAATTTGAACAGACCTAAGCTAGCTGTTTTTCCTTGCTATATGCTAAGCTAGGCTAATCGCTTCCTACCTCCAGCTCCGTACTTAACACACAGACATGGGAGTGGTATCAATCTTCTCATCTAATTCTCGGGGAAACAGTAAGCATATTTTCCAAAATCTTGAGCTATTCCCCTAAGTTTAAAAATTACGTATTTGTGTCGAGATAACATGAACCAATTCCACAGTATTACAGATGATATACAGTATATCACTCTACCTACAGTATATACATTGAACATCCTATGGTGAAGTGCTTTGGTACCAGTTAGATTTTGGTTACCTAAAGAGCTAAACCATCTTATCTTGACTATCCAGTCCACTTTGTCCCATCACCGGCCTGAACAGAGATCCAACAGGAACTCTGGCTGATTGTTCTTTGATAAAGACGGCTCTGTAGGAAAACAGAAGGACTGAGGCTTACCTTAACTAAGATGCACCGATCTAATATGCTGGATCGGTATCAGTGCCGTATGGCATATAAGCCAGATGGTCCACGTCAAAAACAGTTTCTTAGTCACTGTTATTAAATAGAAATAAAAGTCTCTACAGCATATGACACCCTCTCTCCTTAGACACTTGATAACTGTAGGTGCCAGTATTCAGAGTTTCCACATTTGATCATTCCCATGTCATAAAATATGATTGCTCAGTGTTTCCTTGTGAAAAATCCTTTGAATCAATTTATCTATTGGTATATTTGTTTTCAGGCTTGACAAATTAGAGATTAAACATTGCTACTACTCGCCCAAGGCTTAGCTAAATATTCCTGTGTGGCCACAGACGCTGCAGATTTGCTGTCTGACTTTTCAAGCTTCTCCAGGCTGGAAACTCCACCAGATTAGCCTACTTTAGAGCCACTGTAGGAAAATTCAGCTTTCCCTCCATCAAGCTATAATGACCCCGGTGGAATTGCACAGCAGCCAAACCTGGACGCAGGCGCTGCAGTGCCATGGAAGTTCAGACGGTGCATGACCTCGAATGACTCCAGGTTACCCAGTTGTTTTGGCTACATTTTTGCTGTTTTGACTGCTTACGCTCCATACTGTCAATTTTTCCATTTAAAAATCAGAAAAGTTGGCTGTGAAAATGATGAAACATTCCATATCCACGACATCCCATACAGTGAGCCTGGCTGTTACATAAGAGGAAAGCTGAAATGGGGAAAAGGAACCCCACAAATTTGTTGGCCTGGTTACGTGAATGCTGAGCCACTTCCCTCTTCCAGGGTCAGGAACAGATTCCTGCCATGTTTGTGGGCAGACTGCCGCCTAGAAGAATGGCAGATTCTTGCTCCAGTGTGGACTGTTAGTCATGCAAATTGACAGGCAGCTGGTCCAAGCTGCATTCCTGTGGAAAACTGGATTCTGTGTTCATTTTGAACTACATGACCTCCAGTTTTTACGTTTTGTGTAGTACCTGAACCTGAGCTTTATCAACAGCTCTTTACAGTTAAGAGCATTGATCGTTTGAATGTCTTATTAGCACATCATCATTTAAACGAATTAGTAAAATAAAGAAGAAATGCATCATGAAAGGTCACAGAGGCCCTTTTCAGAGGGGTCCGGTTCTAAATTGAGAACACTGCATCACTTCAGGTCAAAATTGTTTGCGCTCTCTCTGCAGTGTTTTCTGTGGGAGCGATAAATATGTGGTGTGGCGTCAGTGTAGGTCAGAATCTGCTGCATAATCTCAGAAGACACGTTGGTTCACTTGTGCATATTTTATAAAAATTATTGCTTCATGGTTTGGACTGTGCAATTGGACACTGCAAACATTTAGGTCTATCCACAAAACAGTTCCAGGGGTGGACGATATATTTAGATCTTTTACTTAAATAAAAGCAGCAAAACCACAATGTAGATCTGGTTATTTTCATAGCCATGACTTTATCAGTTGTGATAAATTACTTACCAAGTTAAAGGCATCTTGTGGAGTTTATTTTGTTAGCAAACAAAGTTATGTTTACAGTCGCTGTTTCTCACCAAACCACATTGTGTGCATCTTTGAGGCCTTATAAATGTATTGAATCTTCATAAAACATTTACAAAGTCAATTTCTGGAAGAATTTGAAAACCTACATTGTCCCTGTGCAGCAGAAGAACCCTACAGTGTCATGTTTATGTAGGCCAGAAACCCAAATAATCAGTTCTTTAAAAAGATAGACATCTGAAGCATGCCCAAACCAACAGAATCAGCCGATTAATTCATAAACTGCTCTACAGTTTCCAGACGCCAATAACAAAGATTTTAACAGGATGCTCAACTCCCATCTTAAAAATCTCAAACATCCACACATGCTACTGAGAGGCCAGCGGGTTGTAATCCAGTGCAGCACAGACACCTACTTGAAACTCTTGACTGGGCGCCACATGTCTTTTACGTCTGAAGTGTATGGTATGTGTGTACATGAATGTTTGGGTGTGACTGTGTGTGAGTTTGCTTGTGATCAGAACAATGTCTCACTGCCGGTGTGTCCATTAGAGCTGTGCAATATGATGCCATGTACTGTGAGACCATAGGGATTTGTAAACTGATACAGATTTTGCCATATTGCTACATTGCTAGGTTTCTATCCCTTTAAAGGGGGACTCCACTAATTTTACTTGTCAGAGTCATTTTATAAGTCACGGAGAGAACTACTCAGCCTGTGAAAACATTTATAATGTCCTCTGTGGCTCTGAAGGAGTTTGTCAAGTCTGAGAAAATTACTCAAGTCACGTCATCTGAGTATCTCGGCTTGGACTTGGACTACAAATTCTTAATAGAAAGGCTGCATTACACACTGATCTAACAAAAGTTGCTATCAAGATGCATTATGGGAAGTGTAGGGTCTAGCGTTCCTGGCGCTTGACCTACTAGAGTTTAGTATCTCTGCTGCTGCGATTGTGAGCATTGTTTTTTTTGCCTCTCACAAGTCCCCTAACATTATGGGAGTGCATTAGGGCATTTCTGGCAACGATCAGGACTGTTTTATGGCAATGTTGGCCTAATAAGATTGGTGATGTGTGATGGAGTTGCCTTGGTTTGTCAGGAGAGTTGCAAGTCTTTCAGGTATGAATACTGATCTTAATGGTCACTTTCCTTCAGAGTTGTGTTCATAGTGTTTTACATGTTTGATTTATTTTTCAATATTCTGAAGATTTTAGGTCAATAGACGTATTTACAAGTCCAAGTCTCAAATGGACAGACATTCCCATCTGTTTATTTAGATATTTTCTCAAGTGAAAAGTAACTTTATTATGGGTGACACATTTAAGGGAAAAACAAAGTCACATAAAATGTGGTAGAAGATTTCCTCCATATCTCCCACCATTATTGTCCAGATATTTGTGGCTGCGTGCATACACTTGTGATAGAATGAGGAACAAATATCTCTAGTTATACACCAGTGTTTTCCTGTATATAATTGTACACAGTGTTTCTGTTTTTGCCACCATCACTGGCAGTTATGATAACGTATGAGTCATAACTACCAGGACTTCCTCTTCCTGCCCGCTGGAGGAAACACCCTGGGCACAGGCCACCAGTGACTCACCCTGCTGTGCACTAATATCTAACTATAACCCTAAACTTTATCTTCGTATCCATGGCAACAGCTCAGCCTTAAGGGGAGTGGCGTTATGTTTTCCAGAGCAAACGTCTCACAACTAGTCTCACTTTTAAAAGGTTATAACAAAGCTGCACGACTCGTATCTCTGCTGTATTTGACCACCGTCCTGGAGCGTAAAGCCACATTGTGTTGCCACGGGAACTTACCTGTATGTTTAGGCCTGTAGAGTGGAAAAGCACTAAATCTCAGGTGTGTGATTTTTCCTGCAGGCAGGATGGCAGCGCACCACCCAGAGTTTGAGCAGGCCGGACAGAAGCCGGGCCTCCAGGTGTGGAGGGTGGAGAACTTTGACCTGGTGCCCGTTCCCGAGAATCTGTATGGGGGTTTTTACACCGGAGACGCCTACCTCATCCTCAACACCATCAAACAACGCTCCGGGCAACTGCAGTACGACCTCCACTTCTGGTTGGGTGAGTGCAGTGAGATGGACGTGTTATTACTCTGTTATTCCAGAGAAACAAGCAGAGGTAAAGGGAGTATACACTTTAAAATATATACTTTTTTTTTTTAAAAAGGAGGGGACATTTTGGCCTTCTTTGTGATTATTATCTTTTGTGAAATCAAATAAAAACTGTGTACACAAGATCTCTAAAAGGTTAAGTTAACTTTGTGTGTGTCAAAGTAAACAGGGAATGAATTTATGTCATCCAGCACTTCTTAAATGTGCAAACCGCCCCGAAAAACAATAAAAATCACAGATAAGAATCTCAGCGTCTTCGTGATAATCTAAGATGGACCAAATAACTATAAAGTTTGTGGGCACCATATTCAAATGATGATACTTACGAGAAAAAAAAAGGATTCTACTTAAAGGCAGCATATTCAAATACATTTTTATAGCAACAAGAGATTCCTGGATCCATTTTTTTTTTTGGTGTATTTTTCTTGTTTCCATGGACATGTGGCCAAACCAAAAAGAGCTGATTTCAGTTTTCCAGTGCAGCGACAGTCCTGTTTGACTTGCAAAGCAGATGAGATGATCCGTATCTGTGCTCCTGGAAAGTAATTTCACTTGACAGTGTTGCTCCTGATGACGATATTTTGCATGCGACATTCAAAACATGTCGACAAAAGCACTTGAAATTGTGAAAGAACAGACGACGCTGTGTGTTTGCAGACTAAGCGGTGTTCGCTCCACTGCTGCTGTCGTGTTTTATGTTTCTGCCGCGTCTCATCCTGCTCACTTAGATCTGCCTCTAAAATTGCGACGGGCCTTATTTCCTTTTAGGCGCGTAGGACAGATGTGCTTTGTGATTTGTTATCAGCTTGTGAAACTTGAATGGTTTACAAGGATACAGTGGAACATAAAGTACATGTGATGTTTTGGGGATTTTGTCAAGACCATTTTGCACCAGTATTCAGTACACACAAACAAATATATTGTCATTGGTGGAAGTATTCAGATTCTACAACATTGTATTATTCTATCACAAGTTAAAGTCCTGGATACAAAATATGACTTAGTTAAAATTACATCTTATCAAAAGTAAAGCTACTCATGCAGAATGAACCCGTTATGATCCACTAAGATTTTGTATATAAAGTAGATTATTATCACTGATGCATCAACACCTAAGCAGCGTTTAAATGTTGTAGATTTATTGGTAAAAGCTAATTTGAACTACATTACAAGTGCAATATAAAGCATGGAAAATGTATAAATAGAGGTACTATATTCAAACTATATAACCTGATCCTATGCTTTGTATGTCAAATCTGAATCTGTAAAGAATCAGGAACTACAGCTGTCAGATAAAACTGTACAGTACTGGAGAAAATGTACTTAGAGTAATTACTTTCTACCTCTGTTTTGTGTGTTGTAAAACACACTGACAGGAGCTACTTTTCAAAAATCACTGCACTTATGAGACATGTCGAGTGTTGTTGAGTACAATGAAAACCATGTATCTCCAAGATGTCAGCTTTTCATGAAACAAGAAAAACAGCCTTGTCATTTAGATAATTCAATGGGATGTCTGAGTTGGGTTTTTTCACCTAAGATGTAGGATCGTTTTCTCAACCCATTAAGGTGATTTTAATCTTTCAACCATGTAATAATCATACATGGTTTTCACTGGACAGACATCAATGCAACATGTCATTTTCACTTTCAAATTAAAATCCAAATTGATGTCTGTCTGTATTTTAAATCAAAGCAAGGGGTCAAATTGGTATTCGGATCAGCCAAAACCTAAAGATTAGTCCTGTAGATGAGTATTGATAGAAGATGGGGTATCTGACTGTGTTTGTTTTTTATTTTTAGGAATTAGCTTAAAGCAACAGTCGTGTCATTTTTCTATTGATTTCATGTGCTTTTAGTCAGCTGATTGATCATGGAAACAGCATTTTCCAATAAACAGGATGTGATGTAACCCTCCCTCATCCTGCTGAACTACTCTGTGTGACCAGAAATAGACTAATGTTGCATGTATTAACGTGTCTGCTGGGATCTGACCCCCTGCTGCTCCCGCATATCGATCTCCTGACTCACTGAGTCCTCAGTGACAGAATGTGTCTCTCTGTGTAGATGTAGGCTCCAGTATGACTGCTGAGATAACATAAGGACCAGGATTAAAATGGAGCACGTCTGTGGTTCCTCTCTTGCAGGTGATTTCTGCACCCAGGATGAGAGCGGCTCGGCGGCCATCTTTACAATCCAAATGGACGACTTCCTGGGGGGGAAACCCATCCAGTACCGCGAGGTCCAGGGATACGAGTCCAAAACCTTTCTTGGCTACTTCAAGTCTGGAATCAAATACATGGTAAGAAGCTGCAAAACATCTATCTACAAGGAATACAAGGTTTTTTTGCTTTTGTTTTGGTGCCTTTTAAACCTGGGATCATGTATATGTAATGTTATATGGGAAGTGTGATTTCTGCCTGTTTATTGCCATTTTAAGGTTATATTTCATCATATTTTAAAACATCAGCTGCATTTTTTTATTCTGTATCTGTAAAATGGAAGATCCAGCCATTTGTGACATAATCATTTTGTCAACCAATCTAAATTTAGAAGATGTAGTCTGTTATGATAAACAGAATAAATAGAGTCTGCACACTAGATAATGCTCCCATGATCATTCATTAGCAGGCCTATACCACCATGTGACATGAAACAAATGCAGAGACGCTACTGTGCCCAATAAAGTCCCCAGAAAATACACCATATACACATATATACATACTAGAACTGCACAAAGTTCCATAGTACACTTCAAAAACATACACTTATCTGTCAGGTCAAAGACCTTGTACAGTACCTAGAGCTTAATTAGAGCAACTTGAATGTCACATGACTGGAGCATCAGGTGTGAACCCTCATGATGTAATGCAATAACAAGAAGAAAACATAAACAGGAAAATGTAGCCTATGGAGAGACGGACAGAAAAGAAAAAGCTGAGGATATAATATCAACATCAACATCAGAGCAATCATAAAAACACAGGGCATATTATGAATCCACACACACGCACACACACACACACACAAGCCAGCATGCCCAAGGTGTAGAGCCAAAACACTTCTCTTTGTAGTAACATTGAATTAGTATACTTCTGTCCAGCAACTAGTATTCATCGCGTTTGGATATGCGTGCTTTTGTAAACTTTTTGCTAGTCTGTTATGATGCCATTCATTTGTCAATCAATTTTCCAATATCCATTAAAAAATAATTTCTTTTTTTTTTGTTGACTTTTCTTAAAGGGCACTGTATTTTATTTTGAAATGCAACTCTTATCTTCCAGAAAGGGGGCGTGGCGTCTGGGTTCAAGCACGTGGTCACTAACGAGGTGGTTGTGCAGCGGGTGCTCCAGGTCAAAGGTCGGCGTGTGGTCCGGGCTACGGAGGTGGCGGTCAGCTGGGACAGCTTCAACCAGGGAGACTGCTTCATCCTGGACCTGGGGAATGTGAGTCAGACTGAGCAGAGGAAGCAGAGCAATATGAGATTAACTCAGTAATGTAATGTGGTTGTTACTACCACAGTGAGTTTTTTAGTAGTGCCAAATAACATACACAAAGGATTATGGGAAAAGTGGTCTTTATTTTTGTAAAACACAAAATGCTACTGTATAAGTTCCACCTTCAGGAAAGATTGCATTCACCTACTTTACAATCTGCTCTTCTTCCTGCTGTACAGGAGATTTACCAGTGGTGTGGCTCCCAGAGCAACCGCTTTGAGAAGCTGAAGGCTACTCAGGTCGCCAAGGGCATCCGTGACAACGAGCGCAGTGGGAGGGCTCGCGTTTATGTCTGTGATGAGGGGGTGGAGAGAGAGAAGATGCTAGAGGTGAGATCGGTGAATTCGGAGAACAAATGAAGTCTCCACCGGAGTCTTATTTTGCTGCAGAAGACTTGTGCGTTACAAAATCGCTGCTTCTGTCCTCAGGTGTTAGGTCCCAAACCTGACCTGCCTCTTGGAGCCTCTGATGACATCAAAGCTGATGCTTCAAACAGGAAGAGGGCCAAACTCTACAAGGTGAGAGACGTGGGGACACCCCAGACACACATGCTGTACACTGTTGTTTATACTGTACATGCAGACATAGTAATAATGCAAAAATACAATATTCAGTAATACAAATCTAGGTGAAAATCTGATTTAAAAAGTACTATTTGAAGCACAAACAGTCTCACCAGCACCATCCATTTATTGTTTGTTTTTTAACTAAATTAGAGGGACTCTGGTCCACAATCAGCGGCTCCTTTGCACTTCCTCCCAGGGCTTCTCTTCACTTTTTGCAATTACTGGAGGATTTTCTGAACTTTGTTTGCTGCAAGAAGACCCTTTTTGCTCTTAATTATGCTGCTCAATGTCTTCTGGGAGCAGGAAACATACATTTTTAGTTCATAAAATACACATGAATTTGTTTGAAACCAATCTCCTTTTGACAATCTGGGTACTTTCAGTGAGAAAAATCTAAGACAATGAGCTTCGCCTTCATGTCTGTAAAAGAGTTTTCAAAGTCAAAATATTGCGTTTTTTCATGACAGTCATGTTAACTTCACAGTTCTACTTATTGATCATTTCTAAGTGACAGTGATTTTATGGCAGCTGATATTTACCAGGTTAAAACGCCCAGGAGGAGACAGCGCAGCCTGAACAGCGTTGCAGCTCTTGGATTGTTAATTCTCACCAAAGTGTCACCTCATGCCTCTAACCAGCGTCTCTCTTCCTTCGTCCCCTCCTGCAGGTGTCCAATGCCAGCGGAAGCATGACCATCGCGCTGGTGGCAGCAGAGAACCCGTTTGCCCAGAGCGCCCTGGAGTCCGGAGACTGCTTCATTCTGGATCACGGCGCCGATGGCAAGATCTTCGTCTGGAAAGGTCAGTGCGGGGTGCTGCAGTGGATTCATGTTCATTCAGCAGAGCCTCTACTACAGTGATATTGAGGTGAATTAAAGGAATAATCGGACATTTTGGGAAACACTCTTATTCGCTTTCTTTCTGAGAGTTAGATGAGAAGATCGATACAACTTTCATGTCTGTAAATATAAAGCTAGAGCCAGGAGACCGTTAGCTTAGCTTAGCTTAGTGCAAGGATTGAGGGGTAATACCAGCACCTCTAAAGCTCAGTAATTAACATGTTGTATGTTAAAATCTGTATAAAGACAAAAGTGTAAAAACAACACATTGTAGTTTTACGAGGGGTTATGTCTATTTCTTGGACGGGCAGTGACTTCCTGGACTCTTGTTGCCGCTTTGAGGTTGCCAGGCGACTTGTACGTTTTTTTTTACACTTTGGTTTTTGTACGGATTAAACAAACAAGATATAATGTGTTAATTGGTATGCCTAAGAGGTGCTGGTAAGCGGATTTCTTTTACCTTTGGTAACGCAGGCTAACTGTTTCCCCCTGCTTCCAGTGTTTATGCTAAGCTAAGCTAACTGGCTGCTGGCTGTAGCTTTCAAAATGAAAATACTCATAACACTATTTATTTATTTTTAATATATATTCTCACTTGATTTAACAATACATACCTCAGCTATCTTTTCTCTTGCTTACAGGCAAAGACGCCAACATGGACGAGCGAAAGGAAGCGATGAAAGCAGCAGACGAGTTCATCAAGAAGATGGGCTACCCCAAACACACTCAGGTCCAGATCCTGCCAGAGATGGGCGAGACGCCGCTCTTCAAGCAGTTCTTCAAAAACTGGCGCGACAAAGATCAGACAGAGGGCCTGGGCGTGGCCTACATCGCTAACAGCATCGCCAAGATCGAGAAGGTGCCCTTCGACGCCGCCAGCCTGCACGACTCCCCCTCCATGGCCGCCCAGCACGGCATGGTGGATGACGGCACCGGAGAGAAACAGGTGAGAGGACGAAGACTGGCCTGATTGTCAGTGTGATTCTGTCTCCAAGAGGTTTTTTAGTACCACCTTGATGACCTGGGGACTTTTGGGGGGCATTGATAATCCAGCCTTGATTTATCTCAACAAAGTTTATTTTCAAGAGTACAGAAATTAATGGAAACCAACGGCTGCCTGGGAGGATGGAAAAACACTTTGAAGTTCTCAGCTGCTGCTGCTATTACTTTCCCATCCTGTAGGGGGTGCAGGTTTTCCATGTGTTGAATAATGACCGAATAGCTCCCTGCTGTGGACAATCCACAGCCTGCTAAGTGTGAATGAGTTTGTGAAATTTGTGAATTAGTGAGTAAATTACGTGAGGAGCTTTGCATCTACAAAATGTTTACATGTTAAAATGCATTATACTGTAGATATTATGTAATGTAATATCTATGTAATTTGTTAATATTTAACACTATAGTTCCTAAATTTTCTCACAGAGATCGTTTTTTTTCTTGACAGATCTGGCGTATTGAGGGGTCCGACAAGGTGCCGGTGGATCCATCCACATATGGACAGTTCTACGGAGGAGACAGCTACATCATCCTTTACAACTACCATCACGGAGGACGTCAGGGACACATTATCTACATGTGGTGAGAATACGAGAGACTAACAGTTTGACGTCAGATAAAGCTGAATTAGGCAAGATTTTGTTGAAGAAAAAAAAAAGGATTCCTGTCTTAACTGCCTGAATCACAGAAGTTGGGTGTCATCCAATTATAAGAGCAAAATACAAACCAATTGAACCAGGTGAAACCAAACAATCAGCTGTTAAAATCAGCTTAAATTGTCAATAAGATGTAGGATTAAAGGAGGATTTAATGAGTGAGACTCTGTGTTGAGAGGAGTCAGAAGTCGGTGCTGGAAATGTGCTTCTAACATTTTTTTAGAAAAGTGTATTTATCAAAGATGTTAACATCAGCAGTGTTTGATTTGTAAGTTAAAGGTACCCTGTGGAGTTTCTGACCACTATATAGCAATGTTTTTATGAATGGGTCCCCGTTTTGTTTGTATTGTGCACGTGTACAAGCACGATACACATTCCACTGATCTGCAGGTGTCAGCAACGCCAAAATAAGGGTAGAAGAAGACTGCAAGCAAGCAAACACTGATGTAAACAATGCAGGTTTAAAGATTTTAAGAAAAATCGAATCTGCAAATTTAAATAAAAATTTTTTGTTTCATGATGAAGAAAATGCATTTGTTAGACATCAGAAGATACACACTGAGTTTTGGTGAGAAACACGTGAATTTAAACGGAAACTTTGTTTACAAGAAAACTCCACAGAGCCCCTTGAAGAGGTAAATGATGTGCAGAAGTGAAAAGTAAAATGCATTTCTTCAAGTGCTGTAATTAATGTAGAATTTGAATGCACAAGCAGTTTAGTGTTTACATTTTGTAACCATGTATACTTTAACTACGTCACATTTTTAGATGGAAGTGTGAACCTTGTAGATTAAGGCTTCAGATGCAAAACATACAAAAATCTCAAAAAAAAAGAAAAAAGAAAAAAAAAAAAAAAATATATATATATATATATATATATATATATGTACATTATGCATTGTTAGAAATATATTATCCAAATGGGGATGTTCAACAGTGTTAAAATACTTATTACAAGTTTGAGCATTAATGATTTAGGGGACTAGTCTTTTGATATAGTCAATTTCCATTTAATATTTTCTGCTAATAAAATTTGGACTTTGGTGTCTTTTTAATTATCAACCTTTATTTTACCTTGAAAAGATCATTGAGGAGGGATCCTGATTCACATTGGTGTCGAGTAACGAAAACAAACGAGCAAACAAACACGGGCCGGTAAAGAAAAATGAGTTATGTTCAGAAATGAAAAACAAATAGATTCAAGAAATTAGCACACTTGGAAATCACAGCTCGGAGAAACACAGTGAGTTTAGAAGTCTTTAAAGCAATTACAATCAAATTTAACAATCTTTTGAACTGGTTTAGCAGCACCACGTGTTTAGATTAAAAGTGCTTTGATGTTTGTCCCAAGAACAGAACATAGAAGTCCATTTTTTCCAATTTCAGTTCTAATTAATGGGATATGGAGTTGTTTTGTGAGCACATGCTGAGCTCCGGTCTGTGCCTCTTACTATGTTCAGGCTAATGATAATGCATTCTAATTGTTTCCCAGGCAGGGAATGGATTCCAGCCAGGATGAAATCGGGGCCTCGGCGATCCTCGGCGCCCAACTGGATGAAGAGCTCGGCGGTGGTCCTGTGCAGGTAAAAACACTGTTCCTTCGGTGGCTTTTTGTTTTCATCAGCTTATATTCATCTTATCCTTCATGTTATTAAAGTCTCTGCTCTCCTCTGGCTGGCTCAGCGCCGTCACCTCCTCCCTGACCTTTACATCCTTTCACTCTGTCTCCTCTCCCTAATGGTTTCCCCGCTGCTGCCTCTGTCCTCCTTGGTTTCCGACCTTTTCTGTGTCTTCAGGTTGTTGGTGCTCCTATAACCACTCAGGTATTTTCACCTCTCTTCCCTGCTACTCATCCTCCCAAAACGACTCGTATGATTTTGCCCAGAGCCAGCGACCAACCAAAAAGACAATTATCTTCTCTTCTCACATTCCAGATAAATCTGAATGGCTTGATTTTGACGGGGCTGTTATCTTCCTTTTTCTGACTCCTTTAAGACTTAATGAACGAGATAATGAGTTCAATGAAATTTACAGTGAGGCTGTCAGCCAAACACAAACAGGGCTGTTATTTATGTGGAGCAGACAGAGTTGGCGACAGGGGAGGAGGGAACCTCCCATTGACATCCACATCGGAATGTCCTGTTTCCAAACTCTGCTCTGACCTGACGTTGGAACAACATCATGACGGCTTAACGTGTCAATGGGTGCTAATGTTTGAGTGTGGAAATAACTGTTAAGATCAGTTGTTTAGAGTGAGTCCTGGCTCTGTACTCGTGAGTCTCCATTCATTCATTCATTTCTGTGTCCTGCGTTCGCACTTCACTCCTCACGTGTGTCTTCACTCTTCACGTACAACCTTTGTGTTCATGTTGTGGCTATGCTGTGGCATGACTGTGTGTTAAAGGACAGAGGGGATTTTGCTCTAAAAAGACTAACTTTGGAAGATACTCACTTGATTTCTCATGCTGTGTCTCAATTCTTCCAATAGTACACTTCCATGCAGTACACTGTGTACACTATGTACTTACTTGTGTAGTGCTTGAATTTTTTCAGGGTAGTGCAGTACTTACCGGAAATGACGATTGACTGCTTCTCCTTTTTCTTCTTCTTTTTAATGGCGAATTGCAACCAGGCGGAGCATTATCGCCAACATTTGATCGCAATTTGTCGCCCGGCAAAATATCTGCCGGCGTGTTTGCTCACTTGACTTCAATTGAGTTTTATTAAAGATGAATAAAAATGAATGTGCTTTTACTCTTACTGCAGTGTTCACCGTAACAACATGGATGTATAAAGAGAACTGGATATAGTGTCGGAGGCGGGGCCCGTTCATTCCTATAAAAGCTGCTCAGTGGCGCAATAAGCCAAAAAAGTTTGACTTCCCGGGTATAAAATTACCCGGATCTTTTGCATAGCTTCCGCCTTGTGCGGCCCATAGAGCAAGCGCACTAGCATTTCCTTTAGCCCCGCCTCCCAACCCTGAATGGCAGTGACTCTATAACTCTGGATTCGGCTATTAGTGAATTTTACAACTTTTAGGACATCATGATTTAAATAAGGGCTGTTTAAGTGTTCGTACTGGTTAGTTGATGTACCTCAAAAACAATTATCCGCTGATTTACAGGCATCAATCGCAACCGTGGCCGGCAGTTTTCATAGGTTGGTGGTCCCTCCCCTTTCCACTACATAGCCAAGCTGGCGACCATTGAGGGTGCAGCGTTCCACACTCAACTTTTTGACCGTTATGAGTACACCATCCAGGTACTCATAGTGCACTGCATTTTTACCATAATTCTCAGTGTGAGCACACTTATACACTCAAAATAGCAAGTGTAAGTACAGAAGAACACAAATTGAGACACAGCTTCAGTTTAACTTTGGAATGTAGATTTATGCAGAAGGAGGACTGTGGGTTTTGCCCCCCATCACTTACATTACAGCACATCAGAAATGAATCTCTTAATGGCCAGTGTGAACAGGGAGAATGATTACACCGAGGAAAAACTGTGTCAGTGTCGGGCATCAGACTGTTGTTTTAAGACAGACTTGAAAAATTGCGACCCTTTCCTTTACGTCCACAAGTGTTTGAAACATCTGCAGAGCGTCAGAGAACAGCTGTCTTGCAAATGTCACTTTTGTATTCACAGTTTTTCAAACTAAACCTGACTTTAACTTACCTGGGTATCGTCTGAATGTTTTTTGATTCAGATGATATAGCACTGATACAATACCTGAGTTTTGGTACTGATACCAAAATGATACTATGAGGAATGTAGACAGGTTTTTCTACAAAACTGGCTTTTCATTTAATAAAAGAAGTCAAACATCTCAATAAATGTTGTCTAAACACGAGAACTTTGCCTAAATATAAAACTGGAAAAATGAAAGTAAGAATAAGTATACAAGACTATGAATCCTAGCAAGCATTAACTGTCAACTTTTGGAATTTGACAGACACATTTTGGTCGGTGCCAACATGATATTGAGGTTCGATACCCAGAGAGAGACCCCAACTACACAATAATGCCCAGAAACAGGAAGTTATATCAACAAAAATCTAATATTTGATCAAACAGCAGAACAGAGGCAAACATTAAAAACTGTCAGTTTACAGTCTCTGTGCCCTGGTCTGACCGTCTCTAGTTAGGGGTTAGAAGCTGAAGCAAGGCTTTGTGGAGGCCTGTGATTGGTTTAAGCAGCCAAAACAAAGGATCTGACAGCTCTCATGTTAACTCACATTAGCATAATTTGCTGTGATGACTGTTCCAGGAGAAGAACTACTTGCACCACCTGACAGCCATAAATATTTATGACGAAAGCTGCAGACCAAAGAGATGATACTGTTTTAGACATAACCTGCGTCATCACTCAGTGTCCTTATTTCACAAACCTTGACACCCACCACCTTGTGGCACAGACAGTGAACACGTGGCTCAGCTCCATGCTGCCATCTTGTGTCTGTCGTCGGGATTGCAGACACTTTTCACATGTTGATGCATATTTCACAAGACACAACATGGGAGGATCTGTCTGATGTGATTTGGCTGCACCACCTTGGGATAATTCACAATGTCAAAACTGCATGAGGTATTTTGCTACGGGAATTACTGTAACAACCATCTTATCGTTCTCCAGTTTTAATTTTGCCTGTTTGTGTACCAGGTGAGGGTGGTGCAGGGGAAAGAGCCAGCCCATCTGATGAGTCTGTTTGGAGGACAGCCCATGGTGGTGTACAAGGGAGGAACATCCAGAGACGGAGGTCAGTCCGCTCCTGCAGAGACTCGACTCTTCCAGGTGCGCTCCAACTCAGCGGGTCACACCAGAGCTGTGGAGGTAAGAGAACACAACATCAATCACTTTCTAACTTTACCACTGAAAGAGGTGATTTTAAAGGATAAGTCTGGTGATATTCTATATTTTTCTCACTGTCAACAAATCCCATGAAAAAAACAAAACCAACAATGAATTGATCCCACTAACAAGTTTTGTCTTTGTATGCAAAGTCTGATATATCTTCTTCCTCTGTGCCGTAGAGCTCCACTGATGTCCAAAAACTATTAAAAATACATCAGTGAGCCACACTGTTGCACTGACATGTTCCTTCATTATCATGAACACATTACTGTAGTTTATTTAGACTCAATCACACATACACCGTCCTGCTGCTGGGAATACTCACTAGAGCACCAAATGTGTATTATTCCGCTGCTGAAAATAGTCCCCAACAATTGCACTATTTCCTCCTGTTTCAGTAACGTTTGCTAAAAACTACAATGCCCAGCTGTTTTGGGAAATTACTGAGCCTTTTTTTTCTCTTTTAGATTAAACCATACATTTGTGGCCTGTTTTTAAAGTGTTGAGTTGTAACTATTAGGCGAGGGACTGAGTGCCAGAGACAGGGTAGAGAAGTTGGAAGGTATTAAGAAACGGACTAACGCATTAATGGTTTTGATCTTTGCATGGGATTATTTTAATAATTAGAAATATATCGAATAACACCAGCCTGATCCTTAAATATCTCTCCAGAGTAAAAAAAACAAAAACACTTTGCTTTTTTAGTACAACAAAGTTTTCAAAAACTTAGTCATGTTTTCTACAGTTAAAAAGCCATTTTGTCTCATATTTAGCCATCAAGGCTTTTTTGATTTAAAACATGAAAAAGTATTAACTTGTTTTTTGTGGCTTCCCTTTTTTAAATAATATTTCTCTATAAAACATTATTGATGTCTTTAAAAAAGATAAAGTAAGGTTAATGGCTGCAGTAGATTGCTCTTGATTCTACAAATTATTCTCACTCCATTGGTAAAATATGTTTTACTTTTGTACGAGTGCGATTCAATACTGTAATAGAATAGCTTGTGAAGATTTTAGTTTCATTGTAGTTTTTGGTCAATATGCCAAAATCACATTTTAGAAAATCAATATTCATTGCACGAAAAGGAAAATGCCATTTTTTTATTTTAAAAAAAGGATAAGGGAGAATGAAGTGACCAAACAGAAAACCGAGTCCTCTACAGTCTCTTTGGGAGTGCAGGAAATTTTAAATAAAAGTGTACTTGTTCCTGTACATTGGTCAATGTTGACTGAGTATGGTTTGGAAAACCCTGACAGCTTGAAACACAAACAGTAGCAGAACTGCACATGCTAACCTACAATATCTCTGCGTCCATGCAGCTTGACGCATTGTCGTCCCACCTGAACTCCAACGATGCTTTTATTCTGGTGACCCCCGGGGGCTCCTTCCTGTGGGTGGGAGTGGGTGCCAGTGACACAGAGAAGCAGGGAGCTCAGCAGCTGTGCGACATCCTGGGTGTGTCGGCCTCTGAGCTGCCTGAGGGAGGAGAGACTGGTGAGGAAACGTGATGAACACAGAATAACTATTTCTCATTTTTTTGTGCTTTTGAGTCAAACTGAAACCCAGTACCAGTTAACGTGCCTGTGTCAGCTACAAACTGTGGTCAGGCTCTTAAAATAGGTTTTTTTTGTATTTCAGCTAAAGTAAGTGCTTGTGCTCATCTCTATTTAAGATACTTGATTGCATCATCCCTTTAGATGTTATCAGTAATCTTGTGATTTGCTTTCAAAGCTCAAGATGTAACTGGATTCTCTGCTAGCAAATATAAAACCTCAGGCTAAAACATAACACATTCAATTTTTTATAACACCCTGCTTTTCAGGGCTGGCCTCAGCTCTGGGCTGCTAAAGACAACAGGAGAGAAATTCAACATTTGATTTCTGAGAGCTTAAGCTGCTAGTTTATAACCTTTCCCATTGAAAACATGTCCAGAAATACAGAAACATGTTGGATTTGTCACACGGTAAATAACGTGTAAAACAGTATGTTAGCGGTAGTTACCTTTCACACTTAGTATTTAACACATTGTGATTCAAAACTCATATTAATTGAAAGACAACACATTTTGTATGTTCTTTAAAGCTGCACTAATCAATATTTGTTATGTCTACAATGGTAATGTGCAAGGACTTGCTCATAGTGACAAACCCACTGAGAATTACCACCGACTCTGCGGCTCAATGGAGCTGTTCAGCATATTTTAGGTGATAGTTTTTGTTTTACAGCAGATATACTGTATGGTTCAGTCTCAGCACTCTCATCAACCTAACTGGCTGCTGCTGTTTTCAGCATTTTTCTCAGGAGTTGATGGAGACCAACTCAGAGCTAAAAGTGGAGTGAATGCTGGACTTCCATTCATCACACACAAACATGACTCCAAATGAGTGCTAATGTTGCTCTGCGTCTGCTGGATGTGTAAATAGGCAACTGTTTGCTAGTGAGTTAGCCACAACAACTTTATAAAGTGGTACTTTGTCAATTTCAGCTTGTTCTTCTGCCCCCAAGTGACCAAAAAAAATATATCCATGAATACAGCTTTAAAGCAGTAGTTTGACATTTTGGGAAATATGTTGATTGACTTTCTTACCAAGAGTTAGACACCACTCTCGTATGTGTCCGCTAAATATGAAGCTAGTCATCAACCTGTTAGCTTAGAAATAGTCCAGCACGTGCCCCCGAAACAACAAAGGAAATATAACTTGTTAATTACTGAGCTTTAGAAAGTTCTGGTAGGCATTTCTTTTAACCTTTTGACAGAGCCAGGCTGGCTGTTTCCCCCAGTTTCTCCTTAATACATTCTTTGGTTTCCAGTCTTTGTGCTAAGCTAACCGTCTCTTGGCTGTAGCTTCATATTTAACTGACAGTAATGATGTAATTGAATAAGCATATTTCCCCAAATGTCAAACTATTGCTTTAAGCCCTTTAGGTGTTTATATGCTTTTTATTTCCTGTTTAAATACATAAAACTGTAATAACTTGAAGTGTGTCTGTCCTCTTCACAGATCAGTTCTGGGAGGCTCTGGGAGGAAAGACAGAATATCGCACTTCTACCAGACTCAAGGACAAGATGGACGCTCATCCACCCAGACTCTTCGCCTGCTCCAACAAGACCGGAAACTTCATAGTAAGTCTTTGGTTCGAGCTTTGTTTAAAGGATCACTTCACAGAAGTGAACCCTTCTGGTAAAAGGCCCTGCAGATAGTTTGGGTTTGAGATAAACACTGCTGAGACCTAGTACTTATTAATAACCTGCTCTTTTCGACAATAATGTCCCAGTTACTCTGGGTAATCCACAGAAGTCACAGTTAACACTGTCCACTAGAAAATTGTCCAACAGAAAAAAAAAAAACAGTTGTAAAATGTACATGTGCCAGGCCTTTGTGCACACTGTATCTCAATACAGCTCCACTAAATCCTTCTCCTCCTCTCAGATTGAGGAGGTACCCGGGGAGATGACCCAAGACGACCTCGCCACCGATGACGTCATGATCCTCGACACCTGGGAGCAGGTAAAGAAACCAGAGCTTTGACTGCTTTGGCTGTACTATACAGACTCAGAGCAGGGTCACTGCAATGAAAGGAACAAATGTGCTTAAAACTTTCCCATTTTTAGGTGTTCATCTGGATCGGAAATGAGGCCCAAGAGGAGGAGAAGACTGAGGCAATGGCGTCTGGTAAGGACATTGGTGAAAAAAAAAGCTCTTAAGATATGATATCTATATGTGGCACTTAAGTGCTGATTGTGAAATAGTAGGATTCTATGTTATTTTTTTCTTAATAAAGATCATTTTGTCAAGCACCATATGCGCCAATTCAAGCTTTTCCTCATCTTCCTCAGCGGTCCGTTACATCGAGACAGATCCGGCCAACAGAGACCACAGGACACCCATTGTCAAGATCAAGCAGGGCTTCGAGCCGCCCACCTTCACCGGCTGGTTCCTGGGCTGGGACCACGACTACTGGACCAGCGACCCCCTGGAGCGCGCCATGGCTGAACTGGCCCTGTGAGATCTCACCTGACCCTCCCTCCCCATCAGCCCTGACCTTTGACCCCGCTGCTCCACCGCAAGCACTGCGCTCCAATCACAAGACTGTTTTAGCTGCCAAATACGCCCTGAAAACAAGGAGTTTCTTTTTTTTACTTTTTGTGGTGTTTTTAAGGGAAACACATCGATGAAGGAGCGTTTTAATTCACTTTCTCTCACATGCTACAGTGATGCCTTTATACCCGTTATGAAACCAGCCAATAGGAATAGAGCTTTAACATAAGCAGGCTTCCTGTAGGGTTTTGCACTAAATACAGTCTGCTACTAAGACTTTTATTGAAGCCAATTTTTCTCTTTGTTTCATATTTTGACAATAAAACATGTTGACTGGTGAAATATAACGGCAACAAACGTATGGCAAGACAGTTAAAAGCCTTGGTGTGCTGCAACATTGGAAAACTCACTGCCAAGAAAACACTGCTTAGAAAAAGCAATACAACTGATGCCTTAATATTCTTTCCTTTAGTTTACAGTAATCCTGCTTTTTTTTTTTTTTTTTTTTTTAAAAAAAGGTACTGTACCACTTTAAGGATGCCTTTAGAAGTAAGTTGTTTACACCTTCAGTTTAGATGCCTCTTATATTTATTATATTTTTTAAATACCAGATTCATGTCCAGGAAGCTTGTGTGATGCGGCAGTGGCCAACTTTAAATGGGAAAACGACGCTTTGCTGCTTTACAAACCAGTTACGTCTTATGTGACACTTTCTAAGGTCTTCCTCAGCCTTGTTATCATTTCAATAAAACCAAATGAAACATGTTGAATGTTTTATGTCTCTGCTTTTACAAACACTTGCAACACAGATCTGAAAAGAATGAAATCCATAGACAAGTGCTTTTTGATAGCATCTTTATTTAAAGTCTATACGTATTATCTTCAAGATAAAATTATATCAAACGTTAGCAAACTAAAAAAAAAAATGCTAGCTGCAAAAACTTACAGTAAATTCTGAATAAAACTTAATACAAAAATAATATTGTGTGTAACATTTTTACTACAAGACAGAAACGTATGTACTACTTTAATGAGCAGGGTTTGTCTTTGTTAAATGCTGTCTGAGAACGTGGACAAGACCCAACAACCACAAATTACTGGTGAAAACATTACCAAGTATCTGCTCTGGGATCAGCAGCACAATGTGGTCATGCTGTGGGCGTACGTATGTGACCACCTCTCTTCCTTCTGTAACAGACTCTGTAAAAGTCAAGTTTTATAGTTAATGTGGGTCAACAGCAATAAGTGAAACATACAGCAGTTACTGCAGTCAAATAATGTAACAGCCTTTCTATTCAATAACAAAAAAAAAAAAAGACAAAACATCTATAGTGCCACTATAAACCTGGGTTCAGTTGTGAGAAACCTGAACCCCCATCTTGCCACAGCAAAACTATAATAAACCTCACAGGACTGATATACAGATATAGATATATAGATAGATAGCAACACTACCAAGTCAGACATACACTAGATACTGTAAAGTACATTTACCAACACTCCTGTCCTTTATATGCTAAAAGGAGGGAAAATATAACAACTACATGTCAGTTTTAAGATAGATACAAAGCTTTTTAAATATTTGGCTTGTTCATTTACACCCAGAAAGAGCTCATGTGATAAAATACTGTTAAATAGATAAATAAAATCCTTATTTATTTTCATTGGGAAGTGCATAGAAATGTGATATTAGTAAAATGAATCGATGGCAGTAAGTTAAGGCTTTTGGCTGAAAGATTTGCGACAAGTTTCCTTCTAACAGTCCCTGCTTGTCCTAAGCAGTTAAGCCAGACAGGGGGTGGACAAAATAATAGGAATAACTGACAGCCCTACAATACACAGTTCCACCTGTGTAGCTGATCACCTTTTGATTGTATCAGAGGAAGTCAACAATGCTGTGATAATCGGAGGTGTTCCTAATATTTTGTCCACCCTTCTAAATAGAACATATACTGTGTATGGATAGAAAGCGTACTGTAAACATATACAAGTAGCATCCAGCCTGACTGTCAACATCTGAGCCAAGTTTTAGCTTGTAATCTGAGACTAAAGTATTGGCAACTGGAGAAGAGGTGTTTGTGTGTTTAACAGAGTGGAAATTGTGTGTGTGTTTCTGTATTATTATTTGTAAGCCACGGTGGCCGATCCCTACTTTCTGAAGGGGATATTGTAAGATTGCTGCCTACCTCTCATGCTGGTTAGTATTGTGATAAAGCAAACCAAACGCAATCCACCAAGATAACGTCATTGCAGCTCTAGCACGGATCCACCTCGTGCCTCTAAAATTGAAACAGTCCGTTTATGCACCATATTTTCAGTAAATAAAAATCGAAAAGAAGTGAAGAACGAGAGCGGAGCAGGTTTGGCACAGCAGAGCGTACACTGTACGTTCTGGTACGTGTTTGAACCTTCAAAGTTACAATGTAAGTTAAAATGCTGAGGTTGGAGTGAGTTTTACACTGAAATTTCAGTGAAAACATGCAATGGCACAGCTAATGTCTAAAAAAAAGATTGTTTACTTTTGGAGGTTAGGAGTAAAGCCATTAATCATATCATGACAATACTTTTAGATATAACATGATCGCAGCACTATGATGCTGGCAGTGGTCACAATAATGCCACAATATTAGATATATAAGTACAAGAATATGTGTGTGTGCGCGCGTGTGTGCGTGCGTGTGTGCGCGCGCGGTGTAAGGCCACATATCCAGCAGGCACTTTCCTTTAAAATGCATGTAACACAGATGATGAGAAGGTTTGGGCTTCCTGCTTCTACTTTCAGGGAACCTTGCCTAATAAAGACAAAAAATAAAACTGCGGGATAAAAGCTAAACCACCTGCTGCACCTGCTGTTTTAGTTAAACCCCACACACACACACACAATACCAAATGAATTTAGTCAGTGGTCAATTCAGACTGCTGTTGGTGACCGATGTTGCTAGTTGCCCCTCCTCAGCAGCCGTTCAGCTGATTGAGCGTGCTGCATCGGCAGCGGGTAATAAGAGAGCTTTCTGATTGGCTGTTCGACCTAACAGATCAGAAAAGAAACTGATCTGAGCAACGCAACCATGTGACACAAGTTACATTTCATATTTTCATCTTCCTGCCTGATTAATCTTAAAAAATATTTTCATAATATTGGAATGAAGTAACCAAAGATCCACTCTGTTACAATGTTCATGTTGCAGTTTTCTTTTTTAGATTATAAATATATGTGTGTGTGTGTGTGTGTGTGTGTGTGTGTGTGTGTGTGTGTGTGCATGTGAACGATGTGTTTTGAGACCCCCTCAGCCTCTGCCTCAGTGTTTGATGAAGCCTTGCATCATCTCCAGTGGCAGCGGGAAAATGATGGTGGAGTTCTTCTCGGCGGCGATGGTGTTGAGGGTCTGAAGGTAACGCAGCTGCAGGGCTGACGGAGACTCGGCAATCACCAGGGAGGCCTCCTTGAGCGCCCGCGACGCGTTCATCTCTCCCTCCGCTGCGATCACCTGGAGAAGAAAACAGGAGGAGGGAGAGGTGAATGAACAAGACAGGGTGAGGGCTGTCTGAACCAATATGTCGGGTTAAATATTACATAAATCCTGCAATGCAATGTGATTTTTTTCCCAATTTATCAACATAATGGGCAAAAAAGCAGCTGTGACGATGGAAACTTGTAGGAACATTTGAAGGTTTGAGCGGATACTTTAAACAGAGTGATCTACCTTGGCTCTGGCCTCGCGGCTGGCCTCGGCCTCAGCAGCCATAGCTCTCTGCAGCTGAAGGGGCAGCTTGACGTCTTTGATCTCCACCCGCTCCACCTTGATCCCCCAGTCATCTGTGGCGTCATCCAGAGTGGACTGAGAAGACAGAGAGAAGAGTGTTCAACATGTTTTCTCAAGTTTCTATTGAAATATCTCATTTGGTCAGCATTTGACAGAAAAGTGGAAACAACAATTAACACTGCAACGTTTTTGTGATGAAAGCAAATTCATATTTGTTAGCCCAGATTTTCTCACTAAGATTTAAATAGACCAAAGACAGAGATCATCCCAAAACTGCCTCCTCTTTTAAAGCCAACTGTTTTGCATTTTCCAAAATCGTCCAGCAGATGGCACTCTCAACCCACCTGCATGTTTCTCACTTGTGGGGAGAAATTACATTTGAGCGCAGTTGGTTTAAAAGGTAAAAAGAAAAAGGTTAATCAAATATGGACAATGGCAGATGCGTGTAAAGCATATTCGCACCGTAACATACAATCCTAAAACGAGAAATGAGACAGTGGCACCAGCATCACAGTGCTTTCAGTCATTTTACACCTACAATTATTATGCTGCAATTAACAAGCACTAAATGATGACCAAGATGCAGATTACACGGTTTACTTTCACTTCTGTGCATCAAGTATTTCATCAAGGATGTTTTCAGATCAACACGGACATATTAGGAGCCTTGAAACCATAAAAAAAAAAAAAACTTACTTAGTACAGTGGCGGTGTTTGAGAGAGGAGCTTTGTTCTTGTTGTAT
The DNA here is from genome assembly GCA_005408345.1 of Macquaria australasica. Lineage (NCBI taxonomy): Eukaryota > Metazoa > Chordata > Actinopteri > Centrarchiformes > Percichthyidae > Macquaria > Macquaria australasica. The sequence continues at coordinate 767,409 of SEMN01000106.1, forward strand.
TTAATCGAATCAGACAAAGCCTCCTACTGTGAAGACAAAAATGAAACGTCCGAGGCTATGCTCTGTGCTGCACGCTTGTTGGATTTGTCTATAAAGGCCTCTGTGTGTATGTTTGTGCTGTCAACAACTGTACCGACTACTGAACAGTGATTCGATCTTAATGCAGCAGCAAAGGTATCACTGTTGGTTCACAGGTGGTGCCAATCAAATCACTACATTATACTTCTACATTAGCTGACAACTGAACCAGAGAAATATCACCTGTGTGATAACATATATTAAACAGATGTTGGTGTCCAAATGGCCTATCAATTCAACCCCACTCCTGCCAGTGTCCCCAACTTTATCCACATCAGTGTGAAGACAATTAGCGGACTGTAATACTGAACACATAGTGTATTTGACATTAATGAACGAGTACCTACTGATCGCTGACAAACCTTCCGACTGTGTGTGCATCAGAAATAAATATTTGATCATTAACAGAAGCTCAGCATCAACTGGAAGTGAAAGTTTAATGAATAAATAAATAATTGAACTCAAAGGCAAACTAACAGCTGGGCTCTACATGGAACACCTAAGGTTTTCTTAGTTTACAGCTGATGCACATTTTAACTGCAGTTTGTTAGTTTAACTGAGTCACTGAGTTCAGGCAAACCTGGTTGTAAGCAAGCAAGGTGGCAGTGTAATCCTCCATTCTGGTTTCTCTACGAGACAGTCTGTGTTACTGGATTCCCATATTATTGCATTACATTTATTTTTACCGACAACATTATATGTTTTTCCTGCATATTATTATTATTATTATTATTATTATAACACTTTTGTTCACAGGAACTTTGCATCACGGTAAAGGAGTGCGATATTATCTCGAACAAGATTCAAAATCAGGACACAAACTATAAAGTGTGGAAGCAGGGGGGAAAGAGGCGGCAGACTGAAATGACTGCAGCTCTCCTGAAAATGTGCAGATCAGAAACGCCTCCATAAAATCCATAAACTTTCTATACCAGTATGTTACCTGCCTCACAACACGTGGGAACACAATAGACCCGTTATGGCTCCATATAATGATGCATTTAAATGTGTAGCTGTCCCCCGACTCGGGTCATCTGACCATAATGCTATCCATCTCATCTCAACATACAAATCAATTTTGAAGGGAGGCCAAGTCCAAATGAAAGAGAAAAGAGAGCACTGGGCCAAGAAAAATAAAGAATAAAATATAAGCACCTTGATAGAACAAAACCCCACGCAAGACTTTTATTTACTGATTTTCCTTCTGCTTTTGATACAATTAAGCCTCCAAATTTAGATGATAATCTGCTACATGTTTTTATCTTGGTTTTATTTTGTCAAATGGACACTGTGGCCTTCCTTACTTGCAGACCTCAGAGGTCAGAGTAAACAGTGTTCTGTCTAAGCAGTATTTGTCCTCCACAGGGTCACGTCCTGCCCCCTCTACTGCTCATTCCCTACACCAACAACTGTCGAAGTAAGTGCAAGGAAAGGCACATTCTTACATTTGCAGATAACACAGTTGTTGTCAGTCTGCTTCATGGAAACGAATCATCACGTGGGCCTGTGGTTTTGTGTGGTGTGATGATCACTTCCTCAGACTGAACTTTTCCAAAACCAAAGATATGGTTACTGACTTAGAGCTACATGAACTTTGGCACTTATACTGATATGAAATTGAGTTTTGATGTGAACACTGAGGCAATATGTAAGAAGGGACAAAAAGGCTGTATTTTCTGAAAGGTTAAATGTTTTTATTGTTGATGCCTACTGGGGCTATTACAGCTCCATCATAGAATTAGTCCTTACCTTCTCACTGATTTGTTGGTATGGAAATCTATATGTAAAAAACAGGAATCAGCTGGGAAACATCGTCCCAGGCAGCTAGCGGTGGTGAGCAGCAGCCTTCTCCGTCTGACATTTATAGAAGACAAATCACACGGAAAACTAAATCCATCATATCTAATCCAAACTGTCCACTCCTTAAGGAATTTTTCTCCCCTCGGGTCAAAGATACAGGCTTCCAAAAATGAGCAGGTTCATTCATCCCATGTGTAATAAGTGCTCTTAATTCCAATACATTATAAAGTGCCTCTTGCTTCCCCGCACAGCTTAGCATTTTATTTTTCTTATCTTTATTCTTCAAGTTGCAGCTTTCATTGCTTTTAAGTTGAAAAAACTAGCATTTCCACATCAAACAAAAAAAGGGAAGAAAATGGTAAACTGGGATCTGTTGCAGAGTGCTAGTTAGCTTGCTAAACCCATGTTAAGCATGTTAATGTTAGCAATGTAATTTGTTTACAGTAACCTCACATTGGACAGACTACCAAAACAGCTAAATAAAGTGTCTTAACGACAGAAGAAGTGACAGATGTCAGAAATACATGACCTGGAGATTCAAAAAGGTAGTTGTACATATCAGGATATGACACCTCCGGCCAATGGGTGTGGTCGTTCATCCACTTTGACGGAGGCAGACTGAAAGGACACTCATCAAACCCTATTTCTTTAATCTTTTCTATATAACGACGCCAATAGTTGATCAGCAACAACATAACATAATTGTTTGCCTCACTGGCCATAGGATTTGGGCTCCTAATAGCTAAAAAGCAATACAGTATTCTTATTTTATCCTATTCAATTGGCAAAGACCTCGGAATTTGAATTTAGTGCCAGTCAAATTAGAGGGGCTGCTTTCACCCAAAAAGGGGCGGGGGCATGACGGAAGCGCAAAGTACCTGGGTGTGCTGCTCTCATCTATGCCAGCTAACAGTGTGTATAGCGGCGTATCTACCTGCATGCTGTGTGCGATTTCTTCGCGGTCAGACAGGATCTCTGCCAGGTTCTTGGTACCCAGGACGTTCCTCAGGGTGGTCTGGGCCAACAGCCGTGTGGCAGCATCTGCATTAGTGATGTTAGCCACAGCCAGAGTAGCATTCTGGACCCGGTAGTACACCACACCGTCAACACTCACTGTCACAGAGTCTTTGGTCAAAACCTGACAGCGGGACAGTGATTGAACACACGTGTTAGGAAATAAAAGGCAGAAATTGTTAAGTGATGTTAAGGGGAAAATGTTCTATGGTTTATGTTAAAAGGATTTGGATTGGTGGTGGGCTGTATCAAGAATGTGCACAATTATTTTGAAGGCCTTTGAATTTCTGTGAATGTGACAAAGCATTTGTTTTATGTAATTGGAAGTGTGCATGTCATACCTCTTGCGGGGGGATGTCGAAGGTGATGGTGCGCATGTCCACATTAATAAAGCTGTCAGTGCACGGCAAGATGAAGAACAGCCCTATGGAATCACAAGAATGCAAATAGTTTTAACAAAGACTAAAGCCGCTGTAAACACAATAATGAGGAGGCTTCTTCGCAAATGTTTGAAAACACCGGGATGAATGAAATGCGGGCAGGAGGCCAAGTCAAGCTCTCTTCATAAGACTGCAGCTGTGCCGACAGCGAGGCAAAGCTGTGGATATTTGCAGCTTTCATGAGCACGTTTTGATTGAATTAGTGCATTAAACAATACTAGGCATGTGCCTGAGTGAAACAGACATGTGCTAGGTGTGCAATCATTTAGCAAACATTAATGCCACGCCGGTTAGAGACTAGTGGGCTGCATCTCCTGTCAGAATATTGTGTATTGAAATTGCGAGATAACGGCCATCTGTTCAGAAAGGGAAAAACAACATTTCCATCATAAAATTTCCAGCATTCCAGCATTGTAGTTCCTGTCAGACAAGTAAAGAGAACTCGGCTGCTCTCACACATACTCTGTAAACCATCTTATAATGCAGTGGAAATTTCCACTGATAAGCCTCCTGAAAAAAAGCATTGTTCATCAATAAACATCTCTGTTCATGGCAGAAGAAGTGTTTACAGCTGCAAAATGTTCCACAAACACACCCTTTTCATTTTATGACAAACTATCCCCAAAAGCCTGTTTCAAACTAAATATACAGGGAAATGTTGGAAGTCACCATTGTATAAAACAGCTGCTGCAGATGGAGAGGGAGTCCTATTATGAGTGTGAGGGTAAGGGGCATTATGGGAAACCAACATTGGCACTGGCTCCTCAGGAATGTGAAGTTTGCTGGCAGAAGGCTATTATTACCGCACACTGTCATAAACAGGGTCCCCTGGCACTCTGAGAGTCACATTTCAGTATTTTGAGAGGACGCTGTCTGGTTTTTAGATCCCATAAAACAAGAAATCAAAGATAAAGAGAGATGCATGAGATGTATGCAAATTATTCCTCGTGGGAGTCTGTATTTTTTACTTAAACAAATACACTGCCTTTCAAAACAGAAGCCACATAACTGACAATAGAATGATTAAGGCATTAAGACAGCAAACAGACACATGTGCGGTAGCACTGCCAGACATATGGCTCTGTGGACTGGGAGCCCACATAAATGGGGCCTCAGTGAACCTGTGTACGTTGGTTGAACTTTGAGGTGGAACATCCTCTTGCTATTATTAGGTCTACATATTTTTTCCCCATTTTAAATTATTTGTACCACTGATTTCCCTTTTGTCATCCTGCCCACCAGCAGGAAGGGGATGGGTGGGAAAGTACAGTAAGCCCACCCCCCCACTTGTATGATCCTTCCCATGATTTCTTCCATTTTGCTCGTGTTAAGATTGTTTAGCCATGCTAGCAGCATGGCTCTAGTGGTGGCTGTGTGGGCCGGTCTTGTCTGTCCAACATTTTGGTCCAGACTGAAATATCTCAACAACTACTAACATGGGCTGCCATAACTTTTATTTTACAGACATTCATGGTCCCCAGAGGATGAATCCAAATGACTCAGGTGATCTCCTGCCTTTTCCTCTAGCACCAGCATGAGGTCACCATTTGTGGTTTTGAATGAAATGTCTTAATTACTATTGGATGGATTGCCAAGCAATTTAGTACAGACAGTCGTCTCCCCCTCAGGATAAATTGTAACCACCTTGGTGATCCACTGACTGTTTCTCTAGTGCCATCATCATGTCAAACTTTTCATTTGTCCAATAGTTTGGTTTATGACCAAATACCTGCAAAACTAAAAATATTCCCATCGGCCTCAGCTGCACACTGTGTTCAGTGCTAAGTAGCAAATGTTAGCATGCTAACATGCTAAACTAAGAATGTGAATATGGTCACAACTGCTTAATATCAGCATGTTAGCATTGTCATTGTGAGCACATTAGCATTTACTGCAAAGCGTTGCTGTGTCTAAGTGCAGCCTCACAGAGCTGCTAGCATGGCTGTAGACTCTTGGTCTTGTTTTCAGGTTTTTCCAAAGAGTACAACATGTTTTTCATGACTTTCAACTGCAAATTGAAAATACTGATGGTAACAGAATTTGCAATATACAAACAATATTTAATGAGCACAGATATGTGAAACATTATGTATGAAACGTATGTATACATTGTGTAAAATCTAGGGAATCCTTGCAGAGACCAACTAATATAATTTGGGTTTAGAAGTTAAACTATGTGCTTCAATCAAAAGAGTCACAGGCAGCAACAAGGAATATCAGCTGATCAAATATTGATATTGGTATCAGTCTTAAAATTCCAGTACCCATTGAGCTAAAGTTAAAATATTCTTCCTGAGGAACAAGCCCCCAAACTCCCATAGTGTAGGCCCTTCAAAGTACAGTACAGCAAGTACTCACTCAGATTAGTGTGACACTAACACATCATCTTGCCGTGAACTTAGGGTCCAACAATGACTGACTGGCTGGCTGGCTGATGCACTGTAACAAAGAACATCTGTTTGTGTTTAAAAGCTAATTGATAAGATAAACAGGAGGTCCACACTCTCCAGACATCATTTCTGTGCTCAGCATGCACCTTGCAGCTCAGACTAAATGCATGTCAGTCATCTTTTTACTGTGGTTTCTGCTGCCTGTAAGTCAGTGGTTTTGATATTAGTCAGTCCTCCTCCACATGCCTTCGTCACAAAAAACACAAAAGTTTACCATATAAAATGGGAGGGGAAACCTTCAATGTATGAGCTCTAGGGGAGAATACAATGTAACTTTAAATTTAAGGAAACCTGAGAACCTAAACCTGAACTGGTGAAACAACTGGTCCTAAAGATATTCTGGTTTTAGAACAATCATTCTCTATGAAGCAGATGATCGAGAGTAAGTTAGATGTTCAAGACTTATTATCATGCATTACGGTATCCACTAGGGAGACGGAGACGCTGCCTGGAACCATGTTTGAAGTACATTTTAATAAAAGAACTGAGAATGTGGATGGAGTAAAAAAATATATGCTGGTGTATAAAAACTTTTCTGACCTGGACCTTTGGCTCCTCCTCGCAAGATGCGCCCCAAGCGAAAGATAATGGCTCGTTCATACTCCTTCACAATCTGTGAGAGACAAACCACACCAATGGCTTGCACTGTATACGAGTCTTTTCTTTTACTTTATTTGACGTTCTATAGATGCAATTGAATGAGACATATTTATGGATACTCTTTTTGAAAAAACCCTGAGCAATTACCCTGCTCACCGAGGATACCTTTTAATTAAGTGAACACGAAACAATGGTTCACCTGCTTCTAAAGTCTGTTAAGTAAATACACATAATATAGGGGATGAGTCTGCAGTACAAACCCTAGCACCTTCAAAACGCTGAATAAACAATAGGCCATCCTCAGTAATTTACTCTATACCTGCCAACTTTGCTTGTAAAGTGGAATGTAAACACTGGATTTGACCAGCAGCTGACCTTAATGCACATCCATATGGAGAAGGGAAGAGTAACCAGCATGAGGAGGATGGAGAGTATAACCAACAACCAGCCACACATGCCAATGTCAGTGTCTGGATTCTCCAAAGCTGGGGGGAAGAAGACGAAAACATGCACCGAAATAAATTCAACCGATTCAAAACATCCCTTGGAATATGTTAATACATTCAGAATTTAAAACATTTGCAAACAGCTGTTCAAAAAGCAAGTTCTTTCAGATGCCACTGGTAATATTCTCTTGCTAAAAGCCTACATCCAATCATCGTGCATCAGAGCAGTTCTCATCCATCTCTAAACCACCTTTTGTAAATGTGTATGTTAGTAAGGTTAAATGTCGCCTCCACCTACGTGTACACAGCCACGGCTGTTAGGCATTTGTTAGACTAAAGCACTGGCAGTCACATCATCCGCCCTGCCAGAAGCATTTACTTCAGTCAGAATTTGACAATGACAAGCAACCATTCAATAAATGAGATCTGTACCTTCAACATCATGTAAACCATGCCTGCTTGAGCCTACAGACAAAGTTATAAGTCAAAACGCCATTGGACGACTTACAGTTACAGTAGTTAGGCATAACTGCAGTCAGCTAAGGGATGCATACTTTACTAATTGAGTTTAAGGTATCACGTTGCCATAATGTGAATAATTGGCCTGGATTATTGGTGATGCGGCTTTACATCCCCACATCACCGACACAATAAATACCGATTACCACAGGGCTTCATAAACTGATCCCATCCCGTGACTAAGGGTAAATCCAGTTTTCAGTCGGTATTACCGGACTGACGTTAGACTTATCAATAACAACCTCCTCGAAGAAAGCCAACGGCTGCACAACCGTTAGCAAAGTGTCTGGCATAGACATGTTTTATATCCACGGTGTCCAGGCTAATTTTAAAGACGACACAGGCCGCGTTTTCTGTTCTATCGGTAAGAAGTATTTGTTTCGCATTGGCACATTTACTGTCAAGACCGAAACGTTACCGTGGACGTTACGTTATCGAACTGGCTTGTGAGTGGAGCATGCTAACTGACGTTAGCTTTAGGTTGGTCGTTCACTGCTACGTTTGATTTATTGTTTTAGGATTTTCACGGCAGGTAAACACACAGTTGGTATTAGTGTTCACTTTCAAAATACAAATACAAATTTCAAATAGCACACTTGTCGTAAGGTTAACAAAGCGTTAACGTTAATTACCGGACTGACGTTCTCGTCTTCTGGATTCTTTCATTGCAGCTTCTTCGTTGTCGGTGTCCATAGTTGACGCCAAATATATCTAATGGTGTCCGCAAGCAAGTGTCGCCCTGTGAACCGGAGCGACCGCGTCCCTGTAAACTGCTGCTGCTGCTGCGGCATGGGCCCGTCTCACCCTGCCTTTTGACTCGCAGGTGCTGTGACGCAGAAGGGACTCCAGTTAACATTGAAGTGGGCGCGGTTCAGCCTTCAAAACAGTGGAGCAAATGTACAAACACTTCATTTTATTAATGGTCTGTCTTTGCTACAGAAGCAGTAAACTCGTGCAAACATTTGCCTTTAAAATTCAGTCTTAAACCATCCCGACACCCTGGGTTTTTCTAGATGGTACTTTTCCGAAACATCACAATTCACCACCCAAAGAGCAACAGTTAGATGTACTCTGATCTTCAAGGTATTGTTTGCTGACACTCTATACTGATGACAACTGAGCAAACTTCATCTGCTGATGAGTTTGAAAGCTTTGGGGGGGAAACAGAATGTGGACTTTCATTAAACACTATTTTGTCAAATCTATAAGAACTTTCCTGATATTAATGTTTGTATTATGTCCAATATAACAAAATAACTAATAGAACTAATAATATAATAAGGAGTCAATAAGATTATCATGATACCTTCACCAGAAACATCTAACTTAGTGCTTGGAGCTTTAGTATTACATTGCAAAAATAGTTGAGATATTCTCCCATGTTTGGTTTGTGCTGCAATCTGGATGGTAATATGTCCAGAAGTAAACTGCGACTGACAATTTGAAATGCGGATCAGTATGAAAACATACTGTAGCCTACACCCACAGCAGGCACTAACAGGTCGGCTGGGTTGAGGTCAGGGCCTCAGAGGTCCATTTTAAAAGGCTTCCCCAGATACAAAAGGTGCAGTGGGAATAAAGTTGTCTGCTCTGTGGCAGCTGGCATCGAAACTAGCCAGCACTTTCAACTTGCTAATCTCAGCTAGCTATTTATAGGCCACGGTGCAGGATTAGTTAACAGTTGAAAGCAGCTTCTATTAATAACCTTCCCGACTAGCTTTCTGTTGTTATTCTGTCCATAAGTGCAAACTTATTGCAAACCAGACATATTCATGTTCAGCTTTTACAGCTGCGTGACAAGTTGTCTAATGCACATGCAATTTCTGACCACAGTGTGGCTGCAACCTGGAGCCATGCCTGTTTCCATACAGCTGTAGAGCAAGTTTGATAAATCTTCAGGTTTAATTTATGTTATTTATTGTGTCATTTCTGTCTGGGTGAAAAACATTAACACCACAATGAGTTCAATGAACAGCTTAAACAAAATGCTTTTTCCTTTAAGTTTTTTTTAATTCATCAAATCATAGATAAACAAATCCTAGTTGTAGATGAAGAAACTAAGAAATATTTGGATGAGAATCCAGCTATAGTAACCATTGGCTTTAGTAGTCTGTATGTGGCTGCATAGAAGGCTGGTCCCAGGCTAGCTGCCTGCGAGTCACAATGCTGGGCAATCTGTTACCCAGAGACGCACTAGTCACGCCTTTTTTAGTAGCATGCTTGCCAGTTGAGATGTCAATCCTCAGGTTATGTGGTTCTTTGGTTGGGTTGGTATTGTTTTCTTCAGTTTACATTCTTTTTTAATGTAACTATAAGAGATAGAAACAGATTCATTGGTGACATGTAGCATAATTTGTGTATACAGTAAAGTTGGGGTCAGAGGAAGGATAAAGCACTCAAACTCATTTTTGCTCCTTTTCTATTGCCCTAAATTAAAGTTTTTATCAGACTGGTGCAAATTTTGAGAAATGGGTATTTCAAAACTAAAATAAACAGGCCACTGTAATTTAAACCACTTTAGATGTCCCCACAGCACATGAACAAATCATGATAAAATCATGGAGATAAATCCCTCAGGAGTAAATCTTATAATCACAAATGAAGAAATACAAGATTGGAAATGTAGCCGATTTGGGGTGTACAGACCATATGTAGACACCAGTTGGGGAATTGCTACAGTGCACTTTTTTTGGACCAATCCATAATTGTAAGCCCCTTTACTCATAGTACCAACCATTTCAGTTACAGACCTGTTCGTTGAGTTCAGGTGGTGAACTGCACAGAAAATCCCGGCAATTCCAGTAAGCGTGATTATCCTGGGAAGGTGAAGGTATGGTGGCTGTGCATGTTGGAGTGACCTAGCTCCATCCCATCTAATCCTCTTTTAATTAGGGTGAGAGAAAATGCAGGGACCCCTCCTGGATTAGTCACAGCACATTGACAAAGCACCAAACTGGGACCACTGTACAGGACTGGTGGCCACTTAGGTACAGCGAAGACCCTCTCAAGCGTGAAAAAATACCCTCTCATCTCCCTGTGGCTGAGGCTACCTGGAGTTTGGCCTTCCTGCTTCTAGAAACCAAAGTGTCTTTGGTCTCTGGTGAACTGGGAGGATAAGTTACAGCATATGATTTGCTCATTTCCAATCCTTCCCCCATTTTTCACTCTCACTTGATAGGCTACTGTATCTACGGTCACACTTGCTCCCTATTATCCACCCTTTTTGCTAATCCTACAGGGTACTTTGCCCTCCTCGTTATCTCTCCCAATCCCTAACTATCTCTCTTCATGCTCTGTCTGTCCATTTCTCCATCCCTCCATCTTTTCTTGGCCAGTAATGGAGGCTCAGCCTCATGCTGACGGGGACTGAGGTGAACAAAAGAATCAATTAGGAGCCAAATAGTCTGTGCTGCCCGCTCAGATCTTTGAAAATGTACAGATAGGGTTTACACAAGCCAGTTTAATGCATCACTGTACAAAGTACATCCGAGATGTTTTTGTTGTATCTTTAGGAGGATTTCAGCTAAACCGAGACACCCCACTGGAAAGATTTTGGGTTCACAGATTAGCTCAAAGAACATCAACTTAGCATATAAAAACAATTCTGTGGTGCAGCTGGCATATATAACATGAGTCTGAAAATGTTAAATGTGATGTCACTGTGGGCTTTATTTCCTGTAAAAATGTTGGCTGTGGACTATATAGATGTTTTGTAAGTGATTGGATAAGTGACCACTGGGGGTCACTGAGGTGGTTCCATTGAGTTTCCTGCTCATAGTGGAACTATCAGCAGACAGTGAGCAGCGAGCAATGTAACTAATCTGGTGTAATTAAGGTCTAATGATTCAAGCTGAAAACAAGAGCATTGCTTTTACTACACTGAATAAGAAAAACAGTTTATAAACAGAATCAGTTGTATATTTTTTATATTAGAGCCTGAGGAGTCAAAGAACAGAACTCCTGTGGAGAACAGAAATAAACTGACAGTATAGGGCATGGATGTTTGTTTTCTATACAGTATCAGTGCAATTTTAAGAATATAATTGAACGGGGGAACATGTATCTCTTTCCAAAATTTGGTGAAAATCTCACCAGCATTATCTGAGATATTGTGTGTGATCTACTGAAAATGTGACCCTTTGGATAAATCAGTGTAGATGTGAAAATGCTGGAATAAAGCAGTGACACACACTTTTAAAGTTTGTCGAAATACAACCAGAGGGATCTCGACTAACAGATGGAAGGCTGCACCTGAGCCAATCAGGTTTCTGTGACACATATGCACTGAAACCATCAAGGTTTTATTGTGGTATAGGCAGGTTGGATACCAGTTGAAGCTTGCAGACGTTTTACCGACTGATGATGAAAGTCTGTGGGCAGGTGATGTTTGTCGTGACTGATTCACCCAGATTCAAATTCACTGGACTGACTGATACTGCACTGCTCTGTTTCACCCATATCAGCTGTCATACTGGTTGTCTCGTTGACATGAACTCATTTCAGCAATCAGCTTAACACAAAATTGGTACAAAATGAGTTTTCTCAGATTTTCATATCTCATACTTACATGATGATGAGTAATTATTAAGATATTAAAGGTCATATTTAAAAGAAACACTGCACAAATATGACTATTTTATGAGAGAAAGTTTCCCATAATGGCAGCTTAAGTATGATAGCATCCCATATATAAATAAGTCATATTATTTCTAATATAATAAATAGTCAAGTAAGTAATGTTATTTTTTGTCATGAACTTAGTATCTCATGTTATAAGAATGTTTTCACTATATATACAGTATGACTTATCTCACACAAGACAATTTCTCATGATAATCAAATAGGCTACTCTGTCACACTGGCCACTGTCTCATAATTATGATACACAGTCTAATCCTCCAAACAGAGAAAGGAAGTTTTCCGAAACGGCAGTCAGAGTTAGCGAGCCAGAAACCGCATTTGATCAGGTCACCGAGGACCTTAAGAGTGTGCTTATTTAGGTTAATAATAGAGAATTTAACGAAGCAATTTAGTTTCTTAAGTACATGCAGTCTTATCAGCTTCCTATCCAAAAATATAATTGCACAATAATATATTATCTTAAGAGGCTTGTTTCCTGTAGAAGCTGCTTGTGACCAAGAAGTTTCACAATAACTTCTATATCTTATACAGCATAAAACAGTTTTCATCATTTAACAGTAAACAATCTTTGATGAGTCTAAATGTATGTAACTTTTTACATGTTTCTCTAATTTTAGTTGGGAATCTGACATGACACAGATATTTTACCTCTGAAAGCTATTCAATACATTCACCAATAACCTTTAAATTTAATTTAACTTCTGACAAGGGCCTATCCTTGGATGAAAAGCATATTGACAGTCTTGTATACATACAAGTACTATACTATACAAGTACTGCGACAACTGGGTGAAAACTGAGGAAAGAGGTCTACCAGATACATATATAACAGTATCGTCTACATAAATCTGAAAACCTGCTCCATGGCCTGATTCTGGTAAATCATTTATATATAATCTGAAGAGAAGTGGGGCAAGGACAGAAACCTGTGGAACTCCTCTTTTACTCTCTAAAGACAACACACTTTTAATGGTTCCGAAGATAAAAGTTGAACCATTTTTTATTTGGTGAAGGAGAATATTATGGTTCAACGTGTCGAACGCCATTTTACGATTCAGAAAAACTGCCCCCACCACATCACCTTTATCACTTGAGGATTTAAAAAAATGGTTCAGCACTTGGGGAAAGGTGCTTATTTGCTTTCTTGCCAAGAATTAGATTAGAAGATCAATACCACTCGCATGTCTGTGCGCTAAATGCAGCTAGAACCAGCAGGCAGTTAGCTTAACTTAGCACAAAGACTGGAAACAGGGGTAAACAGCTAGCCTGGCACTGTCCAAAGGTAAAGAAATCCACCTATCAGCACCTCCAAAGCTGTTTAGTTAACATGTTAAATGTCATTTGTTTAATCATACAAAGTCCAAAAGTTACGTGTGGAGACTATTCAGCACTCCAGCCTCCATGCTAAGCTAAGCTAATCACCTGCTGTCTGTAGCTTCATGTTTAGCATACAGACATGAAAGAACTATACATTTTCATATTCAACTAAAATGTATTACCCAAAATGTCTAATTATTTCATTCTATGACAAGTCATTAGCGCTCTCTGTAGAATAATTAGGAGGAAAACCAAACTGTAATGGATGGAAGTCATTACTCCATTCTAGATACTTCAGCAACTGCTACACCACATTTTCTCACTATTATGAGGAAAGAAAATCGTGATTGCGCCTACAAACCAACTTTGTCTCCATTTTCATCCTGAGGCTGATCCTAAAAATGACTTGTTACTTGGTGGACTTGTTACCCGGTAGGATGTGAAGGTTGGTCAAGAGGTGTTTTACACATTTGCATTCACAGTTTCTTTTGAACTCTCAGCAGTTCATTACATTAAACAGCAAACGAAAAGGAAGAAAATCATGCCATGGAGTAGCCTTACATTCACATCACAGGAAAAGAAAAACATGGAAAATTATCATCCTGGGATCAGACAATATTTACACAATATATTTGTTTTCTTTTGAGATGCTCACTGTGTCAGATTAGGTGATCACAGTCATAAATCCTTCCTGGGACTTGGCCGAAAAACATGGCAGACTACAATTTCGACCCTGACCAATCATAGCTTGCCGTCTTTCATGTTTGCGTGACATACCTGTTGAGAAAAAAAGTGAAGCTCTCTGAGCAGAGTAGTGCTCTATTCAGGAGTCTTTTATTTTGTATAGCTCACAGTGGTGGATAATTCTGCGCATCACTCAGTCAGTTTCTCTGGACTACATTAACACCAGAAGCAGGAAGGATGAGGTGAAGTGGCTGGTATCAGAAATGGACAAACTTCAGTGAACTTCAGCTCTTCCTGCCTCACAGCCTGTAACACTGGGTGGCAGTGTGTCCCTCTAAACAAAAAATATTTCACCTTCTGTCTCCAGCAGAGGAGCTCAGGCTGTGAGAAGTGAGTCTCTGAGGTTCCTACAGAGGATACCTCATCTAGAATAACCAGATTAATGGGAGTGAAATGCATGAAAAGTGACACAGTCTAAATCACTAAGCTTTTTTTATTCATCCACTTATATCCATCCAGATAAGAACTATGCATCAAAATCAACTTGCTGGTTTTAGTCTATTCCCATGATGTACTGTATATTTTAACTGACGGGCTGTAGACTCACACAGGTGCAAAAAAATAAAGAGAAATAAATAAAGTGCCTGTGCATTTTTAAATAAATGATTACAACAAAAATGAACAGACATTTATAGTCAGTCACTATAAAGTTTAGTTTGCTTTAATCTATCAAAATAAGACAAAGCCAATTGTACAGAAATAAATCTAAATTGTTTGCTAAAAGCTATGAAATGTAAGGGATGCGCTCATTTTGTATTTTATATAAAATTATTTTTATAAAGCTATGTGTCTTGTTAATTCATTTAAAAATATTTTCATACAGACTTCTGAAAATAACTGACTGTGATTCACATACTACACTTTCTAGAATTTTAATCTTCATATAATTTTATAATCTGAATGATCTGAAATGAAACCCAAAAACCTGTTTGACATTTGAAGTAATTCTGCATCAACAAGAATTTTTTAACACGTTTACATTTTAATGTTTCACCCTAAAATCATAGTGTTAGTGGTTACTTTTAATATTTTTTTATTTCTTTGTTTTTGCTGACACGTGATTGGCATTAAAGTCTGTATAGATAGCACATATACTAATTCACAAAGCAGCCTAATCTCTCAAAGCGCTGTTGTTCTGTTCACGGTATCTTCCATATAAGCAGTGTATTATATTCTGACAGAGATTCCTACAGTCACAGAAGAAGCCTGAGGGATTTATCAACTCTGCATGAAGGAGCAAGTAGGGTCAATTATAAAATCAAACTATATATCTTTTCTTCTCTGTTTTGGTATGGGCACAGTTCCACAGAAACTAAATGCAACAAGAAAAAAAGTAAAAAATCAATTTCCATTGTTACATATAATACCAGATTATCCTGGAAAAGTCTGCAACAACTGCGAATAAGCCTCCAACATGTGATTTTACTCCAAAAGTTGACAGTGAAGATTGAGGTCACAGAGGTCACAGCCAAGATAAGCTGAGAACTTGTAAATCCTGTCAATCTGTTTTCAAATTACTGCAGTAACAGCATGCGAGGTGTTGTTTCCGTGTATTATGGTAATGTAATAGCTGAAGCAGGCCTTGGTCTGCAGCTCCTGTTTGTTCGCAGGTACCGCGCTCGCTGCGTTTGGCATTCTGCTCCACTTCTCCCACTGAAATGAGTTCTCTCTCTCCCTCTAAATTTACAGAGGATGCGGCGCCCACACAGCTGTTCTCCCCTGAGCTGGCGTACATAAAACATAAAAGGCGAGTCTATATGAAAAATGCACAGAGCGCTGGAATATAATGTGCTTGATACCCTGCTGCTGTCGGGCAGGCGAGAGATAAAGAGAGAGGCCTGCCCTGGATAGATTCCTTTTCTGTAGAATTCGTTTGACTGCAGGCTTGGATGGCTGCCTGAGCAAACATTTACTCACCGCGCTCAATCTGTGGATCACATTACAAAGATTGATTGTTCACTTGCCTCTCACCCTGCACTGTTTCATTGGCCAATATGAAATCAAATGGGATTCTTGAAAGGGGAGAATCTGAGGGGTAGACTTGTTATGCACAGAATAAGTGACTGCGCTTCTCAGGCAGCCGTGAACGAGCCGAGTGTGTGCGCGTGTTTCGAGCAAATTCCTCCCATTGTTCTTGTGTATTCGAGATGAATTGAAATGCTGAGTGCCAGGCAGTGAAAACAAATCAAAATGATTGTTAAAGTTGAAAGAGTGGCACATTGCACCGTGTTCCTCTCCCTCATATCGCCATGTAAATTAGCTGAGCTGCCGTGTGAACTTGCAAGGCAATTAATTCGTGACACACAGGTGCCTCGTTACCTACCACCGTGTAATTGCAAAGTTCACAAAAAGCGAAATTAAACAAGGCAAACACTGGATTGCGTGCACTCTCTTTGGAGAATTTGTAGACCAATTAAAGCTCAGTAGGTTTGAATTGTGGTGGCGCACACACTGCATCTGTGGTCGTGCCAAACCTTGGCTCATAATCATCATTTCAGCTCGAGCAATTGGCAAATATTTACTCAGTTGTTTTTAGGGCCTCTGGGTACTGTATCAAGAAGCCTAACTAAGAAAACAATTGTTCAGGAGGCAGAGCAGGAAGCGAAAACTCATAACGAAACTATCTGGAAATGCCTCTGGTCCCTCGGTGCACCGCCAAGAACAAGATCGAAACAGACATTACTCTCAGTTCAAGGTGACCCTCAGCTTTTACCCCAGTCTTTTCCGACCAACTACACCAGCCAAAGCGAATCAAATCCATAACATGGGATTCTTTGCAGCAGGCAGACACACTGCACTCCTGTTTTAATCAATAGAAAAAGTGAAAGCAGGTTAAAAAAAAGGAGCACAGACAAGGCAAGAGATGTCGGTGTTGGTGTGTCAGAACTGCTGAAGTGGAAGTAAAGAGCCAAGATCATGTGCTTTGACCCCGGGGGACAGAGGGCCAGCACACAGGACGCCGGGCTTTCTCCTCAGCTAACCTGCTTTCAAAATAACCAAACTGCTCCCGGAGACCCCGAGCAGCAACAGATTAGCCCCCCTCCGCTGCATCTTTTCCTCTCCTGCCAACACGCTCGCACTCTGTTTCCCATTTCCCCTCGGTGTCTTCCTCCCATCATCATTTTCCTCCTCTCCTCTCTCTCGCCCCCTCACATCGTTAGCATTTAGATAGTTGAGAGCAGAGGAGCTTGGGTAATAGGCTTTTCCCTTCCCTCCATCCCTCTTTCCTCCTCTTGCTCAAATCAGCTGAAGTAAGAGGGATTAAATCAAAAGAACAACAGTGATGATGAGAGCGACTGCAAGGGAGAGAAAGGGGGAATCAGGGGGTGGTGGGGGCGGTGGTGCATAACGCTTGATCGGCTGTGAGCTCATTAACCCGGGCCTTGGCAGAATTGATGTTAGAGGTGATTGGAGATTATCACATTTAGGAGATACTTCATCCCCTTATCTCGATCAGCTCTCCCCCTCCTCCTCCCCCTCCTCCTCGCCTTCACTTCTTTTTTTTCCCTCCGCGGTTCTCTTTCTCTTGATTTCATCCAGGTCAGCTGTCACCGGTTCGATTCTCCCGGGTGCAGGGAGGGGGGGCCTCGCGGATACCATCAGCACCAGCTCCTGTGTCTGCTTGATCTCCTAATTCTGCTTCATTTAAACTTCATCAACTGTTCCACTGGACCGGAAGCGGAGAAGAATGAAAACAGCTTACGTGGAAACAGCTTTTTCTCCCTCGCTCCTCTTTTGTTGTTCGATCTGATATGATATCCCCAAAGCTGCTGCAGCAACCCCGACCAACACCCACACACACACACACACACACACACACACACACACACAGACACACGCTTCACCGCCCCTCCTGAAACGCACACTTGGACATGCATAGACACTTGCACTGCAAAAAATGTCCACCTTCATCAAGTCATTTTTGTCAGTAAAGTCTGAAAAGTTGTGTTTTCTTAAAACATGTGAACAAATCTGCCAGTGCACGTCATCAAGTGTGTGTCAGTCTCTTGAAACGAGACAGAATATGACATGCAGCACTTGATTTTAGTGCTGAAATGATTAATAGATCATTCAGTTGTCAGGGAATTAAAGGGGAACTTCACCAGTTTTTCATAATTAAGATAACCAGGATTTACCAGGCAGAGATTTTCTAATGAAAAGATACTGTTGCATTGTGGGAATTGTAGGATCCAGTTTGACCCAAGTCTTGACTTCTGCTTCCTTGATTTTGACCATTCCAATTTTTGTTTTATTAAATCTGTCCCTCATGAGTCCCCCAGCTTTATGGAAGTGAATTGCTGGAGTGGCCCTTTATTTGACAACAGACTCTGGTTCCAGCCTCTCACCTGTGAGGATTAGCTGCTTTTCTCTGTTTTATATCATTGTATACTGAATATCTTTTCGTTTTTGTTGGTAGGACAAAACAAGACCTTTGAAGAAGTCGCCTTGGGGTCGAGGAACTTGTGACGGGCATTTTTCTCTATTTCCTTTCATTTTATAGATGTAAGGACTAATGGTTTAATCGGGGAAAAGAATGACATATTACTGATGAGAATTACATGCAGCCTGAGTGGATTTCTGAAAAACAAATCAAAGTTGATTCGTGCTGGGAGCACATTCAAATGAGTTACCTGCCTGCACTGGCAGCTTTTTTTTTCACTTTTTTTAAAGAACAAGTCCAGTTTATTACAACTTGGGTCTCATTATTGTAGGTTTGTCCATCTTTTCTATCAGTTATCATAACACTGTAACCACCACATTGATTGCTGAGATCTGAGAACGCGGTGTCATTAGAGCAAGGTCCGACGGGGCAAGAAAGCTGAGAGGTCAGACAACAGGTTATAAAAAAGTCAATATTTTAGCCAGTTTAACCACTTTATTTGGATGTAAAACTGAAGGTGAGCACACCTGAAATGTCAGTAATCGTACTTCATTGTACAGGAAAACTGTGTACGCACTATGGCAAGTACGGTAGGTCAATTGTGAAGCAGGATATTGGTCTGTAAACATTTTGGGTAAAAATTTAGCTGTTAGCCTTTATTTTCTCTTCCATATAAGCTTAACTAACGTAGAAGTTTGTTTACAACCCGTCCGATTGTATGACTGCTCGTTTCTTGACCTGTCTGACGTCCTTTAGCAATTAACTTTGTGAGTACAATGTTAGTAGAACCAAAAGAATCACTGCCATAACTACAAAAATAAGACCAAAGTTGTAATAAACCAGATTTAGACTTTAAGGACTCAATAGCAGACAAAACTGACTTGGTGTGATGGATTTCTTTTTGCAGTGTGCCACCACAACAACGTCACAAACTCAGACACGCACACAGATTGGGAGAAGTCACTAATCCTGCATGCCCTGGACGCCGTGCACACCCCTCCCTCCCCCCTTCACACTGGGAAATTTAGCATGCCCCCTCGGCTGAGGCAGAAAATGAGATTACTGTATTTAAATGACTATGGTAATGGTGAGCATGCTGCCGGGCCCCTGTAGGATAAGGGATTTCTCCTGTGCTCATTGTTAGCAGTTTTGCAAAGTGCCATCGTCCTGCTCTGGCTCACAATGGGGATGTCATTTAAAAGACATTTCTCTTTCTGTCCCGCTCCCCCCTCGGTTCTTTTTATGCCCCTCTGTTCCCCCGTCAGCCCTGTGTACCAGTCCCCAGGAGGGCCAGTCTCTGAGTGTGTGTGTGTGTGTGTGTGTGTGTGTCAACCTTACCGACCCACCAGTCCAGACATAAGGTGAATATTCTTCATTCAAAGCGCTGGAGTGATTGGACACGGTCAGTCTGTTTGGGAAGACATAATCCAATCTATGTTTGTAATGAAGTGTACTCTCTGAGGACTAACACCATGTGTCCGTTGTAGAACGCAGTGGCCAGGTGGCCAGCAGGTCAAGTGTTGGGCTGTACCTGCATGACTCTGAGAGTTTTCCAAGGCCAGGATTTATTCTGTTGTTCTACATGTCCACCTTTGGCTTGAGAGGTTCGGTGTAAAGATGCAGTCAACTCACGATTCAGTACAATAAATGCTACGGGGGTTAACAGTTCTATTCACAACTTCTAACAAAGTTGGAATGAAAACAGACTATATGAAGGCAATATTTATTCTTACTTAGGCCCAAAATGTACAAAAACTGCATTTTCAAGTTACATTAGTGTTGAAACAATTAGTCGATAAATCAGTTAGTTGACTGAGAGGAAACCATGGACAACCACTTTGATTATAAATGAATGGATGACCATGTGCTTGTTGTCTCAAGGTGTTTCGTTCACCAATTAACCAAGTTTTTGTTGTCCTCTGATTGGATAATTTACCCAGCATCTATACCTAATGAAGGTTGTTAAGTCTGAAATGCCGTAAATAAATATACCACCAATAAATGAGACAGTGTGCAGGAGTTTTTCACTATAATTCAAGATAATTAATTAATCATTTATCAAGGAAAATTGGCAATGATTCACTAGTCTTAGCCTGTCATTTGTGAAGATTTGCTGCTGTTCTGTTAAAACTCACTGTAAATTCAATATCTTGGGGGTTTGGACTATTGGTCGCATTTTTTTCACAATTGCTACAGCATTCTTACCTTTATAAAATTGTATTTTATAGGTTTAGAGCAAAATTCAACTAATAGATTCCCTTAAAAATAAAACAACTTTAAAAGCAGATCTGTATTTACATAAAAATACACTGAAGAATAAAAGATGTCTTGGCGAGAATGTTGTCATAAAGGTAAACAACCAGGCCAAGTTAAACATCTTCATACAAAATGATTTAGATTTCAAGGGCATCTTTTAAGCCTATAAGCATGTTTTTCGAGCAGACGTTTGACAGTTCACAGTGTCAATGGGTGGCAATTCAGTGCGCCATGTGCATTTCATGTATGCAAACAAGAATGAGTACCTTTCAGGAGTCAGATTTTGTTCATTTTCATCCATATCCATCAAATCTTTCAGCCTCACAATGCACATGGTCAGATTTCTGTATTGCCATGTATTGTTAATGAACAAATTTATAGTTAGCTATAAAATACAACTTTCAATGATCAAACACAAACATTGCGTCCAAAGAATAATATATACATATCCAATAAAATGACATGCCTAGCTACACCAAGTGGATGAAAGGATTAGGAGAGGATGAACATACGAACAGACTTGATGGGTGTCTTTCTCTGGCAGCTACTTGGTGAACTTGTGATCAGGGTCAGTGATCACACACCTCTCGACTGTGCAGTTTTATGTCAGATGACAACTATACATTTGTCCGAATCTCTTCAGTCATCAGGGCCGTAGCTGCCTTTGAGGACACTGAGGTCACATCTGTGGTATTTATAATGGGAATTCTGGGTTTTAGCAACTTCGGGGAGTTGACTACTACAATTAAAATGTATACATGGTGGGTATTTTGCAAGCTAATTCCAGTATTTTCAGACTTGATATACTTAAATCTGACTTTGAATGAAGAACAAGGGCTGAGTTTCGATATTAGAATCATAATAAGCTGTATTGACCAGGTATGTGTACACATACAAGGGATACAAAGGGACTCCGGTGTTTCATTGCTCTCAGTGTACTTACACACAGTTCCAAGAACAATTTACAGGAATACACATACAGCTAAAAAGAAGGACAACAAAGCCGAACAAAGACAGGTAAAAGTAAACACAGAACTATTATGTACATAGAAGTAGGTGAAATAAATAGATGTGCCTATAACATTCAAGATTCCATCCAAATTTAGCATACATTTCAAATGAATTTCCAGAAAAATCAGCAAAAGAAAATGCGAATGAATGCCTGTTTCCATCCACTACTGTTGTGCGAATATTAGGAGCTGGATGCATGGAGCCGCTAATTCTCTAGTCAGGTGCCATTAAACCACTGCAGAAGATGAGGACACAACGAGATGGCGTCATTAAAAGAACGTCAGTCAGACCTCAAACGGTGGAAAACCACGTAGGAAACGTGATGGAACTATGACATTTCTGTCTGTATTAACTTGAGAAAGGTTACTGTCTCCTCATCGCTCCACGCAGATCTGATGTTTTTGTCTGCCGTTATTTTTTGTCCCTTCGGTGGACGTTTAAGTTACATGCTTCACATTCATCATTTATTCACCAAGTCTGTTTCCTTTGGATTTTGCCGCATTTTGCTTTTATTGATACACCAACTTTTACACCTCAGCCAGACGAAGAAACTTTTTTGCGACATTTCACTGAACTTTTTTTACGTGCAAATTTAACATGCGCATAAAGACAGATGAATGGAAACGCACTCAATGTTTCCATCCTTTTTTTCATCTAACAAAATGTATCAATCAGTGTTTATTCAAATACTTATCCTAAATATAATATAGTCTATTGTTAGAAATGTTTCCAGACAGTTTCTGTCAATAGTCCAACAAGTCTTCCAAATTAAATGACAAAACACATCGTTTGTAAATGCCCTCCAGAATGACACATATAAGCGTTTTCTGAACTGATGCCCTTATAGACAAGACAACATCATTCTGTCTTTCAAAATTGTTACGAATCACCTTTGCAAAAATAAAAGCGTTTTCTGATCTGACACCATTATAGTTTAGGTTTAGTTAGGATTAGGAAACTATCAGGGTCGTGGTTAAAAGAAAGCACGCTGCACGCTGCTGGTAGGAAATGGGAAGTGAACCACTGGTCTACGGGGGTCAGTGGTCAAGTTATACTCATGACCTCAGTATTTATGAAATCCTTGCTACAGCCCTGCTCCATTTCAGTGATCACTGAGCACAGGCTGCTGATCCAAGCTAAGTGTGGAAATTATCCCTGTGCTAATGTTGAAATTCAGTCCTTGTGGAGTAACAGGAGAGAGCTTTAACGAGGGAGGGGGCTCTTCCTAAAGAAAACAGATGAGAATAACAGACACAGAGGAGGACACTGGAGAGAGGGCTGCACAGAGATGGAGTAAAGGAAGAAA
This sequence comes from Macquaria australasica, assembly GCA_005408345.1. Lineage (NCBI taxonomy): Eukaryota > Metazoa > Chordata > Actinopteri > Centrarchiformes > Percichthyidae > Macquaria > Macquaria australasica. The sequence goes on from SEMN01000106.1 coordinate 790,412, forward strand.
GAGGAATGCGCTCAGAGGGACGGCAGGACGCCGACTGCGAGTTGTAATGTTGCTGTTGCTTTTCCTCTGCGTCACAGAGCACTTCATCATAGGTGGGTTTTTCTCCAGGTCCCCTCCCCTCCCATCCAGCCCCCATACCACCATCCCCATCCCCATCCCGTGTCCCTCTCTGCCTCCCGGGCCCCCCGCCGCAAGCCTGATCTATTGGTTTTCAGCAGCGATAAATCATGGGAATGGGGGCCGGCGATGATTAGGTTGCGGGGTGCAGAGAGAGAGGGAGAAGAGAAAAGAGGGGACGGATGGATTGGAGGAGGAGGAGGAGGAGGAGGGGTGAAGGTGGGCCCAGCAGCCTTGTGTACAGCAGACAGGTTACTGATGGTGTTTGTTTCTCTCAGGCCTGTACCTGTGCAGGGGGCAGATTCTCCTGGGTGTTACATAAAGGAGCTATGGGTCTGCCGGGGCCCGACGCAGCCTCGAGGACACATAAACTGAGCTGGAATTACCCAGGCGCAGAGATATATACGGGCACGGCAGCATTGCTTATTCTGGCCAAGCCCATTATATCAGCCCTGCTCCTGAGACGAAGAGGAGGAGGAGGAGGAGGAGGCGGCGGCGGGAGAAGCAGAGTGGGAGCGAGATGAGCCCTTGGGAGCAGAAAATGTAGATTAATACTGTTGCATATTTTACCACAATTAAAACTTCATTTGTCTAAATGTGTGGACTTTAGCCTCGTTTAAGCCTTGGTAGTTTTTTTAACAGGAGAAATTAAGAGATTGACCAGAAAACATTTACAGCTCACCGAGAATAAATACTTCAGTTACTGTTTTTGTTCTGTGAGATTTTAAAAATGGATAGTTACACCTTATTTTGCCCAACTCCTGGAAATTGAGCTCCCTGTCAATTATTGATACCCCCACCAAATCGGATTATATAAATACTGGGAGGAATGTTGATGAGATTTGTCTGGAACTTGAGCAAAACTTGAGTTTATTGCCTCATTGACAGAGATTTGCCAGTCAAGCACCCTTTAGCCTGTCACCTTTTCTCAGGTAACAAATCCCCCACAATGCACCCAGGCGCCATGTCTGGGGGCTGAGGAGTCGGAAAACACAAACACGAGCGGAGGATGATAATGAACAAGCTCGCGTGTGTGACTGAGAGCGGGATGTGCCACAACAAGCCCCCACCACCACCACCACATTGTACAACTCGGTTTTTACCGCTCGCCCATTTAATGGCTGTTCTCTGTTACTGTATGTTTCATCAGCGGCGCAGGGTGGCAGGTGGGAGGGATCCTGCCTTTGGAGGAGCGGAGTAGGGGCTTTGTTTGCTTTAGTTTACACGCTCGCTCGTTGTTTGTTGCATGTTGGTGCGCCAGCTCTCTGCCGTCAGCCCCGCTATCATCGAGGCTGACAGCTCCGCGGCCATGTTTTGAAGGGAGAGGAGGAATTAAAAGATAGAGATGGGTGGGAGGAAGGAAGAAAGGATCCAGGTGCCGTGCTTTAACCTCACCTGCCGAGATCTTACAAACTGATTTTTTGGTTTTTAGGATCTCTGGTTTGAGGTTCAGGGTGAGGCTATAGAAGGCACCTTTAGAGCTAATGTGGGCGATTCTCTCATTTTTCTTGGGTGCAGGAGGAGAGGAGGGGGGCCTGGGATTACAGAGATGATCCTGCCATTCATCCTAGCTCTAAACAGAGCCCCGTCTTCCCTCCTCAAACCCTGCTAATTCCCTTTTGATGAGGCGTGCTAAATAAATCCTATTTCCACGCCTTTATTCCCCACCGACTCCTGGAGCGTAGATCAGGGACGCAGATTTTAGGGGCTTCTGCCGCCGTTTGGGACCCACAATGGAGCCCGTCTGCATGGCGGCCCACTCCGTCCAGTTAGCCTCATTATGCTTTCACCCCAACACATGCCCAGTGGCCCACAGACACACACACAGACACACACACACACACACACACACACACACACACAAACAGTAGCAGACTGACACATTTACACATGTAGTTTCACACAAATACACCATGATGGCTTTGTGCAATTGCTAGGACAAATGCCGGACATCATGTCATGTACTTCAAATTTGTGGTTGGAGTGTAAGAGGATACTCCAGGTGACTGTGTGTGTGTGTGTGTGTGTGTGTGTGTGTACTGTACATCTCCCTCCTGTCCTGTCGGCCCTTCCACTCTCACATGCTGAGCCCCTGCGCTCGGCTATGACGCTAACAAGCTCCTCCGTCTCTCCTGCTCTGTCTACACCGGGGCCCTGTTATTAATGGGGACCAGCTGGGAGTGGTGAAGGTACATGCACAGCCAGACAAAGCCCCATATATAATCATAAAGTCATAACAAACGACCTGATGTAAATGAGGATGGGGGTGTTTTCGAGAGGGAGGCTAGGTTTGGAGAGAATAGGGCCACGGATGCTGGGGTAGCAGTAAATGGAGAATCGAGGTGTCATCTGACATCAAAATGGCCAGTGCCCTCTTGGCTGGCTGGCAAAGACAGGCCTACCCGACCTCTGACCTCCCCCTGGACACGGCAGACTTGGGGTCAAGCCTTGAGAGGCAGTGCTGAGTGCCTCTCCGATGGCTCAGTTCTCTGCTGATGGGGCAGTTAGTCTGAGAAGAATGCTGCCTCCGTACGTGTCCCAGAAAACAAAAGACAGCTTCCCTGATAGCCTGGCCTCTTTGACATATGCCACCACTATAACACATGCTTCAGGACCTGGCCCCGGCATGCAGAGTCTTGGAGAAATTTTTATTTCAAGATGAAACGATGAATATGATGTTACGTTACAAGCAGTGAGAATCCCGGCCTGCTCATCTGCAGTGTGTCTGCACTGGCGAGGCTTACCCAGACACATGCTTCCAATTAGCTGGGCTTCTTCATGTAAATGCTTCATAAATTATCCCCCCCTGCCACGGGATTAGGTGCTCGTAAAGAGAGTTAGCATCTCAATAAACAGCAAAGGTTGTGTATGGAGAGCAAATTAGAGAGACAGTGGGAGGGTAAAGAAAGTATAGTGGAAAAGAAGGAGGGAGGGTGATGCTGTGAGCTGGCAGTTAGGGTGGGGGGGTGAACCCTGAAGAGGTCAAACTGTCTTTGTAAAAACTGCAAGAGACTGTGCTCTATCAGGGCAATTTGAAAGGTGTCATGTTACAGAAAAGTATCTGCTGACGTCCAAACTCTTCATATTATTTAAAATTTTGGGCAGTTTTTGGGGCAGCGGGGTGACCTGCTGCCTGCTGGTCAAACACACCGACTTAGAAAAAGAAAAGGCCCAAAATTCCAATAATATTCTGACTTTAAATAAGCATGAATCATATTTATAATTTTATAATATTCAACTTTTAAGTCAACATGAACAAAAAGTCTTTAAAGTGCTCAGAAAACAATGGAAATTTGAACATTTACAATTCAATAACAACTGGGCAAATTCCATCTGCTGATGAAGATCATACAATAGGATTGAAAGCTCTGTAAAAAGCTACAAAATGGACCTTGTGGTGAGATTATTTTGTCAATATTCCAATAATGTTATGATAATCATTAATATTCCAAAATAATCTAGTAAACGTAGTTAGTGAAAATCTAATAATAATTAAATGATAATGAAGATGTATATTATTATTATTATTATTATTTTATATACAATAGCAATATATAAAAAGGTACATTACACATTTGAATGGGTAATATATGTAACATACAGTATTTGTAAAATATTGTATAAAACATATAATATCCAGCTCCATTTGCTGAAGAAGACTGTACAATGTAGTTGAAAGCTCAGAAAAGGTAGTAAGTGGACCTCTGAATTTATTATTTTGTATATATACTGTTCCCACGGGTCAAGAATACATTTCCATAATATTACATTATATAAGTGTATTGTAAACAGATGCATAACATTTGTGTATTCTATATATGTGTATTTAAGTTGTTTATATTCATAAATAAATTGTATACTTGCAAATGAATGAGTTCATTCTTTATAGGATTATTCAACTATATTAAATTGAGTATATAATAAAATCTTAATGTTCATAGTACAACAAATAAGTAGCATCTCAACTATTTAATTATTGATCAATGTCTTGATTAACTTTATGATTAGTTGATCATTTGTTTAGTCTATACAATGTCAGAAAATAACATCACTCCCAGAGCCCAAGGTGACATCTTCAAATTGACTGACAAACTGTTGAAAACCCCAAAGAGATTCGATTTACAATGATGGAAAAGCAGCAACTCCTCACGTGTTTGGCATTTTTTCTTAATAAATGACTTTAAAATGAGCAAATATATAAATTAGGAATCTGTCATTTTCAAGCTGAAGCAAAACTTCTCAATGCTCAGCCTAAGGCATACAACAATAATGAAAACAAAAGGACCCAACTGCCCACTTTGAGAAAATACTGACGCAGATCAACTCTCTCCTCATACAGACATGAGTCAAACCATGAATGCTGTGTACAACCACAACTTCTCCTAAATGGCACCGGCTGTGTGTGAAATACATGATGGGATAATTTGATAAAGCAGTGCGCCTCCATTCAATCCAACAGATAATAGCCTGGGAATTAGGCGAATTAGGCCGTTTGGTTCGTGCAAAGGTGTGGGGTGAGGGAAAGAGTTTTTTTAATTCTGCCAGTAACGTAAAGCGTCTGTAAACACGACGCACAAAGAGTCTTAACGCACTAAACCTCAGGCCACACTGGTCACACAATGGACTGTCATATTGAATTGGCCCGGAGCTGCTGGGAAAGAGGCTGTTTAAGAAGACGCAGGGTGGGAGTTAAGCTGAGAGAGAGCCCAGCGTGACAGACACTTGTCCATGTAACAGCTCTGCAGAAACTCACACCGGGCTCTCAACAACACTCTGCTTTACTGTCGATCACCAAGACACTCAGCAACACCGGCTGTCACCTACACATGTAATATAAATGCAATCTCACTTTTTCTCTGTGATATATATCGACCATCTCAGAGGGGCAGACAGAGACTGACACACATGCGCACCCAGTCACACTCACTCACTTTTGAATACAGCACCATACAGACAGTCAATAACAGAATGGGGTGCGAGATTAAGCCTAAGCCCACCTTCTTTTCATGTGGCAGAGCAGCCGCTGCCCCGAGATCTGGCACCAGATGGCGCTGTGCCGGTCGGTGCCAGGAGATAATCGGGACAGATCGGGCCGCATTACTACCCATTATCTTCTAATTATTCTTGTGTGGAGCGCTGATCCTGCCGTTTGTGTAAGTGGATGGCACAGAGAGCCTGTCGCCCCCGGCAGCACGAAAATCCTCCCCACTTCCCTCACCCCCTCTGGGGATGGAAGGAGAGATCAGCCGGGGGAGGGAAGGAGGGAGAAGAGGGAAGGAGGAGTTGGTGGGTAAGGCAGCCAACCTGATAGAAGACAGATACGTCTTTGTGAAACATAACATAACACGCAATTTTCATAGTGACACACCAATGATGTCAGACTGAGGAGATCCCGCTGACCTTTGACCTCTGTGTTGGTGTCACATGAAGCAACATCTTGTTCCTCGACAAAACCAGAGCGAGAGCAGCATCTTTCTCCTCTGATGACTCTATAAAAGTGTGATAAGGATACAGTTCAAGTCTCCCAGGCTCCATTTGTACAGTGCTTGTGTGGAAACAGGCCCCAACCCCCCCTACCCCAAAGGATAGCGCTAACTGCGCAGAGGCATATGGCTTACCATGTGCTAGGTCCCACGTGCACACTCTTAAGCGCGATTCTACCCAGAACATCTTCGCTTAATTATCAGCATTTTGTTCAGCATCCTCCTATTTTGCATATTAATATCTGTCAGCTCAGTATGTAATATGAGGAGATGAAGGCTTAGGCTACGCTAAAACACCACCATAAACGCAGGCTTCACTGAGCAAGAATCTACATGTTCAGCCGCATCAACTCCCGAGGGGTGCAGAGTCCAAGATGATGTGTGTGTTTTCAGTACCTTTTAACCAGGTCTCAAGTGTGCACGTATGCATATATGTTTGTAAAGTGTCAAAATCTGGAGGCGACGTACGAGCTCTGTGTGTGTTTTATTTGTGAGCGTGTACCCGTCGCTGCGCCCACCGGTATACACGCTCATATGTGCTCACACACGTGTGCCCATGGCGTGTGGTAACCAGCCTTCCGACTGACATGTAATAAAACACGGCATTGTTGATCAATCTCGCCAGCCCACAGGCCGCACAGCGAGGGCATGTACATGCAAATGAGAATAGCTAAATGCCACTGAGGGGGCGGGAGGGGGAGGCAATCACTTCAGCTGACAAACTACGCAGGAAGGGGGGATGCAGTTGGAAGGAGGGAGGGGGGAGATCTGATATCTAGAGGGAAATTTTTAATGCAAGGTGATCCAAGAGAAATAAAGACAGCGGGCTTAATTACAGGAGGCGCTGCGAGAAATGAGTTTATCTGCACCGCAGTTTAAAAGCACAGGTTAAAGAGAACCATCATAACATCTACTGTGCTGATCATTTTGCTTGATGAAAAAAAAACAGTTCAGCGTGCGTTTCTGTGTGTGTGGCAGCAAGAGAAAGCCACAGAGCTGTGATTAAAATGTAAGAGAGGCTGCAGCTAAAACCCCAAACCATTCTCCACCAAGCTGGGGTCAGGTCAACTGATCTGGGGGCCACTTGGGCAAATCCCAAACACAAACACGGCAGAAGAAAAGGCACAGAAAGCGTGAGGAGGCTTGTGGTAAAAAGACTGATAGAACGCGTCCATGGGAAGATGAACAGCCAGGGAGATCATGAAGGGAGAGCTGATTAACTGGCTTTTAGATCTCTGGGAAATATCCGAAGGATTGTGCCTCTAGCTCCACAAATCCTGACCCTTAACGCTGAATCTATCAACCCTGGGAGCCTCTGTGCAACAATGAGAAGTCTATAAGCTGTTCCAAGCTGCTCCATTGATGGTTCATTAAGCCACAATGAGGACAGATAACTACTGCATTGCTGTATTGGTGGCTTTCGCTTTACGCTCAGAAAGAGCTTTTAGCTTACGTCACCCCAGCTTTGAAGCAGGGGGCATTCCCCTTATGCTAAGCCAAGGTGGCACATTCAAAAGGCAAGAGGCAAAGACTGAGGCAGGTGTTTTTCTTCTCACACATGTGGCTACTGCATTGCATGTTCTCACTGTCAAACATGCTACCATCAATCCATTTTTATCTCCCTATGATGATGAAATGGCTGGACGACATCAAGAGGAGAGGGGAAGGAGGGAAGCTGGATATTAAAGCTCGAGCCTGGGGCTTCATCCCGCTTCAGAGGGCCCTTCCCTGATCAAAGATGGAGCAGCAGGTCAAAGATCACAGAGCAGCTGGGTGGAATACTGCATAGAGAGAGAGATTGTCCTGTAAATGAAGGCTGCAGGTTTGATCCCTGTAGTAGCCGACATGCCAGCACCTGTTAACGACTGTTGTTGAAGTGTCCCTGACATGACAAACCCACAATCCCCAGTGTCGTTGAGTCGTCTAACCGTCGCTGTAGTTTTGGTGATGTGTTTGGCACTGTTGGCTCTTGTCGGCCCTTGTTAGCATCTCTAACTGAATTGGTGTTGGAGGCAATGGGTGACCCCGTGTGCAGGTATTTGCAGCTAAAATGCGCCACAATCCCAAAGTGAAAATGTTCCAACTGTCACTCAATTTCAACGACACGCTGTTTTCTTTAAAGAGTAACTACACCCTCAAATTCTGCTAGAACCCTCTCTCCCAGCATATTTAAAAAATATGAGTGAGGGAGCAACAACTGTAGGAGGCGTGGTCTCATGGCTAAGCAGTGTGTGGGTCAGGAGACATGGGGGAGACTGACTGACACTGATTAGAGTATTTTTTTATATAAATTTCATGACGTAGACAGGTCCCAACTGGAACAGCATGGGTCTTGCAGGTTCAGGGCTGATTTAAAACAGTAGATGGTGTGTTGATCCATTTTCAACCCATGAAATGTTTATACATTTGGTAAGAAATGTCAATATTAACACCAGCATTGATGTGTTTCATCACATTACAGTCATATCATTTACTTTACAGCTCAAAAAAAAAAAAATGTTCAAGTGTGCAGCCCCCTTTTTAAGGGTGGATGATTGGCAAGTTGCATTGCTGCAACATAACAGAAGAAAAAGTCAGAGCATTTGAGTTTTGCAAAGCAAAGCTGAAAAAATCCAATGACGATTGATGATTTGGCTTGCCATCTGCAATTAATTACACTTGTAAATGTCTGTACAAACACAGAGAGCTCTCGGACTGGCTGTTCAGCTCAGTTAATCACTGACTTCACCCATGTAGTTCGGCTTCTCCTTATTTTCTGCCTCTGCCTTTTCCTTTATTCCACAAGCTGAAGACAGCAGGCTGACATCGCAAGAGTAAAGTTAAGCAAAACTGCAGTGCCAGGTGCAACTTTTTTAAAATGAGGTATTTCTCAATTTGCAGTGGTGTGAAAATGGTTGTCACGTTTGTTTTGTTTATCTCTGAAGTGCCGATTACTTTGCAGTTATTTCCTCTCATGTAGGATCAGAACATACATGCATGTCGGCAGTCAGATGGCCACCAGCAGCTTCAAGTGCAACTTTTAACTTTAAACACGAGGTGATGTGAGCCAATGCATTCGTTTGTCTTTGTTGGTACTAGCTCTTTAAGGTTGGCTTGGTGTGTCAGGGTCTTTAACTGCCCCTGAGCAAGGCGCTACATCCTCTACCTGCTCACACACTCCTGAGTTGGGCTGGGTATCCAACCTCAACAGTATTTTGGTATCGAACAAAATGTGTTTGTGGCACCCAGTATCAAAAACTGTCAAGTACAGAAAGCATCAAATGCTCAGTCAGGTTTGTAATCTTGTTTACTTATTCTTTGAACAGATAGTTCTAGATTTAAATAATACTTTTGCCAATTTTTGACTATTTCTTAAGGCAAACGTTCTTCTATGGCTGCTTGTGTTTAGACAACAATTAACATCTAAGAACTTTGGATGCTTTTTGTTTCTCAAACTAAGGTGTCATAAACCACATTCCTATGGTATTTGTACCCATATGTATCAGAATTAGTATAGAAAACTTTCAAACGAACCCTGCTCTTAAGGCTCTCTACAGCACACTGAAATGCAAAAGTAAGCTTTTCCAATGTGTACGTGCCCTTATCAAACATTACACACTCCACTCTTCGATTCCAAGGCCTCGACCTGACACCACACAAAGACACACTGTCATCCGCCAGACACCTGTGTGTTCGCCTTCAGCAGAGGAGGTCGACCTTCCCATGAGGCTTTGTGTTCACTCTTAAGATCGGGGTTCACTGGGAGCGGCAGGGTCCACCTCGCAACAAGAAGTCACAGCTTTTTTTTTTCCAGCCTGAGTGTCAATCAGTGGCGAGTCACGACCCGTGTGACAGTAATCAAAGCGAATAGAAGAGAGAGCCAGGTGGTAATTGTGTATTATTCAACTTACAGGGAGCATGCCACGCTGCTTTAGCCTGTTGATCGCTTATGTATAATTTAACGCAATCTGTGCATGTATTATAAATGATCAGGGTTTGCGAAGTGGCAAATAGAGTGCAATTAATGTCTCGGAGCTCAGAGCATGCAGATTGACTGTCTTTAGCCTATTTTTTCATTGCTCATTTCTCTCCTTTCGTCCTTTTTATCTCCCCCTTCTCTTTCACTTCCCTCTTTCTCTCCCCTGTTCCCCAACCTCTGCTGTCTCCCTCTTTCTCTGGGAGTCAACTTTATAAAGGAGTATGAGTGAGAGTGAGTGAGTGAGCACTCTGGAGGCAGTCAATACCTTATCAACTCCTGCCGAACGCTGACACCTTGACGTCCTTGACAGCAAATTATTACTTTTTCATGACGCAACCAGGTGCAATTACAGCAACATCTTTGCGCTGTATCCTGCTGCTCCTGCAACTGTCAAAAGGCGTTCCTGGTGGGATCCTGGAGGAGCTGAGACATCAGTCTCTCAGTCCCTCCCAGATCTCTGCAAAGACAGACTGACAGACAGGAGCGAGGTAGGGGGACGGAGTGCAAAGAGAAAATAGAGGGAGCCATTCAAACATGCCCAAAGATTCAGTAAATAGTTGCATTCTACTCAAATTCCTTTTCGGGGAACACTAAGACGTTTGTTTAGAGGGCTGTTGACTGACAGTGAGAATGTGGCAGAGTTTTGTTGTTGTTGTTCGCTAGATGCAGGTAGAGAGCTAGCTGCTGCTGCTCCTGCTAGCAGCCCGGTAAACAACCGTGTTTGTAATGTCATCACACGCTCCCCGCTCTCCTCGCTTCACACTGTAAACCCTGTAGGCTTGATTATAAAGTTTAACCACACTTTTAACGCGCAACAACACTGAGGAAAAAACACACCAGGTAAACCTCAATTAAGACTTCAGAGTGTCACTTTCTCCCCGTAGCGCAGCAGCAGAAGAAGAGAACACAAAGAGCCCACAAGCCTGTGATGCCACCCCTGTGAATATGGGGATGCTGGGTGGTGGGGGAGAAACTTTGCCATCCTAGAGGTGGATGTTGCCTCATGTCTCTTTGTGTGTTTGGTGTGTCCCCTGGTTGGGAGCAGAGGGGGGAGACATGTGGGTGGCAGTGGCAATAGCGTGTGTGTGTGTGTGTGTGTGTCTGTGTGTGTTTGTTGCTATATATGTGTGTCATCGAGAAGAAGGACAGGTAAGAGGAACAGAACAAACCGTGAACGTGCTACAGAGACACCTGAGAGTCTCGACTTTCATCTCAAGACTCATCATCCACTGATCCTCACCCCTCTTCCTTCCTTCCTCCCCCCACTCAGCCAATTTCCTCAGTTTCCCTTTAACACTCCATGTGCCTCGCAGATAGTTTTTTTTAAAACACACACACACACACACATCTGACTTATGTAGGTAATGACACCTCAGTGAGCTATTGGTTTTCCTCGGCCCTCTGTGTGTTTTTTCTCTCCTCCTGTCACCCTCCCTCCCTTCCTCCCCCCCATCTCTCTTCAAGCACTGCCTTCTCTCTCCTTTACTCCCTCAGGCCTCCCCCCCTCCACCCTCCTCCTTTTTCCTGTGGTGTCAGACACAGATTTATTCTGCCTGTGATGCGTGTAGAGCAGAGGAGTGTGAGTGAGCGGGGAAGGGGGGGCAGGGTCAAGGGGGGGGTGTGTGTGTGTGTACAATAAGAGATAAGATCATGGCTCCCCAGGGGCTTGTTTGGCCCTGTACCCGATCCATCAAACGCCGGCTCCAAGTGCCAAGGTCAACTCTAATGAGCATTTTCTGGGGTCTTATTCTACACGCTGAACACCACCACCACCACCAACACACACACACACACACACACACACACTCTAAACACACCTTGGACATACCTGCTTAGCTGTAGGATGGATGGTTGTGACAGGAGATATAACATGCTTGCATGCATCCCAACAGGTATTTTACCCAGAAATCAGACATCTCTGCAGGAGAGCAGGTGGTGCTCAACAAAACCAGCCAGGGTGAGTGATCCATGTCAGGTGTGAACTGTGGCAGGTGTGGGGACGAGTTTCCAACCTCAATATTTTTTTGAGTACCGACCAAAATGTGTCCGCAGTATCGAGTATCAGAAACCGCCAAGTATCGGAAGCTGGATGACTGGTCACACTCTAAGTCTAAGTCTTTCATCAGATATTTCCTAAATCAGAACTTCGCTTTTTTTTTTTTTTTTAATTCAGGCAAAGTTCTTGTGTTAAGACATCATTAAATAACCCTTTAACATCCAATTTCCTCATAAAATGTTTTATGGTTGGAAAAATCATCTTATTACACACTGGCACTGTCATATGTAGCTCTGTATCAATTCTTCGTTGAAGTTATGTGATGTTTACACTGAATTAATTATTCAAACCCAAGACGCATAATTTTTTACATATTTCCTCAAAATTCACCCTGACAAATTTAGGGCTTTTGGAAACTTTGGCATTGTTACTATAACTTACAGCAGGGGTTTTCAAAGTCTGAGACCGTGGGCCTCCCTTCAGACAAAGCTCAGAAAAAGGTGACCCCCCTCACCCCCACTTGCTTAGTTTCGCTTAATTCCTGGATGCCTATGGGACCATGATTATGTTATTTGATCCCATAGACGCTCAACAATTGAGCCAAGATAGCCTAATATTGCTGTTTGACACAACTTCAGACTACAGCAAATACATAAAAGAAGGTCTGTTCTGAGGCATTTATTAGTTTCTGACTCTGGGAAAAACAATACAATTTCTCCCCAAACTACTGTATCTCTGAACTATCTCTAACCAAATCACACACATTTAGGCAATTCTATGTGATCTCCTTTTGATAACTAATGTCATAACTAATGTAATGTTTTTTCACTTCCAATCACTGAGCCTCCCCTGAAACTGTTTGGAGTCCCCTGGGGACCTCTGACTTACAGTGATGCGTTTAGAATTCTTAGCAAAATTAAAAAAGGGATTTATAAAGAAACATTTTCCTCAAACTAAGGTATTGGTACCAAAACTCAGGTATCATAACTCGGGTAACTTCAGATAATACCCAGCCCTAGGCAGGTCATCTCATCTGCTGTGAGTTTTCAGGTGTGACACCCGGAAAAACCTTCACACCAGCTCGCCCAGCTGTTTCCCCTGCTTTCTGCATCACCAGGTTGGGCGGCGCACTTGGACAAAAATGGGCCACAGCGGCAGGTAGGTGGGCTTTTAGTAGAAAGAGTCCCTCATCATCCCCTCATCACACACTGATCTGCCAAAAGTTGTTAAGGTTTGAAGGCTCGTGGAGCGTGGGTGTGCGCCGGAGCATGTGGAGCATACTAATGAAGCAATAAAAGTCACGGCGGGAGGGGTGAGGGGGGGGGGGGGGGTGAAGGCATGTTGGAGGGGAAGGTAGTGGCGAGTGGAGGATTGGGAGCCGCTGACAGGAGGTGTGATAATTGAGATGTTGCGACCCCACATATTACCTGCATATTGGCCAAATTAGGAAGCAGGTAGTTTAAGGCCAGAACGGAACGCTGGAGGCCCCCTGCCATGAGCCACGCAGTTTGTGTGTGTGTGTGTATGAGTGAGTGTGTGTGTATATGTGTGACAAAACTAGAACAAGGCCTGACATTTTTTTCAGTAACAACTGCTCAGTTAGGTGTAGGAGCAAAAAAACATGTGAATTAAAAAATGCACCTAGAAACATTTCGACTGTGTGTTGTAGAGATGGAAATACAATTTACAGTAAAGTACTCAAAATAAATTGTCTCATAATTTGCATAATTATGCATACAACAGATTTAAGGATTACAATTTTTGAATGTAAAATTCAACACAGAGAACAGGGCTGGGAAAAATCAATATCACCATCTCTATAAGAACACACATATGGAAACTGTATAGAAAAATCACATATAAAGTGATCAAACTGTTGTTCAATGCCATGAACTGCTTTGCATCACATCAAACAAACTCACAATGTCATGATATCACCATATCATTACAGCACCATTCCACTCAAACTTGTTTCAGGATTATTTCAGTTTTCTGACATTTTGTCACTAAAAAATAACAGATTTATCAACAAAAAAAAAATAAAAATCAACAGATTAATTGATAATGACAACAATTGTTAGTCGCAGCCCTAAAGAGGAGCCAAGGCTGGAGAAGGACACTACAACAGTTTTCTGCAGCACATCTCAAACATCGGCTTCATTACTCTTGCATAATTGTGCTTATGCGTGTGTGGGCGTGTGTGTGTCCTGAGTGACACTCGCGATGTGATTCATGGACGTTAGCGCGGCCTCTTCAACTCCCCCACTTCCCCAAATGGAGAGAGAAGGCCAAGGGCCCGGCACGCCTCGGTCTCCCCCGGCCGGGTAGAGGGTAGGGGATTCGAACCTGGACCCACTTTGGAGGTACAGGAGCTGGAGGGGAAATCTCCACACTATCCACCAGCTTGTGTGTGTCTCCCTGTGGCAGCTGCACAGGACCCCCCGCCCAATGTGAGCCTACCAATACACCATCACTCAGGGGGGGTCTACCTGACAGGTTAACATTGAACTATGACACCTTGCGTGGGGAAAACGTCTCCGACTGTTATCTAGCACTGGTCTGGCTGCGGGAATGCACCATTCACCGGTTCCAGTTTCTCTAATGTAAGAATTGGCTACTTTTCTCTGTTTTATATCATAGTGAATTGAATATCTTTTTTTTTGTTTTTGTAAATAAAATGTACTAGTTAAAGAAGCCATCTTGGGCTGCGTAAACTTTTGATGGGCATTTGTCCACAGTCTCACACTTCATGGAATAAAGGATTAAAAAAAACATTTGATAGATTGATCAGTAATAAACATAACTGCTACCTGAAGCACTATTCTCAAGTACTAAAAGCTAGCATTGGATGCTAGGTCAGATTCTTATTCTTGTTTACTTATATGTTACTTATTGTTTATTAGATATTACATGATCAAAATCATAGTTAGCTAACGTTAGCTTTGGCCCCAGTTACTGACCGCATGCAGGAATCCAGAGAAGTCCCGCCCTCAACTGAAGGCTTACAAACCAAATGTGGACAAAGCTACTGGTGGCTAGCTAGCAGCTAAGAAGACACAGGTAAGTAAGACCACTTTTGTGTTACGGTCGAGGCACATTTCTCCTCTTTTGGTAAAGGCTAACCGCCTCCCCCCACCTTCTGCCCCTGCTCCAAGCTAACACATCCTGTGGCAGTCTATCCACCGAACGCACAAAGAATTGATATCAAGCCTCTATCAAACTCCCGGTAAGACAGCAAACACATCCACCTCCAAACTGACAAAGTAACAAAGCGTTTTCATTACTGAAAATAGTAATTATGTGTTACTGCCAAACACTGTAACCAAACACTGTGCCAAACACAAGTAACTGTTGGAAAAATATTCATATTAGTGTTTTCTGATCTTGCACAGTTATGGTTAAGGTTTGGTTAGGTTCAGGCACAGAAACAACTTAGTTAGGGAACCTTCATCGTCAATGGTTGGGAGAAAAAATGTGCTCATCGTCAAAAGAAACCAATGATGACGAAATGATGATGAAAGAAAACAGAAAACAAACAGCGCCCCCCCCCTGTTTTGTGGCTGTATAAGTACGTCACACTACTTCCGCCTTAGCTCCTGACAGACAAAAATCATAATTCACACAGCTGCTAGAGGTCTTTGTCACTTAATTGTAAACATATGCTGTTTTAAAGCATTTGAGCATGTGGGATGATGGTCTTGTATTGCGAACAATTCAACTAATTGGCAATTAAAATAATAATCACTTGAATCCCTACTTAAAATACCTCCAAACAACAGATAAATAACAGATCCCCTCCATCTCATTCCTGATGGCTCTAATAGTCTTCTTGGTTTAGGCCCAAGGGGTCAAAGGTCAGCGAAAGTAGGGTTGGCCCTAGTTTGAAGGAGCTGGCTTTCCTCATGAGGGACGGTTATGATGGATGGCCGTAGGTCCTCGTCCTCCCCCCTGCTCACACCCCTCTCCATTGGCTCCTCACTCACCTCTCCGCCTCTTGGCACCATCCCTCCATCCCCTCTTATCCTCTGACCAGATGTGTTCGTTGAACTCTGTCAAGAATAATAAAACACTGGCTGCAAGGGGCATGCACGCCGGGCCGACAGCACGGGACGGGAGGGTGGGTGCATATTCAGATGCATGTGTGGACCCTGCAATTGTGAAATACACACACATTAGTCAAGAGAGCCAACTGAGGCATCTTAATTATTACAACTATTAATTAACTGTGGTCTTTGTGATGGTGTTTGGGAAGGTTTAGACGCTGATGCTAAACACATTCAAAAATCATCTGAATTACAATATACTGAAAGTGTTGGTCTTAGTTTGACCTTGCACATGAAGGATATTGAAAAGAGGCTGTCAAACTGCTGAGTGACCGATGGTGCTTTGTAGAGAACATAAAATAACCTCTTTAAAACCACTGAAAGTGCTAAACGTCACAAAACATGACCCCATCAGGACAGGAGTTTTATTAACGGATGAAGATATTTCAGAATCACGTGACCCTTTGGTTGCCACTTCGATCCAAACACTTTGTAGCACCATGAATGCAAATATTTACTAAGGTGTAAGTGGCCCCATGGGAATCCAAATGTGGGGAGTTAATGAGCTACACAAGATCTCCACCACCGAAAACTGTCAGGTAAGTGTGAATTAATAAGTAACTTGAATTAACCTGTGCTATTTTAGATCCACTTCCGAAGTATATGGACTTGTTCAATTCTAACAAATCTTTTTTTTCCCCCAAATGTTAATCTTCCCTGTCCCTTTTTTAATTGGCAAAGAGCCACATACAAAACATCCAGGTAGTAAATAGACTTCGACACTGATGGCGACGGAGCTGCCATGCAAGGTGCAGGCCTCCATCGAGAGCAACTTAGGCTTCAGTGTCTTGCCCAAGGACACTTCAACATGTGGACAGGAAGAGCCAGGTATCGAATCGTCAACCCTGGGATCAATGGATGACCCACTCTTCCTCCTGAGCCATAGCTGCTTCAGTAGTCATTTTGCTAAGTAACAGCCAAGTAGGTAAGTGGATAGCTGAACACCTCATTCTAAAACCACGGGCAGTAATCTGCTGCTACAACAGCCTCCAATCCACTGGTTTCAGGCTTCCCACCAGATTTTGGGACCTGGCCGCAGGGATTTGTTCCCTCAAGAGCATTAGTGAGGTCCAACACTGATGTTGGGCAATGAGGCCTGGCTCACAGTTGGCGGTCAGGGCTCTGTACAGGCCAGTCAAGTTCTTCCACGCCTAACTGGGAAAACCATTTCTTTATGGATCTGGTTTTTCATGGTGAAACAGGAAAGAGTCTGTTGCCACAGAGTTGGAAGAACACTATTGCCTTAGATATCATTGTATGCTGTAGCCTTAAGAGTTCTCTTCACTCTTCACTGGAGCTAAGGGGCCTAAACCATGAAAAACACAGCACGTACTTTTTACATGGTATCATGTAAAGCTCCTAAAGAATGAAACAATGGCATTGCACTACCATAATCATTCTTCAAAACACGTAGAAAGTTAAGGTGTTTCTAAGTAAGATTTCTCCTTTGACATTTCTGATATAAATGCTCTAATAAATAACAGCAACAGGTTTCCTGCCCAGTTCAAATCAACAAAAAAATAAGAGAGAGGATACAAATTCAAGAAAGGATTCAAAAGTTGGATTCAGATATAATAAACTACTACCACACCCAAACCTGCTTTGTCTTTATTTTTGCTTTATACTCCATTTGCACTTTAGCATCAATTATTTTCATATTCACCAACATTCAGCAGATGCATCTTTAAGGACCACAGTCACGTGGACACAAACCAGATTATACAGTCGCCTCACTGTGACATTTGGTCTCATGGAGAGAGAAGTTTTATGATTCACTGTTTCCTCTGGTCGTGTGAGTCTCGGTCGCCAGAGGGGCACGAAAAATGTCAAATATTGCTCATCCTGTTTTGAAAGGCTGGCGTCTGCGGCAAGAACCCCCAAGTCTGATGATGGAGGATGAAGAAAAGGGGAAAGATGAAGAAGAGGGAGAGACTGTTTCTTGCTCTGATGTTGCTGCTCAGGAAGCCCTCCTGGGACAGAATCAAAACCTGCCTCTCCTGAAACCCTCTCACCACGGGCGACGGTGACCACTCCACCCCCCCCCCCAAAAGAGCCGCCAGATGAGAGTGAGGACATGGAGGGATGACGAGGACAGAGGTGGGGCGAGCACATTGATGGCTAGAGTGATGATTTCCTTCACACACACACACACACACAGACACAAATGCCCCCACTCATCCACCCACCTCCACGTAGCCCTGGCCCTGCAGGCAACACACACACACACACTTTCTACCTCACACACACACACACACACCATGGTTAGGCCTCCAATTAAATCAAAAGTGGTTTGTTTTTATTGGTCTTTTGCGCTGACAAGTGGGCTATCATTCTGACGGCTCTACCTGTCAGTGAGCAGCTGAAAATCCTCCGTTGACAATGCCCAATGCTTCCAATTAGGGGAGAATCAGACTCCTGGCGCGCTAGCCATCTTTCCACCCTCCCCCCCAGGCCCACCTTCCCTCCCTCTTTTCCTCTGCTCTGGCTCCCCAATCCTCCACCACTCTCTCTCTCTCTCTCTCTCTACACCTTTCCCTCTCACTCTTGCTCTCCTCCGTAATATCTCCCTCCTCCTTCGTCCTATACCTCTCCTCCTCCTTTCCTCTTTCTCTCCTTGGAGAAGAGGGTCTGTCTCCGCTGCAAATTACCGACACAAAACGAAGGTGGTGGCGGCGCTGGCGCTGGGAGCTGCCGGTCCAGGGCCCTGTCAGCATTAATGAGACGATGAAGGTTTATTTCGCCCGCATGCATGTGCTAAATTCTTTCTTGTGTGACAGCTGACTGGGAAATGTGAGTGTTAACCTTATAAAAGATTCAGCGGGTTCTCATTATTTTCTGTCAACTCCAGTACCTGATGGCGTTAAGGTGCATCATTTGCATCGCTGACTGGTCCGGGGTGCAGCACCAGCTCCAGAGCAAGCGCCTTTTTCTTTTCTTTTTTTTTTCTCTCCCTGCCTTTTTTTTTTTTAATGCTGTTTGTTTGTTGAGAGGAGTCATCTTTTTACATATATCCACCCTCGAAAGACATGCTTTCCTCGATGTTCCAAAACGACAGAGATGCCAAAGTTTATTCAAAGGAGACACACGTTTTTACAAAACATATCTAGATATATATTTAACACACCTGCTCAATCGAGCAAGTAAATAAAATGTTTTCTCTTTATTTTTTCCCCACAAAAACCCGGGAAGCTGAGGAGGCCCAGCAGGCAGTATTAGTAGTAAAGCTTATAGACAGGATTCCAATAATATAGAGGGGGAAAAAAACAACCTAAAAACAAAATAAAGCACATTTCCACAGATTATTAACACTGACAGGTAGACTACTATGAAACTGCACTAGGTGCCAGTTAATCTGTTTTAGGCTTTATATTATTGATATTTCAGTAAATATTCAAAGACTAGCCTGATCAGAATCAAATATTAACATCAATATTGATTTAAATACATGGAGTTAAATTAAATTGTACAGCTGTCAGCCCAGCCAGAGGAAAAACAGTCTTCACTGAAATGGCCCATGGGTGCCAACTTTGTTTTGGTAAAAATGTGAGTGGAAGGTGTGGGGCTGTTTAATTGTGGATCAATGATAGAGTTTTATTTAACCGACTGATGAAAACAGATGGATGGAGAGGTGAAGAGACAAGGCAGCAATTCACCTTTCACTGGCCCTTTCCTGGAAACATTCCTGTTTCCTCTCTTTAACATGGGTCAATAACATCCTCCCACAACATCAGTGAGTGTGTGTGTGTGTGTGTGTGTGTGTGTGTGTGTATGTGTGTTTGTGTGTGTATTTCAGTTGCACTGGCCCTCAAATTCAGACCACTTCCTGGGAAAAAAGAAAAAGAAGAAAAATCAAGCTTCACTTGACCAGAGGGACACTTGTCCAAAATCAGCAGCAGCATGAGCCAAATCATTACACTACACTACACTACACACACACACACACACACACACACACACACACAGCTACAGTCTAGCTGCCTAGCTGCACTGTTTTCTGCCAAATACATTTCTCAGGTTTTAAAGGATTTATAAACTTTACCTGAAGCCTATATTGTTCAATTTAAGTGCACAAAACATTTTAATTGAATACACCTGTACACTGAGTCTATTAGGGCTAAAACAATTATTTGTTTAAATCAAAATTTTGACAACTCACCTAAACATTTAAGTCATTTAACAAGCAAAAATGTTTTACACCGCCATCAAACAGTTTCTCCAGTGTGAGGTTTTGCACTCACATTCACTGTAAATTTAATTATATTTGAATATTTGGGTTTTGGACTGTTTGGACAATTTGAAGACTTGTGGTGGATTTTAGACTTTTTTCCTTCACTTTTCTTACATTTTTAAGACAAAGCGATTATCGAAAAAATAATCGACAAAATAGGTAATAATGAAAATAATCCTTATTTGCAGCCATAGTCTATATAATAAAAAATAATCACTATTTCCCAAATCTGGTAAGTAAGCATTCTATGTTATGGGTTTTTTTTGTTGTTGTTTTTTTGGGAAATCCTTCAAAATGAATAATGATTTTATTTTATTTTTCAACTAGTTGGTTTGTCTGTAACAGAGATGCAAACCCATTTAATCTCCCACGTTTGACATAAAATTGTGGGTAAAATAAAGAGAGAAACTCAAAGCAGTTTGGGTTACAAAGAGTTAAAATTAAAATCAAATAAATAAGGACTCTAAATAATGAAATGAAATGAAAGCTTCTCTATAAGTTTCACAGGCCGTATGATAATCACAGAGAGGAAGAAGTCAGTTTAATGAGCTTATGATTTATTTACTACAACATGACTGGAGCCAGTGGACATGCCGCACAGTGAGGATGAAGAGAAGAAGACAAAAAAAAAAAAACACTCCGGGAGAAAGCATCAAACCGCAGCTCCTTTTCATGCACCAGCAGAGGAGAAAGAAACCGCTAAGTCAGGGTGGGTGTGTGTTGCCTTATATCTGTGTTGTCCCCGCCTCATATGTGACAGCTTGCAGCCGTGATGGGACCCCATGGGAGCGGGGAGCGGATTCACTAACCTGCCGGTGTCTGAGACCGACGCGCGCCTCCAATCTGGTGGTCACATGGGGTGGAGGAGGAGGAGGAGGAGGAGGAGGAAGAGGAAGGGGGGGTGGCTGTGGGGGTGTAGATGATGATGAGAAAGGGGTTAGTTAGATTATTAGGGGCTGTCGGGGCCGTCGCGCGGGGCAAACTGTTGTGCAGGATGGAGCTGAAAGTGCACACACAATGGTATTTCACGCATGTTAAGGTGAAAAGTGCGCACAATGGCACTTCACGCCTCTTGAAGTTTTGCGTCACGCTGCTCGGACTATTGTAGACAATTACCAGAGACTATTAAATCGTTCTTATGCTCTGAATCATGACTGTTCAACGACGAGACATTGCTCGTGCTCAAAAACAAAAAACATTTTTATTATATTTCCATCCTCAAATGTTTCTATTTGAAAGGCAACATTAAAAAAAATTCTTGTTAAGGTGGCCGTGGATGCAAAGATTGTTTTGGGATTTTAAAATTGAGGTTTTCGTCTGAAGGCGAAATGTCGAACAACTAAAATTAAAATTTCCAAATTGCAAAACAATTACAGGCCTTTAACAAATTAAAATCATTTTAAACAATAAAAACACCACCACCCAGCAAGAGAAAATAATAATAATAATAATAATAATAATAATAATAATTTTATTTTGCTTTGTCAATGGGTTTAGCAATATCAAAACATTTGCACCTAAACAATGTTAAATCTGATAATCCGTTAAATAAATAATGAAAATTAAAAATAAAATGAGTGCTGATAATAAAAAGTAAAATGTTGAGGGGAAATCTGTAAATAGAGGAGCTGTGCAGGTGGGAAACAAATCCAGTCAGAGACAGGGAGTCGAGAAGAAAAACACCGAGCCGCTCCACATAATAACCCCATTATAAGCCTCATCAATGATGTAATGAAAGCAAACAGTGTGAAAATTGCCTGTAAACAGTTGGATCTGAGTCTCCTGATGAATTCAGTGTCTCTTTTATCAAAGTGAGGATGAGCCAGGGAGGAGAGGAGAGGGTGGGAGGGAGGGTGGGAGGCAGAGTGAGTGGGCGTGTAGGGAGGTCCACTTCCAGCTCCCCTCAGCCAATGAAGGCTTGTCACAGGGGACTCACGTGGACGAGGCGCTCTTAAAACCTAGCTCCTGACTTTTCCTCAAGTTCAATTTTTTGGGATTCCCTCCCACCCCCATCACATCTCGTCCTTTTACTTGCCAGTTGTGACTATTTAACCCAGTTTACCTCTCCTTTTTTCGCTTCTGCGGCGCGCATCGCACCGTCCCGAGTCTTCCGCTCCTTCCTCTTCTGCTGCTCTCTTTTCCTGCTGCAGCTCTCGGACTGCCCTCTCTCTCTCTCTCTCTCTCTCTCTCTCTCTCTCTGTCTCTCTCTCTCTCTCTCTCTCTTCGTGTTTTTACGGTTTTGTTGCTCTACTTAAAAGAATGCGAACAGTTTTCGTCTGCCGCCTGTGTGGCCACATGACGAGCTGCCCTCAACATTTCCCGGTCCTCTCTCAGGTCTGAAGCGCCTGTACCTGTCCATGGTGCTGAAACGCATTTTTACCCGAAGACACCGGTGCGCTGCTGCTGCTCTCAAATTTCCAGAAATAGTAATTATGTCTGCATCTTTTCGTGTTCTGCAGGTGAGATCATTTCTGCAATAACTGGTTCATCTTGCGGGTGAGGCTTGTGAACTCAGAACAGAAGGAGTTGGTCCTAAAGGAAGCAAAAAGAATCGATTACGACTCTCCCAAAAGAGACTACAGCGGCTGCATCGATTTCGGGAGGACTCGTCTTTCTAGACTTGACAAAAAACTAGAAAATCGGATGCATGGACGATTGTTATAACGCAACTTAGCCTGGAGATATTTTCTCTTTAAAGAACCAGTTGGGGAACTGGAAATAGCGGATGAATAATCTCCATTTGTAGCGAATCCAAAAAAAATTTCTTGGTGCGGGGAGGGGGGTTCTTTCTCCTCTGCTGGATCAACTGAGACTTAAACACCCCCCCCCCTCCCTCCCTAAAATAAAACTTGTCCTGAATACCAAATGGTAGTTTAGGAGGCCTCGATCAAGACAATGGAGGCGTCCGCCAACGGGTCCAGTTTTGGCATCGACTCGCTGCTGTCCCACAGGCCTGGAAGTCCGGTGTCCAAAGGGGACAGCCTGGTGGGGGAGTGCCGCTCGCCTCTGGAGTTCAGCCCGAGATCAGACGTGGAGAGCGGCTGCTCGTCGCCTCCATCGCCGAGGAGGGAGTGCGTGGAGGAGGTGGCCCAAAGGCAAGGTCACGGCGTCGGCCTGCCGCCGCACCTCCAGCACGCGCAGATATCGGCGGGGTCGCAGCAGAGGACCGTGACCTCGTCGTTCCTAATCAGAGATATTCTCGCGGACTGTAAGCCTCTGGCCGCCTGCGCGCCCTATTCCAGCAATGGACAGCCGACTCAGGAGGCGGGGAGGCTGGCCTCGAAGATAGCGGACGACTTTATGGAGAAAATCCACAGCAACTCGTCGTCAGACAGTGAATATAAAGGTAAGGATACACACCGGTCTGTCTGGAGTCACATGCAGGGAAGGAGCTGCTCTGCTTTGGAGATGAGATTGGAGGTGAAACTGATCTGGCCTTCTGCTTTCATACTGGACTTTTGGCTCCTGTAGAAAATTTTTACTTATTTTAAAAAGGCCATTTTAGTTGTATCTGGAGTAGCTCCTTCTTCCTTTTGAGTTCCATTTTTGTTTGTTGTTCAACTTCAGCTTGTCTGGTCTTGGTGCTTCTTTTTCTGTCTTTAAAACAATTCAAAACAAATTTTAATTTGGACAAACCTCATTAAATAGCCTAATTATTCAATAATGAATTAAATAAAAATAAAAGGGTCATAGAGGGGTCTGGAACAGAATTTGTGGCGCAATCTGGAAAGATAAATATGGCATGAAGTTGGAACAACAATAAATTAAATTTAAATGAAAGCCGAACCGCTATTCAAAATATAATCTAAGCATTTTGCAGCACCGGGTGATGATAAAAAAAAAATTAAAACCTAGGGAAATATAAATGTAATTAAAATAGGTCGTTTTTATTTTGAAGGTGTTTTAAGGCCTCTTCAGATTATTTTCTATAATAATAATAATAATAATAATATGTAGCTTTACTGTATGAAAATAATATTTGGTAACTCGGTTTTTTGAATAATTTGGGGGGGAAAGTGAAAAACTGAAACATCCAGTGATCTTTATCAATAAACTCACAGCACAGATCATTAGTAGCAGGCCACCGGGAGCCACCAAGGAGGAAAAATCGACCCGAACCTCTGCTGCTGCATCACGGTGGCGGAAACACGACATTTGTCCCTGCACGGTGACAGGCTAATTTATTAAGTTTTTACATTTAAAAATCAACGTGCATGCGCGGCGCGTTTCGAGCGTCGCATTAGCAGAATATCCAGAAAGCATCTGTTGATGTCAGGGAGGCAAGAATGGGAGAGATGACAGGGTCGCCTCCAGATAAATGCCATCAAGGGCCTCTCTGTTTCCAATCATGTCAGCCATAACAGACATGTCACCTCCATTGACAGTTTAATGAAGCAGTGCCTGGAAAGAAGACGACCGCTGTAGGCTACAAGTAAAAATACATAACTAAAAATTAATAGCCTACATCTGATTATTATTCAAATTATTAGTATTGTTATTATTATTTCAGTAGTTTTGGTTTTATTTTGCTTTATTCGCCTATACCCTCACGATGCTTTTCTTCCAAACTCACTTTTCCTGTGAGCTATTGATACGGCGTCACGTCATCAATTTGCTCAACAAATTCAGTGTGTGCGTGCGTGTGTCCGCGCGCTCGCGTGTGTCACAGCGTGGATGGAGATGCTCATCGACGCGCTGATTGATTGCAGAAGCCGCGGGGCCCACAGAGCGCCTGTACGGCAGCTTTGATTTCCACGAATCCGCCTCCTATAATATTTCAGGGATTTGATGCAATTTGTCCCCGGCGCTAATCAGATTTGTAACCGCGCAAGGCCGCCCGGCTCTTGATTTCCACTCATTTCCACGGTCCTGTGAAGTTTCTCCGGTCGCGGTTGAAAGGCTCGTCCTTCCCTTGTGGCTCAATTAGGCGGATTATTGTGCTTCTTGAGACGACTCAACTATTCAACTACCAAGATCTCTCGCCTCGCTCGCTTCTCCCCCCTTTTTTCTTTCCTTTCTGTTTTTTTTTTTTTTTCCAGAGAATTGACTGTATATCAATGCTCGCCCTGACATGACACCACACAGAAAAAGAACAAAGACTGCGGGTCTACTGACGGGAAAAAATATCAGATTGGAAGTGTGAATATTGGAAGAGCTTTTCATAACAATTTAAGACCAAATCAAATAGCTCCATATAGCCTATAGGCACTGTTTCTAGCGCCGTGCTTTTACACGCCACAGTCGAAATTGTTCCCCTCAACTGTAGC
This sequence comes from Macquaria australasica, assembly GCA_005408345.1. NCBI lineage: Eukaryota > Metazoa > Chordata > Actinopteri > Centrarchiformes > Percichthyidae > Macquaria > Macquaria australasica. Next base: position 815,564 of record SEMN01000106.1, read on the forward strand.
TATATAAAAAGTTGTAAAAGTCAGCAGGCTGGTAAAAATCTAATATATTTTCAACATTTTAACAATAAATGTTTGAAGCGTTTTTGTCATTTTCTTTCAAATTCGCATTAAGTAAATATTAGCCTATGCCTTTGATTCACTTGGTGTTCTTTAAATCGATTCAAAATACAATTCCCGGTTTTATTTTCTGTGCTTTTCCCCCACTTTTCTCACACTGACGTAAAACGTAATAAAATTACATTTAAAAACAAATTAAGCGCTATTTAGTTGAAAATGTGGGCTTAATCGCGTCTTTTGAGAGGGGGGGAGCAAGATTTGTTTTATTATTATGATAATATTAAATCTAGCTAATCAATCAACCAACTAGCCAATTAAGCCTTTATTTATAGCACATTTCAACCAAAGTGTTTCCAATTTAGACATTGGATGTTAGAATTCTATTTTGCTTTGATCCAACTGGTTTATTTCATATTTTACAGCTTTTTCTCCGGAATCAAATCCTTAATTAAAGTAAGCAGCTTCACACTAATGAAAAGCTACAGCGCCATATTGACCAGCTTGAATCTATTTCATATTTTAGTTTACACTGACATTTTCTGCGTCATATGATGCTGCTGCAGATGTATTTAAGCCTCCGTGTATCGAGGCTGCACGTCCACACAAAGATGGATGTAGTTTTATTAACAGTATGAGGCCTTGGCTCCGTTTTCACCTTCTTCTGTTCTTTTTGTCTCTTCTTCCTATCGGCGCTGTTTCTGTCCGCCAGTGAAAGAGGAAGGGGACAGGGAGATCTCCAGCAGTAGAGACAGCCCTCAGGTCCGGCTGAAGAAGCCCAGGAAGGCCCGGACGGCCTTTACGGACCATCAGCTGGCCCAGCTGGAGCGCAGCTTCGAGCGGCAGAAGTACCTGAGCGTCCAAGACCGCATGGAGCTGGCGGCCTCTCTCAACCTCACCGACACGCAGGTCAAGACCTGGTACCAGAACCGGAGGTAAAGACACTGCTGTTGCTACTTAAAGAGGGAGGAGGAGGGGGGATAATCTGGTTTCTCACGGCTGGCTCATGACTAGATGGACCAAGGGACGCCATGTTTTCCTTTCATCATCACCCTAAAGGTGGCACGAGTTCACTCCACTTAACTGAGTCACTGCCACTATAGTTCCTCAACTAACCATTAGATTAATTATTGATTAATCTGCCGATTTTTTCTCGATTAATCGTTTGGTCCATAAAATGTAAGGAATTACTGAAAACCCCATCACAGCTTCCTAGAGCCCAAGGAGTCTTAAAATGTTGTCTGACAACACCCAAAGAAATTCAGTTTAACTACCATATATGAGACATAAGAAAGCAAATACTTTAAGCAATAACGTGGCATTTTAACTTTTAACAATTGATTGATTAACAAAATAGTTTCTGATGATTTAATGTTCTGTCAATCAATTAGTCGATTAACTGTTAGTTTCAGCTCTAACTTTTACTTTAAAATAACATACATCCAGCAGCCTTAATTTACCAGGGCAACCATTGATTGACAGCTGATGCATTGATCTGATATCTTTATCAGCTATCAGAAATACCTTGCCAAATTATCCTAGTCTGGAGAACGCCCCCATGATGTAATTTGTATTTATTTTATTTTTTTACACCCTTGATTTTTGTTTATTTTTAGCTCTCTGTCAAGAGAAAAGAAAATATACACAATAAAATAACGGAGACACATTTATTGGTGGTCTGGGACGCTTGTCAGCCCTGAGTTTATTTCTTCCAGCATCTTCATGCAGCGAGATTACTTTTTTTGAGGCTCGTATATCCGATTAAAGTCAATGACCCTGCAAATAGTTTGAAAAGCGAGGCGTCAACTACTTGTAAATAAATAAAACTCCATGCACTAGTAAGAGAAACCGTCTTCATCAATGTGAAGACACGTTTTCTGCAGTTTGCGTTTATTTGTCTACAGGTCTGACTCTCAGGCAGCTAAATATCATAAATAAATATAAAAACAACACTTTGGAGGATGAATAATGCATCGTTGCATGTGTGCATATCAATAATTCAAACAAACCACTATATACTCAATTATCTTTATTATGAATTATTCACCTGCGTGGAGTGCATGCTGGCAATCTAACAGACATCCTTGGGTGTGAATACAAGTGGCAGGTTGGAGATTTTGGTGATTTAAAAAGGGGGGGGAAAAAAGCATATGTATTCCTGACTGCTAATTGGACCGCAGGTAAACAGATGGGAGTCAATTTAGTGTGTGTCATATTCAAACACACTCACGTGCATTTATAGATATACGCATGCTAAAGGCTAAAACGGCGTCTCTCTCTCCCAGGACAAAGTGGAAGAGGCAGACGGCGGTGGGACTCGAGCTGCTGGCGGAAGCTGGAAACTACTCCGCCCTGCAGAGGATGTTCCCGTCCCCGTACTTCTACCCGCAGAGCCTGGTGTCCAACCTGGACCCCGGAGCGGCCCTCTACCTGTACAGAGGCCCCTCGGCGCCTCCGCCGGCCCTGCAGAGACCCCTGGTCCCGCGGATCCTGCTACACGGCCTGCAGGGGGGCAGCGAGCCCCCTCCGCCGCCTCCTCTGCCCCCCATGCCCGGCGTGCTTCGGCCAGCTCAGCAGCGGTGAGCCGGCCCCTGCAGGTGTTTTTTTTTTTTTTGTACGCCGACCTTGGCAGCTTTGGACTCATTAGAAGAAACGAAACAAAGACAGAAAAAGAGAAAAACGTGACGAACACGAGAAAAAGAGAAAAACTGTTCATGGCCTTCATGGTGCGAAACGACCGATTTGGCTGAACCCTGAAGACTGAGCTTTGTGACTGAAACTCGAACTTTTTCTGATTTTTTTTTTGTTCTTGGCACATGAGCTTTATTTATAACTTATTTATTTTTCAATATGATTCAAAGCATCTAAGTTATGTATTTATTTAATCCAAGTTTCAGTATTTTCAGTGTTTTTCCCAACAACAGATACAGTTGTTGGTGGCACTTTGACCTACAGTTCAATGCCAATTGGACCCCCTATTGGCATTATTATTATTATTATTATTATTATTATTATTATTATTATTATTATGTGGGCGTTCATGGATAGTGGCAAAGGCAGAAACGAACATCCTTCCATGTAATTTGAATATAATATAGTTACAGGATCCAAAGGAACAATTAGTAAATATTTCTTTTTTTTCCTTTCTAAATATGTCATTGATTTTTCTTTACACGTGAAGAACAACACGATCAGCAGCAGTCATAAACCTGTAAATAAGAATATTTTGCATTTTATTCGAAAGAGACTGATTTTAAAGAAACTTTTTGTTTGTTTGATCTACGAGTGTGTCTTTTTCAGACCACGGTGATCCAGTTTAACATAATAGGCTAGATTAGCCATCAGAAACTATACAGGACGAGGACGAACGAGTCAGAATTTAAAACAAAAACAGAAAGAAAACATATTTGTCTGAGAAAGGATGGACTACCTGCCTGGACCCACATACAGGCACAAACACGAGAGCTACGGAAAGAAAGAAATCTATATAAAGTCTTTTTCTTGTTCTTAGTTGAAGTTTTAGCGGAGTAAAAATGTCAAGTAATTTATAAAAAAAGCAGTTTTATCCCTACAGACGGGGACATGGGGGACGCAATCACCTCAGTAATGTTTTTACTTTTGATTTGTTTTCGATAAACAAACCGACCGGACTCGACGTGCAGGTGTAACTGCCTGTTGATTTGCTATAGGTGTATTTGAACAGACGTTGTGCATTACTTATGTTATTTCATATGAAGCCGTGATAACCCCTTGATTGTTATACTCTCCTTTGGTGAAAATGTATATTGCAGATATCAAACTTGTGGAGTGGTTCTCGTATATTTCCTGGATCGTTTTTCTATTTGGATTTCTTTTTTCCGTTCCTCTAGCTTCCCCCCAAACTCTCTCCCCAATTTCGTGAACTTCTTTTTTTTTGTGAAATTCACAGCAAAAGTTGGACAGAAAACGGGGTGGGATTTGATGTAAAAGAGAATTACTTTTATAAATGTGGAAATAAAAGTCTTTCATTTAATCACGTGGCTGTTTGAATATGTGTGAAACTGAAATGCCACGCGGCTCGTCAGACGGAATCAACACGTGGATTCAGCCTTTTCTTATATGGATTTCTCCACTAAAAACCTACAATAGGTGGACAAAATAGCAGCAACACATGATAGAAACAAATTAAAAGGTTTCATTGTTGATGAGATTGGAGAAGTGATTGGTCTTATGGTATAGTGTCTGGAGCTGCAGTTTGTGGCGTGTTGCATTAGCCTACATTATCAGGTGTTACTGTTATTTTGTCCATCCACTGTACACATTATGTTTAGTCTTAAAGCAACACATTTCAGGACAATCTTCATATATAGAATCAAACTGGTAACTGTTGTTTTTTAAACAAATATCCTTTATTTAACATCATTTCGACACCCACAAATAATGATATTTCAACACTCTGGTTTGGTGCCAAAGAAAAAAAAACTTATTTTTCATATCAAACACAGAAAAATAAATTTAAAGTATATGTAGAGGCCTGCTTGATAATTCTTGAGGGGTTGACTGCCCACTGCCCAAATATTATATATAGAGTTTTTATTATAAAGGAATATGAACACATGTCAGTGTCAATGAGCAAAGGTTGGGGAAATGGGTGGTGTAGCTTTAATTAAACATCCCCACTTTTCTGGAAGCAGCTCGAAAATAAACACCATTTTATGGGCTCGCGGGTTTCTATTAGGAGGAAAGCGTGTTAGAGTGAATTTGAACATGTCTGTCAAACGACTGTTCCATCCTGTTTGGTTTGGTGTAGTTGATTTAATTTGTTTAATGTTGAGATGAGGGCGTGAAAAAAAAATGTTAATAAAAGGTGTCACCAGTGGAGCAAGCGTTTTATTAACCTTTTCAAAAGAAGAGTGGAGATTTGCAGAACGAGTTTTTACAACTAAGTTCAGTTTAATGTTGTGCTGTGTTAATTACAAAGACATTGGCTTTTATTAGGCTGCTTATTAAATGTTAGTCCTACGTTTTATTTTTGTCTTTTCAAGGTATAAATGCACATAGAGTTTCTGATTGCAAGGTTGGAGGAAGGGAAAAAGTTTGATTGGAAATTGGTAGCCCCCCCCCCCACCCCACACACACCCCACCCATCCACACACACAGACGTTCAAAAGTGCAATCAAAGATCAATTCCAGCTAATGTCTTTAAAGAAGGGCCAACAAAGCAGAAGGGTGTTCTGTCCAAAATGGAGCCCATGTCCTGTCCACCCCCCACCCCCCTTCACCATTCCCACTTTCCTAAATTAACAGCAGCAACTCCAATTCGTTTTCCATAAACAATGCAGGAGATGAAATATTAATGTAATGTGCGCAATTGTTTAAGTGCCCTAAATGATCCCATTTGGAAATTGATTGTTTCCATCCTTCTTTTCCTTGAGGGTGCTGGATGCGCGCTCCCCTGCCAAACGGCTCCAACAGCTGGTGACCGGGCTGGAGCTGACTGCAGACCGGGGATCAGCGTGGGGACAGCTGGTCAGCGGCTCCATCACCACCACCCCTCCCCTCCTTCCATACAAATTTCACCCAACCACCCACCCAACCACCAACCTAACACTCTCCCCTCTCCACGTCTATGAGGAGGACCCAAGTTATCCTGCCGTGGCGCGTTGGGGGTTAAAGGAGTTCAGGCTGACGGACAAGACTTGGCGTGTAGGATGTTAACGATTAGACAAAAGACTTTAATAGGTTTTAATTGAAAGTCGATAATGGGTCTGATAGCCAGCTCCCCCTGCTGTCATCCACGCATGGCACCTGTTATCTGGGGCCTCCACTTAGTGGCTGACCACGCCGTGAAATATCAGACTGACGGCCTGATAACTGGCGCGTTTATGATGCGTAAAATTGCATTAAAAATACAGTGGGCCGAGCCGAGTTCTGACGACTGGGAAGGTGAAGAGGGGAAAGGGGAGGGGAGAAAATCAAACACCTCCCAACTTGCCAAAAGATCATAGTCCCATCATGAGGATCCGTGACCGATTCGGATAACGACGACCCTTTTTTATGAAAAGGGGGATATTCTTGCAAAGTGCACAGCTGATTATATAAGGAAAAGCCCCCGTGTGTCTTGTTGGATGACTCGGAGATTATTTTTTTCTTCTTCTTTTCTTTGCATGTGAAAGGCTGGCGGTAAATCCCCCGGCTCTTACCGTGGATTGTCCCCGGCTCAGGGTTAATGAAGTGCGGATGGAGTCTCGTTGAGCTCCCGACAGACAAAAAAAAAAAAAAAGGCTTAGACCCAGAGGATCAGTGACTCTGCTTAATCCCGTGGACTCCTAATAATAATAATAATTCAAAAGAAAGAACTAAACAAAAAAACAACCTATTGATGAAATTAAGAGTGAATCAAAGCGTAATTTGCATTGTGCTCATGGTGTGAAAGCTTTTATATTTGCTTTCATTCCTTTCAGCGGACCAATGAAGCAAATCTGCAGCTTGCATTAAGATCGTTTCAATACACCGCCAGCGTTTTGTTTAAAACATCCGCGGGGGAAGATGAAAAATAGATCAATTAAAATGTTCAAGAAACGCATGGCCTATTTTGCCGTTTTTCCCCAACAATAGCCATAAACGAAAAGAACTAATTTTACAGTTTCGTGCGCATAGGCCTAAGCGAAACGTGCCTTTATATGGGCTATTATATCTGCTGTTAGTCAAAGAAATGACATCAGTTTATTCCCACATGCCTGTAGCCTCTATATCCTACATACTACATGTATTTAGGGCATTTTGGAATAACCTTTGAAGCCATCATAGCACACAGAAGTGTTTCAAAACAGAGCAAAAGCACTTTATTACACACACATACCCTCATGTGTAATACTCCAAACAAAAGTGTTTGACTGTGGTTTTCAAAAAAAGAGAAAGTTAAAGTTTTTTTTTCTTCCACATCCATACACAAAGGCCTGTTTTTTCTCTTAACAGTGCAATAAAAGTTTGAATAATGAAACATGGAAAATGATTAAAATGGTTTTAAGAAAGATAAATGAGAAACACAAAGTATGGATGCGTTTCTTTTAGAAAAATGACAGTCTGTTTTAAATTGGATCATGGTGCTTCAGTCTATATGGTAAAAATGCAGTTGGATTCACGGATGTTCAGTTTATGTTTGCTGTATTTAGAGTCTATGCAGCAGGCAGGGAAAAGTAGGACAAATTGTAGGCAGCCTACTGACCCTGGCAGAGTCATCATTTTCCCAAATATATTATTTCTCCTTCATATTAAAATCTAAAATTAAAAGGTCACTCACCTTCATTCATCTAACCAAAATTTCTATGGGCCTATAGCTGAACATAAGGAAGAGAAAAGAGAACGGAGGTTGGCGTTAAAATGAATCTGACTCAGCAATGAACAGAGACATTTAGAGAGATGAAGTGGCCTACACGATGAAGTATCTGCAAGTGTAAAAGGGGGAGAGCGTGTAGGAGCGCAAGCAGAGCATGCAGCAGCCTCCCGGTTAGAGATCCGCTCCTTGCCTGGAGGTACGGGGGGCGGCGAGGAGGAGAGAAGCGGAGATAACCCCACTAATCATTTCCCCAATATGACGGGGGAGAACTACAAACTTGGGTCAGGGGCGCGGGGATTGACATCCCAATCTCAGCAAATAATGAAAGCTTTCCTCTCGGATCAGAAGGAGGGTTAGGGAGGAAGACAGGAGAGGAGAGCGGGAGAAGGGGGATAGAGGCGGGGAAGGAAGAGGTGGGGCTGCTGCTTCACAACCACACACATAGCCTGCACTTGAAACCTCTCATTCTTTCATTTCTGCTGGACTACAGAGGACGGTGACTATCCCAACCGACTGACTGAAATGACCATGTGACAGCTTGGACATGGCCCACTCAGACACCTTTAAAACTGGATAAAATGAACAGTCGACAGAACCCCCTGCTCTGAATGGTCTTAAATAATATCTACCAGTTGTAACTTTTTAAGACGATAAGACAGATTTGTCAAGACAAACATTAACACCCTGTTTCAGCACAGCTCGACTTGTCTGGCTGAAATGATTTTATTCCTTCAGCTGGCATAGCCCAGCTAGCTCGGCTATCAATGCTAACTAACAGGCAGGCTAGTCTAGCTAATGCTGCATTCAAGCAATGTTGGCAGAATGGGAAAAAAGAGAACACATTACTCCAAGACGGTTACCCCCAATTGCTACAGTCCTAGCAAGAAAAGTCACCACATAAGATAAATCAGCAATTTTTAAAAGAGTGTTACATACTGCTAGCTATAACCTAGCTGTTTTTAAATGAGCTGAATTAAATGTATTTGTTAATAATAGATTTTGTTTAGATTTAACTGCGAGTGATGGTGGCTTACACCCATTTTATTTACGCTTCCTTAGTTCTTTTTGCCAACTAAGAAACTTTGTATAGCGGTCAGAAATTCACAACTCGGAATTGCAACAAAGAGGCCGGCGTGGACAGTTTTCCCCACCTGGTGGCCTGTAGGTTCAACAGGACGTGAGCTATGCTGTGAATGCGCCATTTTAATTGTCCACAAATAAACAGGACAGGCCAGCATATTTCCATAATTTAGTTTGATCTATTCTTTTGGAAAGATGGATCACTGATCATAGCTAACATTAGGCTATGTGGTTATGGTGGGGGAATGTTTGAAATACAATACCTAAAATTCAGTAGTGAAATCAATAACATATTGCATATTTCAGATTAAGGAAAATAAAAATGTTTTACTCTAAAACCATTCCACTTTAATGATATAAGCCATGTTCTCAAATGAGTCAGTGTTTAATTTAGTGTTAACAAAACCTTTTCCTAGATAAAATACAGTCTAGAATTACCAAAATTGTTATTCAGATAAGGAAATACCAAATTAAAGAAGAAGGGAACAACGCTATAAGAATGACAGAGCATTTGATGCTAACTTGCAGTACTTCGATAGGCCTATTTGGTGCTAAAGACACAGCTGGTACCCAAAAAGTACTGAAGTGCTGTCCTGAAAACGGCATGGTTTACTAAGTAATAAAAACTACTTCATTGTTAAAACCCTTGATTGTTAATTGCTTATTGGGTTGGTCCTTCAAGAATGGTCAAACAATACTTTCAAGGCACATTTAAGTCTTAAGAAATATATATATAAAAAACAGCAGCCCAAGGTGATTGGTGTTACTGGAGGATGTAGGGGAGTATTATATGGTATAGATACAATATATATAATCCCAACAGGAAATTATAGTAAATATATATATATATATATATATTAAAGTGGTATAAAAAACACAAAATAAGAACATAAAAAAAGACACAACAGCAGCTCATTCATCAACAAACAAATTCTTGATTTCTTCTTGACATGACTCACCACCCCTTTTCCCAGGGAGAAAGCTGTGTCGCTTGCGGCAGGGGGCCGGTGTAAGCCACATTACTATCAGATGACACAGAGATTATTCAATCAATACCTTGTTTTGTTATGGCAGGCTTCGCCGCCTGCCACACTGCGCTCTCAGCAGTCACTACGGCCAGACAACATGGCAAAAAAAAAAAAAAAAACACCCCGAGGCCCTGACCCCCACCGGCCAACCAGCCCTGGAAATGCCTCTGGGACCAGACAACAACCTCAAGCAATGAGTAAATCTCACACTGATCTGTATCCGACTTCCAGACAAAAGACATTCAAGGAAATGGCAAAGCCAGCCCACCACAAACCAGTCTTTTTTTTCAGCTTCTTTAAAGTTATTTATCTGCGGTAGACACAACGTGATAAATTCAACAAGAGCAAAACAAGAGAAGGACGCAGACTGAAAAATAACCCTTGTGTGTGGAGACGCAGACTCTTTGATGTACAGATATGAGTTGGCTTGACTGCTATCTTGTGATTCACAGTGATGATAAATGCATCTGATAGACAGTGGGAGACATTTCACCATGACGTCTTAATTGACATTTTTGTGATTTTTATATATATTTCAATAAACTGAAAGGTTACATGGCCCTTAATAGGTGGAAAGAACAAGTGGTTAGACTGTTTAAAAATACATTTTAATGCCATTATACATCCAAGGTCAACAATCTTATGATAAAGCTGATTCTCCAAACCCTGAAAAAGCAGATTTTTCTTGAGACTACACAGTTTTCAACACAGCAGCAATTTACTATTTATAAGTGATCCCTGCATACAGCTTATACATGTGGAAGAGGGTCCATGATCTGGTCTCATTTGAAAGTGGGCTAAATTAAAGGGAACAGGCAGTTTCTTGGACAGCCCGATGGACCCTGGGGGTCACTGACCAGGGCCACAGGGAGGCCTCTCACCTCATAAACATAAAGGGAGGAGAGGCCATCAATAAATGATGAGGAGTGGTATACATGTATTTTTAACGGTGCTTCCGTGTGATGTCTGGCAGCTCTCTCACACTCTGTCTCCTGGTGGAGGGCAGAGAGCAGAGCAGGACCACGCATTTTTGAATAAGGCCTCTCTCCCTCCCTCCCTCTCTGGGGTGAGGAAGGGGGCCAGGTGGTCTTTGTAAAAAAAAAAAAAAAAAAAAAGTGTCGACTCCTAACAGGTTCCTGCTTTCGCCAGCAGGGTCATTACTGTTTGTCAGTGTGCATGTGAGCGTAACAAAGTGAAGGAGTGATTTCAGTGGAGATGGGAAGCAGGATTAATAGTAATTAAAATGTAATAGTAATAGTAATTAAAATACAACAATCAAAAGCAAAAAGTGCACTAATGTACTAGTAAATTAAGTCATCTGGGTCAAGAAGTGCTGCACCTGCAGGGTTTTAATCATAAAGCCATTAAAGATGGGCATCATGCAAACACTCTTTTGATTATGTAACCAAGATGGAGATCTTTGCATGTTAGCAGGGCTGGGTGAGATGAAATCAATATCAATGCATCAATATTCTTCTGACATCCATATATATTTATCATGATATGGCAAATATGTGACATACATCAGACAAAACTCTTCACACGTGTGAAACAAAAACCTTAGGGCTGCAACTATCAATTATTTTTATTATGGATTAATCTTTAATTTTTACGGTTAATGGACTGATCGTTTAGTCTATAAAATGTCAACAATGGTGAAAAATCCCTGTCCTGTTAATGATTACTGGCTGGAATCTAACAGGACCAAAAGGTTTAGTAAAATGATAACACAATATGAATAATGAGAGTTCTCATCACCCACATGGTAGAAAGGCACATATGATGCTTTCATTCATGGAGGTGGAGTATTAAACGAATAATATATTTAAGTTCTGTACTATAGGATTGAACATGTCAACACGTGTAGTTTATACAAGCTGCCAAATTCACCCCATACAAAAAAACCCAAAACATAAACTGTTGATTTTCTTTTTACAATTTGGTTATATCAAGCGTTCAAGTCTCAGCACTGGATGAATGATGGGAAAGCTGCAGAAATACCGAGGGAGCAGCGCTGTGGTTTCTGGCATGAAGAGAATGATTGATGTTGCTTGTAGCCTCCAGGGGAGCAAGCGAGCAGCACACGACAATCGATTCAATCAGCGACGGCAGGCAGGAATAACAACACAGCCTCAGTCTGATTTACATGTACAAGACTTCACAGAATTATTGTCATCATAAAAGTACGGGCAAGCATTAGACTGCGAATATATCTCTAGCAGCACCTTCATGTGCTATAGTGCCAAGCTCTACCCTCTTGACACAGCAAGCTCATCAGTGTTAGTTTACCTCCAAGTGTAAACTAATTATCACAATGTCCATTTCTATATCAGTTCACAGCCATTAGAATTAAATCTACAGATGAGGTGGATTCGAGCATCTGTCACTGGGCTCTGTGATTGGACGAGCAACTCACTAATCAAGTCTGGTCAACTGCAAATGATTGTCGCTGAAAAAGCACAACTTATTGTGGTATTACTAATTAGCCTATGCGGTACCAGGCTCCACATACTGAGCAATACACCCGAAGACTCAGATGCACCAGAGTGAGCTATTATTTAAAAGAACGGTTCAACGAGGGCTGATTATTTCTATTAGAGTTATCTGTTAATTATCTTTATGACTGACTTATTAATAGTTAAAAATGCTCACCACAATTCCTCCATGGTGACGTCTTCAAATTGTATGTTTTGCCTAAAACCCAAAGATATTCCAATTACAATGATATGAAACAGAAAAGTGGTAGATCTTCACATTTGAGACGCTGAAACCAGTGAATGTCCAACCAACGATCAAAATTGTTAATTCAATCAAATGATCAATTAAATCAACCTGTGATTTCAGCATAAGGTGTAACCCACATGCTATTCCACTTGAGTTGATTTGTAGTTAACAAACACATACAGCTATGTCCATAAACTACTCATTCATGTGCCCATGTGCATGCACAGACAAGAGTGCTGCTATTTTGTGTTTGTGTGTGTGTGTGTGTTTGAGCTTGTTTGCCCACACACATAATATTTATGTATACCTGTGTTCTTGCAGGGTGTCAGGTGTGCTCGTCTTGGGGCCAGAGATGTAGGAGAATCAGTCAAGAGTGGACGGGTTGGGGACTTAAAGGGGGGCCAAAAAGCTCCTAATTGGACAAGTGAGACTGGTGGTGGGGAGGCTGACTGTGGGGAAGACAATCTACCTCAGTGACCACTCCTTGACATGCCATTTGCCTCTGAGGACCCCCAGGGCTGGCCGAGCCGCTGTCCGACAGAGCCATAACTCCGGGCCAAGGCGAGGACCTCGGGCTAACAAGCCGATAACGAAAGACTGGTGGAGTGTGAGGGGGAAAGACAGCAGAGAGCGGTAAGGCAGGAGTAGGAATAGACCGAGAAGTCAAGAGGAGACGCAGATGTGCCGAGACACTTTTCTGCTCGCAGAAACTTTATTCTCTAACACGAACAGAAGCCGGAGATCTCACGCTGCCGAGAGGATGGCTTTAATCGCAAAAGAAGCGGTGTGGTTTCCCTGCCTTGCTCCGGATCCTAATGCTCATTTCATCATCAGACAAACTGACACCGATATATTTACATGGAGCAGGAGCGGCGGAGGAATTTGGAGGCATGTTGCCTGGGAGATCAGAGGCCTGGTTTATAGAATGGAGGCAGCACAAACAAACAAACAACAGCAAAGGCCCCTGGCTCTGCACACACACACACACACACACACACAAACACAGACGCCCACAGACACCCACACCTATATACACCTGAGTGGAGGAAAACGCACTCTCCCAGGTTTGAAGTTTGTCTGGAGTGGCAAGCCGAATAAAGCGTGTGAAGCGTGATGCCAGGTAGGAGAGAAAACCAGCTTCAAACGGTTATCAATACAATTGGCTGTGCCAGGCGCAGCAGTTTAACCTCTTTAGCGCGCCGGGTGTCTGCTAACTGGATGTGACGCTTTCTCTGGAAGGCGCCTTCTGTGGTGTCGTCTTCACAAAGACTCACAGGGGCCTGATGGGTACTGAGAGTCCCAGTTTAACTGCGGCGCCGCGTCCCTTTGACAGTCCCCAAACTCAACCATAATAACACCCCAAGAAAACACAACAAATTCTCCCACTTGCCAAAGAATCGTAAAAAAAAAAAAGAAAAACACAGGTTGTGATGTGCAATGGAAATTTGCAAAACAGTAAATAGTGATTCAAGTGCCTCTCACAACAGATGTCTCAAGTTAGCCTGTTTATGGGAATCAACTTTTCCTGACTGCTCTCATAACACTTTTCCTAAGAATATCAACATCCTCTTACACACAGTAAAGGACAAACACCATGAGCCATGCAAAATAATTCTAACATATTTGTAAACATTGACAAGAGTACAAAGATAAACAGGCTCCCTATAAAAATCCACCACATCAAACATTTTTCCACATGCTGCTGCAGCGTGACTTATAATCTGCATCTTGTTTTTTATATATTATGCAATTACCTCCAGTGTAATTACCCATAAACACGCGGTTTTAGCAGATTTAAAGGCTGAGCGGAAATCGTGTCTAATCATGTGCCCACTGGTCAAACACCATCATCAAATGATATGAATGTATGTCACATATCCTGAGGCGTGAGGAGGAGGAAGCAGGAGTAAAATAAATTCACAAGAAGAAGCTTCCGTTTTTGCCAAGACGGAGCGCTGGGAGGAAAAGGGCAGGGGGGCGCAGCCTGCCAAGGATGTGGCGGAGGCATTAGGGATTGCAGCTGGTGTGCAGTCAGGCTGGCTGGGCGCAGCAGCACCCCTTGATCCTACGCAGAGGCAGGTCTCAGTGGACCTGCGGGTGCCAAGACACCGCCATCCAAACCTGGAACCATCAGCGTCCACATGGACACATGAAAACAGAAGGGAAAAAAATAAAAATGCAGAGAGAGAGCATGTGCGTCTGCAGTATGTATATGCATGCAGCCAGGCACACAAACATGTCCTCCTTCGCTTTGAGCGCAGTTGCACACACTCCCACACACACCTCTGACAGGCCATACACAGATGTTCCCGTGATAACTATGACAATGTCAACACACACTGCTGCCTAACTCGCATCCTAAGTCATAATGAACTAGAGGCACTGAGCCTCCATTTCTTCTTTTGGGCTTCTCTCTGACAATTTGTAGACTGCTTCTGGCTCCAGGTTGCATTCTGACCCCGAGGAGGAGGAAGAGGAGAAGACGGAGAAATGGAAAAAACGCTCAGACAGTAACAGCAGCTGGGTATATATATATATATATATACACACACACACACACACATACAGCAAGCTGATCAGGATAGAGAGATGTGTCACTCAGTACCCGGGCTTTCGATTTTAACGCCACGTAGGCACGTGACCCTGCTGAGCTGCTGTCCCCTTCAATTAGGCCTGGGAGTGGATTAGCAGTGAGGAGAGGTGGGGGTGGGGGGGAGGTGAAGGAGCGGGGGGAGATGGCTCGGCGAGATAGAGTAACTGGCGCAGCTAACGGAGTATTAAAGAAAGGGGAGGTTGAGTCATAAGACGCAGCAGAGGGAAAGGTGAGGCGTCAGCGGGGGGTTGGGGAAGATAGACCGGCTGATATGAGGACCCAGGCAGAGCCGGTACGACGTGGTGAGGAGGCACACACACACACA
Source organism: Macquaria australasica (assembly GCA_005408345.1). NCBI lineage: Eukaryota > Metazoa > Chordata > Actinopteri > Centrarchiformes > Percichthyidae > Macquaria > Macquaria australasica. Next base: position 830,686 of record SEMN01000106.1, read on the forward strand.
CACACACACACAAACAACACCGGAGGAGTAACTATAGCTCCGCTGCATCAGGTTCTGCTGCTGCAGGCTCCTATAGAAAACTGACACACACTCATCACTGTCTGACTGCAGAAGGACAGGCTGGATGTACAGAGTCTATCCCTCTGATGCTCAGCTTCCAAAATTAGGTAGTTTACTATTTTAGAAAGGAGAGACTTTAAAAAAAAAAAATGCATAAAAATAGAACTTGGTTGTGGCACTTTTGAATAGGGAACACAAGTCCTGTGGTGGAAAGGTAACAAGTAGGGTGGTCTCTTCATTACAGACCCCAGAAAATAAAATAAAAAAGATCTGTCAGTAGTGTCAGTAGGCAAGAGTCCTATTAAAGTACTGAGCGAGATATTTGATCCATACCTGCTCAACTGTTGAATAAACATGTAAATACCTGTAATAATGATAAATTATATTATATATACTGGGATTCTTTACATTTCATGAATTATTTCATTTATGAAACATGATATAAAATCTATTTTGGATGTTACTGTGTTTTTTTTATTTATTTGATCATGCAGGATCTAATATGCAGAGGATGTAAAATCACTATTATTTCATCAACAAAGGAAGCCACAGTGTCCTCTGAATGCTTCCAGATTTTATGTCAAATCAGTTTAATGGTTTCACTTCAGTCAGTTCTGGGAGTAAATGTTCATTTTTTTTTATAACAACAAAATTAAAGATTTCCTCTTTATTTACCGTGTGTCCAATATCTGAAAGTAAAATGAGATACAATCATCATCTGAAAGATTTAAGAAAATAAGCTTGCCGTTATTGGATGTTGGACATTTTTTTATTCATTCACATTCAGTAAACAAGTGCAAGGTTTTGAATATGGAGCATCAGGTGATATTTTATAATGAAAAAGGCTATTTAAGCATGACCTGAGAAAAGTGAAAAGGAAATGACCTTTGCCCCTTACTTTGGATTTTGAGCTATAAATTGAGAGAAGATGTGGCAACTCTACCCTGAAAAAACCCTCAACTAAACAACAAAACACTGCTGCTTTCCTGCTGCTCATCTCCATTACAGCAAGCCTCGACCACGATTGCCAACAAGGGAGCACTGTGAGCCCTCGACGCTGAGAAACACTGGGCTGACAGCTCTGCTAAACGAGATGGAGAGGATGACGAAGCGAGAGAAAGCCACGAAGAACTATTGCACAGCTTCCAGCATCTACGTACACACGGTTAAATCAACTGCTGGTTTTTTTATTTTGGATGCTTTTATCACTTTGGATCGCTCACCTGAGCTCCCCTCGAAGCTATTAATTTTAAGCCACAAAGTTTACTGCCAGTGCGTCGCCTTACATTTCCGCCTCCGCTCAAAGAGGAGGAGGGTGGAGGAGAGAAGAAAAAGGCAAAGAGGAAGTTATTGTTTTTATATGAGATCTATTCCCCTGGTGTTCTGGTCAATAATGACTTGATATATCAGTGACTGCCTTGCTATTTGCACTGTTTTCGGCATGTTTTCTCTGCCTGTGATTGAGCGGAGCTATTTTCACGCATGGAGAGAGGTGGTTGAGGACCAGGGAGGCTAACGTCTGTTTGATCAAAGTTTATGGGAAATTTCCCGGGGCCGCCGGGGGAGTCGCTGTTTATGAACTGTAATAAAAAGAGTCATTTTGACGGCCTGACCCCGGTGCACAGGCAGGAGGGGGCGGGGGGGATTTGGTTATGTCTCTGTTTGCAAGGAGGAGGTGCTCTCACAGGCCTTGGAGAAAGAGAGGGAAAAGAGGAAGGGAAAGAGAAGCAAGAAGTGAGGAAGGAAGAGGTGAGGGGCTGTAGAGGATGGGAGTAAAAGAGAGTGATAGGAAGAGAGTAAGAAAAATTTTAAGTGAAGGAAGGAGGGAGTGAACGGGAGGATTACACCCCCGTGTTGTCTTAGCAGCCAGCCAACAGCTCTTAATGAAACACTTTGGTTCAATTTCTGATTCATCTCACACAGCGTGATCAGCTTTGTCCTCAACAATCCTCCTCTCATCTGAATTTAATGCATCGTAAATGAGAAGTTAGAATGCATACAATCCTGCATTAGACTCTCAAACGGGAGGACAAAGAAAAGGAAATTAATATATGTGCCACTGCACAAGTATGTTATGAGAAAACGGCAGTCGATAAATACGCATAAATAGTAACCTTTGAGAAAATCAAATAATGTTGACCTTTCTCTAAGTCAATAGTGTAATCCTCTGTGCTCCTGGCTCCCTGCAGAGACGCTGAACAGTATCACACTTAATGAAGAGATGATTGGTCTCCAAGTTGAAAAGCTTACACCTAGACTTGGACAAATGCTCTCCAAAAGCATACTAAATGATAGGTTAACGTCACATTAGCTATTCCTCTCGCAGGATGAAATCAAACCTTAATTTATTCTTTTTTCCCCCCATTTGTCTGCTTATATGTGACAAACTGGAAACACACGGAGCAAGAGCTACTGCAAGGCTCTCTTTTACTTGACTCATGCACGTGCACTTCAAATTAAAACTCAATGCAAGTTATCAATGACATTTCTCAACAAGTCCTCCAACCTAAATGACAGAATAGACCGTTTGCCAATGACTCCCAAAACGACATATATAGGCGTACCGGACCTTCGTCATCATGGCAACAATAATAAACACGTGGTTAACGTTGTGAAGCGGTCGCAGTTTGGTTAGGTATAGGCACCAAAACTACTTGGTTAGGTTTAAGAAAAGATCATGGTTTGGGTTTAAGTACATTAGTTACGTAAGTTAAGTTACGTATGTAAGTTAAAATAAGTCAGCGTTGACTTTTGGTTTCACTCGGGACACGAACAGCCGTCTCCTGTGTCAAAGTCCTGTGTTGTTTGACTTTGTCGCTCTTTACTGGTTGCAACGTAACAGTAAAGGTAAACATGGGTCGTAATAGAGTGCTGCAGGGATGACATATTTTTGCAGGCCAACCCGGACGTTAGCATCGCCCTGGTTCCCTCCACAAAACGCCAATGGGATTTTTCCATTTTTCCATTGGCTTTTGGATTATTGTAGAAAATAAGCTCTGTGGCAAACAAAAGATTATGATACTTACATGTTTTGTTGAGCAAGATATTCTTCACAAATGACCACTTTTATGATTTATTTTTAGGCTATAAACTACACCACGGTCACATGACTTCAGCGTCACCACCACTGAGCTTCCAATTTGTGATTTGAATTTGCATGCTTACCTCTTCTACAAAAGCCTTTCAGAAAGTTTGAGTTAGAACAGTTTGCAAGAGTGTGAATATAAACACAACGAGGCTGTAAAGGTGGACGAGTGAGTAGATGAGTTTCTGTGTTCGGCGTGATGACGTTTAACGTCCCCGACAACCTCTGTAGTCTCATTTAGACACTTGTTAGCAGCCGCCTCATTAAGACACGTAAAAGCTTCAAAAATCATGAGTGGGGTATTTACTGACGTATTTTATGTCATAGAACAAAACATGAAAATCTCTTAAGCTTGTGTTAACCACAGACCTTATTTCAGGCATCTAACCAAAAACCCATTCAAGAAACCCATTGACTTCAGGACGGGGGAACCAGAAGTGCAGAAATGCTAACACATTTCTGGGTTTTAGGACTCATTCCAGCAGGACTCTATAAGCTGCTTGTACAGACGACCGATACGGTCGTATTTTTGGGGAGGACTGTGTCAAATTTCTAATTGGATTGATCAATACCTGCTCCCTTCTTTCAGCTGATGTTCAGTGGAGGTTGAATTTCAAATATTTAGCAGTAGATGTTATTAAAACACCTTACAGTGGCACTCTGCACTGCTTCTCTAAATACAGCTCCCAGGGTCAGTGAAACTGCAGGAGAAATCACTGCGTGATCCAGGGAAGCTTTGCTGTGACAACACTCCTGTCTAGTTCCTGTCTGAGATTTATCAGAGGTTTCACAAAATCAATGCAGCTCGCTGTAAGAAAGATCACAGCAAACACTAGAGACCCATCAGCGGTAATAGCCATCTCGACACGGACGGGGGGAAGAAAATATGTTTGTCAGAAGTGCTGAATTACAGTGAAACACATGAGATGATGAGTTGAAATATACAACGTGTCATTTTATGACGCTTCTCTCAAAATATTAAGGCCTTAAATGTGCAAAAAGATAAACTCCTGGATTTCACACCCAGCGTAAGATTGCCTTTGTGCATCTATATGTTGCACACGCGTGATTAAAATTTGTGTAATGTGTCCTGGACTTCCTGCCAGCCCAAACACAAGCACACACATCCATCACACAGCACACCTATGGGTCTGTGACTGCATGCACACACACACACACACACACACACACACACACGCAGGCAGAGGATTATTGAGGTAGTATCAAACAGGAATAATAAAGCAGGTTCTTAAGATTTTAATAAGAATAAAATGAAACAGTAACCACCGAGGGGCCAGCAGGGTTAATCCCTTCTATATTACTGAAAATAAAAAAAGGATAAAAACAGACAGGAGGGCAGAGCTGGAGCTGGAGGAGAGAGAGACAGGGAGAGAAGAAGGAGGAGGAGGAGAGGGGGCTGTGGAGATGAAATATAAGAATAGTGGTCGGCTGGTATCAAAAGTACAGCCAGTTAAAAGGGATTGAAATTAACAAGCAGGTTTAAAATAGCACAAACAAGTTTATAGTTTCCTGCTTTTCCCTCCATTTTAATCTCTGACACAAACACACACTCACACTGACACACACACACACACACACACACACACACACACACACACACAAAGATGACACTGTTTGACTGTGTTTAGACTTGATGAAAGCTCGGTTCATTCCCTATGCGTTCAAACACCCGTGTCGGTTCAGCAGCATATTTCCAATGTCAAAGCACGTGCGCCGGCAGCAGATGGCATGAAGCAGTTGGCAAGAGTGAGCGAGCGTGAATATCTGTTTACTAATAACCCTTTAATTACTTCAGATGGGCAATGGGATCAAACATCCAGACCCACACAGGAATAAGCCTTAAATGAGACTGGACTGAAAATCTAGGCTAACCCAATATGTTGCCATAAAGACCTTTGCTGTGAGAACTGGCGCTTAGAAAAACCCTCAGAAAAAGTAGAGACACTTTGAATATTCTCTTTTCCACTTAGAGGCCTTTATTTATAATCAAACACCATAGCAGATGCTTTTAAATAAATCTAAGAGGGAGAAAGCTTCACATATGGCTGAATTGAATGATTATTTTCTCTTTTTTTTCATCGATTAATTATTTAATCTATAAAATGTCAGTAAATAGTGAAAAATGCCCATCACAACTTCACAGAGCCCAAGGTGACGTTTTTAAATCTTTTTTTTCCCTTTCCAAAACACAAATGATATTTTTTTTAAAAGAGAAAAGCAGCAAATCCTCACATTTCAGAGGCTCCAGATATAGTTTGACCTTTTGACTTCAGAGCTGCAACTAACAATTGCAAAATTTTAATTATCAATCCATCTGCCGATTATTTTCTCGGTTAATCAATGAATCATTTGGTCTGTAAAATGTCATAAAATATTGAATCATGCTCATCACGCTCTCCTAAAGCTAAAGGTGACATCTTAAAATTTCTTATTTTGTCCGAAAATCTGTATATCCAGCGTACTATCACGTGAGACAAAGTGAAGAACTGAGAAGCTGGAACAAGTGAATTTTTTGGGTAGTTTTTTCTGGAAAAAGACAAATAACCGAAATTGTTGTTTGATTCTGTTTGTCAGTTACAAACAGAAAGGACACCTTTCTCTCTCGTCTAAAATCCAACTGATACTGGATTTTTTTTTAGGACAAATACCGATTTCTATATTTCTATATTTTATTATATGAGCCGTTTATTCCAAAAATAAAACACACAACAAAAACAATAGGGATATCTTTGATTGGGTCATATTGGTTATTGTAAGGAAGATATGTATTGATCGGGACATTTAATAGTTGAAGAACTGACTCATCAGCACTCTCTGGTGGACAAACGGTGTAATGTTTTTAAATTACATTTCTTCAAATGGTCCAATTGGCATGTCTGCACTACAGTTATTTGTTACTTACTGGCCGACATGTACGCAAATACCAAAACATCTGTTATATTCGAAAATCAACCAACTGATTGGTTGGACAGCTCTACAAGCTGCATCTCTAAAAACTTGAAATCCCTTTTGCTAACCATTTATCTACACACACCGCTTCTCTGCAATTGCTGCACATTTAGGGTTAGGGTTAACTTATCATTAAGTGTGTATAGCTTCCTCCAAGTATGTGCTTCCTGGAACAAGGAGGCATTTTTAATATTTTGCACACTTAATGCATATGCCACTGCTCATATGCTGGGTAGTCGAGTGTTATGAGGGTGCTCCTGGGGAGAAAATCCCTGCTGTGTGTAAATGTCACGAAAAAATTCCTTCATCTGCCAGAATAACGTTAACCTTCTCCATTTTGTTCCACTGAACCCACCTCTTGGGCAAATGTGTTACAAAGACATGCGCCGTTCTCCCCAGCCTGCGCCTCGTTCTTCCTTTACGCCTTTCATTATGTGAACAGCGAGTGAATGCAGTTTGCCGGCTGCCCTTTTCTAGTGCGGATGCATTGAGAAAGCATACATTTTAATGACGGGACCTTTACTTTTAAATAACAGTGAGGGAGGGAAGAAAATAAATTGCTGTTCAAAAGGAGATAATACTCTTGGCATTGTGGGATTGCCAGGGATTGGGCAGCTGTGTGGTGACGACCCCTACGCTGAGACCAACCTGTATAAATTAAGATATAAATAGCCTCATCTAGAGTAGTATTACCAGGGGTGTGCTTGAGTGCTCGAGCACATGCTTCATATATGCATGTAGGTGTGTGTTTGTGTGTGTGCACCCTCATGAGGGAAGCAGAGAGAGAAAGAGCATGCATATGTCCATTGGACAATCTGGTTGCATGACAATTGTGTGTGTGTGTGTGTGTGTGTGTGTGGGCACGTGTGCACACACATACTTGTGACAGAGTGCTGGGGAAACCTAAATCCCACTCAAGTGTAAGGCAAACAGTGGTGGCAGTGTGTGGTTATTGTATTTTCTTTGCCTGGATCACAGTAAACACCCCCAGGCCTGCGCTGCCTGCCTGCCTGTCACCACGGCCATCCTGCCATCAGCGGCCAGCTTCATGCTGCAGCCAGAGCCCTGGCGCAGGCCCCACAAGGAAATTAAAAGGGGATTAAGGCTGGCTGACACTTTGTGGCCGATTACTCATTTATTTTTTGTGTGTGTGAGAAGCGTAGGGCGGCAGGGTGGGGTGGCATCTCGTCTTGGCTGGGAAGAGCTGGGTAGGGCCTGAGGGCCGGAGACTAGCCGAGTCTAGTGTGATCATTTATAGAGTGCTGCAGGAATGAGTCCTAAAACCCGGAACTGAGTTAGCATTTTTGCACTTCCGGTTCCCTCGTCTTGAAGTCAACAGGTTTTTGGTTAGATGTCTGAAATAAGGTCTGTGGTTAACACAAGCTTAAGAGATTTGTGAATTTTGCGAAAGTAGCTATATCAAAGTGCTGTTATAAGTAGAATTGTATTTAAATTGTTAACAAAGTAAAAGCATTATCAGCAAAATGTCTTCAAGCATCAAAAGTAAAGTAGTCATTGATCCAATTCTCTTTTTGTGTCAAAATCATTTTAGACCATGTCAAACATGCATTGTGATCAAACTTAAACAAACCTGCTTTCCTGAAAAGTTTGCATTTTTGAGATACAAAGTTTTTTTTCCCAGACAACAACAGTTGTATGAGCTTATCTCATATCAGTTGTAAAATTTGAATCTGCATCTATAGCTGTCAGATATATGCATACAATATTTCCTTCTGAAATACAGTGAGGGAAAAGTATAAAGTACTAAAGCAGTACTTAAGTAAGAGTTACTTCCCACCCCTGTCCTTTGCTGATCTTACAACAGGTCATTTACCATCTCATCCTTATGAAATTTGGTTTTGCCCTTTATTTGACCTCCCTGGTGCATGATCCTGGCATTAAGTATGCTTAGCAGCAACTCCCCTTTGATTCGGATACGCATCAGGCAGCTCAGGCTTACTGCCTCTTTGTGTTAGAACTCAATATCATCGCTGCAGGGAAAACAAACTGTACAGATGCCAGTGTTTGGTCTGCTAATTAGCAGTTTGTATTAGTAATTAATAGGCATTACCAGTCAACCGGGCTCCTGCTCGGCAGCCTCCAACAGCCTGTGAAGGAGATCCAGGCAGCGCGCTCCCCCTGCAGCGGCCCAAGGAGAAATTTCAGCGCGGTAGTCACTCTTGAGTCAGGACGAGGGAGAGACTGTGTGTCCTATCTGAGTGCAATCACTACTTTTTAAAGGGAGAAGGCACATTGTAGCATCAAGTATCAAAAACTATCAACCAATAGTTCTTAGTCTTCTTGATTACTTATTCTTTGATCAGCTTTTTCCTGATTAAAATCATTATTTGCGCATTTTAGCCTGTATTTAATGTGGGCAAAGTTTTTGTACAGGTGTGTTATCGTGTTAAAGGAAAGGGAGGTTTGTCGAAAAAGGTATTTATATCTTCAAACTAAGGTTATGAAAAAAAGTCTTCTTAAAATATCAGTACTGAAACTGGCACCAGCTTTAAAAAGTATTTTCCAGCCTTGCTTCTGGAGTGAAAAGGCATTTCTACAGTGCAAAACAACCTGACAAGCTTTAAAATCTGTACAGTAATGTGTCCACCACTGATTTGGGTAGATGATGAGCTGAGGCGTGGTGGGCATGAGGTGAGGCGAGGTGTGGTGGAGTGGCAGAGTTATCAATTATCCAGAGCGCAGTGGCACTCTGGCTTCCTCCAGATCTGGTGTTAAATTAAGTTGTCAGCCCTGTCTTTCCGATTTCCCCCATCACACAAGCAGACGGTGATAGCGCGTGACGGCCGCTCGCCGGAGCTCCTCGCCGGCTGCCGCCCCGCATCTCGCCTGCAATTCATCAGCTTCTGAGCACACTGGCCCAGCCTCAGTCCACGCCAGCGCACGCCGCGTTGCACCAGAGCCAGCCAGCCCGCCAAGCGCAGTGGCAGAGGAAAAAGGATCGGATCACCTTCCAAAAACCCGCCGTAGAGGACAGGGTGCAGCGCACTTTTGCCCCCGTGTCTGGGGCAGGAGTGGACTTGGTGCGTGTTTGAACTTGAGGTGTGCGTTTGTTATGTTTGTGCAAAAAGAGAAGAAAAAGTGTGGAGGGGAAAAGCGTTGGAAACAGTAGAAGGGCATCGTCTTGGGAAGCGCATAGTGCACAATAAAGCCTCTGGCCCTGCTGTCCTGTTGGGGCAGGGCCTCAGGTGAGGGCAGAGAATATGGGACACAAAGCAGGGAGGCTTGGCACATGGGCACCAGCCACCAGCTCCCTCCCAGCACACTACTGAGTTGAAGGGCACCGGAACATTCAGTCACAAAAGGGAAAGAGAGGCAGCGAGGGGCGGAGACAGAAAAAGGACAACCAGGTGACAGAAATAATGGATAACTGTAAAGCAGCGGGGTGTTAAGCTCGCAGTGCTTAAGTATTTATTCTTGATGAATAGTAATGACGGCACACTTACAAAGCACTTGTTTAATATGGAGAGGGCTCGAGAGGGGCGAGGATCGTTCCCGCGCTCCTTTAACAGGGCCGGCGTGCTCGGAGGCGGCCGCGGGGAGATGCCAAACCCTGCCCAGCCCTCCACCTCCCATCTGCATTCAAAAACACTTGCCGTCCCTTAACACTGTCCCTGCCTCTGTGCTGAATAAAACATTAAACACCATTCTGAGATATTAACCTACTTATTGAAAAAAAAAAGTCAGTGATTTATGTCGATTTGGTTGGCTTTCAATGCTGCCCAGCTGTCACCACCGAGCCTGTAACCTAAATTATCCAGCGATGCTCTTTCACTCCAGTTAAGGGAATAAGCACTCCTTTAACACTTCAAAAGGCCTGAGTGCGCTAACTCTGAGTTGTTGTTTTATTTTTTCTACACTTCTTAAGTTCAGTAATTATTCAATCTGGGTGATAATGAGCGCACAGTTGACCTTGCGGATAAAGAATATTTTCTTTTATGTTTATGCTTCATGTTTTCCGGGCTAATTTAAGAAAACAGTGCTTAATCTTTCACCAAGAGCAGCAAAACACCGGGCCCTCGGATTCTTAGCGGCGCAGTGGGAGGACCCCTCTGGTTAATAAGCAGCATCCAGGCCCCGGTGTATAACTGGCAACGGGGTCGGTAGCCATGGATCAAACAGTCCTAACCTCCTGTTCCAAAGGTAAGCTGCAATCAGATCTGTGGGGGATCTTTAGCCAGGGAGGAGAGTGTGTTTGTGTGAAAAAGAGGCAGAACAGACGGGGGAAGTAAGCATGAAAAGGAATGAGAGGGTGGGAGTGAGTGTGTGTGTGTGTGTGGTTCATAGGGAAGATGGCAGTCCTGCTCATCAGTGACGTGCCTGAACGGAACCCAGAGGGGGGCCCGGACTGAGCCCCTGCGCTTAATTGGGCACTCAAATGTTACCAGGTCCCTTCCCAAACGACTTGGAGGTGACACATGGCCAAGCGAGGGAGTGGAGAGGAGCTTGTGGAGAGAGGAAATGGAGCAGAGGGTTTAGCACCTCCTGCGGCCAAGTTTTTTCTCTCCCTCTGGGTGTTTTCGGTCGGGACGGCGGACGGCGTGAGTGATAGTGCATTTGGCCTCTCGCTGTGCCAAGGATGACAGAGCAAAATTAACCCCTCGGTGGTGGGGACAGATGGAAATGAGGCCAGTTTCACTTTTCAGTTTTGCGTTTGTCGCAGAGCGAACACATTCATCTGCTGGGGGTGGGGGGTGGGGGGGTGGACTACATCATCTCGTGGAAAATCTCATCCCTAAAAAATAAATCTGTGCTTTGACAGTAGGTGTAAAATGAAATTTAACACCTACACGCGATTATTTGATCACATGGAAAAGCAGGAAATGAACTGCAGTTTTTGTTTAGAAAGACAAGGACTTCAAAACGTGCACTAGAGCAAGATGGGAGCAAATTCATAATTTTTTTCCAGTTCATCAAAGCCTCCACCGGCTAATCCCTTTCTTATATAAATAGCTCTTTTGGTAGAGAGGGTAGCTGCCGCATAGAGCTCTAACCCTTCTGTCCCTGAAGCTACAGCCAGGATAAGCTGTGTGTTGGATTGGCACATCGGGCTGCCTGGGGCCTGCTGCTGCGCTGGCCGCCAGTACAGATGGAGGGCAGGGCTGGGCAATGCCAGCTTGTCAGTCGGATTAAAACGACTCATTTATTCACTGAAGTATCGTGCAAAGCGACCGGGCCAAAGCGGGGTGAGGCGAAAGGGGGAGAGGAGGGTCGAGCAGCGGCGAGATGGGGGCAGCTTGGACGTGAGAGAGGGTCCTCTGCTCTATGGCCCTCGGCCCTCCCTCCCTCTTCATCCCGCTCTCCTGCCTTTTTGCCTGTTACTTATCTTTCTAGGGCTGCCAGAAGCCATTACCGCAGTGTACGGAAGGCGGCCGGCAGGGTGGCATCTCCTAGTGCCCGGGTGACAGATTGCTGCTCGGCATTGGCGACGGAGGCGGTGAGGGGTGGAAAGTGATTGGCTCTGATGGTCAGGAAGTGGGCACCGTGGGCTGGAGAAGGAGGTGGAGGAGGAGGGCAGAGAGTCAGGGAGAGGATGACAAGACCCGGCTGCGTGACCTTTGGTATCGCGCGAGTTACTTAAAGGGGCACAGGCCCTGCCTTTAAGAGCATGCTTGGCAGTGGTGGCCGCCGTGGTGGTTGCAGGCTGAACACGGATGCCAGGGCAAGACGAGGTGGCCCCGATGCTGACTTCTCTGGTTGTGCCCAGGACCCCGCTGTCCCTGCAAAACCTCAGTGAGGATAAGTAGAGGACGACTGGCAACGTCTGCAGATTCATCCAAGGTAGTTCGCTGTGGACGGACTCACCTCTGCAACTTCAGACCCGCTGCCAGCATCAATCTTTGAGTCCTCAAAGTCATGAAGTGTTTTGAGGAAAGATGTCAGACTTTGACCCAAAAGAGAGACGAAATCCTTAAATCAAGAGTGCTCAATATTTTATAGAGGCCACTATAATGAAAGTATGCAAGTCCCTAAATCCATTTTAAACGTAAAAACTGTGAAGACAAAGATATACAGTTAAAAAAAAAAAGTTTGAACAGAACAGCTTAGGGCCTACAGCCTTCTTTCTCAAAATGGCACACACTCAGGTCACTGACAGGCCAGAGCTGTGTGTGTGTCTGCGTGTGTGTCAAGGGGGGTGAGGCTTGGAAGGGTTTTATCGGGTCTAATTACTCCCGATAGCTGTAATTTACAGGTTGACAGCAGGGAGAAATCGGCAAGATTCACACTTCTGCGGGTCAGCATCTGTCGCCATTACTGCGCGGTGCACGCTGCCGGCCAGTCGGCGAGCAGGAGGAAACAGTAAACAACAAACGGCGTGTGACAGATTAGCAGCGCGGGCTAAAGGACCTTCCACTGACACATCATTTCTCTCGCTCCGCGAGTTTGTTTCGCGGCAGCTGTCACCAATAAAATGGAAAAGCAGGAGATGGGGAGGGGAGGTGGCGGCAGCGGAGGTGGCTTTTGTTCCAGATCCAGAGAGGTGGGTGGTGGAAGGAGAAGAAGGAGGAGGAGGAGGAGGATGAAGACAGGGTGGAGGAGGAGGAGGAGGAGGAGGAGGATAGAGAGGTGGAAGAAAGGGAGATGGGAGGGAGGGTTAGCAGGAGTGACCTGTTTAAAAGTCTGGCCTCACTTTTTAATGGAGTATTAGGAGGAAAACCAGGGCAGGGCAACGTCAAACTGTATTTTTCCGCTGACTGTAATTACCCTCGCTATTTCTCCCTTTTTAGGTCTACAGTACAAATTGCTAGTGTCACCCTGAAGTGGTAATTTTAGTTCCGTTTGCATCAGCCTGTGTGGTACAGTCAGCAAGGAGCACAGAGTTATTCTAGAGGGTAAGCATTATCTCAGTACATACAGTATGTGAACACATTTGTTAACACTGCAGCACTGCAGACCGGTCCAACACACTTTCCTCTCTCCTCCCATCCCATGTGGCTCTCCTTCTCCAGGTCCCACGCAGCTCAGAGAGGAGCCAGGTCGGTCCGGTGCCAGAGAGGGCTGGTGGGCTACACTGCTTTCCCCCTGTCCACCTCATTGCCTACACACAGCCTATCTGGCCAGCTCCTGTACACGGGGCTAACACCGCGTACATCCTGGCAATCCGAGTTTTCCTTGACCTCCAAATAGAGGACGTTCTCCAAGTTGTTGGCTCATTAACCTGGACTGTTTTTGTCGACCAGCTCCACAGAAACAAAAGTGAAGTCTTCTCAGAGTAGTTACTAGTAGTTATGAACCAGGAAGTCTGACTGAAAATGGTAGTGTTACTAAATAAAGATGAACTGTGTCCACATAAATATAGCACTGCATAGCATGAATGTTTATATTGATTTGCACCATCACAACACTGGATGAACATGTTACACATTACCTATCCGTTTCATGACCAATTATAGAGCATACCCCCAGATAACTGTAGGGAGAATATTTCTGTTCAAACAATAGTAGCCAAAGTCATCATGTTTACATCCTTTCTTTCTCCTTGTCATAGATAGTGACTATTGTAATGAGCAGAAGGTTTGCAGTGGCCGTAAAGGCTAGAAAAGCTGCACCGTTAAAATGCGCCAGATAGGACGGCATCTGGGTCTGCCTATTAGTGACCTCGGCTGTAGGAATGCTTCTGTTGCAATGCCTCTGTTACAAACAGCTGAGTGAGTAGCGGCGATAACGATTGGAGGCCGATCAATCGGAGTACCCTTAATTTTAACTTTTGTGATGACGAAATGACCCAAATCACATTGTTCTACTCACAATGCTTGTGTTTTTTATGGTTTGTCTCCCGGTTTTGGTTTTCCCACAATATGCTTTTGATATAGTGGTTTGAACCAGCAAGGGAGTTTAGAGCAGTCCCTGCTCTCAAACTGCATTACTGTGCAACCACAATGTACCTTTCAAGTCTCTGCAAATTACACTGCAGCAAAATAGAAACCAAACGCTGCCTGGAAGGTAGGGAATCAATTTAAAACCTTAAGGTGATTTGGTAAATGGTTAGCAGTAAGGAGAAATAGGCTATTTTAAAATGTATAGTTAATGGAATAAAACATCCAAAAACAATGGTATGATCCTTTAAGGGCAGATGGAAGCCTCTGGTGCAGGTGTGTCTCCATCCCCATCAGCGAGCACATCCATAATGTTTGGTGGTCGTGGGGTGATCGTGTAGGTCTGGCCCTGTCCTGTTTCATTTCTAATGGGAGACTGCCCGGTGACTCCACGTGCCAACCTCCAGAGCCCCCAGTTCTTCTCACAAGTGCCATATGGGCGGCCCAGCCCCATTCCATTAGCGGGGCCCGAGCAGAGGCAAGAGCAGGCCTGGACCCCAGCCCTCCTGGCCTTCCCCTGGCACTGCCACAGGGCATGTCCTGCCCACTGCCAGCTGCCCACACTAGGTCAGAGGACGCAAGAGCCGCTGCCTACCTGAGTCTGGCAGCAACCAGCCGCTGGTTACAGTGAGACACAATATATCAATGTGCAGGAAAGACCATCCAAAACATCTATTTCCAAGACAGAACCCACAAAATGGAGCGTGTTGCAGAGCCATCTCACGCTTTGAACAGCTGTGGTTAAAGATCCTTCTTTTGCATTCACTCACGGCAAACATAAGCAGTCCCTGCTTCATGGACCAACCTGTAACCACTTATTCCATCCACCATATTCTACTTCTGTACCTCTGAACATCCTCATGTTCCCTTTTAGCTCTCAGATAACACAATTGTTTAACATTATTGTTGCTTTTTCTGTTTAAAATTTATATCAAATGTAATAACATATTCTGATAATGAAAGGAATTGTGAAGAAGCAAACTGTCCAGAGTAACTTTAGACCCTGTATAATGCTTGCTACAAAGTCTACGGCGTGATATATGTTAGAAACTAGGCTATTTATAATTTTGTCATCCTGATTGTCCATACTGTAATTTTATTATGTTGGTCTATTCTGTACACACAACATCTATTGCATGTCTGTCTGTCCAGGGAGAGGGATCCCTCCTCTTTTGCTCTTCCTGAAGTTTCTTCCATTTTTTCCCCATTAAAGGGTTTTTTGGAGAGTTTTCCTTACCCGAATCGAGGGTCTAAGGATAGAGGGTGTTGTATGTTGTACATATTGTAAAGCCCCCTGAAACAAATTTGTGATTTGTAATATTGGGCTATATAAATTAAACTGACTTGACTTGCGTCTCCACAAAATGATGCTGGTGATACAAATATGGCTCTGGGATGACACTGAGCTTGCAACTTTTGTTCTCAAAGTTCTCCTTTTGTGGTAATTTTGTGTTGCAGGCTTAATACTATACCAAGCACTGCAAGTCCAAATAACCACATAATTTATTCTAAAGGCTCTTTTAAAGCAGACTTGATATGTCCCAATCGTACAGATGTGCCAAAACCTTTCCAAGAGCGTACTGGAGTACCAACCCTGTCACACTGCATTTTCTTTTCAGTAACACATGGTAAAATACACAGAATATCAACAAAATTACAATACACACTGATACACTGTTGAGTCCTATAAGAGAATCATATACATGCATCCATTGTATCTATACCAGTTTAAATATTATAGACTTCAAATAGGCTAAAGCAAGCCATGAAAACTATTTGAACTTGATCCCCAGTCTGCTTTACATATGATTACCAGGCCCTAGTCTTTCACCCCATGTATTTGTGAATTAGGTTAAAGCGTTGGGTGCACAGGCATGTAGCGTGTGCGAGGGCACCTTCCCTAAAGACATGCAGCGGAAAGCATGAGGAGGGCGGGCGGAGGCAGAGACATCCAGCACATCACATGGGAATGTCAGCGTGTGCCTCGGCAGCCTGTACCTGCCACAGGACCTGGGGCCTTTTATAATTAATCATCACACAGGATGAATAATTCAGCCATTATCGCTGGGAATAAATAGTGAGGCTGGTTTTCCTCCTGAGTTCCACCCAATCAGTTTCCATGTTTCCCTTAATAACCTACAGATAAGGCCTGGCCTCAGGTAAACATACCTTCTAGCTAATAGGTAGTGGCAGGAGTTTGTAAACTAAACAAATAGTCCCTTGATTCAGCAGTTCTAGAAAGTTACTTCTTATACATTAGAGTCCTGTGGATAAATAGTATAATGCAAAATGACCACAGGTGATCTACTGCTTGGCCAGTGCTCACTATTTTCCATTAGATCCTTTTCATAGGGAAACAGAACAGAAAAACAGCTAGTTTTAAACTTTCTTATGAAGAAAAACCTGTATGACAATGATATTTTGTCATAAAGGCCTTATTCTATTTCGAAAGGCACTCAGATTTAAAGATGCACAGTGGTGAAGCAGGAAAACCAGGCGGATGGTCATAGTGCAGGCTGAGAAAATGTCATTTGTTATGACATTTATTTAATATGAACATTAAATATGAAAAATGTAAGAAAGCTCCAATGGGAAATATATGCAATGTTAAAGTAGTGAGTTGATGGAAGATGCACTGTGGTAGGCTAACAGCTTCCTCCGTGGAATCCATTAAAAAAGCTTGGAGTCCACAGTTGTATGATGTGAACAGGACCAACAAAAGGGACAGAGAGTGACAACAATATTCCCTCCAAAACTGCATTTGACGGCAGTTATTATGTGAAACCTACTATGGTGTCGCCCAGCCACCACCAACCATCTCATGACCTCCAAAACATTGCACGGAATACACTTTCTAGTCAACTTTGATGGATGAAGCCCCCTAAAACAACCAGCGAAGCTAATTTAGCTCGTAACACAAACAACACTGAAACTAGTCTAGTCATATTTCAATGTTATGCAAATCAACAGCGTAAAAGCCTCATAATCTGCCAAACAACAACCACTTGTCATAGTAGTAAAGGCACAGATGCTACTAATAACATTAACGATTAACGAGTGTGACAGTGAGCCAGCGTATAAATATATCTATATATCTATATCTTTTCCTCGATGGAAAACGTCATGAGGTCAAGGAAAGACATGAAGGAGAATTCGTGAGGACTTAGGAAAAGACAACCAGTGTACTCTCTGCTAAAGGAGATAAGAAAGGAAGCACTGAAGCACCTTTCCTTAGCATTTAGAGAACTGGACCAGCTCTTGTCATGGCTGCCACTTAGATACTTCCGGGTCATTTCACTCAGTCAGGAACCTTCCTGAGCAAAAACAAGACAAGACAAGACAAATGGACAGCCCAGAACCCTGAAACCAAAGCAGCTAAATGGAATTCACCCATCATAAGGCTCATTTTATTCTTTACACCCGCGTTTCTCCTACATGTCAAAATGTCTTCTATGCAAAAGGCTTATAAGAGCAGAAATTAGCACCAGCAAACACCAGGACATCCTCAAGATATTAACAACGACTTACGTCCATCCATGATAGCACAAGTAGCAATTTAGCTAGCTACTTACCTTGTTGAGGTGATGCACATCCCTGGTATCACAGTTGATGATAAAGCCCTCTTTTAGAAGACTCAACATCCCAAGTTTTCCCACACATAACAGCAAACTCCGGTTTCAAGTGGCGCTTGAAGACTGCAGGCAGAATCGCTTGTTTATGAAAAAGCTACATAAGCAGCAGCAAGAAGCAGCTACAGCCAAGTTACCTCGGAGTTTCTAAATGTGCAGAGTAGACTGACCTTTTATGTGGGATTTGTTTTTGCTTGGGATTTATGCAGAAGACAACAAATGAGAGAGCAGCAAATGCTCTCTCACCTGAGTGCTAGCTTGACATAACTCACAGGATTAGCTCTATATGTATAAAACAAATTTTAAAAAACTTAATTCACGGTAGAGTTTACCTGCCACTTGTGGACTTTTACATGTTCACCTGCAATTAAAGGGTTGGTTTGCCAAAATTACAAAAAAAAAAAAAAAAAACATTTTCTCACTTACCATCCAGATACTGTAGTTTTGGTTAATGTTATATTTGCCCAGGTTTTGAGATATCTGTCTCTGAGATTTCTGCCTCCACCCCAATACAATGGAGATGAATAGCACTGAAAGATTACATTTGATAAATTCAAAAGCAATGTGCCTTTCCAGAATCAGCCTGCGCCATTACTCTGTATTATCCACAGAACATGCTGTCTGTCTTTGGCAGAAAGTACTTCCAAAGGAAACTGTTCACAAGGTGTTTCTTACATGTTCAGCTGTGACTACATAACCTATGTTCACTTCACATGTGACTTTCTTCTTCTGGACTAAAACAATTTATGGTCACCTTTGCTGATTTTGTCTGTTGATACTCTAAGCTGAGTAATGTGAAGTGGCCATTTACCATTATTAATTAAGTTAGTAAAGGTCAGTTAGGTTTTCCTTTTGCTAAATACTGTTTGTGCTTGTTCTCCCTCACTTCTGTAGGCATGTGGCAGGTAGATGTCAGAGGTTCCCTTAGCATTAATCATAGAATTCAATTATTAAATCATTTTTCTTCAGAAACAAAGACACCCTTGGTCCTCGTGTTATTTTTAACAAGTGATCATTGGTTTCATTCTGGCCTGCAGTCTGTTAAAACAGTTCCCAGCATGTACTGTTATTCCTGCATTGAAGCCCTCCCTCTGATCCTGACATCCTATCACCTTGACCTTTAACAGGTGACTGAACATCCCTGAGGGGAGCTAAATAAAAGGCCAGCACTGTGTTTCATACTGATGTCATTGATGTGATATCAATAGTTGCTCATTGACTTGCTGTAGCTTTTCTGGAGTATGAACTCTATCTCAGAGCATCGTCTGTTAGAGGCTGTCAGGATGTATAAAGGGGGAGGGGGAGGCTTCCTTATCCCTTCCCACTCCAAGGACAGCATGGTGGGGCAGAGGAGCACTGATTGAGAGCAACACCTGTCAGGTGAGGCTTTCACTGTTGATGGCGCAGAAGGAGCGCCAAGTCGACTGCTATGACTGCTAATCTCTGATGTGGCAACCTGCCGGGCTTCGCCGGTCTCCAGAGGGAGAGCGCCAGGAGCCCGAGCGCCGAGGCTTTTCCAGGGCTGCAGTCCTGATAATGTCTCCCCGAACAGAATGAACCACGCTGATATGCTCTAAATACATTTCATTATCATCATCATGATTATATCACTAATTGTGTGTACTCGGTAATGTGCTGCAGCAGCCCCCTCCTGGGAGGTGTCTGAGAGACTGAATGATTAAAACATGTATGATGAGCCATGCATCAAAACATCCCTGTGGGCTCCCTCACAAGATACATGTAAGCGGCTCCAGTGACACTCGGAGCGAGCAAACAGCAGAGAATGTGGTCCACCGAGGGATGAAAGGCTGAGGAGGAACCTGCAGGCAATAACAATACAGCAGGTGGATGTTAGAGATGCAGGGGATTGACCTGAGCTGACCCCATCCATATCCATAAACCCACACATACATAACCTATATACCCTCAGACATGACTCCAGTGCAACCTAAATAATTCCACTACCACACAATAAGTAAACCAAAGGCTGAGGTTCAAGTCATGGCTGGGCTACTTTGGCCTGCACGGGGGCCTGTTTCCTTCTTTATGTGTGGTTGACAGGAGAGGATAAAGTTTTTGTGACAGCATTTGATGAATGTTTAATCCAACATTCATACATCCCAGGCTGGGATTGGGTCCCCAGTCAAAACCCACCAAAGACACACAGCAGGTGTGTGAAATATTCATTCACTACACGCTTCATTAAGAATGAAACATACCATGGTCCCCGTTCATTTATTCATTTCGATTATCGAAACAAAAGACAGAAAAATGAGAGATTAAAACATGGTGGGCACGCTATTCTATATTTGTCTCACAGATTTGTAACAATTTGTTTTGTGACAAATAACTCTGCCTGTTGAAATCCCGCTGTCATCTCGCTGAGAGTCAGGCAGCTACAGCGAGAGGAGCTTTCATGTGAGGGCTGTAACAAATCACTGTCTGCCTGGGAACCTCCAGCTCTGCATCCGACTGCAGCAGTTTGACCTTTGACCGGTCCAGGAGCGTCCGGTGACTCATCGCATTAAGCATGCTGATATATATCTGAGCCATCAACCGCAGACGGGACAGTTTTCATATTTCATTAATTAACAGTGAAATATGACAATTAATGATCGCTCTTGGTGATGAGTGACTGCACTCGGACAGATGAAATGACTGATGTCGTCCCTGTCAAGGAATGGGCTCCTTCTGTTTTTTTTTTTTCTCTCAGAGTGGTGAATATGTCATTGTTGAGTGTGAGTGCTGTTTCAACATAGGCCTGCCCTCTTTGAGTGAATGTGTCACATAGATTACAGAATTTCCCCACGGACATCATTAAAGTTTCATCTAATCTAATCTAATTAAAACAAGGATGTGCAAGTCCTGACACACTGTCCAAGGCTGCACATGCTGTTTTGTTCTGAGACATTATGGCTTTGCCAAAGTCAACACACAATTGCTATTCTACATAAAACGGACAATAACAGTATATTTGGAATGCATTTGAAATGTAATACAGATAAATATACCAGCAAGGTCACTGTTGTTAAGTAGTCTGATTACAAAGGTATTGGTGGTTAATGTTTCAAATTAACTTATTAGTCACTAGTAGTATATGTACTAAAATGTTACAGAAAATAGGGTGTAATCATTCTATAAAGAAATAAATATATGGAGACAGATATTTCAATGCCAATAATGCATATCAATCAATCAAAATGTATGTCTATAGGACCTTTCAAACAAATTCAAAGCGCTTTACAAGTGACTGACAAAATGTAGGATGTTAAAAATGGATTTAGAGACTTAGAGGCATACACGTTGAAGGTTTGATGGCAAAAATATATGAATGTTGGATTTCATAGCTGTGATATGAACAAATAAATACCTATATAATAGTCCATTTAGTTTAAAAAATAATTCATCTGCCTTTACCATGTTTCTTTCCCTCTTTAGTTGTAATCACGATTTAATGTAATAACGTGATGCAATTTAAATATAAAGAGACAAAGACACTCATTAAAAAACAGTATGCAAAACATAAAATATATAAATTGTTAATATACACAGTGTGTATGGGTAATTACAACACTCATTAATATATCTGAGCATGGTTATTGATTGTGATCACTTTAGATGCATGCTGACAATCTGTCGGGGGGTAATGGCAGATTTATTGGCACTCAAGTGAAGTGGAGAGTTCAAAAGACAACATTTCAGAGATCAGAGATGGTACTTTCTGCATTTGATCCAGTGCTATAGTTTTTCTGATACCTACAGAGGGTTAAAGGTCAAAAACTGTTTACATTATCATACCTCTCTGTACTTGAAGCAGAAACCTCTGCTCTCAGACAGCATGTTTCATGTTTGTTGCTCAGTATAAAGGCTGAGCTGATTAGATGTTTCTTACCTTGATAAAGAATCAGCTTAACAGGAAGACGTTAAACCAGTTCCAGTCGAACAGGATATAATGTTGGTTTTAATTAATGTACAATCCTGTATGTAAAACTACAGTATGGAATAAATCAGTGTTTGCCAAACCTTTTGGTTTATGACCCCTTAAAATGAGGTAATGTCCCTTCATCACAGGTTATGGCCTGAGTTGTGAGCAGCTCAACCAAAGAGTGATTTACTCTTCTCAGATTGTTTCATTCAAAGAAGATTTAAAGGTCTGAGGAGGTTAAAGTATATATTTCACAAGTAAAACAAAAATCACACAAAGGTCTGAGACAAATTATAATTTTGTTTTGTAACTGATTTTTTGTTTGTATGTATCCCTTTAATGATTTTGTGACCCCACAGATTTATCTGGGGATGGATTGGAAACCACTGGAATATATAACTCTACTAATAACCCCTTCATAAAAATTATGAATATTGAGTAAGAGATTAGGACATTTTATTTTATACAATTTAAACTTTCTTAATGGTTTCAGCCCATGGCTCTTAGGGTCTGTGCAGAGACTCTGTGGATATCTGTGACTGAAAGCTCCATGTGTAAGTTTAATGAAATGTATTGATCTGCTATGAAATTGACATGTCATGGTTTCCACTCACTAACTAATATTTGCTTTGCAGCAGTGAGTCCACCTATCTTATGTCCCCTTTAGTCCCCTTTCTTGCAGCAAAACTTACATCTAAGCTTTCATTTAAAAGGACAATCTCATTGTGAATCAGACTGGCGAGCTGACTTAGAAGAAAATGCCATGTCACAAAATACTGGATACCAAATACAAAAAACCTGGAACATACACTAAGTTGACAGCTTTATTTGGTACTAGCTAAAAGTAATGCAGTCAATCTAATACAACAGCCCTGCAATAAAGATTTTTTTTCATTATAAAAACTTAATTCAACTGTATGGTCATATATTTATATATATATATATATACATACATACACATACATACATACATACATACATACATATACATTATATATATATATACGCACACTACTTTTACCAACAGCAGTGTTGAATGGCCTGACCTGCTGTTGACATTATGCACAGTGCACTATTTAACTCCGCGGAGGAAGTCCCTCCTTCTTCCCCTCCCGCGCTCCCGGCGTCACTTCCGCCGCACAGAAAACATGGCGGCTGCCAGTCAGTCAGATTCGGTGCATTCACTGCCCATAAATGTAGTCATAAAGACCGAGCCAGAAGCCGAGGATGCTCTACTCTTCGGCCCGGAGGATGCGACGGTCAAGCGTGACCCCGTCGTGCCGCTCATGTCCCCGGTCAGCGGGCTGCAGCCGCTCGCCTGGTCTCAGGATCACCGCCTGGCCGTATCCACCACCAGCTCCATGTCGCTGATGGAGCTGGTGTGCGATGTCCACAGCAACAAACAGGACCTGACGCTGCACAGGACCTCAATCCCCGTCCCCGCAGAAACGCACAAGCTGCGGGTAAATATCCACAAATGTTCGCCTGTTTACTCCAGAGAGTCTCACTTAATAAACGAACAAAGATGGACTCGATGTTTAACTGCAGCTTAACAGGTGCGGCTGCTGATAGAACTTCAGCTGGTAAACACTGAGCCTGATGGATCAACCTGGCGCTGGTTGTGTGCTGTGTCCTCTGTATCCTCTGTATCCTCTGTGTCCTCTGTGTGCTGTGTGTGCTGTGTCCTCTGTATCCTCTGTGTGCTGTATCCTCTGTATCCTCTGTGTCCTCTGTGTGCTGTGTCCTCTGTATCCTCTGTATCCTCTGTGTGCTGTGTCCTCTGTGTGCTGTGTCCTCTGTGTGCTGTGTCCTCTGTGTGCTGTATCCTCTGTGTCCTCTGTGTGCTGTATCCTCTGTCTCCTCTGTGTGCTGTGTCCTCTGTGTGCTGTGTCCTCTGTGTGCTGTGTCCTCTGTGTGCTGTGTCCTCTGTGTGCTGTGTCCTCTGTGTGCTGTATCCTGTGTGTCCTCTGTGTGCTGTGTCCTCTGTGTGCTGTATCCTCTGTGTCCTCTGTGTGCTGTGTCCTCTGTGTGCTGTATCCTCTGTGTGCTGTAACACTTAACTGCAGCTTAACAGGTGCGGCTGCTGATAGAACTTCAGCTGGTAAACACTGAGCCTGATGGATCAACCTGGCGCTGGTTGTGTGCTGTGTCCTCTGTATCCTCTGTATCCTCTGTGTCCTCTGTGTGCTGTGTGCTGTGTCCTCTGTATCCTCTGTATCCTCTGTGTGCTGTGTCCTCTGTGTGCTGTATCCTCTGTATCCTCTGTGTGCTGTGTCCTCTGTGTGCTGTATCCTCTGTATCCTCTGTGTGCTGTATCCTCTGTGTGCTGTATCCTCTGTCTCCTCTGTGTGCTGTATCCTCTGTGTGCTGTGTCCTCTGTGTCCTCTGTGTGCTGTATCCTCTGTCTCCTCTGTGTCCTCTGTGTGCTGTGTCCTCTGTGTCCTCTGTGTGCTGTATCCTCTGTGTCCTGTGTCGTCTGTGTCCTGTGTCGTCTGTGTGCTGTGTCGTCTGTGTGCTGTGTCGTCTGTGTGCTGTGTCCTCTGTGTGCTGTGTCCTCTGTGTCCTCTGTCTCCTCTGTATCCTCTGTGTGCTGTATCCTCTGTGTCCTCTGTGTGCTGTATCCTCTGTGTTCTGTGTGCTGTGTCCTCTGTGTGCTGTATCCTCTGTGTGCTGTATCCTCTGTATCCTCTGTGTGCTGTGTCCTCCGTGTGCTGTATCCTGTCTCCTCTGTATCCTCTGTGTGCTGTATCCTCTGTGTGCTGTATCCTCTGTGTCCTCTGTGTGCTGTGTCCTCTGTATCCTCTGTGTGCTGTATCCTCTGTGTGCTGTATCATCTGTGTCCTCTGTGTGCTGTATCCTCTGTGTGCTGTATGCTCTGTGTGCTGTATCCTCTGTGCTGTGTCGTCTGTGTGCTGTGTCGTCTGTGTGCTGTGTGCTCTGTGTGCTGTATCATCTGTGTCCTCTGTGTGCTGTATCCTCTGTGCTCTGTGTGCTGTGTGCTCTGTGTGCTGTGTGCTCTGTGTGCTGTGTCGTCTGTGTGCTGTGTCGTCTGTGTGCTGTGTCCTCTGTCAAGTGGCTGATAAAGACTACATGCTGTAATATGTTGTATTAGAAAACAATAACAACCGCTTGGCCGGCTGCTGAGCTAGTTAGCATAGCTCTTCCTCCCTCTCCATATTCACATTATTATTGTTTCTTCCTTAATGTATATTTTAATTGTGTTAGTATTACCCAACCTCTGTTTTTTAACCCTACCATGGGATAAGTATGATAACTGGGATGTAAAATCAATGATTGCTGCAAGGGGCTCTGGTTTTGTTAGGCTCTAAACTACACGTTGACACAAATCAAACACTGCAAATGAATTACTGTGGCATCTTAAACAGGTTTGAGACAGAATCTGTCAGTGCAATCAGTCTGGTGTTGTCTGTAGATGAAATGAAATGTTTTAAGACATCTACTAATACTCTGATTTGAATAAGAATTTGTCTGATATGAATTTTCCATATAAAAGTAAAATTAACTAGTTCAAAATTCTTAAAATGACATATATATATATATATATATATGCAGATATTTTTCATTTCAAAAAGTTACTGGACACAATATGTCTTTAACTTCACTGAAAAGTCCATTCAGTGTGTGTGCACTGGAAGCTTCAAGTTGCCACGTCACACTTGTGTAAGTTGCATACTGTAATGTCACAAAGTCATGCTTGTAGATAAACTCAGAAACTTTCCCTCTTAAGCAGATGAATGTAAAAACGGACTTTTAGTGTCAAACTCTGCACATACATCATTCTGCACAAAACACATTTTTTATAGTGGAGGGACATATGGCTGCCTAATCTTCAGTCATGGAAAAGTGAAGCTGATGATCATAAGTATTGCGTAAACAGTCCTGGGGCACAAAAATACCATTTACATTTTTAAATGTTTGGCACTACCTTACGTAAAAAGGA
Source organism: Macquaria australasica (assembly GCA_005408345.1). Lineage (NCBI taxonomy): Eukaryota > Metazoa > Chordata > Actinopteri > Centrarchiformes > Percichthyidae > Macquaria > Macquaria australasica. The sequence goes on from SEMN01000106.1 coordinate 856,151, forward strand.
TCTATCTGAAGATTTTTCTTTCATAGTGTTTGCACCACATTCCCAGTGCTGTGAAACTTTAAAAACTGAACTAGATAAAAGGCTGGTTTGATTGAAGTAAAGAGTAAATTTCTGCCTCAGTTGTCAGCTATGTTTTGTTTGTAATGTCCTTAATTTTTACTAATGAACTACATGCAGATGTTTTATTTATTGCAGCTGTGTTATTTGCCGTGTGCCCTGGACTACCAGAGAGGGTCAGAGTATAGTATCAGGTCCATACAACATGGATATATTTTGCAACAAAAGTGCCAGTACGTTTTAAGGTAATACCGCTGCCAATTAAAAACACAAGTGTGTCTATAGAATATATAAGTGATTACAAAATAACATCTGTGAGTCTATTGGAGTATTGCTACTACTATTTGTCTACTTGTTAAGCAACTTGTGTAAACAAGCTTTAGAAACACAGCCAATATTCACTGGTGTGCTATTAGCTTGGCAGTGGTGGACGTTTCTGTATTTTCATTATTTACTGAACTGAAAGAAAGATAATTAAAGCGATGGAATACAAATGTTGATGAAAAGAGAAACTGAAAAACAATTTTGCTGTGGTAAATCTGTCTCTGAGCAGCTGCTCTAGTGTGTAAACATGATTGTTTATAGGTTCGTCTTCCCTCCAAAAATCCACTTGGCAGATAAAATACTGGATGGAGCTGCATTTTATAATCCACTAGGCACAGTGGCAGACAGGCAAAGTTGGTTTCCTGCTGTCATTTACAGATATGATTAACTGCTTGTAAATAGGAGGGCTACTGATCAGGGAGCAGTAGACGATGGCACTTAAAGCCACATACTATCTGTCTGATGTATATACTGTGTTGCCATGGCAGGTCATCCATTTGTTTGAATTTATTTGTCAATGATGCACTTTTCCTGCTTTTAGGTTTTAGTCACTGTCATTAGTATCACTTTTCCTGTACATGATATACTTTGCCATTACTTGGGTCAATTTATAATAGTTAGTTTTGTCGTCCACAAAGCACTTGAACTGATGCCAGTGTAACCCCAAAGTTGACAATTAGAAGTGGAAGTCAGAGTGTTTTGGGGTTTTCAAATGTGAAATCATTTTTCTAAGAATTTGTCAGCACTGACTTTCATTACTGTCAAATGTAGTCTTCAATAGGGGTGGGAATCGCAGACATACTCACGATATGATCACGATACTTTGCCCACGATAACGATGATATCACGATACATGCGAATCCTAATACGACGCATCACTATTTGTGCAAGACCTCTGCCACCTAATAATTATATGAATTAATATAGTTATTTTGCAGTGACAGTAATAACTGTTTTTTAACAGGCTAGGTTAGCGCACCCACCGGCCGAACCTCCCCCTTTAAGGAAGGTGGCCTTGTGGATAACCTGTGTATGTGACGTAGTCTACTGGGTTTGTTGTGGGAAGTGAGTCTCTCCCGGTATGTGAGAGAAGTTGCTGCAGCCACAGAAAAGTGAATGCCGTTGGGGGTAGTTAAATTACTTTAGTCAGCCGTAAAGTGTCTAGATAAGCTCATGTTGCAGCATAACGGTTATTAAAAGGCTGTGTGTTGTGTTCGCTGCCACAGAAGAGAAATAAAAAAGCCCTGTTCATGCAACATTACTACAGCGTCTTCTGCATTCTTCACAGCAGAATTGGCCGGACTTTGGTTTTGGGCCGTTTTTAATTTATTTTAGCCTGGTTCATAGCTGGTTACCAGCATTTCAGAGGCCTTCCGACTACAGTTCAGAGCCGTGGATCTGGAAAGGTAACATGCAATCACGCTAATCATGGAATCAGGCTTCACGAATCACGGGTAGAGAAACCACAACTGTGTATGTGGGCAACATTACCAGCGGAAACACTGTAGTAGAAACTGAAGTGTTCCCAGACTTTTGACTTCCATGAAGACAGTGGCTCCACTGCCTTCTTCTCCACCTTCTCCGCGATGTTGTGTGTGTTTACTTTTTGTTAATGAAACTAGTTGATTGCTGTTCTCATTTTTATTGGTCCCACCCCTAGTCTTCAACAGTCCAGCTGCAAACGTTGTTTCATATGTAGTTTGGATGTATGCTGAAATGACTTGCTAACCTTTCTTAAACCTGACCTTTGACCTATTTTTAACTTTTTTTAAGGTGGGACCAGCAGCAGAGCTAGCTCAAGCGATGGAGAAGTTCTCCGTACATCCAGACCCCACAGTAAGGCAAGTCTTTCTGGCCGACAGAGTGATCAACCCATCGGTAGGAGTGCACAAAGGAATAAAATATGGCAGTTGGTCTCCGTCAGGTTGTGACTCAAGTGGGCGCTGTCTGCTCGCTTGCCTAACACTTGACCACAGACTTACCATTCATAACAGCCACAAGCGCCTCGAGTGGAACATGCTAGTCGATCTCACCAAAATGTACAGCGAGAGGCTAAAGGAGCGAGGCTACGCCAAAAAAGACAACAAGCCTCCGCAGGCAAACCTGCTGGACTTTGACGAGCTGCAGCGGCGATTCCGTATGCAGACTCCTCTGAGAATGGAGTGGTCGAGCGTTTACACAATCAAACAGGTTCAGCCAGACAACACATGCATAGACGTGGAGATGGTCCTCCTCGCCGTCTTAATGGAAAACGGTGACCTTGTTTTGTGGAAGTTTGTGTTGCCCTTTATAAACGGGGCAGATGTCGTGTTTTATGACATTGTTGAATCAGGTGTGACTAGACCCAGTGACTTGGCGTGGTGGGAGTATGAAAGCGCAGATCGTCGGATGAGCGGCCTGATCGTCGGCAGTGAGGTGGGACCCGTCAAGATCATGCCGGTCAGCCTGTCGGGAGTGAAGGGCTACTTCACCCTCCGACACCCCGTCATCCTCTGGAAGGAGTGTGACGAAATTGCTGTTGAAAACCTCAAATGTGTCCCGATGATCCACCCGATCCAAAAATCCAGCTGCAGCCTCATCGTGGCCTCACGCGGCTGCTACGTCTTTTGGTGTTTGCTCATGATTTCGCCAGCCGGACTAAATGTGCACAACTCTCACGTGGCGGGCCTGCACTCACTCCCTGTGGTCTCGCTGGCGGTCAGTCAGCGTGGCGTCGCAGTGTACACATGTTCCATAGACGGATGGATAAAAAAGCTGACACCAACATTTACAGAGAACACTTTGATTTTCAAACAAGAGGACATGTTGCGACCTGAAAACCTAACGGGGAGAAGGATACACGGGATTGCAGTGAGCCGCAATGGAGCGTATATTGCGCTGGCCAGCACACAAGGTATGGTTGGCGGCTATCATCCAGTTCACAGGACCTACCAGGTTCACTTTGTGACCCTGAAAACGCCAGAAATGGCAGCAGCGCTGCTGCTCAAGTCCCCCATGCAGAACTTGTACAAAATGGCCGACCTGCTTGATCTCGTGAGGTGGCAAATTTTGAAAAACAAGTGCATCCCTGCGTCGCTGCTGGAAGAGCTTGATCAAAAGATCCAGGAAGTAGACTCGCCCTACCTGTGGCGTTTCAAGCTCTTTTTGGTGCGTATACTTCACCAGTCGCTACAGACGCCTCCCACAGATCACAGATGGAAACCCTCACACAAGGAAAGTAAGGTGTTTTTAAGGGACAAGGAAGAGGAGGACAAAGATGCCGCACAAGAGGACGACGAGCCTGGTGCAGTGAAACAGGAGACGGAGGAGAATCGGGAGGAGCAGATGGCAGAGGTGCAGGCTTGGATCAATGCTGTAGAGACCCACCTGATGAGAGAAAACATGAAGAAGGTGCTGGGGGTGGTGTACCTCAACACCTGGATTGCTCAGAACACCAGCATACCCACCTGCGGCCTGGTGGACTACCTCTCCAGAGACGCTAATGACAGAGCTTCAGAGGTAAGAAGTGATAATTATACAATCCAACATAATGCAGCTGCACAGTGTATACTTGAAGCACTTTAAAGTGAGTGATGTCAGTCTGCTTTTCAGCATTAACGTCTCCTTTAACAATTCATAAGCTATTAAACTTAAACAGAAAAGGGTCTTTCCAAACTGATGCCACCAAGTTGGAAGTACACTATTGTCTAAAATATCATTATATAAGATTTCCCTTAAAGGCCTGATGAAATGGCCTCATCACTTCCTTGATGGGATGTATTTCCTGTTGAAGCAGGTCATTGAGGGTCATATCAATGTGTAAACCAATTACTTATGGAGGGAAAGGCAGTTTGATTTGATAGGATGAGCAGAAAGGTTGGATTGTCGAAAAAATTCTGATGACTTTTTGGTTGGACTTTTTAAATTACACCCCATAGCATGGCATTGCCACCGAAGATGCACAGTTTCTCTGCACATTTTGCATCTTTAATAAAGTGTCCTAGCCCAAAACCATGAAAAACCAGAGTGTCCACATACTTTTTGTGATATAGTGTATGTTTCTGCATTTACCATTATCCCATTATTGCCACAGTGGTTGTTGTTCAGAAAAAGTTACATAGACTCTTTAGACACTTTAATGGTTCAATGCCTTTTTGTTTGTTTTGAATAAAATAACAAACTACAGAAATATCAGAAATGGTACTATTTATAAAAACACCTTTTCAATTTAGGTAGCTATTGCATTTTTCATTTTAAAATGGTGTCATACTACAGCCATTTTTGTCTTTTATTAAATTAAACATGTGTTTTGAGCTGTAAACTAAATGATATGACTGAACTGTAATGAAAGACATCAATTGGTGTTAATGTTGACATTTCTTACCAAATTTATAAGAATCGGCATTTCATGGGTTGCAAATGGCTCAACACACCATCTACTGTTTTAAATCAGCCCTGAACCTGCAAGACTGCAAGAATGCTGACAGAGTCGACCGGTTGGGACGTGTCTACGTCATGAAATTTATATAAGACTCTAATCAGCGTCAGTCAGTCTCCCCGTGTCCCCTGACCCACACACTACGTAGCCACGAGGCTACGCCTCCAACAGGTGTTGTTCCCTCACTCCTCTGTTGCATTTTTTAAATATGCTGGGAGGGTTCTAGCAGAATTTGAGGGCGGAGTTACACTCAAATGTCTGTTTACATGTCACATCAGGTGAAGATGCAGTGCATTTAGATAAAATAAACTTTGACCTTGTACAGCCACTACTGCTGATCACTTCTCATATTAGTGTTTCAGATCAGCTCAAAATAAAAACGTTTCAGCCTTCATGAGATCAGCGCTAAACTCGCATTCATGCTGTCTACTCTGCTACCATCATACAAGTTGGATGAAAATGAATTCAGTGTTTCCTTCACTTACACCCTCTGTCTCTCTCTGTGTGTATCATCCTCCTCAGGTCCTGATTGGCCACATCAAGAAAAAGATGAACAAGCAGACGTTCTCGGAGCGCTGCAGCCTGTGTCAGTCGGTGCTGCCCTTCTCCGACCACAAACAGGCAACCTGTAAAAACGGCCACATGTGGCTCAGGTACACAGATTATTCTTGGATCTAATCGAATCCACTAAAGATGTTTTTTAAACTTTTTTTTATTAGCTTTAGCCTCAGTGTGCGCCGCTGGTTCAGATGCCAGAGTTGAGAATGACAGGACATGAATTGAATCTTAATGCCAAATGCCTTCTTTGACGGTTTGTTTATCTTCACAGAGCAGTAATCAAGCCTCCCACCTTCTGATATTTACCCACGCACCACTCTCATCGTCTCATAAATATCCTGTCAAACATTTCTCCTGCCTTCTCGCTAGCTAGAAGGTGGTGCCTCTGGTGGGCACTGAGAGGGAAAATCTGTGCCCATCACTTGTACCTCAGTGCTGTTTCTGCTCTACCTTTGTGTCTCTGTGTGTGTATGTATATATGTGCATGTCTCTGTCCCTGCCAGCCAGCCAGCCTTAGCTCTCTAATGCCTTTCTCTCGGTCTCTCCTCCAGGTGTGTGTTGTCATACCAGGCCTGCCAGACGCTGACGTTCAGACGTTGCCTCCTGCTGGATAGCATCGCCAGACTGCCAGAGCCTGAGGGTAAGCACCACTTTCCATCTCTCCCTCTCTCCACCTCCATTTCACAGTCTTCACTCTCCGTCAGCCGTCTCCTCCTGTCACCTTCAACGTCGGCCTTCATCCCGCTCTGCTGCTCAGATCAGCACTTGACATTTGTGGACTTCGAGTCAGTCAAAAACGTCATACTTACTGTACTAAAACATGAATGATTGTGGAAATTAGCTGTTTTTGGAAAAGTGTTTAAAAGGCATTATTGTGTCTTTTTTTGTGAGGATCTAGGGCTAAGTTAAGAGTTGAATCACTGGTCAGAAAGCTCAGTCTTATCAGGCTTTTTTTTCCCTGCTGTGCCTCATTAACAGAATAATGCAGGATAAACGCTAACAATGTTTTACAAAAGGTAGTTTTGTCCCAAAAAAGTTTTGTTGCACTCTTAAACACAAAGTCTTGAAAGTTTGGAATATGCTTAATTTTAACCATCATGTTTTCAAGGTTAGGAATATGCTTGATTTTCAACATAAATTGTGTTTTATCTCACAATCACTCATGTAAACCAAAAACCTTTTAATATTTGAAATGAAACGATCCCGTCGTCATATTTGTTTGTTTGTCTCCTGGCATTTATAGTAACAATTTAGATGTGATGATAAAGGCTTCGAGAGTCTGGACATTTTTGGTAAAGGTACCTTGAAAGTACATGAAAAGTGCTTGAATTTTACTCTTAAAAAGCTGTACAAACCCTGCTTAAAGACAGTTGAAAAGCAAAATGCAAACTTTACTTGACAACAACGAGCATGTAAAATCCACTTGAAACACGTACGTAGCTCTAATTCAGTCCTCCCAGTGTTTGAGGATCAGCTTCATCCGGCTGCCACATGCATTCCAGGTCTTTTATCAGCCTCACCTGAGCGCCCGAGGCACGGCTCTCCTGGTCATTCTAGCCTATCTGAGCTAAAGACTGACAGGTCTGTGCAGTTTGGGCGTCTGTCAAAAATCCACATCATCACAGCTCTCCCTCTAGAAACATCTCACAGAGTTTTGCCTTCTTCTGCATTTGGTTTTAAAACCATGTGTGGCAACTACTGTTGGCTTTTACCGTATTAAACCCTTTTCAGACATGGAACAGGTAACATTGCTGGCTTCATCCATCGTAAAAGTGATGGCCCAATTGGGACATGACAGAACGGTAACGGAACGAGCACCATCGCTCGCACAAAATTAGGAATCTGGTGTGCAAGAGGAAATGGTGATGATCAGTATCAAGGAAGAAGAGTGTTCTCTCACAGGCTGTATCACTGATTGAGTTTTAAAACCTTTCAGCAGTTTAATTAATGACCAGCATTGTTGTTGCCATGGTACCCTCATTTTATTTTTTTCTTCTTTTCCGTGCGTCACAAAGGGGGAAAAGAAATCACATTGAATAGAGTGATCTGACATGAGACGAATCTCCTCAACAATGTGAAATGGCTCATTCAGTGTTTCCTGGTTTTATTAAACTGATTTATTTTCTTCATGCATAATAAATGAGTTAAGAGTTAGAAGATGAAGATCTCTTTTACAAAAATTAAGTGAGGAATTAATTATATTAGAATGAATTGGCCTTTATGTCAGAGTGAGATTTAATTCAGACTTGTTGCAAGTGTTTCAGGAACGTTACTAGGTCCGATCTAGACTGCTGCTTTGAGTTTTATGGGAAAGTGACAAATCTGAGACCAGCGTTTAAAATTCCCATCCCATTTACGTAGCGGAAGTGCAAGCCTGAATCATTTCATATTTGGAAAACAGGACTTGTTTTCTTTCCCCCCACAGATCCAGAGTGGATAAAGAAGATTCTGCAGGCGCCCTGCACGCTATGTGACTCGCCGATGATCTAGAGCCGACCGATCGGAGGAACCTCAGGACTTCTCTGCGACCGTCGGAGCCTCCCGCTCTGATGCAGGGTCCAGACATCACTGCTACCACTTTCTTATTTCATGTGTTTTGTTCACGTTTTTTTATTACTTTGTACTGGTATCTTTTAAAAGGGCAAATAAAAGCCTTTCATTATACGTTCTAACTCGTATTCCCTCACAAGTGTGCAGAGAAACCGTTTCCCCCTGCCATGGTTTAAAATGAATATTTTACTGAGGTAAAACATTTTGGACTCAAACTTTACAGATTTCTTTATTTTCCCCTGCTAAAATTAATTCCCAGTCAGACACAGTGTTTGCACAAGGGTGCAAAAAACAAAGTTTAAAATGTGGTTATATGTGGAGGTTTCTATTATTCAGTAGGACTTTAGGGCACCATAAATAAGCTCCCTCATTTTCCTTATGTTGACTATATTTCCTTTGGTCTAGTTTGTATTGCAAGTAAGTGGAACTTACTCTGCTAGTCCTATTTTAGTGAGGCTTTTTCTCATCTTTTTTTTTTTTTGAGCGCAACAAATAATACACTGAATAATACATACTCTGGAAAAAACTCAACATACCTACTTTAATTGGCACTGTAAAACAATTTCCAAGCCCTGGGAGGGGGAGGGGGAGGAGGTGGTGGGTGGGTGGGTGGTGGTGCTCAGTCATTCTCTCAGATGAGGACTTCCACTAATGTAAACGCAGAAGAGAAGGAGCAGCGAGGCAGATGAGATGAGCAAGGAGGCAGGAAGAAAGCGAAAAAGTGTGCTTAAAAACCCGGCACGGTCCCTCCCCCGGGAGCGGGGCTGTAATGAGATTCAGCAGTAATGAGGGACAGAACATGGCGCCAGATGTGATTCTAATTCTAATCAAGGAGGGGGGGGGGTTAGAGAGCATATTGTTAAATACAATTAACCCTTTTTTTCATATTTGGAGTGAACAAGGGCTGAAGGGAGGGGATACAGGCTCAGCGGCGTGTTCTCGGCCCCGGCTCCTTGTTTTGGAGACATGGAGGTCAGCGGCTGGTGATCAAAGAGGAAGCTGGACCTGAGAGACTGGGCACAGCAGAGCCTAGTCCTCTCTCATCCCTTACATCCCCCTCCTGGCCTGGGAGAGGTGGGGTGGGGTCGGGTCTGCCCTCTCTCTGGTGTCACTGGAGATGATGGCCTGCCCCGGGGCGAGGAGAGGGGAGGCAGCTCGGCTCCAAACACACAGGACCTCATGAAAGGGGAACTTTTTATTTATTTATTTTTTTTTAAACCCCACATTTCTTTATCCAGTGGTGGCATTTATTTGCCCAAGACTCAGTGAAGATTCAGTCCATTTGGGGAAAAGAAAGGGGCGTCTCCCATTTTACTAGAAAGTGAATCATTTATCACATTATCCTGTGCAGGAGGACCAGTAGTGAGATTAGTTTTAAGAGTGCAAAAAGCTGCAAAAAGAATCCATGTTTTGAATGAACGGGGGCAAGCAACAATACCAGTAATAACATCCTATTAAGTACATTTACTACTTGTTTAAACATAATGATAATTTACTGACACTACTGAACGTAGTGAAACTGCTCACTGTAGTGCCTCTTAAGAGTACTACCCGTTAGCTGAGCCAGATCTCACAGTAAATTCAGTTTTTAGTGCAAATATTTCATCTGAAATATGCAAAAATTGCAGACCACGAGGGCTTAAACACAGCATTTTCTGCAATACTTTGGTTTTCCAGAGCTTTCAATCATATCTCACGGTCTTCCTAAGCAGGAAAAAGTTAGGTGAAGTATGCACAGTTTCTTTTTATTAATTAATTTTTCTTTTTTGGGCATTTTATGCCTTTATTTGATAGTGGAGAGAGACAGGAAATGTGGGGAAAGAGAGTAGGGCAATGAATCAAACCGGAGACTCGTGGCTCAGGGCATTTGCGCCCATGTGGTGAGTGCACTAACCACTCGGCTATCGGGTCGCCCCATGTGCTCAGTTTCCGAGCTAATAAAAATCTAGTAAGTGGACCTTACCTTAAGTTTTTTTTTCATATCAAATGATAAAACCATTGTTGTTCCTTGCACTCCTCTTGCGACAGCCTTTGTGATTTTATTTTAGTAAAGGATGGGGATAAGTTTTTTTAAAATTTTTTGGCACAAGGTTCTACGTCACTTTCCAGGTGTGTACCCCCCAAGAAAACGAACCAAAACTTAATCAAATAGGTGTGGCAGCAGTTTCACTGTTATTCGATGAAGAGACATTTGCAATTTTGTTACGGAAAAAAAGGAAGATATGAAACATTGGTTTTCAAAGGTGTACTAAGTTCAGTGATTCTCTCCAAAGTGGTGGCCATAGTATCTTATATAAGAACGCTTTATCACAGATTTTCAAGTTCAAAGGAAAACGTGAATCCTCCTGATTGTGCCAAACACAGCAGAACTGTAGGATAAACTTGCTTTCGCGAAAATGAGCTGAGTTCAGCGCTTCATTAAACCTGCTCAGGGTTCAGTTACAAGTTTCAGACAGCACTCCAAAAAGCATGAGCAAGTCACCTGAAAAGTTAAAGTAGCTAAAAGCCTTATGATGGGCTTCTCATCAGCCCCGGCTGTGGTATAGGTTTGCAGTGTTTGGTGCCTTCATGTTGTTCTCAGCCTGGGGATTTGGTGCTCCGTGTTCTAGTTTGTCAAGTGGAAGTGGCTCCTCAGGTTGTAATGTTCCTGTCACTGATAGGTGGAGACCAGGACTGTTACAGAGGTTAGCTGTGTTTGGTTGATCCTCCTCTCGCTTTAGTATAATAATCTGTCAAAGAGCAGCTCCACTAGTAATTATCTGCTTCCCCTCCCTTTCTCTCCCACTGTCTTTGCTCTCAAGACTTCAAACGGGGGATTTTTCTCTTTGCATACAATATTTATACCCTTTATGTCAGTGGCTGGATGGCATAAAACATACATGGCACCTTTTCACACCTTAATTTCATGTGATGTTTCCTTTTGTTTTGTTTAGACTAGATTCTGAACGCGATATGTCCCATTGTAATCTCTCAAGAGCATCTATTCATTTTGTCGCTTCAGAATATTCCAATTTACTCTGTAAAAAACGTGGCAGCAGCTGCTTCACGGCCTCAGACGAGTGACTGCATCACCTGGTGGATCGCGACACTGTTTTTATACTCCTGCTGCTTTTACGAGTCTCCTGTTGATTCTTACGTTTTGTCAGATTTCGGAGAAAAGTTCGGGAGTAGTTCATGACAATATATAATAATAAAAAATTAAAAAATAATAATAATTAATTATTATATATTATATATATATATACATACATACATATATATACATACATACATACATACATACTACTATATATATATGTATATATGTATATATATGTATATATATATATATATACCTATATATATATATATATACATATATATATATATATATGTATGTATGTATACTAATAATATATATATATATATATATATATATATACATATATATATATATGTATGTATGTATGTATGTATGTATATATATGTATGTATATATATATGTATACATACATACACACACACACACACACATTTTAGGGGCATTTTTTATAATGATAATGACCTCAGAAATCTTAATTCTCTTTATAGTAATTGCACATGTGTAGCATCCAGACAGGAAGCAGAATGTCCCTCAGCTCTGAAATAAACTTGGCTGTCTGTAAAGTTACACCACAGTACACACTTCGGCACAGCGTCGACCCGGAGTTGCGTTACTGCATTTCTGCAGCTGCTGTCTCCCCTCCACTCCCCCATGAGGCTCCTCTCTTCTGTTTCTGAAGTCTTCTAAACTGAGCCGCACCCCCCCCCCCACCCCACAAACTTGTCAGTGCTAATGAAGTCAGTATGCAAGGTTGTCTTCTGCTCCCTCTGAACTGATGGGGTGAACATGGTTGTCTAACTGGTTGACTCCCCCCGCTCTGCCATCCCTGGGGAGTGGGGTGGGGTGGGGTGGGGGGGGGCAGTGACCTGAGACCAGTCAAGCGGTTGCGTGAGGAGGACCGAGGGGGGAGGTTGTATGTCCATCATTAGAGTGACTATTTGTTCCTGGCTTTGGGAGCGCTGAAGTGGAACTAATACTGAACAGCAGAATGGACATGGAGAGGGAGGGCCACTTTTTACTGCTACATTAATTAAGCTCATTCTCAACATGCTCCCTGTCTCCTCTGCTTCTGCTGTAATTAAGTGGAGGGGGCTGCATTGTGTGTGCGGTTGGTTTAACCTTTTCTGACGTTTAGCACAACATCCCTCACTTTCAGAGGTGGGAAGTGACTGAGTGCATTTACTTAAGTGCTGTGTTGAAGTACTGGTACTTTCTACTTGTACTCACATTTCAGAAGTACAGTTACTGTTTCCTAGGGCTGGAAGTAATGGTGATTTCAATTATTTCTGTTTCTACGTCCACAAGTTCCCAGAGCCCAAAGTGAGGTCTTTAAAACTGCTTCTGTTTTTCCAACTAAAAGTCTAAGATATTCGATTTACAATGATATAAAACATAGAAAAAAGCAGCACAATGGAGATTTAGTTTTCAAGGGGGCTATAACACTGTATCCATCAATAACGCACAATAAAAACTAAAATCACAGGGGCCGCAAGACAACCAGGCCCCTACCTTGTAGAGGGGCCCAAGTAAAATATAATTTTATGGCCCGTTATTTAAATAAATAGTGCATGTTTCCAAAATAAATGTGGGCTTGATGAAGTTCCCACAAACTAATAATTAATGACTAACTAATACATACACAATGCACAGAGAGTGGGGGTCAGAAGGGGCCCACGGTTCATTCTTTGCTCCAGGGCCCCCTTGTGGTTTAATCCAGCTCTGGCTACATTTCAACATTAATGCCTTCATCAGGTATACTTATCATGTGACCATCAATCAATCATCAATGAAATGTGTCTCATGTTTGTAACTCTAAAATTAACCATTTGTCTAAATCAGAGGCTCCCATCCTGGGGGGCCTCTACAAGGGCCCGCAAGAAGAATCCAAGGGGTCACGAGATGATTAACAGGATGTTTCTGCTACAACAAATTATGTTTAGTTTTTTCAGACTTTTCTGCTTTTTTGCTTTTCCTTTCTAGCGAATTACTGTATAATTTACCCTTTTCAATCCCAAATCAATCATTATTTGAACTGGTCATAACAGGACATAGACATATCTTTGTCTGGAGGGGGCACAGGCCAAAAAAGGTTGGGAACTACTAGTCTAAATGAGTACATTTTACTGCCACAATGGATCTCCAATGTTGGGGATTTTCATAATTGATGCTTTTATTTATTTTAAAGCTAATACATGTTTACTTTTACTTATTGCTGCTTTTTCTTAAGGAAAAGATTGAAGCACGTCTCAGTTTAATGAGATCTGTGTGTGTCTCTGAGTGCGACTGATGGACAGTTATTTCTTTATTGCTTTCAGAACTCGATTTTCTGTCTTACTTTGAGACGACAGGTATAAGTGAACAAAAAGCTCTCGTGGCTGTGCCTGAGATCTTAAGTGAAACATACTGTTTCGGCGGGCCTGCAAGACATCACGTAGCGCGTTCGTAAACGCGGTGGATGATGGATGTCTGTCTCCATCAGCGCTGGCACCGTGAAGTGACAGCTCTCCGACTGTAACGTGACAAGTTAGGTTCCAGCGGAGACAGATTGCCTTCAGGTGGCTCCACTTTCAAAATCTCACCAAGAACGTGGAGCGCTTAACTTTCCTCTTGAAGGCTGAAGGGCCCTCGGTGCCTTTTATATTTCCAGATTTCAGCAGGAAAAGAAAGTGGAGAAAGGGAGGAGGAGGGAGGGGGGATGGCTCATTTGAGAGTTTGCTTTAATATCCGTCTTTCAGAGATCAGAGGGTGTCATATTCTCACACCTCATATTTCACAGCATCTATCACAGGCCATGTAAAATTCCCTTAAAAGTGCATTATGCAATATAATAGCAGGTTTGGGTGACATTTATCTGCCACAAGGGGAGGAAGGCTGGTTACAGACCTATTGCCTTTTACAAAAAGGATTTCGTCACACAGGGAATCTTTGTGAATTTCTCCGCTTTCTCTGGCGATTGCAGCCGATAACTGAAATTATAAATGAACTTGATGCCTCTGCCATGGATGAATATGTTTTGTTGTTTTTTTTTGCACGTGCAAATAATTACACCTTAAAAAGCAAACACCAGATGTTTTTTGGTAGATTTTCTTAATAGTTCTGGTGACTTATTGTTGAAATACTGTCTGCGTGGTTGATCTAGATAATCTTGTGCAGTCTTCTGCGCGTCTGCATGGGTGGGGGGGATTATTTTAGGGCCTGGTTATGCAGAATTTGTAATGAGTATTTTTGTTTTTTTATTAAAAAAAAAAGAAGGAAATACCGGTAATAACTGTGTGCAAAACCATTAGAATGAATATTTATGCTGCTCGTTATGAAATATTCATTAAGTCGGTACAAAAAAAGAACAACGAAAGAGACTGGGGAGAGAGATTGTGTGTTTACTTGTGTGTATTTTTGTGTAAAATGGGGGCGGTGGGGGCCCTCATCACCTATAGCACAGGAGTACTGACAAAACCCCTGGATTGAATATCTGACATCTCTTAACAAAAGCAGCAGCAGTAGCATCTTCCTACCCCTTGTTTTTTTTTTTTTGTTACTTTTTTTTCCCTCTACCATCTCTCCCTCTTTCTCTTTCTCTCCACCTGAGGTGATACGAGTCCCTCCGTTCATCCGATCTCCACATCTCTCTCTCTCTCCACCTTTCATTCCCTCACTTCCCCTTCGTTCCATCTACCCAAATTAAGAAATTAATGAGGGATAGGTTCTTTACCAACTGCCCCCGCAATGTTTACCACTGATGAAATTATAATGTAGGCCCTGCTGTATTATTTATAAGCCAATTAGGGGAAGTGTTACTTGATTTGATGGGGAGCCGACACACAGAGTACATTTAACTAATGGAGACCAAGAGAGTAAAGGGAAGGAGGGGAGGGAGGACAGCTGAGGCGGACTATTCCGTACGATGCTCTAGGATTACGTGGCTAATTGCCCTGCTTTATCTGTCTGTCACGGATAGCCATGCATATTTTAGCGTTCCCAAAGACTTTGATTGTTTGCACTCGTGTTGGGGCTGTAACAAGTAGAGCAGAGGCCAGAGTGGAGTGTAGTTAAAAACTGGCAGCAGGGGAGGCAGGGAGGGGGGCGATGGAGAGGAGGAAGAAGAGGGGTGGGGGTGGGGGGGGCTGCGTGCACAAAGCTCAGACACTGTGACAGGTGGAGGAAGAGTTTTGACAAGGAGCAAAGGGGTGTCGAGGTGGGGAAATGTAACAGGGAGAAAAAAAAAAGTCCAAGCCATTCATTGGAAGGCTGCAATTAGATGGCAGCACAAACAGTAATTAATTTCACTTATTGCAGCCTGTAGCCGAGCGCGGCTCGCTGACCTCTCCTGCACATTGTTAAGAAAACCATTTCATAGTTCTGTTGTCTCATTTGCATGGCTCATTTGCACCGCGGCATGGCAAAGTAGTGACATCCAAGGAGACAACACGGGACAAAAATTCCCTTCCCATAAAACGCCGGCGCACACCAGCAGCTGGGGGAACTGTGGCTCCAAACGAAAAACTGATTCTCACACAGGGTAGCTGAAGGAAGCGATGAGTTGGTTGATCGATTAGCTGACTCAAAATGAATCAAGGCTTATCACAGATTTCTGTTTAAGTCTTTTATCCAGTAAAAATGGAAAACATTCGCACATGTGCAGGTTTTCTCTGTTTCATCTCACTGGAAATTAGTGCTGAAATGATTAGCTGATTGATTACTTGCTCAACAGCAAAACTGCTGCCAAAAATGTGCTGGTTTCAGTTTCTCAAATGTAAGGATTTGTTATTTTTTTCTATTTTGTATCATTGTAAACTTTGGGTTGTGGAATACTGGTCGAATATTGTGCTCTCAGAACTTGTGAAGAACATATTCCACTATTTTCTGGCCTCTTATGAACTAAGCAATTAATGAAAATAATCGTTAGTTGTCGCCTTGATGTAAATTGAATTCCTTTGGATCATTCATTTAAAGCAAGTGATCTGTAGATGTTACAGTGTGATGGCCAGTTGTAAATATTTTCTGACTATTTTATAAAATAATCAGTAGATAAATCAATGACGGGAATATTAATCAGTCGAAGCCCTACAAACGTTTCTCATAAAATAAACTCAAGGCCTCAAATATGTTACAAAACAATACAAATTATTGATCCGGGAACTGTCCTTTCACTGTATCTAGCAGAACAACTGATTTCCTGCAAATTTATTTGGGTCCTCCAGGGCGAGCCGCGGGCCAAGCCCCCCTGGTGCAGAGCTCCACTCGGGCAGACAGATTCTGGAGGAACCTGCTCAAGCCCCTGGAGTGGAGCTTCGAGGAGCAACTCTGACTGATGAGCTTTTTGAAAGTTGATCAGACACTTATGCTAAGAAGGGGAAACTGGAGCAAAGGCATCCTTAATTATCTGATGAGGAGGAAGCTTATCTGAACGGTTTCTTTTTCTCTCTCTCTTTTATCCCGCCGGATCACATGGCAGATCTTTACATAACAAAAGAGCTACCTGGCCGGACCGCTTAATTTAAAACTCCCTTCCTGATCCAAAGAGACACTCTGCGTGTGTGAGTCCAGGTTCTGGTCTGAGGGTGATCCACAACAAGCCCCTGCTTCACATAACGTGTGGCAACACGTTCTGGAGCTGTAAATTCCCTAAAATATTGTGCGATAAAGATTTCAGGCCCGAGCATATTGGAACATTTATGGGTTCTCTCCCAGCAATGAGTGTGTAATTAATTCACGATTAAAAGTATTAGTACAGGCTTTGTGTGGTGATTTATTTAAAGGCTGGTACTAACGCTGGCTCAGTTTCCTCCTTTAGGAAATGGGTAATAAGATCTGATGCCAGGCCTTCTTTAGCATCCCTCTCCACACACACACATCCCATATTAGTGTGTCTCCTCCATTAGAAGCCCACACATAAGCACAGGAGCCCTATCACCACCACCGTCACAGTCACCATGTTAACTTATTCATCCCTGTTAAAGCCCATGTAACTGGATAGCTGTTAATTAATATAGCTGTCGGGTAAATGGTTGCCGCCGGACCATCGCCACCATCCATCAGTAACATAATCTCGGGCTTGTTTTCATGCCAGGCCTCGGGCTCAATTAAGATAATACTATGCAAACGAGGTCTCTCGCCATTAGCCTCATCACTGAGGGGCCGTTTATTGGCATAATTGGGGCACTCCAAAGAACAATTACCGTGGCACCTCCTCTCCACCGAGGAGATCAGCAATCATCTGCGAGCATGACTGAGGAGTCACGAGTCGTGACCGCCGGGCGACGAGTCGTGGCTGCAGATTGACCCGGGAGGTCCAACAAGGAGCAGCTGGTAAACGCAGACGGACGACTGCAGCCAAGACTGCAGGCCTGTGACCTGTCTGATGGGCTGTAATTATCAAGTGATGCATTTATGTTGAAACAGATGACAGTGTTTAGATTATTAACTTAGCTCAAAATCACCTAATATCACAGCCCAGTAAATGTGGTCTTGGTAATTGCCAGGTCAAAGGACATCTAGGCAGAGCTGTTTTCATGTCTTTTGGGGCAAGTCCAAGTCAAGTCTCAAGTCCTTGAGGGCAAGTCTAAACAGCCCTATACACAGTGCTGATCCTATAGGTTCACTGCCCGTCCTACTGTTGTCAGATGGTCTAATCAAATCTTGGTCTCAATCTGCGTCAGACTACAACAATTTTGAGGAATGTCAGATTGTGTCATAAAGACCTGGTGAATTGTAGCACTAAAATGTAAATAGGAAAAAAAATCTGCGCCCCCAGAAATGGCATTTACAATAGACAGATACACGCCAGTGTTGTCTCAATGTGTACATGTCTGTGGGCCCTTAGAGTTTTGGCCATATTCTGTCATGTTGTAAAAATTTGGTACAAATTTTCTGACAGTCAGAATTCTGATGCAGACCGTCTTTGGTTGAAGAAGCTCTTAACGCAGCCTTCGATTTTGGATGGACCACAAAAGAGTTCACCATGTTCTACTTTCACGAAACAACTTTCATCAAATAAATCCCACAATGTATAGAGTACTTACCCTGTTGAGTTTTTTAGCAGCGTTGTGAAGCAATGTTTTTACCAGTGGGTCCCTGTTTTGTTTATATTGCGCACGTGTGTGAGCGGCGCAATTCACATTCTGCCGTCGGTTTCAAGTTATTCCGCCGATTAGCAATTTGTGGTGGTAACATGGCAAGAAACCCTAGTAATACTCCAACAAAGGCAGTGAAGAAAAAGCCTGCTAGCTAGCAAACATGGATGTAAACAACGTGGGATTTAAAAAGTAAATAAAATCATCTTTGCATGTGTTTTATGAAAAAGGGAATTCATCACGTTAGTTAGGCCTCACAATGTGCTTTGGAAGTTACACAGAATGTAAAAGTTGTGTTTGTTTACAAGAAAATTCTTCTGGGATTGTTCTGATGTTAGAACTTGATACTTGAATGTTTTTGCTTTGTCTTTAGGGAGTCAAATCTCAAGTCAAGTTAGTCAAGTAAAAATTGAGTACATTTGGTTAAAAAGTGTTTTAAAGATGTCAAGATAACATTTGTTTCAACAGAATTTATGCGACTGATTCAAACACAACCATATATAACCAATTTTTAACCTAGACAGCTAGTTGTTTTTTGACCTGAAAATCACCAAGTCCAGGCACAGGAGCTGGACATAAAATCAGTAAAAGTGTTTTTAAAAAAGGTGAGGAGGGGGTGGCAGTGGTCTGACGTTGGTCCTGGAGGAGGGAGACGGGAGGTTGGTGTTGGCAGAAACGTGTGGTCGTGGTGAAGGTCAGTGAGGTAGGAGGGGGTGCTGGTAATGGAGAGGTTTGAAATGAATCTGCTGCACTACAAGGAACCAGTCAACTTTTTTTTTTAGGATAGGGGCGGCATGGTCTCAGGTAGGGGAGTGAGGGAGCTCTCGAGCAGCAGAGTTCTGGATGTAGTGAAGTTTATTGAGGACTTTGATGGATGAGTGAGTCTTTATTGTAGTTTGGCTGTGAGAGGCTTTTACTGAACTACAACACATCCAGGTACATTGAGGAATACAGTAATTTAGGCAAAGGATCTATAATTTTCATATATAATTCTCATATTGGTGCATTACATTTGTCTTGTAACTGTGCAGTCAAACTGTTTCTGCACATTCTGAACAGGATTACTGTAAGAAAATTACAGCAGAATGCTCCTTTAATGAACAGTCTATTGCCTATAGTGTGAGACCATTTGCAGTGCGACTCGTTTAAAGTCCCCCTCCACTCAAAAACATGTTTTTCTTCTTGTTCCTCCAGTTGAATGTTTGAGCTTCACTGTACAGAATGATGTATGTGCAGAGTTTGACACTAGCTGAAAGTGGAAAGTTTCTATGTGCTCACTGAAAATCTGATTTCAAGGGGCGGGTCTACGAGCATGATTTGTGACATCACAAATAGTTTGGAAGCAGCCAATCCTGATTCAATATTCAACTTATACAAGTGTGATGTAGAAACTGCACATACACTGAGAATGAACTTTACAGTGAAGTAGGAGACATCTTGTGTCCAGCAGGAAAATTTTAGAAATGAACAAAATTTGCATATTCATAGATTCTGGGATTTTTAATGAGCTAGAAGGAGTAGATGCCTTTTTAAGCATTTTAATATGGAAATTATACTGTTTGTGGAAAAAACATATCGGACACACATTATTGTTCCAAGCAGACTATTTATTTGTGTGTGTGTGTGTTTTTATATATATATATATATATATATATATATATATATATATATATAGCCGCTGGTTCCAGAAGTGTTTTTCCCCACTCTGACTTCCCATTGAAAATGTTAAAATTATTTACTCTCATGTTCTACAACAAAAGAACTATGACAGTCTCCTGGATAATGTTATTAAAGCCTTTACTTAACCAGGTAGCTTTGACTTTTATAAAAAGAACCACATATATTTTATTATCTTTTTTACTGATGATTCAACCAGGAGAGTTTCATGTCCATCCAAGGCTTGAAGTGTTCCAACTGTCAGTCACCTAACATTGTTTATGGAGAGAAACTGAACTGGAGACTGAATGCCCGGAATAACTCCCTCCAAGAAAATCTGCACCTCTTTAAGATGAACGCCTTTGAACAGGCTGCTACACTGAAAACGAGCAAAATTGTCAATTTTTTTTAGTGAGATCATTATTCTAAAGTACAATTTATGACTAAATGTAACTGAATATAGCAACAGGCAAAGTTTCACAGTCCTTGCACTGTGAACCTGCCATCCACATTTGTACATTTCTGTGACTTTGTGTGCTGAGTCACATTCCCACACATTTTTCCTTCACAGTTGTTGTTGATTTGCAGGTTTTTCTCCCTTCAGCAAGAGAGACAAAAGCCACATCTCTGCAATACTGAGGCCCTTCCCATCTGTTGTCTGCTCACACCTCCACTTTGCTACATGACACACACACACACACACACACACACACCATAGGCGGGCTTCAGCACTAGCACTAGCTATAATGATTCCTCTGACACACATTGGGCCACATCATTCCACAGCACAGCACAGCTTTGCAGCTCAAGGCCCCTAAACCTCACTCACACTTCTCACTAGCAAGATGCTTTCTGTGTGTGTGTGTGTGTGTGTGTGTTTGCAGCCATGCGGCTGAGAAGTGAGAGGCTCCTTGGGAATTTTAAGAGTCAAGCCCCCCTAAATCTTCTTGTTTCAACTTTAGAAAATCAATAGGATAAATATCCTGTTTGCCCCTCTTGTCCTCGGCCGCCCGCCTCCAGCGCGCTCTGGTTAGCGGAGCGGAGAATCTCGCTCTCACCTCAGGCTATGTTTAAAACAATCCCTGTTTTTTAAGCTCTGAATAGCCAAGGATCTCAGGTGCAGATTTTTTCTTTTTTTTTTTTTAAGAGCGAGCAAGAGGGAGAATCATGTTAACATATGCCATCGGAGAGCGCCACTGGCTAAGTCCTCCAATCGACCTGCTCCGTGTGTGATTAGCCTAGTGAAGCTGAGCCCGGCCCAGACACAGATCGAAGATGGTACACTCTCAATATGGATGCGAGCCGTGCCTGCCGCGGCCACGTCCAGCTGCTTCTATTGATTTTTTTGTCCTCAATTATATAATAGAAGCTCTGTTCTGGATTTGAACTGAAATCACATAGTTTGGCGAGCGAGCATGTCCCATAAATCAAGAAAGCATTTTGACTCATATGAAATAGGATTTTTATCGACTGTATTTGGCAGCCCCTCTGGAGAGATTTGCGTGTCTACTGTGTGAACGTGTGATACGAAAGTGTATGTCTGTAGGGTTTTTTTTTCTTGTGTTCCAGGTGATTGAACTAAAGACAAAGAGGCACTGACACAAAACTTTGAGTGTACAGTTCAGCAAGCCACAACTCAAGCTCTCACAAATCTGTTTTGAAAAGCCCTTGGATTAGTTCTCCCAGTACACAGTTGACTCTTCTAATTGGAAGACACTCACTTTTTTTAGCCATTTGATCCATTGGCAACTTTGTTGAAATGCATCCCTGAAGTCTTTATCCTCCCAGGCTTATCGATATCGATGCAGGTTAGGTCGTTGTGAGTGAAGGCACAGTTGGACACTTACCCTGTTTCACGGCAAAAAGAAAATTCAGCTCAACCTAACAGCCATTTAAACTTCAGTTCAGTCCAACAACAATCTGACCCCTCTTAAAAAGAAAAAAGAGAATGATCTACCCTTAAGAAAAGATCATTTATCTTCTAGTTCATCAAAACATTCTTGTAGTGAGAATATGTTGAAATTAGTGAAATCTTCCTTCTTTCCTTTTCACTCTTGTTTATAAAAATACTAATATCAAATACATGAGGCTCAATGCGTAAGGCTAAAAAAACAACAAACAGATTTAAGTAATATCTGGATTTTATGTCCCCATACACTTATGTGGTACATAAGAGTTGAGCTGCGCATTAAAAAACTGTCCTTTGTTTGTCTTCTTCTCTGGTGCGGTAGTCAGGGAAAGAGGACTCGCACACAGAGAGCAAAAAAGGAATCCAGACTGGAGTCTGGATTTTAAATACTTCTATTTGATACATTGCAGGGCTGCACAGACAGAGAAAAACTGTACAAAAGTGCAAACGTTGCAGTCCATGTTGGACTTTCCTCAGTGCAAAATGAGGCATGCATGATGAGTAGCCCTATATATGGGTTACTCTACAGGTGCACCTTGTCAATGATCTAAGGCTTGATTGAACACACATGAAGCCAATTGCCAGCAGGTCAAGTCATTACAAACACATTAGAAGAATATAATTCCATAGTAATGACTACGTTTACATGCACAAAATATTCAGTTTTTTGCCTTTATTCTGAAAAAGACAACATTCCTACTAAGCTGTTTACATGGCTAATGAAAATGAATATTCCACTAATATTCCCGTTTACATGCGGCCTTGATTGACTGTGTGAACACAGCCTCCCTCTTTCATTCGTTCAACCACCTTCTTGAAAAGGTTGGCGTTCCAAAAACCTGCTGATATCCAAGTCTTTCATAATGTTTAAAAGTAGGTGTGTTTCTTCTTCCGACCAGAAATGTGGGCTTTTATTCTGTGCATGCATCTCTACTCCAGCCTTGCAAAGTGTTGGCTAGCTGGTTTGTTTACAACGCACAGAGCTGACCGTAAACAGGCAAACTGCAATAAAACCCCAACTGAGACGCATATTCCGAATGAGCTGTATAAATGTCCAAAGATTGCCGAATAATATCGGCACATCTCACGTGTCTTAATCGGAAAATGCTACATCTGGAATAAGGCCTAATTCGAAAGATACAAATGGAATATGCTGTTGACATGACCCAACATCTAATTCGAAATATTGTCATATTCGGAATAATAGTGGAAAATGTGTGTGCATGTAAATGTGACACATTCTCATACACATACTGATATATATATATACACATGCAAATGTTAGCTTGAGCACTGGGAATGGGACCCACTGTTGTAAAGACAACAAGAGTCACAGGTCATATCTAATTCGTCATTTAAGCCACGGGGGTGTAGTGTTTTCAGGTAGAAGATGTACCTGCATTCACATTGGAGTAAAATTTGATCCACATTGCCACCATGGCTATTAGGAATCGTCATGTCAATGCCACAGAATGCCAAATCTGAAATAGAAGGATTGCCATCTGGAAAGTGTCTTGCAACAGCTGATTTAGGATCAGCACGACAGATAGCACTTTTATGTTCATTAATTCTGAATCTAAGTTGTCTCCTTGTTTTTCCTTCATATTGGATGCCACATTTGGTACATGCAAGAAGGTAGACAACATTACTAGAGCTGAATGTTATACATTTTTTAATTTTGAACTCTTTCTTTGGTCACAAAGCTGGTAAAAGTATTGACCTTTTTACAATCAGAGCATGCAGCACAATTTCAACAAGGAAAGAAACCTGTGGCATTGTCCAAACGTCCCTGGTGGGGGGAGTTTCTTTGTGTGTCCACATGTACCAGTGTGTCCCAGACATTCTTTACTCTAGAGAAAGAGAAGAGTGGAAGAGAGTTAAAGATCTCTTTGCCAGTGACATCAACAGATAAAATGTTCCAGTGTTTTTTCACAACATTGCATATGTCACACCCAGGTGGTGCATGGGTAGTGTTGTTAAATACACAAGAGAATGTTTGTTTGGCTATTCGGGTTTACATTTGGTGAATAGTTCATTTCTTGTTTTTCTCATAAGCCTGTGCAAACGTCTGATCCAAGATATCTCATGGATACCCTCTCATCAGAAACTGATCAAAGAGTTTGTGAGCTTTTATTTGGAAATCATCACCCCTGTGCAGATGCATCCAACTCTAAGAAACTGAATATAGGGCAGACCTTACAATTTGTATGTGTATGAGAATGTGTCGCTGCTGTGGAATTATATTCTTCTAATGTGTTTGACATGACTTGACCTGCTGGCAGTTGGCTTCATGTGTGTTCAATCAAGCCCTAGATCATTGACTAGGAGCACCTGTAGAGTAATTAAAGGAAATAGTTCTACATTTTGGGTGACATGCTTATCCGCTTTCTCACTGAGAGAGAGATGAGGAGATTGATACCACCACAGGAGATTGGATGGATTTCCATGAAATGTGGTACAGACTTTCATGTCCCCTTCATGATGAATTGTAATCACGTAGATCACGTAGATCATCCGCTGACTTTTCATCACCATCATGGGGTCAAAAATTCAATTCCGTCCAATACTTTGGTTTGTGACTAACTACCTGCAAAACTAATGACACCCCCATCAGCCTCAGGTGTATTTTGTATTTAGTGCTAATTAGCAAATGTTAACATGCTAACACGTTAAACTAAGATCTTTTGGTAAACAATTCTACCTGTTTAGCATAAGCATGATATCTTTGTCATTGTGAGAATGTTAGCCTGCTGACACTAGCATTTAGCTTAAAGCACCGCTGCACCCTTGACAATCTGATTTTCAGCCACTGTTTAGTATTTAAATGAAACACCTAGAAACAAAAAGGATGACCCCTACAAATACAATATTTTTGCAGTGAACCGACATTATTCATGTCATTACATGACATTACACACAGTGTAACACCACTTCATCCACTATATAAAGGCACCTTTCATCACTGAGTGATATGACTGTCTAAACCGAAGTATTTCATGCCCTATAGACCTGGTAAACTGACCCATCGTGCTCCGCTCATTGAGAACAAACATCGACCTAATTTCAAGCGGCCTGTCCTTCCTGCAAACGAGAGCACCGTCATTATCACCGAGTGCCATCAGACACCTGGAGGAGGAGGACGGTGGCCGAGGATGGCCGGGGGTTCGGTTCAGTGGGAGGGAGAGTAACCTAAGCCTCAGATGCTAATCTTGCAACGCTCTGGCATTTTGGGGGATAATTGTAGCCTTGGCTGAGCTCAGGTGATGATGCAGCCGATCCGCTGGAGTTAAGCCCTGTCGTTTTCGCCAGTTTGCTCTTCTTCCCCTCACCTGTCCTTCTGCCTCTGCTTGGTCTTAATCTCTTTTTCCTTCCTATATGCTCCCCTCCTTCTCCATATGAATATTCCCCAGAACGCCTGACAAACCCGCAGTAAGAGGCGGTGGGGAAGGGTCGTGGGCGTAACTTTAGCTGGAGTAATGAGGCCTAATCCCCTGCTGGCTGGGGCCTGTTTAAACAGCTCCTGGCTGAGCCACCCAGTAATAGAGTAATTAACCCCAGCGCCCTCCTCAGCCCAGCAGCTCCGCTCCTCCACGACGAACGGCCCCCATATTCCACTCCGCCCGCATTTCTGCTCTGTCATTGTCCTGGATGTGATAGGGAGGAAGATGGGAATTGATGGAAAAACATCAAATCAGTGCTGATGGGAAATCAGCTCAAGATGGAGTACAGAGTAATACAAGACAGCCGTTCGCAGCCTATTGCTGCACTTCCATGACATTGTCTTTGTAGTGACTTGTCTTTATGTGAGGAAGCAATATCATATGTGCTGTGTGAAGAAACAGTAATGGGAACAGTTCAAGGGTCATTATAGGCACCGGGAATCACTCCAGGCAGACGGAGCGTTCAGGTGCGAAACATATCTCTCTCCACTGATCTGTTTTCCAGACAATCATACACGGCAGATTCTTTGTATTTGCTTTAGGTGGGCTCACGAAAACAATCAGCACAATCAAACAGCATACACTACACACAGGCATCCCATCAAGCCAATAGGAAAAGCCTTGTGTGTTCATGTCCCGGCTCTTGCCGTCTCCAGCCGGCTTAACGCGGAGAGGCGCTGAAGCGTTTGAAGTAAGCAGCCACCGCACATTATGCCAGATGAAATGCTATCATGCGTGGTCGCTGAATGGTTTGTGTCATTAAGAGAATAAGGCAAACAGGGAGCCGAGCGCGCACAGAACCTGCCTGCTCACACGCCTTTCTGAGGGGAAGGCAAGATTAAGGGGATGCTCAGAGGCTCTCGTCTGTCAAGACTTCAAAGATGCCATCGACACTCCTTGTTTCTGCCGGCGCAGCGACCAAATCGCACACACTCTGCCGCCTCTGTGGCTGTCAAAGCTCCTCTGACATCCCCTTTATCAGGTATACAAGCTTTAATCCAGTCATGGATAAATAAATCAACACAGAGGGGTCCCGCTCTTTTCAGCGCCTCCTGGTGGCAGGGCATCTGCACAGCCAAGAAAAATATCAAGAAGTCATTAGTCGTCTGCTGGGGACAACAAAGAAGGGCCAATTACACGGTGCAGAAAGGATAATTAATGCACAATTGTCCAATACAGACAAACAAAGAAGGGAATTAACCAATAAGCAGTGCATTTTTTCTCTTGGCAGTCACGTCAGATGATTCAGTGCAGATAAGTGGCATCAAGGCTCACACTTGCTGAATTGGGCTCATCTCCTCCTACATGCCTGAATTGAATTTCAAAGTGTATCTATCAGTTTCTACAAACAGAGAAATGTGTTGCTTTCCGCCTTTTTTCTTTTTTTTTTTCGGGAGCAGAGATCCATTTTGACACCCAGTGCAACATCTGGAGCAGACAGATGAGAGGAGAACAGAGGAGTTTGAATTAGAGTTGACACGTCGACATGCAGGCAGACACGGTGCACATCAGAGCCAGCCCTGCGCGCCAGGATGGACACATCAGTCTGTTTGGATATCGGCGAATCCTGAGTGCGAAAAAAAACACACAGCTGAGTGGGACCGCGGGAAGCAATCTGAGATATCGACAATGAAATAAATACAGAGGAACAAACCAAAGAAAACAGCAGTGTGTACCCAATATAACTGCTTTAACTCACAGAGAACTTCCCGGGAAGGAGGAGGAAAAAAAACCCCACACAAGCTGGAAAGGCATAGTGTTGTTACCTGTCTGGGTGTATTTCCGTTGGTTCTTTTCATTTTATTTTAACAGCAAAAGCGAGGCAGACAGAGATCACCACAACAGAAATATGATGTCTGAACTGAGAAGAGAGAACTGCTGTTCCATTGTTCTGTTTGTTTGTTTTGAAGACCGGTCTGGCAGCGGAAAGCACATCCCTTTCAGAATACAAAAGATGCCTTAGAGGCAACATAAGTGAAGTTTTATGCTGATGACTGACTGTTTGACAAACATCGGGGGTGAAACTGCAACTCTGTTCAGCGAGGAAGAGGAAGAAGGCGCTGGAAGAAAAAAAAATGACAGGGGTACCTGGGTAATGTGTAAAAGAAAAAGAGAAAAAAAGGGGGTTTAAAAACTGAGGGAGTGAGAGGACAAAAAAAATAAAACTAATTTATATCCTATAAGAGGAATGTGAGGCACCCAGGGGGGCCCTGTAAGTTGTGAAAAATTAAAGGAGACGGATTCAAACTGTCCAATTTCCACATCAAACAAACCCTGGGCTCCATGCTCCTGGAGAGGCTGCCTCATATCCAACACATAGCCTCAGAAAAAGGTGCCCCCCCACCACCACCCTCTTCCTCCTCATCCTCCCCCTGCCTCTTCATCTCCTCCCCGAGTCCACCACTTCAGCCGCCACGTTTTTTTATTTTATTTTATTTATTTATTTATTTTTTACTGGTACTCTCTATTTCCTCAATAACCCCGCACTCTAATTCCCCTAAGCACTGTACTGGTTACACTAGCCACCATCTCTCCCCTGCCTAATTATACCCTTGTGAGTCTATTAATCAACTTGTGAATTATTTAAGAAGGAGAGCTCCTCTGCCTGTAACTGGCTTTGACACTGTGAAGGAGAGACGAGAAGAGAAAGGCAGCGGGTAGGTGGGGGGGCTAAAGCAAAGGGGGGGGGGGGATGGGGGGGGCGAATGTTAGGAAGGAAAGAAGGAAGGCGGTAGGTGGGTGGATGGAAGGAAAGAGAGAAAAAAAAGGAAATTGAAAGAAAAGAAAAGGGAGATGGAATCAGGGTCTTCTTGCATATGTCCCCCGAGGACCGGGCTGCCTGTGCAGCGCTGCACCCGGACGAGACAAAACCCCCATCAACATTCACCCTGTTTGTTTGTTTTTTCTGTTGTTTTTGTTTTTTTTTTCCCTTTCCCACCCTCTATTTTCATGCATAAGTTTTCATGATAAACAGGAAATTCATGAATATATGGAGTGATACAGTGAGAAATGGGGTGAAGGAAGAGAAAGAGGAGTGAACAGTCAAAGCCAAAGAGTGAGCTGAGACTGGGAGGGAATTATGTAGACAGCAGGATGCGCACACACACATACACACACATGCAGATGCAGTCACATACATTTACACACACACGACTTAGCATTGCAGGTGAACCGGGGTCCCTCCGCTGTTTGACAGGAGGCAGCGTCTCCCCGGAGCAGCAGGTACTCGTGGCGGTGGTGGTGGTGATGATGATGATGATGGTTGTGGTTGTTAGCGTGCCGGAGTCTGTCCTCCTCCCGCTCCCCTGGTCCCTCCTTGCTGCAGCCGCTCCTCATCAGTCGAGAGGAGAGCCCGACCCTTCTAATGACTCCCATCGACACTGACGCCCGCCATAAGCAGCCGGGGCAGGAAGAAACAAGCGTGAAAGTGAGATCATTATTATTTTCATAATGTTTTGTGCTCTCAGTCGGACCCCTGGCGCATCGCCGCGATGCCCGCAGAATTGTAATGAACTCGAGTCTGAGGAGTGTTTTGGGGGCCAAAGAGGAGAAGTTTATTTCAAAGATGGCGTGCCAGTTTAAAGGGTCAGTTCACCCAAATTACAAAAACAATTTATTTTCTCACTCACATCTAGTGATATCTAACCATACAGATAGTAGTTGTTTTATTTGCCCAAGTTTTGAGACATCTAAGACTTCTGCCAACACCCAAATACAATGGAGGTGAATGGAATTTCATTTGTGGTGCTCAAAGCATTGATAAAATGACATTTAAAACATTTCAGTTGGTACCAAAAAGTTCTGAGCTTCAACACCCAGCCCTACTCCAGAACCTATGTCTTGGTTAATCTGGATAGCATAGAATTCCCAGAACCATATATCTCAAAACCAATAAAACCAAAACTGTCTTCATTGCTAGAGATCACAATAGGTAAGTGAGAAAAAATATTTTTTTGTAATTTAAGTGAACCGACACCGACCCCCCCGTTTATTGAGCATCCGAGCCTGTGGGCTGCATGCTTGTGTGTTTTTCAGAAAGTGTGTGTGCACATTTCATGTATGTGGGAACGTGTGTGTGCGTGTGTGTGTGTGTGTGTGTGTAGCACATCTCATTAGGCTCGAGCGGTGCTGTTGTCTGCGAGGGTACGTAAGTCCACATGGCTCCATCTCCGTGGGATGTTTATTAAATTAATAAAAAGTTGCTCAAGGCGAGCTGTACCGGGGAATGCCCAGGGCTCGGCTGTGATTGGCACTCTCCGCCGCCCTGCGTTCTCTCCAGGGGTCCGCCTGCGTTTGCTTTAACTAACTGGCCGTGACTTAGGAGAGCAGGCTGACATGAAGCCCCCCCCCCCATCCATCTCACCCCTCCTCTGTCTGACTGGGCCCTGTTCGCTTTGAATGGGGGTGGAGGAAATCAGTGAAAAAAGACAGTGAAACCTCCAGCCACTTCTTGTTTTGACAACGACTTACTGTTTAGCTAATCATTTTAAAACTATTAATTAGCCAACCTGAAAATTTGCCTCCTGTGCAGACATCACAACAAGTAGGCAGTAGAACATGCTGAAGTTAAAGTGCACAAAGGTGACGTTTTGGGCAAATTTGTCTGCGCTGTAATAAGGTTCTTAATACTTTTGTGATGAAAAATGGGTCATGCTACTACTGAGTCATTTTTTATTTCATATTTACAACCCCTAGTTTAAGCAGTTGTTCATTAGGTTTGGGAGTGAAATCATCATCGAAACCACTCCCCGAGTTTGTTGATTGGTCTGGGTTCCTGGGTGCTTTGCACTAAAAACACAAGCTGAGCTCATGAGATTTAGGCTGGCTGTAGAGGGGCTACTTATCATCATCTTCCTGTTTTTAGATCCACATGGTGTTATTATCTGAACAGATTTGTTTTTTAGAGCATAGACCGAATTTTAGTCTGATGTTCTTTTGTTTCCATAGCAGCTTGAAGTGCCTGGTGATGTGATGTTAACAACGGGCTCCCTCTCTGCATAACCCAACAGGATGGCTGAGGAGGAGGCCGAGGTCTGGGGACAAAAAACAGAGAGAACCAGAGAGCAGAGGTCATGGAGAGGAAACAGTATTTATATCCAAAAAGAGAATAATCAGACAGGCAGAGGCGGATGAGACTCTTGAGGGGAAAATGAGTCTTGTTTGTTGGAGAAAAAAAAACAAAAACTTAGTCATTATACAACCATTTCTCACTTCACACAAACACTTTATTTAGACTACCGGCATTATGTTCCAATTAAACACAAAAGAAAAGTCTGGCATTTCAAACTCTTCAGAGAATCTGCATATCGCCTTTCAGGAAAAAACAAAGGGAAAAATTAAAATATATTATCATCTTTTAAAAATCCTTTTAAAAATAAACAAGACAAACACAAACAAAACACAACAAAAAAGCCCCACTCTGTCTCTTTCACTTTATATCTCTCCTTCTATCTCGTTCTCTCTAGCTGGGCTGGGCGACTCTCTGAGGAGGAGGAAGCTGAGAGAACTCATTTGCATATAAACTGTGAGAGGCAGGGATTGTCATCGGCGGCACATTAGACGCAAGGAGCGCGAAGGGAGAGGATTTTCATGTGCAAATTTCAGCCTCGCCATCTCTGTGCATTATTATTTCATCAGCGCCTAAGAAGGAAACCCCTCCGATCCACAAATCCCGCCATCATCCCCACGGACACTTCAAGATTCAGACCAAATTCCCCCGCCGCGCCTCTTCCCCGGAAGGCCCCACTACTGAGTAGCTGCTTACACCGGGGCCCGCAATGCAGGAGGAGTCAATCCATCTCTGAGACGGGCGTGAGATCAGATAAGAGGGAACCGCAGGAAGAGGGAACAGATATACACCAGTTGTGACCAGCAATATAGGTGTTCCTTGCATTAATTGCTTGTAAACTGCGAAGCTGGAGGCTTGCTGGCTTTCAAGTTTAAAAAGGAGATTACAGCCAATTAGCAGGGCCTCTGAAAACCCTTTACTGCCTGGGGAATAGTGGCTGATCCCTAATGTGGGACAGCTGTGAGCAACAAAGGAACAGTCGCAATCCTGCTTTTGAAGACACACTTGCAAGCAGAGCTCTTTCAAAACCCACACACATATTGGAGGCACTCACGTATATAATCTCACATGCAAACAAACAACAAAAAAAACCTGATTGATAGCAAGAGCTGCAAAGAAGTACTAATACAAGCATGAAAAATGAATGAGTACATAAATACAACCATGCAAACAGACACAAATGTGCAGAAAGTGCACACACGTTCCCAAAGTGACAAAACGGGAACAGACGGGGAGGTAAATATGTTTTAAAAGGTGAGGGGAAAACGTTTGTGGGTTGGGGAACGTATCTCATCCTTTTAAATCAATTTGTCAGGTTCTTCTTAGAGCCGCGTTACCAAAAGAGCAGAGTGTTTCCCTGTAAACTGCCATCTTTAATTTCTTTGTCTGACATGCTCCACTGTACCACGACACACCAGAGACCGAGCGTGAGGTGAGCAAAAGGTTCAAAGCCCAGATGGGAGCAGAGCCTGTGTACCCCTGAGCACCGTGGATTACCTCATTCACTCTCATGTCAAACAGAAGGCAGGAAGAGGAGGAACACAAGTCGAAAGATCTCCACAGGCTCCGTAATCTACAACGATTTATGCCGAACCCCGCGACTCCCACTTACGAGTCTCGCTCAATGATTTCCTTCTTCCTCTTTATCTTTTCTCCCCGTGTTTCATTCCACTTTCTGTCTGTTTTTCTGTCTGTGTACCTTTCTGTCACGTTCGCTGTGCACCTGCACATCCTCAGCTATACCCCGCCGCCCTGCTGTCTTCCTCCTCCTCCTCCGCCTCCCTCGTACCCGTGCACACATTAGCAAAAACAGCTGTCTGCCAGCTATTCCGACTTCAGGTAATGAGATTCAGAATCTCCGTATGAACTGAGCAGCTTCACCTAAAAAGGTCTGTGAAATGTAAGCGTCACAGATAGTGTCATGGTACCAAAAATGTTAAACCTGTTCTGGTGTTAACAGATACAGTTACAACAGTGTTCTCCAAATGCCTTCACAGAGTCTTTAAGCTTAACCACTCCCCCATAGGAAAAATAAAAGGCATATACACAGGCACAGCCAATGTGTTCACGTTCTTAAATTCACAACAAAACAAAGGTTTAGAGTAGGCTAATTTAGCTAAGAGAGTTTTCTACGTGTGCTACTGTTGAACTATAGTTTAGCTTGTCACAGATTCAAGTTTTAATGGTTTTATCACAAAAGTAAAGTAGAAGTAATCACTACTTGTGGCCATTTTGCCAAAATCGCCACCCAGCCCTCTACCTCAGAGCTGAGAAAGACACTTTCCTCCCCAGAAAAACTACAGCATCGGTTGTTTGTTCACATTTTTTAATCGACCAGTGTTCAGTACTGGAGGTGTTCAGTACATGAATAAACAAATCTTTAACACTGAATCCACAAGCTGGACTGACTTAACTGAATCATCAGTCACTGGCCGAATCAGTAGCTTTTAGCAGCAGCGCTCCCCTCACATGGTGACAGAGAGCACTGCTGTCATCTGAGCCAAGATATGCAGTACTGTATGTTACTTGCTGAGGGGCCGCGAAAGTCACAGAAACAATTATGACTGATGCATATAGGTGGTTGCTAAGATATTAACCTTACAAACAGTGCTTATATATTTTGTACTGAACCGAACAAAAAAATTGAACCACCATCAGACTGCAATTACGACTGAACTAAAGATAGTCAGAAGCAGCGTAACGTTATGGCATTAAGGACAGTGATGCGTTAGCTTAAAAGAAAAAACATCTATGAACTACTTAGTTCAGTGACTACAAATCTTTGACCTGAACACTTCGAACCAGCTTTGAAATTTCATCTCTAATGTTTATGTTTTCCTGAATAACCACTGTAACCTCTGAGAAGGCGGAAGTACTGTGATGTTTTTGTAGCACTAAACCTCTTAGTGAGGAGATCAGGGTGGATGGTCAGACATGTAAACCATGCGACCTTGACACTGGAGACCTCCATTCTCGCTTCCCAGCTTCTACCTATAGTTAACTTTGTTTTAACAATGACCACGATCTTACCCTAAAGTTAACCGCATAAACTAAACCATAGAGGTGTCAGATCAGAAAACACTCGTGAATCGTTTTTGTCATTTTGGAAGGCAACTTATGTATTGAACTTGTTGGGAATCAACTAGGTAACCAGATAAGAAAAGGCAGAACCGAAGCAACCCTGTCTTTGCCTGATACATTTTGAAGGAAACATAATTGCTGCATGGATTATGGCAAATGTTCTTTTCAGTCCAGGAAGTGCTACATTCTTGTATCACAAAGAAATCCTTTGGAGATGGTTGGGTTGGATGGTGGTGTACAAGGCGCAGCCCTTTAGGTTTAGGCCACAAAAAGGTTATGGTTAGTGAAAGATCATGGCGGGCACTGGGAAGTATTAGTTACTGGTTAATATAGAAGATTTTTTTTATTTTTTACTTCTCATTCCTGATCTTAATGTTCGTCACAGAACAGATAGAATGCTCACTGTTTTCTGATGCTGTGCATCGTCAGAGCTGCAATAAAGTCTATTTATCAAGGTGGATAAATATTAAAAAAATACAACACAAACACATCGCCACTGATTTTTCTTTTCTTTTGCAAAGTGAAATAACATGTCACTGTTGACTTTTTCAATATTTAACCAAGTGCTTTGAATCGCCTTAACATAACCATAAAAACTCTTAATTGTCACAGGCAGATTTTGTGGGGAAAACACACCTAAAACGTTGTCAGTGATCATTTTGCTGATCTATTCAGTATGAACACTGTAACTTTGCAGATACATTCACTAAAAACGTTTCCTTATAATGCTGATAAAAACTGTAATCCAGGTAGCATTACGTTTCTGTCTATAACATCAATTTTAGGGAAACAGGATTGAACAGAAGGTTCCTATAAATCATTTTGTGGGCCTACACATTTTGAGATACACCCAATAGCATGTCCACACTTTGATCACCTAATTTTTTTAATTTTGTGCTTTCAATCACTTCGTACGAGTAGGTGTCCCATCATCTCGCTGTGCTCAGGGGAGTATTTGTTTCTAGCGTGACCCTCTCAGGAAAGTCAACAGCTGTTTCCAGTCGGGCTCAGTGGCGACACCGTCATCCTTCAACATGATGGGTTTCGCCTTTTAATGCATCGCAGTTAACCACATCCTAATTAGAACTAATGACTCGCTTGTTAAAGAGCTCCGAGGCTAATTGGCACACGCGGAAACGCCACAAGGAGGTCAGGAATTTAAAAAATAATATGAAAGTTGTAAAACGGGTCGAGGCTGACCAGCGAAAGCTGCTAACCTTCTTATCAAACTGCATTTTTAATTAGAGATAATCAATATTCAAGGCAATGGATTTACTACAGTTTATATATCCATCAAGGATCATAAATACTTAATGCTTAAAAAAAATCAGAAACCCCAACACACCCAAATTTTTATTCCCCAAGTTTATGGCAATCTGGCAAATCAGATATGATTAATTATAAATTGAACCACTACAGTGCGCTTCAGAAGCTCACGTTCACAAATTGCATCCACAACTGGGGTTGAACATGAATTTGCTCTCCTGGTATTTCTGCAGCTGGTATGCAAAGTCGCCGGGTCTGATCATTCACATGCAGGGTCCGTTCTGCACCCTGTAGTTTCATTTAGATCAAAAAGACTCAAATAGACTGAGAATCACAGGATATCCAGAATATCTGATCACCCCCCCCCCACACACACACACACCTTTACCTTGCCTCTGAGAATCTCAGCCGCTCCCAAGACGATCTCATTAAATCCAAGATGTAAGAACCAGAGAGAGGAATATACAACAGAAATACTTCCAGCTATTGTCTTTTCTATAAAACACCGTGAATCCAGGTTAAGTACTTCACCAATCCTCCATGTTGGACCATTCAGAGGGATGGCGGACACAAGTGGAAGTTTTGACAGTCACACCACATTAGTGCAGTAACTGTAAAAAGGCCTTGCTGGAATTTGTTCCCTAAAAATACTCTCACACCACTGGAAGCCGGATGCCTCTCAGGAGCCTGATTTGAAACCTTACAGCCTGAGGACAAGGCAAGCAAAGGCAGAAAAATAAATAAAAATAAAGAAACATGCCCCCAAACCGCTCCTATTACAGACACAACATGGCAAACAGTGGAAAACAATAGAGTTATTTCAGCGCAGAGCAGGACAGAGAGCGATGGCATCTTGGGGCAGAGGGCTGCAGGGCTGGGTGGGGGCCTCCTGGGCGGAGGTGGAAGGAGGGGTGCTCTAATGGGCTCGGGGAGGCTGGCGAGCCCTGCTGGAGGCCCACAGGAGGCCCTAGCCTGTGGTCTTGCCTTGGGCAGGCCTGCCACAGCAGCAGTCAGGTGGGCTGACAGACTGAGGGAGAGGAGGCCCTCCCCATGTGGCCTGCCATCAACCCCTCCCCACGTCCCCTCCCTCTGCACAGATGCTCAGGGTTTGGGGAGCAACAAGCTGTGCAGAAACAAACAAAGGCGGGGATTTAACATCTCCAAGTTGCATCGAAGTGGTATCTTTCACTGGATTGCTCTAATTGAGTCAATCTGTGGTAGTTTTTCATTCAGAGTAAAGCATGTGTCGACATCTCTGCTGCCAGATTAAAAGTTAAACGTCCGCTCATGCAACATGGAGTAGACTGAAGTATGAGGTTTATTAATTAATGGTCATTTACAGGGTTGAATTAAACATCAACACGAGCCCTCTGCGTCCACACATATTAGTACAAAGTTTGTTTTTGTGCTGTGTGTCTAAAAGAGAAGAAAGAGCAGGTATCAGTGTGAATCTGCACATCACCACACACGTCTTTTTTCTCAGGTGTGTTATGGAGCTGCTCTGTACTTATACAGTCAACCTTTAGCCCCAAAGCTCCCTGAAGACCCATCCATATAGCCCACTGTAGGAGGTAAAGATCAGGGCGGCCCGGCCTGGACTCTCCCCTCCTGACCGGCGAGGCGTGTGAAGCCTCTGGCATGACTCTCAGCATGGGAAAAGTGCAGCTTTATCACCGCTGCTCAAACATTCATCACACAGCCTCTCCTGCAGCGCGCTCCAAAGGGAGACAATAGCTCCTCCATCAACTCCCATCTGAAGATGCCGATTTAGGCAGAAGGTGGCAGAGAGGCAACTTCAAAGTTTTTTCGGGAGCCCGGGTCGACGCACACATCACACCAAAGAAGAAGAAGGGGAAGAGAGGAAGGACAGCCGAGGAGGAGCAGCTCTCTCCACTCAGGAGGGAGGTCATTATCAGGCCATGTTTACGCCGGCACAGAGCACACTGATGTGTGCTGCTGTTTTAACATTTGAAATATAGTACTGCGGCCATCACTGCAGGCAATAGTTCATGTTCCTTTGTTTGTCTATGTATCCATGTGTATGTGTGTGTGTGCGGTTGTTCCAAAAGTCTACTGAGACGACACTTTACAAGGTATTTGCATTATTTCTTGCATAGAGAGGTGAAGGTCAGCGTTTCCCCAGCGAATATCAGCAACTTTGCACTAACAGCAAAATAAATACTTTATACAATACGGCAGCCGGAGAATACACTGCAAAAGTATCAGATTGAACAAGTCATTTGGTTTGCTATGGGCTGTCATTTTCTGGTAACGGACAAAAAAGAAAAAAACTGCCATGAAGGCTGCAATATTTTTTCCTGGTTCCAACAAATATCAAATTTATTCAAGAATTTTGTTGACGTGTTTAGTTGCCCTGTTTTGTCTTGTTTCTGAATATGTACACACATTGCTTGAAAATTCTAGAAACAAGAAAAACTGCAGTCAATTAAATGGCAGTATGTTTATCATTTTAATACAAATTTTAAGACTGAATATTAGAGAAAATAAGGTTGTGAAATTCCTGCACACTGTCAACACTCAGTCACAGACCATCCGATATTAGCATAATTGTCTCATGTGTTTGTGAGTCTTTTTTGATTGGCTGTTGCAGCCAGTGGCTTGAGTATGAAGACGTTTCATATTGTGAGTTGTGACTGAAACATTGCGTTTTCAACACATTGTATTCACCAAAAAAATGTACGAGATCCATATGAGATCTTTTTCATGTAATTATGAGATTCAGACATTATAGTTAGACATTGTAATTACGAGAAATTGTCTCTAGTTTTTGTTTCTTTGGTGAATGCAATGAGCTTCTGTACCAAAGCACTACTTAAAAAGAACAGTTTTTGCACAGACAGTTAATCCATACACATTGTGAAAAGGTCCCATAACAAAAATGCCTGCACAATGACTAACAACTTGAACAGGCTCTTCAGGTGCTAGAAAGGATCCATTTATTACGTGTTCAAAAGGTGACAAAGTGTGAAAAATGTGAAAGAAAAGTGAATGTTTCGGTCATAGGTCCATTGTCAACACAACCAGCAGACCGTGTCATTAAAAAGGCTATTAAACAACTTTTGGATGTGTAATAAATTGATCTTTTTTGTTTGTGTGTGGGCATTTGGGATGAGGGATGGGGATGATTTGGTTTAAGTAGATCTGTGATCTGATTTCCATCATGGCTTCCTATATCAGCTACAAACTGCAGTGAACTTGTTTTAATAATACCGGAGTAGTATTTTACATGTGGTGGCTGACTGTAGTCTTGACTGTGCTGTGACAGCAGTAACACTGAACTTTGCTGCAAAACAGACTGACCATATTGTCTGCATCATCTAGCTGTGTGTCCATCTTCTTCTCCTTTCTCTGTCCACATTTTTGAGGATGCAGCCATCTTGATTGAATATATGTTTCTTGGAATCGTCAACAGACAAAACCGATCAGAGGTTCAGTGTTTTCAGTGCGATAAGTTGATCAATTCATGCGTACAGCGTGACATTAAAAGTGGTAGGCCTATGTTTTGGCAGTGCCAAGAAGCCGATTAAAATGTGTAGTGTGAGGGAAGTCAAAATAGAAGATTAATAACATTGTGCAGTGTCTGCCCAGCATTAGGATGAGTAAGTTGCTCTGTTTTCACACTATATGGGCATAAAAAAAACAGTTGGAATCCTTTTAAGAATCAAGAACAATAAAGAACATTAAATGTGCAGTTATTTCTCCCGGTGGCAGAGATGTTTACAGACCTGCTGTGCCTCTCCTGTATCTACAGACCAGTTAACCCATATTTCGTAAACATACAGTGTGACTGAAAAATAGAAAAACAAAGTCAAACTATGCCATATCACTGGTGTCAAGTGAAGTATGACTGCATATTTGAATTGGAAATCTGGCAAAGTGACGATAACAACCTCGTGCACTCACTCGGAAGGCGAGAAGAGGGTTAAATGAACAAAGCCTTGAAAAAGAGTCCAATTCTCCAGCTCCTGCCCCGATCCTCGCAGTTACCCCCACAAAGTACACAAGAAAAAAGAAAACAGTATCGTGCATATCATTCATTAGCAGCAAATAAAAGAAATTCTCTCTAATAGTGCCCCCAAATCCCCGAGCTCCCAGCACCACGGAGCGGGAAACTAAAGAAATGGGGGAGAGAGATGCAAAAAGGAAGCCGTCTCCCTCAAGTGCTTGTTAGGCCCAAATTATTATGGCGATGAATAATTTTAAAAATAAATAAGAAAATAAATAAATAAAAAAAGAAACATTTATAGATCTAAGTATTATCAGAGGAGCTGCGGGTCTGTTGCCAAGCTCTCTGGGCCCGTTTGAAATCCGCCTTTGTTTTTCACTTTGATCTTTAACTGCTAACCTATCCATCGCTTCACCTGGTCCCCTGTTAGCGCTTCTTCACCCACTTCCTCCCGTTAAACTTTTCTCTACGTGGCACGGCACTGCCCGCACTAAGTGGTAATCATAATCGCATCATCATCATCATCATCATCTTTCTCCTCTTTGCCGTCATTAACTTTCTGTTCTTTCACAACAATAATTAACATACTGCACAGGGAGCAAGATTAGGCAGAGAGATGCGGGAGGAAATGAGGGAATATAGAGGAACGCAGAGCAAAGAGACAAGGGGAAGACAGCCATGTTGGAGGAAGAAAGAGGAAGGAGACGAGAGAAAGCTGCGACTAGCTCCTCTACTCTTGCTTCCTGTCTCTATCACAAGTTCTCTGATTGTCTCTCCTTTCCTTCCCTTTTGTTTCTTCTATTTTCATCTCATTTCCTTTCCCATTGCTTTCTCTCATCTACTTACTGTATATCTTTCCTCCTCTTCCTTCCATTCCATTTCCATCCTTTCCCTCCTCCTTTCATCATTTCCTCTTTCTTTCCTTATCCACTGGTTTCCTCTGTCCATCTTTCCTATGTTCATTCCTCCTTCCACTACTATCTCTTCCTTTCTTTCCTCTTCTTCCTTCCTGTTCCGTCCTTTCCTCATTCCTTCCACCATCATTGTTTCTCTTCTTCCTTTCCTCCTTCGTTTGTCATCCTCCCCCTTCTCTCCACCATCTTTCCTCTTGCTTCCTCTTCCCTAGTTTCATTTCATCAACTTCCTCATCCATCTTCATTCCATCTCCTCCTTTCCTTTCCATTTCCTTTCCTTATCTCATTCCCTCCATCCACTGTTCCTCCACTCCTCTGTTTCCTTTAGTTTTCTCTTCTTTCTATCTTATTTCATCTTTCCTCTTTTTTCTTCTCCTCTTGCTTCCTTTCCTCTACTTTTTTTACTGTTATTCTTATCATCTTGTTTTCTCACCTCATCTCTCCTCCCGTCTCTTCTCCACTCATTTTCTCTCCCCTAATTTCTCTTCTCATCTCCTTATTTCCTCTCTTCTCCTTCCGTTGTCTCCTCTCCTCATTTCCACCTCCTCTCCTTCATTCCCATCATCCTCCTCCTGAGGTTTCTGACCTCCAGTGCAGGGACATCCCAACCCTGTGCTGTGTGCCCGGCCTCTGATTGATATTGTAATGAGACTTATCCCAACATCCCTTCCTCCCCGTACTCTTTTCCACCTCCCCTCCTCCTCCATTCCTATCTTTCCTGGTACCCTTCCTTGCCCCCTCTACCCCCTTTGCTCCCTGAGCCCCTGAGTGGCTCGCTTGATTCCGTTTCATCACACATCAAACGGGCTTGACGCTCTCCACGCAGGCAGGACCCAGGGACCGCAACATCTGCACGGGGAGGCATGCTGGGGTGTGGGAGGGTGTGTGGGGGGGACTACGGCCTCTGAGGGGGGGACCGAGGACACGTCATGCTACGAGCAGATGTCACCAGGACCCGAACAGCAGGCTGGGGGGATGCCGCGGGGAAGTGGAGACGTAGCGAGGGACCCACCCCTGCAGCCCAGCCTGGGGAAGGAAGAGAGAGGAGATGAACCCGAGTCTCTCCGAACACTCCTCCTCTGCTTCTCTCTCCTCACCTTGCAGCCCATCTCCCCCTCCTGCTCCCCCTTTTGACAGTACAATTAGGTAATTAGTCACCTCAGCACTAATAACCTAATCATTACTTGTCTGTGTGTTTTCTCTCTATTTCAAAATCCGTGTCCTCCACAGGCGCTCCCCTGAGTCCTGACGTGAAGGTGGAGGGGCAGAGGAGGCATACAATTACCTTTGTCTGGCTACTCCCCGTGGCACAGAGAGAGCCAAGGCTCTGATCCAGACCAAAGCAAAGGCCCTTTTTAATGGAGACAGAGAGCCTGCTCTTTGGAGAGGGTCAAGATTGCTCTCACATCCATTAACACCAGAGCTATTTCACCACTGCCTCGTTCTGGCAGGCGGGAGCTGTAGAGGGACTGTGATCAGCCTCCGCTGAGCGCAGACGCTGACATTTCCCCAGTTAGTGAAAGTGGCAATCGGGAGCTTCCGCTGTCAATGAGTCATCAAAGGGCTTGTTTGAGAACAGCTGTTGACGTCAGTGCACTGCCACAAGCATTAACCCTAGTTGAGAAGTGAAGTTTTTTTTTTTCTGAATTGCTGATGATCCTTTCATCTGCATGGGCAACATGCAGATCTCAAAGTTCACAGAAATGTTATCTGTCATCAGAAAGGGCTCATCTTTTGACAGCATTTTTACAAGAATTTGGAAAGGTTGAGCAAACCACTGAATGTTAATGTGTTTTTTGCTTGTTTCACTCATTTATTAAAAATCTCTTATACTTTACATAGCTGTCCAACACTTTCCAAAGCATCACCGAGAACACCTTTTACTTCTATGTCTTTTATTTTTATTTTTTATTTAACCAGGAAGTCCCTTGAGATTAAAATCTCTTTTTCGAGGGAGACCTGGCCAAGATAGCACACCATTACAAAGTTACAAAAACTCTAAAATAGAGCACGGACAACAGATACATAATACAAAATCCATATTAGGAATAGCAATTTAGTCTACATTTTAAAGGCTATCATGCTGGGGTAATGCATTGTTTTCAAACCACCAGCTCTCACCCAGAGCTGTACACTTAAGGCTTAAGACTTAGACCTGAGACATACAGTATGTTACAGAAAACGAGGACTTAAGTCTTGGATTGTACTGCTGTGAGACTTGAAAGCAAAACACATTCAAGTCGAGTCAAAATTTCGAAACAATAAAAAACGATAAGACAGCTATATAAACAAGAGTCTACGGCCATGCTAGTGGCTCTGTGAGGCTGTACTAGTGATTCGAGCTAAATGCTAATGTCAGCATGCTAATATGCTCACAATGACAATGCTAACATATTGATGTTTAGCAGATATAATGTTTACCATGTTCATTATCTAAGTTTAATTGTTAATTAGCACTAAACACAGAGCACAGCTGAGGCTGATGGGAATGACATTATGGTCATAAACCAAAGTACTGGACAAAGTAAAATTTTGGACCACAGAGGTGGACTACAGACAGAAGCGTATCACAGGCCCTGGACTATTACAGCTTTGATTGCAAAATGTTCAAACATGATGTAATTCTAATAGACAGCATTTATAGACCTGAAAGACTTTTATCTTGAATTCCAATTTGCTTTTGAAGACTTGACCTCCGCTTTTAGTTGTGCTACCTTGCCAAGATTAAGTCAGCAAAAATAAAAGATGACGTGATGTTCACTGTGATGCAAATTTAAAGCCTGCACCTTGAATTTAATACGAAACTGAGCTGAAAGCTGACTGCTCGGAAAGTTGGGAAAACATTCAAACATTTAAAAGCACAGGGTTTTGAAAACAGTCAGCCGTAAGTTAATATAAAATAGCAAATGGGCTAAAACATGCAGAAACACTGGCACCGTCTTTCAGCTGACCTTTCCTAGATTTTTCAACTCGAGGCACCAACCACATCTATTCATCCTTTTTGAATATTTTTCAAATCTCCACAGACTGCAAGCAGCACAGGAAAGCTGCTCATCTTTGCCACGAAACCACCCTCATCCATCCCTCGTAATCTAGTCTCGTGTTTTTGGTTTGTGGAGTTTGGATCCCCCCGCTGTGCTCGCAGAGACAGCCATCGTGTCATCCTCTTCATTATTCAGATTTCTTGGAGCCAAACAGCTGTTTTGCATGGCAGATTGAATCAGCGCCTGTCCTGACTCCTGACATTCAGGTGACAGGTAGAAGGACTGAGGTCTTGAATTATGGCACAGCAAGAAAGACATAAAGACACGTTTGCTGTTGAAAACTAGCTGATATCGTAATCCCCAGGACACCAATGAAGAACTG
Organism: Macquaria australasica; assembly: GCA_005408345.1. Taxonomy (NCBI): domain Eukaryota; kingdom Metazoa; phylum Chordata; class Actinopteri; order Centrarchiformes; family Percichthyidae; genus Macquaria; species Macquaria australasica. Next base: position 898,876 of record SEMN01000106.1, read on the forward strand.
CAAGAGACTGTACTTTTTAAATGTACTGTGGGGGTTGTTAGTGTGAAATCACATAGTGTACATCCATACTTGTTTATAAATTAAGTTTTACAACAAATAAAACATCTAGTCTTCATGTGCAGGGATTCTTAACTACGGAGACAAGCGTCAAAGCACAGAGAGAGAAAATGAATCGCTGCAGCCAGTAACAATATTTCTCCTCCATAACAAACTGCTGCAAATGGATTTCTCGGGCAAGCGTGTGGTAGGCAGCAGCCTTTATTAGACGGAGCTGAATGCATTGCTTTAGCTTGACGGCGAAGTCAGTGCACTTTATCACGGTCCGGGTAATGAGAGATAACTTCCCTGCGTCTGCTGGAAGTGAGTCCGGCACCACAGCCCCCCATGCATTTTTTATAAGCCGCAATTACTCAGAGCTTGTTGATATTTCCCATTCGTTTCATTTGGAAAAATTTGCATCAGATAACCAGAGGCCTGCTGTAGGGCTAACCGAGCCATGCTGCAGTAAATTATAGGTCTCCGACTGTCCGAAAACACACCGGAGGATTCGCTAATGGCCAGGCTGCAGCACGAGAGGTCAGCCAGTTCCTTTTGACGTTTGGTCAGCTGTCAACTCTCCTGACAGAGTCGGTTTATCCACTTCAACAATTCCTGGGTCAAAAATTATGAACGTCGTCTTTATTTGCTGCAAACTGTTCAGACGATGGGATCAGTATCAACACACAAGAGGGTCTGTGTGTCTGCTTGTTTGTTAGTATCTCAAAAACTACTCAACAGATTTGGTTAATTGTGAGGTGTAGAAGAACATTTTCCCCCCCAAATTCCTTGGTTCTAGAAGAATCTTCCTGCATAGGCCACACACACTTGTTTTCACACACACAGTCTCACACCAATGGAGGATGGCGGAGAGTTTGCCTGACCATCAGGAGCTATTTAGGGTTCGGTGCCTTGCTCTACCTCCTACGTTTTATCAAATTTCATCCAGTTTTAAGCAAATTCATCCAATTCTTATTAAAAAAAGTTTCATTAATTAATTTGCTTCATGATATGCCATTGTGTTTTACTATAATTTGTTGGCAAATTCATTTAGGTGTGGCCTATTTCATCACATCATCAAAATATACATGGCACATGCACACTCCGAGTGATTCGGCAAACTTTGCACCGCAGCAACACGAAACATACGTGTAGTGGCCATAAATCAGGGGTCATGAATTACTTGCAAGTTTGCACAGTTTATACAAAGCCCTAATAATTCCAGACATCACTATGTGTTTTTTCATCCAGGTCCAGATCTAGACTCGGATAAAAAAAAATGACACATTTGGAGGATTGTGCAGCCTTAGCTGAGGTTTCAGCTCTCTTAGTATTTTCTATTTTATCCCAGAATTTCAGCTTGCCTTACAAATTCAGTTACCTTAAAACAGTATGTGCCAACCCCAATAAGGGGTCGGGAGTAGTAAGTAGCAAGATTAACAGGATAGGAAAGCATAACCTATCCTGTTACTCAAAATTAAGTATATTTTTTCTTAGCTTTTTTTTGTACGTTACTTTACCTCTTCAGGCCTAAAACTTATTCAGACATATGCGAATCATATATATATATATATATATATATGTGCAACATATGCAACGAGTGACAAGTGGTCACAAGCCAAAAAGGTTAGAACCACTGCCTAGTAGAGTAAAAAAAGAGCATTGCATCGTGTTGTACTGTATTGTCTGTTTCTGTGCCATACTGCACATTCTCTCATCAATCATAATTAGCAGCAGTTCTGCTCAATTAATGCTACAGACTTGCAGTAGAGATGAAGGGCTGAATATCAGTATCTCCCTGACAGGCCCGGGTAGATCAGGGCTGATTGACAGGCAGGAAGTCTAACCCGATCCAGGTGCAGAGACCGGGGTGGCTGCTTCCTGGTGCCTCAGATTTGTTGTAATTGACAGGTGCAGAAACACGTTTGGGGGGTCCTGGAGGAGCTCTGCGCCGTTTATGCAGATTAACACGTCAAAAGTACAAATGAATAAATAAACTGGTAAGCACAAATCAGGCAATTTAGCCTGAGGGGATGCCATCATTACCAGATTAAACAAAGTGACTAATAACAAAAACAATCCGCTTCAGAAGTGGAGGAAGTTAAAAGACGCCAAAGCTTGGGGGTAAAAAGCTAAGTCATCATAATTATTCAGCTATAGGCAAACAAAGATATGAATTCATAATTAATAGAGTGATGACAGATAATATGTTTATTTTTTAACAGATACTGTAGATTATGAAGCTGTGAGGTGACTGCTTTGATGAAAGAGAAAGTACTCGCCTTTCGACAATATTTACATGAAGGCATATAGGAGAATCGGATATTTCTGATGATGGAAATGCAAAATTCAAACCAAAAATGAGCCTTGAGGACGGGATCACAGGGATGGCACAAATTCCCAAAGCACCCAGCCAGCACGGGTACCTGAGCTAGAGGCCTTGTGGGAATACTTTGGGTCAGTATAAAGAAGAAGGTGGGATAACGGATAACGAACAAACGAGTCCCACGCAGGGTGTTTTGGCACTAAAAAGAAAACCCTTCTTCCTTTGAAACCCAAATGAGCTGATGCGAGGTCCTAGTTCCATACACGCACCCATGCCACTGCCCATGAATCAAATCCTTAGATGTTTCAGTCTGAACCAGAGCTGACATTTTTTTTTCATGGTGTTTTTTTTAATATATATATCTGAGCTGACCAGAGCAGCCGTAACCTCAGCTTGAACTTCCTTCATGCTTGGACACAACTCAGCTGTAAACACATCACTTCTCTTAAATTGGCCTAAAAGCGCCCCTGGTTACCAGACTTCCCTCCATGCGCTGCGGACACCAGCCTCCTTTGACCTTCACACCAAGCCGCGGCCTGAACCTCTGCTATTGATTTTTCTAACTATCTGTTTACTCCTCGTCTGCACACTTTCCCAGCTGCTTGGAGAGCATCATTTGCCCCGAGGCGATCAGTGGGGCTCAGCTTGTTCCAGTCTTTGATCATCGTTCAGCCAGTGGATTAACATATGCACACTCTCTTCCTCCCTTTGTCGCTGAGCTTGATAATAAATCTATGGCCTCTCTCTCTCTCTCTCTCCTCCCTCTCTCTCCAATATGGGACGAGCCATGAATCAATCACCCCGCTTTACGCCTCGTGTCCGACATGGATGCAAATCACAGAAGGATCTGCGGGTAAAGCTCTGCTTATTAAAACCCCGATGCCTGACTCATTACAACACGCTCATGCACATGCATGTCGCCAAGATGAACAGCAGGTAGCACGCATGAAATACAACAACATTGGTGGAGATAAAGCGCAGACAGATGAGATTAACCGATTTCTGCGACTCTTATCTCAACGGAGGCCAAAACTAAGCCTCACCCACTTTGCCAAAACTAAAAGAGAATCGAAAGCTAATGAAGTTAATTACCGCGTCATTGTGGGAGGTTACAGCCTCGTCTAAAAGAGGCTTAATCTGAGGGAAACTGCAGTGCGGAGGCTCACCTTCGTACCTGCCCTTGCTGTGCAGTAAGTGTACTAATTAAGGTTGGTTTGAGCCTACAACCACCCCAGTTAGCTCACTTAAAGGGCCAGGGCTTCTGGGGTTTAGAACAACACTCATAAGGACTCTGCAAGTAGGACACTGAGTAAATGTGTGTGAGACCGAGCTGAAAAAAGAGAAGTGTGTGTATTTCCAGGTAGACGGGTGACTTTTTTTCTTAAAATGCAACCTATGTGGTTTCTCTAATGGCCACTGTTGAGACACGCCCTCACTCCCCGTTGCCTTTCTTATTTATTACGACCTAATTATATCAGTGTGTCAGCTAACATAACCAGCTCCTTGCCCTAAATGCTGCAATGCTCTCGTGGCTGCGCTTGTACTTGCAGACCTTATGTTTCCGAGCCGTGTACCATTTAACCACGGCTTCCCGAGGCACGCGGGGTTGTTTAGCCTGCACTTTCTTCCCCCACTCAGTCTATCAAGAATGCAATGGATGAGGCGGAGGAGCACATGCGGTTTATAAAAATACAGTAACAACATGAGCTCAGGACTGGCAGGAGGAGGAGGAGTGAATTTGGACGAGTTCCCCTCCTAATCATCAGCGTGTCGGCCTGAGCGGGCCTGCGAGGTGCCGGAGCTGGGGCCCCATTAAAAAACTGAAGCCCAGCTTGCCGGAAAAGATCCGTCCTCTCACCTCGGAAAACAACAACCCCGCTCGCCCCGACAGCGAGACAATCAGCCGTGCGCTGCTCAGGGTGAGGCGGCGGTGACCCGGCGTGCCGGGATGAAGCCAGTTCTACACACTGATGAGCGCTTTCACAGACATCAAACGGGGGTGCCGCAGACCTCCCCACGACCTGCCTGTGCTGCCTTGTCTCCTGCTCTCTGCTTTTATTTGAGGTTGATACGGGCAGACGGATCGGCAAATATCGATCACGGTGTGCTCGGTAAAATTCTCCCTCCAGGTTTGAGAGGTGATTACAGGCCCTGGACCCAGCTGATGTAGACTGGGTGTGTGTATGTGTGTACATTTAAGTTTTTCCTACCCCACCTGTCAGACAGGCCGAGGAGAGCAGCCCTATATTCTTTGGTTCGGGTGTCTCCAATCATCTGCAGAAGAGAGATATCTTTAAAAAAACACCCAGACAGACAGGCAGGCAGGCACACTGTACAACACAGAAAATAGGTTATAAAGCGCGGAGAATAATGCATGTGAATCCCAATCATCGAAATTCAAATGATTTGGATGTATCCCCAACCAGCCCTCCTCTCCTTGTCTGCCTTCTGCCGAGGCCTCAGAACTCACCAATAGGATCGGAGGGAAACAGGCTGCAGATTCAGAGGGTTTGCATTAGGAATGGCCCGTTATTAATTAAGCTTGTGGGGAAGAGTTTTTTGACAGCGGCTCCCGAGGCGGCGAGCGGTGTGGATCTTGGCGCTGACCTGGCCCAGCAGGGGTAGGAGCTGTGTCTTTGAGGTGGTGGTGGTGGGGGTAGCGGGGTAGAATGGGTGGTGGGCGGGAGAGAAAGAGGGGAAAGGAGGGGGGGTGGGGGTGGGGGCTGGCTCCATGCCGACAGCCAGGCCTGCCACGTCTGCGTGCCCGCTTTGAAGTGTCACCTTGAGGGAAGAGCCGATGGCCGGGAAGCCGGGAGGGCGGGAGCCGCGGAGAGGAGTGGCACGGTTGGCATTGCCAGACATGGCGCTTTAATATTGCATGGGCTCCCGTCCATCTCTGTACACACTCAGGACATTCCTTCTGCTTGATTTAGTTTGAAAGTAGATCTTTGTTGTTTTTTTTCCCTCTCTCCTTTCCCCTCCTCTCTCGCCATGCTGTGGCTCAGCACCTGTGCTGGTTTTGTGCTCATTCTTGCCTGAACAAATGTCAAGCTCTGCAGTCAGAGGAACTTTAACAATTCCCTGCATTATCAAAGTTGACAGTGTTGCATTTGGCCTGCTGAGTGATGTAGAGTTGATGCATAAGGCTTCTAATAACTACATTATATAACTACACTGCAAAACTCATCTCCATCTTATCAAAGTCAGTTCTATTTAAAATTGATTTTTAGATAGAAATATAAAAATGTTAAACTTTTCTTAAAACAAGTGAAAAACTCATCTTGTGAAGTGAGAATATTTAAACATGTTTCCATTAGAAAGCAACCCAATCCAAGAATTTCCCAGGATTCTTGTATGCGTGTGTAAACAAGATTGCACACTCAAAAACGCATAACCAAAACATCGAGAAGAATACTCTAGAATTAAAAGGCCATTCTGACTGATTTGTGTGCACAAATGTCTTGTACTTGCTGGACTTTGAGTTACACCCACCTCAACCCTATTTTCATACTCTCATGCATATTAAAACAAGAACGAATAAGACAGTTTGCTGCATGAGAATCAAGAAAAACTCAATCTAATTTTAAAAGCATGATACAAGCTAATCTGCATGGGAAAACGACAGATTTTCCACACTTTTAAAGACTTAGCTAATGGCAAAAATAACTTGATCAGAAGCAGTTTATGACTATCTTTTGCCTCAGAATGAAAATGCAGAGGCTGGTAAATCGATAATGATGTGCCTTATTGGCCGACTTTCTGCACAATCTAAGAAATATTCACTCTGGTGTTGCTAATTGCTAATGCTGCTTTCATCACTCCCTCAAATGGCATCTTCCTTTATGGAAAGGGAAACCATATCACTGGAGACTAAACTTAAACTTTTACTATTTCATTCCAGTCGCGCTGTGTTTGCCTGACCTGCTGCCAGCACAGTTACAGAGCGTGGCGGAGAATCAAACATGGCGTTAGTTTGAGGAGATGCATGAGAGGGAGTTTATCAACAGAGGCTGCAGGAAGGAGGTGTTTTGAAGTGAGGAAAAATGTATTTAAAAAAAAACACTCACACTGCACGCACTTTCTACCCACTTTAACAACCGTCCCAGTTCACAAATAGCAGTTTTAACTCCCCTGATTAGCACTGACATCTGCAGCCTTTCATCTCTCCCTCCATCTTGTTTTTTTTAATCAGATTAACCCAAACGGGCATCCTTTAATGGCCTCTTTTTTTAGGAAAGCTGAAAGAGGAGAGATAATTAAAATAATTAAACCGCTGGGACCCGTCTGTGCACGCTCATCTCCTGCTCTTTTCTTTTCTTCTTCCCTTTAAGTTTTGATTCCGCCTTGCTTACTGATTCAAGCAGCACGGAGAGAGAGAAAGACTCATCATCCTCACTTAATTGCATTAAGTTGACTCTCGGAGGTCCAATTTTTCCCTCCACAACCAACAGCCAATGCAGGATCTGATCTTTAGGTGCATGTCAGCTATCTAAATGCAGAAGTAGAGGGGGGAGGGCACGTTTCTAAACAGCCTTTATGGAGAATATTTATTTAGTCAGTGAGTGTATTTTGCATAAGGCCGAATATAAAAAAGGGGGAAAAAAGTATCCTCTTTAATGATTATTTATTCATGGACTTTTAAGCTTTTAATGAGGACAAATGAAGCCGTTTTCCAGAGTGTCAGTATGTAGTATGCTTACCAAAAATATTCTTGTTTAGCATTTTTCTTTTGCACTGTGTGTCCGTGAGGAATAAACACTTACATTTAAATGTAACTAGGAGTTTGGAGTGAGACTTTTAAGCGATCAGTTTGTCTTGATCTTGCATGAATATAAAATTTCCCACAAGTTTTGATCAGACTCTGTGATGATGATGATTTATTAATTCTCAGTAATCCTCGTAATTGAAGCAAAATTGATGAAATGTAATTAATGACCACTGCATAGGAAAGCTTTAAAAAAAAAAAAAATAATAAAGTGTTTTTTCAGAGTCTGGATGCTTTTCAAAATTAAAAAAATCCAACTTCTTTTTAAACTAAAACATACACAGCAACTTTATCAATCAATGACCTACGGAACTTGACAAATATATGCCCCTTTAGATCAATTATTCACTCCTGTGTAATTTATTCTCATTCATATGAACACATGTGTCGTACGTTTGTACCTTCTAACTTCTACACTGACAACCCCGTGAAAAAAAGAAAGTAGGCTATACCGCACCGCTTGAGTTATATTTTGCATTATAGGTGTACATATCTTGAATATTATAATAACACGTCTTCAGATGAATTCAAACTTTACTTCCTGTCAAAAAGAATCTAATGAATTCTTGCATGAGGATTTTACGGAGAGCAAGAGCCCCGACATCCTCCTCGGAGTGCAGGCCCAACTTTACACAAGCACCGATGTCTTTTTCCCCCCCCTTGTACACTTTCACTTCATTCAGATCATTTTCACAGGGCTTCATTTCAAGTTGGCACAAAAAAAGGAAAGAATCCCTTTGCTGGAAATACTTAAGATTTATGTTTAAATTTTCATGGAATCTTTGAGAACATTGAGGAGCAATTTCACATTTGCACTGACATCTAATTTCTCAAGTAGAGTCTGAAAGCACAAATTGCTAAGGATTCCCTATGTGCCCAATTATCCTGCATCAATTTCCTTGACCCTGCGGAATGCTGGTAAATTAATCATACCACTTCTTTTTTTTTTCTTTCTTTTTTTTTGGACTCTCTCGTGAAATACATATGCACGCGTTTGATAAACTAATCATACTTGGTCGGTTATACTCACAAAAAATGATTCAGTCCTGGAAGCAGGATGAGAGTTAACAGCAAGGCCCAGGGAATAGGGAGCTGATAAAACACACACACACACAGTCACGTATGTACATACACCAACCACACACACGGAAAACACAAACACAAAATGACAGAATACTGTTAGTGCACAAAGTGTTGAGTTTTCACATTTCAAGTTTGTTCTACTATGTACACATTTGAAAAAATCTAATAAAAATAAAATAAAAATCTAATAAATTAATGAATTAATAAGACAGATTTAATAGCATAAATCAACGTGGATGAAGTTTTCTTTAAGCATAAGTAATATTTCTGGTTTTGGTTTCTTGTCTGCTGAAGTTTCTGTTTTTTCAACAGTCATGTTACGACCATTTCCTTACTAAGTAATCTCAAGTAAACTGAAATATTAAATAAAAAATACAAGACTGATAAAAAAAAAACACATAACAGCATTTCCTGTCAATATTGTCAATTCTGCTGTCATACTGACCTTAACAGCATCGTTAACAGCCTAAGGATCTGAATCATCTTCAGTCATCAACTGTGTAACACCACATTTACCACATTGCCTTACCTGTTGATCCTGACATGGCTGCAGTCTGGTGTTGGTGGTGTTTTTGGAGCAACAGTGTCCTCTGGTGGGGAAAAAAGGACAACAAATAGAAGAATAAAAGTAAATACAAACAACATGGAAACAGGGACACCTACAGTTATCTGTGGGAAAAAATGATCACAGAACTTTACTCACCTTCTTTTTGGAAAGTCAGCAGAAAAGATGGGGTATTCTAGAAATGTCAAACAACACATTTTAGGAAAAAGAAATAAAGTTGTAGATTGGAAAAAGAAAACATTTCAAGCATAAGACACCATACAAAGTGCTATAACATGAAAAACAATGACCATAAAAGGGCTTAATAAGGCCAGTAAATACAATATTTTACCTCTTAAGTAACAACCACCAACAACAGCTTTCAGGTAAAACCCTCAACAAATGCAGCACACACACCGAGAAGATTAGCCGTTATCCATTCCTTAATGACACTGAAAAAAAAACTAATATGAAATGCAGTTTTCATGCATGTAAATTAAATTCTGAGTTCACATCCGAGTTAAATCTTGGTATTGGATTACTGTCTGAATTATGGCCCGCAGGAACTGGGTCTTTTGCCGTCTTTGGTTTAGTTAACAGAAATGCTGGATTTGATAACATTTGCATACACTCACCACCTCTGTAACGCTATTTGTCGAAGGAGGAGTTCGACAGTTTGGGAAATAATACGCTGAGCTTTGTTGCCGAGTTAGCTGATAAGACCGATAGCTATGAGCCAGGAGACAGGCAGCTTATTTTACTTTAATGTAGTTCAGATACGCGGACTAAACAACCCCGACTTAAGGTGTTAATTAGTGAGCTTTACTGTAGGTAGCTGGTAGGTGGACTCGTTGACCTTTAGACAGAGCTAGGCTGGCTGTTTCCAGTCTTAATGCTAAACTAAGCCAATGGGCTTCTGGCTGTAACTTAGCTAACTTGGCAACAAAGCACATAAGATATTCCTTTAAGAACTGCTTCACCAGAGCAAGACCTCAGAAACCAATGTTACAATTAAACAGGTTAACATGGTGGTCTAAATGGACTTGTCATATTTTTGTAATAGTTTTATATGTGTATATTTATGTATATATATTTCAACTATTTTTTGATACCTTAGTTTGGGAAAAATTAACATGTTTTAACCCTTTTTTTTTCCACTGAAGAAAAATATGTCAAACTGCAATGAATCCCCTCTGAGCCCACGCAGCCAGTGTTAAATGCTTGTGGAAAACTTTTTCTGAATAAAATATAGCCTGAAATGAGAAAGGTTTATGGATTTAGATTGGGAAACATCTCATCAAAGGATGTATTCAAGCCTAAGAATCTGGCCAAGACTTTAAGACATGCAACTAAAGATTATTTTTCATTATCGATTTATCTGCTGATTATTTTCTCAACTAATTATTTTGTCTATAAAACGTCAGAAAACAGTGAAAAATGCCCATCACAATTTTCCAAAGCCAGAAGTGACAAATTCAAATAGTTTGTTTGTCTGACCAACAGTCCAAAACCAAAGATATTCACTTTACTATGATATAAGACATTTAAGAAGATGGAATCAGGGAATATTTGGCATTTTTGCTTGAAAAATTACTAAAGCGGTGAATCAATTATTAAAATAATTTCCTGTCAATCAACTAATTGATTAATCATTTAATCATTTTTAGCTTTTGGGCTCACACCTGTGCTTTCGTGCCCAGGTGGGCCAAATATCACAGGGCTGGCCACCAAAGAAAATCGTTAACTCTCTGTTCATCTGTTTTCTAGCAAGCTGTAAACCAACAACACAGGAGGACGGACCGACTCTTTTCAATCTGCAAACATCTGAAAAGTTTCCAGTCCCAAAAACAAACTCAACCTTTACTGGACATAATGACAAAACACCTTGATGCCGGATTTCCACAGGGGCACAAACCAAATGGAGGAGCAGCAACAAAAAACAAAAAAGCAAAAGTCAGAATTGTAGTGCAAAACATTGAAGACGATCTTTATTGTTCACAGTTAAACACAAGCCACTGCTTTAAGAACTTCCTTTTTTGCCATTTTGTCCCAGATTCTCCAGCTCTGGTCAGAGTCCTGGTCTCTTCAGTTTGTGCTGATTGTACCTTCTGTCTTGGTTTGCTGTAGTTACTACGGTTGGCATTTAAAGTGGATTGTTGAACATGCTTTAGAAAGCGAGGCAAAAGGAAGTGATAGCAGGAGTTCCCAGTGGACAACAGGATTTAGACGACTTTCAAAACCGGAGTTTACTTCTAATACTTGGAACAAACGAGGTAACTCTGTTTATCAGACCTGTAAGGGAACCCTCTAATTGGACACGATGTTTTTGGTTTTGTTTCCCACGCTGTGCCAGATGAACGTACACGCAACATGAGAAACAACACTTCTGTTAAGAGATGTTTGAATTCAGCCAGAACACAAATGTTTGCATGGCATCTCAAAATGATCCGCTGGTCGTCTTGAACAGAAAAGATGATTTTTCTAGCTTGGGCTTGTGTCACTTGCCAGGTCTGATTCAAATTTTGGATATGTACTTGTGAGGACCCTTCATGGCCGAATAAATAAAGAAAAAATTAAAAAAAAGGTACAACAGAATGTGGAATTCATAAAAATGCATAATATTTCATCGGTTTCTAGATGAAACCTTCCTCATTGGGTCTTCGCGGAAATAAGAGAACCAACATGACTGCATCACCTACATGCTCTCACACATTTGCAAACAAAACACATTCTCCTTCTGACTTCTGACTTGAAATGTTAGTTTTCCAATTCAGTCCAGCATCGATATGGTCACCCTCAAACCAAACTTCTCTACGTACTGGTCACCTGAACCGCTGTCATGTAACACTCGCTCAACATGTACTCTGATATCAAAAACATAATTCGGTCCACGGTCAATGCCAAAGCACGTCTAAGATGATCTGATTGGTGACTGATTTGATTAGAAGTGGTAGCATTTAAATTCTAAAGGGTCAGTATACAAACATTACAAAAAAAGAAAACATTTTCTCACTTAGCTCCAGTGATAGACAGAGCAGATAGTTTAGGTTTTGAGATATCTGTCGCTGAGATTCCCGTCTTTGCAGCCAACACATTGGAAGTGAAAAGAACTTTATTTGTGGTGCTCACAAGACATCAATTTTAACATCAACTTGTCTTTCCAGAAACAGTGTCCCTATTGCTTTGGATAATCCGCAGACCTCTCTGTGAACTTTTTTCAAAGGAACTATTTTTTCAGTAGAAAGTAGTTGAATGAGAACTGAATGAAAACTGTAATCAGAATGGTCTGTGGATTATCCAGAGTAGTGGGGACACTGTGTCAGAAGGTAAGTTGCTGCTGAGTTTTTTAAATATCTAATCTTTCAATGCTGTGAGCACCACAAACAAAATTGCATTCACTTCCATTGTGTTGGCTGTGGAGACAGAAATCACAGAGACGGATCTCAAAATTGGTACCAACACAAGGACTTTGTATCCCTGTCACCATGTCAAAATTCTTCAGGGGAATGAATCAGTATAAAAAAGGAAAAAAAAAAAGTAGAAAAATATTGAGGGAAATCCTGTTGTCCACTCAGAGGAATGGAACATATAACACTGAATTCCAAAGAGTTGCTGACATGGTACTCTTTCGCTGATTTGTAGCTCTTCTCCATCGTTAAACGTCAGTCTCGGCACCTCCGCCCTGCGTCCCGGCTCAGTTCTGTGTCTCTAACTGTGCTCGTGGTGTGTTTCGTTGTAGTCCATGATCTTTAGCTGCTGCTGCCTGGGTCGCCCCGACCCCGCCTGACCCCGCCCTCCACCTGGCCCTGCCCCTGGCTTCCTGCGGGGGCTTTCCTGGCTGGAAGCCCGCTGCTTGGGCTCAGAGGGGGGCTCCTTGGTGGGCACAGTGAGAGGAGTGGCTGGGGCGGGGTGTGGAGTCGGGATGGGGGAAGGTGCAGGGCTGACGGGGGCGATATAACTGGGGCAGGGCGGCTCCACACACAGCTCAGTCTTCAGGCCGTGGGCGAGGCCGGCCAGGCGCGGCGGCGGTTGCTCCTCATCACACTGGCTCTCGCTCTTGTTGCGGAACAGCTCGCGCGCCCTCATTCCCAGAAAGCTCTTGGCGCTGGGGTAGGAGCCCACGGTGAGCGGCACGTCGGAGGGGGGCTGGGGAGCCAGCCGGTTGGTGTGGGGACAGGACAGGGAGGGCTCCACCAGCAGGGGCGGGGCCAGGTCCTGGCTGCCGTTGATGGAGTTGGCTGTTGTCTTGGAAGAGTTGCTCGCCTTTGGTTGCCCTGGCGATAAAGTGCTGCCGTTGCCCCGGGGGGAGTCGTGTGGTGGTCTACTGTCCGCCTCCTCGTTGGTGTGAGTTTTACTTGGTCCATCTGGCACCATGACACTGTGGAGAACATTCACATGTAAAGAAAAACAATCAAGTACCAGGAAAGTTATTGATAGATCAGATGATGCAAAGTATTTGTGCAAGTAAAATTATCAATATAATACCACTAACATTTACATAAACACATGTATTAACCCTTTGAACTGCAATAGAAATGGTCCGCCAGTGCCTACATTGGTGTTTTTGCTTATTGTGATGTCATTTCTTGGGGAATCTTCAAATGCTTCATATCCCTAAAATCTGTACAACCTTTGCTAAAAGGCAAGTCAATAAACAACAATAATTGATAAGTACTGAAATTGTGTCATAAACAAAAAAATATAAATTTTTATCACATTTTACTAAACACACAAAACATATTGATCCAAAACTTCTAAATGTAGAAACATGAACAAAATATTCCGTAACCCACCATAAGTTATTTGAACTATGTACATTTTTTAGTTTTTGAGATATGCTAATTTTTTTGAGTAGAGTGCAAAGGCGTTTTCATAGTTTTATCTGCAATGTAATGACATGATCAACTTGCGACATGAGCATACAACATGATGACTCGAAAGACAGAAGTCTTAGCTTTCAGCTGCAAAAAGAATGAATGCTATAACTATTACGTTTTTTATTTTAGAAAATGTTTTAACAGGATTACGCAAACAACGACTTACCGCAGCCAGTTCGTTTTCAGAGGGTTAATTATTCATACAGTAACTGCAAGAGCTTTGGTTTATCAGCTGTGGCAGGTGTTAAGACACCTGAACCTGGAGCAAGTTTCCTTCTGCATTTTTACTGTCTTCTTTGTGAAAAACCGAAGATGTTTACGACCTCAATAAAAAAATAACAGTTGTGACACCTGAAGTAGACGTATTCATTTGCTGATGGCACTGCTATCATTAATATAGTATGGTGTAAAAAAAAAATTCATAATGTCTACCGGACTCCAAATGAACCAGACTAGACGTGCATAATCTAAGATATATCTGAGGGGTCGCAGGATCCTTAACAAGATAGTAAATGTGGAAAAAAAACTTTCTGCTAGAAATAGTTTCTTTTTTCTAACTCCTCTCCAACATTTGTTTTTTTAGGTTTACATCTCGAGGCCTCTAAGAAGTAGCAAAAGTGAAACAATCGAAGATCTCTTTGGGGGAATTGCTTGCAACGTATAGACATATAGTATGTGACCATCACAAGTAGACACTGGTCACTTTAAAGTGTAAAGCACTGGAAAAGTAAGTTAAATTTTGTAGTAAATTAAATCGTAACACAATACTATGCAAACTCGACTATCTAACGTGACAAAAAGAAGGAAAAAGAAACGGATGACATCACAAAAGAAATCAGCTACACTAAAAAGAGTGCTCTGAGCCTGACCTGGAGTTAGCGTGAGTGTGTGGGTCAGCTCTGCCCCCCGGTGGTGAACTGGTGGCGTTACCAGCAGGAGCCTCCATCTCCACTCTGCTGTAGAGCTGCAGGAGTTCAGTCTGCAGGTGCTGAGTGATGCTCCTCTGAGCCTGATACCTGCTGTCTGAGGCCTGCAGCTCCGCCCTACAAAGAGAAAGAGACAAGACGAGGAAAAGGGCAAAGAGAACATGAGAACAATTGAAATAGGGTAAAAAAAATACAGAGAGAAGACATAATATGTGACAGATACAAAGAGAGAAAGAAAGACTAACTGCACATACAGGCACAGAAACAGGTGACTGACTTGTAAACTATTTTCACAGGAGCTTTGTACCTGCTTCTATCAATACAAACAAAATGATGTGATCTACTGATTCATGTCCTACTGATTTACTGTAGATGCTGTAGTCCAAGCTTATTTTACAGGACCTGGAGGTTCATACTCACTTTGCTTGACATTTTACATCCTCGAGGAACTTCTTCTGCTCGACGATGAGGTGCTCCTTCTTGGAGAGGTGCGTCTCCAGTTCGGCGACTCTCTGCTGCGCTGCCTCCAGTTTCTGACCCTGAACCAGCAGGCTCTGCCTCAGCATCTCCACCTCCTTCCCATAAGACACCTGCAGCATCTGGGCCTCCTGGGTGGTAGGGGTCATTGTCCACAGAGGCACAAAGAGCAGGAAGGAGCAAGACGTATGAGAGAGTGAAAAAGATGAAGGATTGTGGAGCGTTTTTATATCAATTTCAGCTGTGTGAGAATTATGAGTTTTTCAAATGTGAATATAGTTTAACTCAGAGGGACGCCAGTTTCTCTGTGTCTTGTGGTGCATTTAGTGAAGCTCTGGACATCCCAAAACTGTGAGTGTCAACTGCTGATCAGCATTAAATGATGAGCTACGCTGTCAGCAAGAGAACAGAGAACAAGCAGAGAACAACCAGCTAACAAGGTCGTCATTGAGCGGATAATTTGGTACCTTCTCCTTTAAGAAAGGCAGCTGGAGATTCACAGTACAAGAAGCAAACAGGATAAAGCCTGCAGAATAATTGTTCTGTAGCAGAGACAGAGCTGAGCAGCACCAGGAGGGGTGGTTTACAATATGCTAATTATATAAGTGACAAAAAGTATTGATCTGTAGCACAAGTACAGGAGTCACATCTCAAAAAATATTGGTACCAGGTAGCTGGATTTTACCACAACTCTCCCACGTTTACCTGATGAAATGAACTGCTACTGTATGTTTACTTACGGCAATAGTCATATTACAAGCTGGCATGTAATGTGAGGCAGTGTCACTGTCTGGCTCTATTGACTGAGCTGCTCTCTATATACAGAACCGAAACAAAATGATGCAATAAGATGCAACAAACAGGCCTCTTCATGATCAGAACTAACTAAGATGTGCATGTCACTAAGGATGTAAATATTTTCAAAAGAAATAAAAAGCAGTGTTAGGGGAAATCCAAGTCAAAGTAGACAGAGAAACACTAAAACGCTACACTAACGTGGTGATTTGGCTCATTGCTCCCCCTTTTCCAATGATATGGCGAGTGTAGGGCTGCAACTACAGATAACTTTCATTATAGAATAATATGCCGATTCATTTCTCAATTAATCGATTATTCCTTTGGCTCTATAAAATGTCAGAAACTGGTTAAATGATCAAACTGTCCTAAAGCCCAAGGTGATGTCACAAAAACTGCTTGTTGTTTTTTCTGTCCAACATTTTAAAACCCCTAAGATATCCAGCTGGAACCAGATAATGTTTGGCAAAAAAAAGAGGCTGATTAATCGATTATCAGAATAGTTGCTGATTCATTTTCTGATGATTGACTAATCGTTTCAGCTCTACGTGAGAGGACCAACAAAAACATCTCATCTGTGAAGCTGGTAGATTACAGTCAGAAGCGAAAAAATTTGGCTTGAACATGTGGCTTCAACGCTGGATGGTTAGTCAATTTTCACACACCTAGACCTGTCAGGCTTAGTTGATGTGAGGGTAAAACAAACAAATTCACCTTCAGATTTTCTTTGTCAGGTAACCTCTGTTTCACAGAGTTTATGAGGAGAGAACAAGTTTTATGATAGACTTAAGAAATAATCAAGCTTGAGAAATTATCCATTTACGGTTAAAAAGACCTTCTGACTACACTGAAGTCTATCTATGACTGTGACATATCTAGATAGATGATGTTACAGTGAAGCTACAAACGCTTCAGTGGGACAGTTTGACTTGACGCCCAACAAACCCAGTTAGTGTCCCTTTTTTCACCTCAGTACGTCGTCTCTGCAGTTCTCTGTCACACACACACACACTTCCACCATACCTTTGTATTATCGGCGCCTGCGTGGTGTAACTCCTGCATGGACAGCTTATGTGCCTCCCCAAGGAGCAGCAGCTGCTTGTTCAGGAAGCTCATCTGCTGCTGGGTGCTCTCACTGTTGCTCAGCTGAAGGACACACGAGACAAACAATGACAACGGAGGGCAAAACAGCACTTGCGCTACAAATGAAACCTGTCCAGAAGTGCCTGGGAAAACATCAACAATAATAGGCACGGCAGAGTTAAGCCATTAATGATCTCGCTGAATCCATCAAAGATTCAACAAGCTGCAGCCGTGCAAATATTTCAGTTAACTCTAAGGAGTGACTTTTGTCCAAAACAAAGCTAACTTTATAACAGAACTTCATTTTGTGGTCAACTTAAAGTCCCCCTCCACTCAAAGGCATGTTTATCTTCTTGTTACTCCAGTTGAATGTTTGAGCTTCACTGTGCAGAATGATGTACAGTTAAGCCTGAAATTATTCATACCCCTGTCAATTTTAAGGAGTTTTTGATTTTTCTAATTTATACAGTAGCTCTCCACCCAACAAATCGGATAGGTAGATAATATAAGAAGGTCTACAGTCACATACCATTTAATTTTGAATTACTACACAAACAAACACCTTTTAGAGTGTGATAACAAAAAATCACTAAGTCCAAATTTTTCAAAGTTTTCTGAGGCAGAAATGTGTTAAATAGCATTGTAAATGTTTCTTGAATGTTCAAGACCAGTTTCCTGCCCTATATAAGTTGAGTAGCTCGTTAAACGTCAGCCATTTTGGAATCAACACAGCAGCTGTCATGCCAAAGACCAAAGAGCACAGTGAGGACTTGTGAGCAAGGATTATTGATGCCCAAAAGGAAGGAAAAGGATACAAAAAAAATTGTCAAGCAATTTAAAGTGCCAGTTTCAACTGTGCAAAGTATTGTCAAGAAATACAAAGAGTTTAACACTGTGAAAACTCTCCAAGGATGGGGTCGGAAGGCAACACTGTCAACTCGGCTTGCCAGAAAGATTCAGCGACAAGTCCAGATTAATCCAAGAATTACTACAAAGGCTCTTCTGGCAGAACTGAGCTCAACTGGTGTGAATATATCAAGGCAGACACTCCAGCGGACATTACATCAAGGTGGCCTCCATGGACGTCGACCAAGAAAGACTCCTCTCCTTCAACCAAGGCATGTGAAAGCGCGCCTAGCCTATGCAAAGGCTCACATACATAAAGATGAAAGCTTCTGGTCATCTGTTCTTTGGTCAGATGAAACAAAGATTGAGCTATATGGGCACAGAGATGTGGCTTTCGTGTGGCGCAAGAAAAATGAGGCCTACAAACCAAAGAACACCATCCCTACTGTAAAGCATGGGGACGGCAGCCTAATGTTCTGGGGGTGCTGTGCAGCAAGTGGTACTGGCAACTTAGTTAAAGTGGAAGGCATCATAAAAAAAGAGCAGTATCTTAAGATTCTCGAAGAAAACATCAAGCAGTCAGCTGAGAATCTGGACCTGGGGGAGTGTTGGACTTAACAACAGGACAACGACCCAAAACATACGGCCAAAGTGGTGAAGAAATGGTTTAAAGACAATGATGTGAAAATTTTGGAATGGCCTAGTCAAAGTCCTGATCTCAACCCCATTGAGAACTTATGGGTGGTACTCAAGAAAAGGGTCACAGCAAGGAAGTCTTCCAACCTCAAGGATCTTGAAGCTTTTGCCAAGGAAGAGTGGTTAAAACTTCCTAAGGACTTTCGTAATAAACTTGTGAGCAATTACAGGAATCATTTGGAGGCTGTTATTACAAATAGAGGCTTTGCAACTGATTACTGAAACAGGGTATGAATAATTTTGAACACAATGATTTTTTGTTTTTTCGTTGTTAAAAATGTTTGTTTAAGTTGTAATTCCAAAATAAATTGTGTATGGCTGAAGGCTTTCCAACATTTTCTGTCAATGCTGTTTTTGGGGTGAAGAGTTACTGTATAAATTAGAAAAATCAAAAACTCCTTAAAATTGACAGGGGTATGAATAATTTCGGGCTTAACTGTATGTATGGGTTTGACACTAGAAGGATGTTTTCACATTCATCTGCTGAAAGTGGAAAGTTTCTATGTGCTCACTGAAAATCTGATTTCAAGGGGCGGGTCTATGAGCATGATTTGTGACATCACAAATAGTTTGGAAGCCAATCCTGATTCAATATTCAACTTATACATGTGTGATGTAGAAACGTGAAGCTGCCAGTGCACATACACTGAGAACGGACTTTACAGTGAAGTAGGAGACATTTGTTGTACAGCAGGAAAACATTTGCATATTCACAGAT
Organism: Macquaria australasica; assembly: GCA_005408345.1. Classification (NCBI taxonomy): domain Eukaryota; kingdom Metazoa; phylum Chordata; class Actinopteri; order Centrarchiformes; family Percichthyidae; genus Macquaria; species Macquaria australasica. The sequence continues at coordinate 918,048 of SEMN01000106.1, forward strand.
TCTGGAATTTTGAATGAGCTAGAAGGAGTAGATGCCTTTTTAAGGATTTTAAGGTGGAAATTATACTTTTTTTTTTTTTGCAGAAAAAAACTTATCAGACACGAATTATTGTTCCAAGAAGACTATTTGTACATATGTTTTAATGTCTGGAGGGGATCTTTAAAAGAGAAATATTATGCTTTACAGTCATTCTATGGAAATAATATTTTTAAAAAATCACTCCCCAGGCCCTGACGTCACAGGATATTAAACCATACAGTCTATTCATTCTGTCTAAATATTATAAGTAAGCACCTTTAGTCAAATGTGTGGCTGCAGTCTGATTTGAAATGCCCGTTTCCTGAATCAACAGCTCTTTTGTTTGTCAGGTTGTCGGTTCAGTCTGGGTCAGAGGACGGAAGCAGACCTCAGACAAACCCCCAGGAGGCAGAAAAACACCCAGACCCCCCGTGTCGCTGACCCAAAAATAGAGAGGGAGAGACAACATCTCCAAGGCAACTGAGCCCTGGGACAGTCTGCAGTCTACAGAGAGGTGGCAGGACGAGGACAGGGGCATGTGGCAAGTCTGACCCAACTGTCCACCAGCCCGCTCGCTGTCCTGCCCGCTTCCTCCATTTACAAAAGCAGGACTTTTGACATTTTGATGTAAATTCTACACTGGATGAGTCTGAAGGGCAGCAACTATGGAATCAGGTTTGTGTCAATATAATCAAACAAAACATCTTAAATATCAAACAAAAATTAGAATTTGAGAATCAATTTTTTTGAACACGCCCTTTTTTTACAGTTCCTCTTGCTTCTCTCTCACTTCAAAAAAGTGAAAGTTTACACGATTACACAAAGAATTTGTTTGCAAGTTTTACTTTTGAGATGACTTTTTTTTCACTTCAGTGAGTTTTAATCCTCTCAAATTCTTATTTGTTTGATATTTAAGAAGTCTTGTTTGATTATATTGACACAAATCTGATTCCATAAACGACCAAACAAATCGTGCTGATTTAACAGAAAGCAGTTAGTCATTAGTATCAAAATGTGTGAATAGTGCCCGTATGGGTTTGTTAGCAGAGACAATGTTCATCTCCTTATCTGGAACTTTTTTTGGGCAGGAAATATCAGCTGCAAGTTTGACTGATATTGGTAGTTATTATTGTCCTCTTCAAGAGGCATTATACGCAAATAATATACCAATAAAATATCAGCAACTTATTTAATCGGATTTAGTTTAGTACAGTATGTGGTCATACACAAATCAAAATATAAGACAAAACAAGAAAGAACTGGAAATGTCAGGCCGACAAAACACACTCCCAAATGGTTCTTGTAATGAAACATTTCTTAACAGCAACATGACTATATATAGCCACTTTCAGACATGCAGCCTATTAAGTAAACATGTCAGCCGTATGTCTGAATAAGCACCCAGGTCAGAGACAGATACACATTATCAGTTTGATATAACAAAAAACACAGTGAATGCGTCAGTTTGACATTGTTGAGGAGATCCGTCTCTAAAAATAATTTCCCCCTCACAGTTCAGCGCAAAAAGAGGTCAAAAATGGATGAATATCACTGAGCATTGTGTCTCTTTCCGTAACGGCCCGGTCATGTGTGAATAAAGCCATAACGGATATTTACATAACAGGCACCTCTGCCTTCGATTAACTTGTTTCTCTACTGCACTTTTATTTCCTGTATTTCATCTTACTACTGCACTGCAACTGTATTTCTAGTCTATTAAATATTACTTTTGTCCATTTGTATTTTATCTAAATGTATCTTCTTTTTTTTTTTTATTAATTTCAATTAAATTTTATTTATATAGTGCCAAATCATAACAGAAGTTATCTTAGGCCACTTTTCATATAGATCAGGTCTTGATCGTACTCTTTATAGTATTATTTACAGAGGCCAAACAATTCCACAATAAATGTTGCCATAATGCTTTTCTTCGCCTTATGTAAAGCATTTTGAATCGCCTCTGTTTTTGAAAGGCACTATAACCAATAAAATTGCCTCATCTTGACTTTGTTTGAATGACAAAATCCCCATTACCTAAACAGAGAGATGAAGCCAGCAATGTTACGTGTTCCATGTCTGATATTCTGTCACCAACCTCAAACTGAGAAAGTAATTTGTTAAATCAGACCGTGGCTCAGGTATTTCTTTACCTTGATAGTCATCTGGTTGAGGAGGTGACCAGTGTGGCAGACTTTGTTGTTGGCCCCCTGAAGCTCTGCCTCCAGTTCATCCATCCTCTTCTGATACTCCTGCAGCTTGCTCTGGACACACAAAACAGAACCAGATTCAAAAGACTCATATTATACTACCGACTACAGTGGACACATATATGTGTACTGTAATATTATCATTGTATTGTTATTGGAATTGTATAAAACATATACAGTGGTGTATACCTTTGTGTGTCTGTAGATTGATCTTTGTGTATTTGTGTATCTCTGAATCAGTGTGTGTGAGTGTGTGTGTGTGTGTGTGTGTGTGTGTGTGTGTGTGTGTGTGTGTGTACCTGGAGCTCCTGGTTCTTGGTGTAGTAGTCGTCTCGGCCCTGCTGCAGCTGTCTGATCTGACTGTGCAGCCTGGTCACCACCGTCTCCCGGTCGTCCCACAGCTGCCTGTACCGCTGCTGCTCCACCTGCAGACTCTCCCTCAGAGACAAGATGTCCACGCTCTGCAGGTTCAGCTGGTCCTTCTGCGCACACGCACGCACACACACACACACACACACACACACACACACACACACACACACACACACACACACACACACACACACACACACACACACACACACACACACACACACACACACACACACACACACACACACACGTTGAGTACAAAGTGTACAGGAGTTTCTAAATGTCTGTTTGAAAGAATAGATGTTTTAAGGCTGGTCTTCTGTGGGTGGACACACGCAGACATTTTTCTCCACAAAACTCAATCTCTGTACAACCTTTTCTAAAGTTTTGCAGAAAATTAATAATTCTTTCAGCTGATGAATGTGTCCGTGTTCCACTTCCTTTGTTACTGTATATCACTTGTTGAAAATCTTTCTGTCTGGGTCGCTGTCCGCTGCGAACAAAACAACTTCAGTTATATTTTCTCTATTACGTGCTGCAGATGATACTCAACTTATTTGACAGCTGGAGTTATGAAATGCTACAAATGCCTCAGGGATCAGTGGATATCTATAAGAATTTTATTTGTTTTCTCCTCACATGGTGTTCAAAATGGGTATGCTGGTTGTTGAGGGATCAAACTTGTGAGCCTCCATTTACAGGACAGACCTTTAATTATCCTGTGGTGCTGCTTCTCAGTAAACAAATCTACGCTGCGTTTTTCTTCATTTAAACACTGTTTTTGTTTTTAGCACTTAAAAGTGCTTAAACAGGGCTAATCTGTGATAATGAGTGCATGCAAACTTGCCATGGCGTTGTTCTGCTCCTCCAGTGCAGTGGCGTTGATGATGCGTCGGAGGAGCCGGCGGTTGCGGACGGCATGCTGCTCCCTCTTGTAGCGCTCGTACAGCAGCTGGTTGTGCAGCAGGAGCAGCTGGCTGCGCAGCGTGTGGAGCTCGTCTAGTGGAGCTGAGCCTGGGGAGGCCACGGTAATAATCATGTAATTAACACGGTGACACACCTGACACACCTGACACACACACAGCTAGAAAGGAGCCGAATTATTATTTAAATGTGGAAACACCAGAATGACTCAGGCAACAGCTGTGATTTCACCACAGTGATGCATTTTTGAACAAAAGGAACATTTACTGATCAGGCACACACTGACAAGAAACTACAAACAATACAAAGTATTTAAAAGAGCATAGACCTCCGCTGGGCATCGAGCCTCAACGTAAAAGTCAAAATGTGACTGCAGCACAGAAAGTTGACAACAGAACATCTTGTTTTTTCATTCTTTGAACAGATAGTTCCTGATATAAATTAAAAAATTGACAATTTTAGACAATTTTATTTAGGCAACGTTCTTGAACAGCTGCTGGCCTTTAGACAAACTTTTGAGAACTTCTGCTTCTACTATTAAATGAAAAAAAGGGTTTTAAATGAAACATATGTTATTGAAAAAATGTATGTGAAAAATGTAGTACTCTTCAATCCCTGCAATTGGCCGACATAACTCTGGACACAGAGCTTCACTTGTTAAGATGCACGGAGGGGAAAAGGGCAGACAAAGGTCATTTATAGAAAGATTCTCTTGAAAATTTGATCCAAGACCTTAACCGCCCTCCAGAGAGTTTGTGTCAGTGCGCCACAAGCGCTGAGTGGAGTTTTGTTTCAGATGCAATGGAAATTACATGACTCCCATCAGTCAACCAGGGAGATGATTCAATTCCAGAGTTGTAATTATGAGTTGGCAGAGAGTTTTAACAAAAACACAAAGTTTTTATTTTGTTGTGAACTGCAGCTGGAGAAAATTAGATTCTTGCTCTGGTTGACTGAGTGTATACAGGGAGGTAAATAAAGGGTGAAGAAACCTCTATATGGCTGACTTTGGGATTTCTGAGTTGATCAAGTTCTGCATGACTGTGGGAACTTGTGTGTTTTGATAAACCTCAGTTGAACAAATTCCCCCGTCTGGCTGGGTAACATTTTAACATGTTGTTCGTGTCTCAGAGCTCATGACAAATCACTAGTCATGCCTACATAATGCTCCATCTGCAGTCTTTATAATAGCTTCTTTTATCAGTGTACGGATGTGTTGCGGTGCGAGTGTTTTACCTCCAAAGTGAGTCCAGTCAGCTGACTTACTTGGCAAAGGTAATCTGTAAAAGGAGAGAATGACAAAAACTTTTTTATAAAAATAATCTCTCTTGGATTTTTCTCTCATAAGCTGCTCTTAAGTCATTCATCAGTCAGGATGGTAATGATATGATCATTTTCAGAGGAGAAAACAGAAACATTACCAATAAGAATTTAAGCATTGTGTGTATAGAAATGCAACAGGCAAAAAGAATTTAACATTTTGTGTATTAACATGTCTGCAGCCAGTCATTGATGCTGTAATCAAAAACATTAAATCTTAAACCAGATTTTCCTTGTTTACCACCACTACTGCAAGAAATTCATGAGGAAACACAGCAATTACTGAGGTCAGCCACAGACTGAACACTACATTAAGTTAAGTTATCCTTTGTTGATCCCCGTAGGGAAATTCATTCTCTGCGGGGACCAACTCCACTTCTAAGCCAGTGCCTTGGCCTAGCCTTGGTCAAGGGCACTGAAATGAATTAAGCTCATGTTTTGATGGTGGGGGAAACCGTAGCACACGGGGAGAACATGCCATCTCCACACAGAAAGGTCATGCCCCAACCGGGATTCAAACCCAGATTCTTGCTGTGAGGCAACAGTGCTTTTTCTCCCCTGCTTCCAGTGTTTATGCTAAGCTAAGCTAACTGTCTCCTGATGGTAGCTTCAAAGTTAATGGACAGAAATGTTCTCCTGAAACCCTCCAAGAAAAAACTGAGAAAAATGAACACAAGTAAAAAAAAAAATGAGGATATTGTCTTCAGTATATGTCTTAAAGCTGCAGTAGGCAATATTATTTCATTGTAATTTTGGTTGAAATAACTCATTTTGACCGTTCCCTGTCACTAACAATATTTAATTGAGGGGTTCTGTGAGCGCCCATCCCTTTGTATTCAGTTTTTTAAAAACTGGACCCGGTCTGAATCAAACAACCAATCAGGGTTAGCTGGCATGTAACTAGCCAATCACAGCGACTCCGTACAAACAGTTGGTAAAATTGATGTGAGGCGATGCGCTAGAGAGAAGAGGTATCACTCTGTTGGAGTTGTTGGAACTACAGAAACACGGTTGTACAGTGGTGTTACAAAGTGGAGCTTCTTCCCTCACAAAGGACCAGCTTCTTACCTCGGAGTCAGACAGAACTACAACGGTTGACAACCTACACGTTCCGCTTCAAGCCCAGCAAAATGTGCGTGCATGTTTGGTGCATCATTTGGTGGGAGGGGCACTCCGCTAAGCCCCTCCCACCAAATGATGCACCAAGGCAGCAGAGAGAGAGGCGGATGGTCTTGCATTGTTTATGTTCAAATTGCCTACCGCAGCTTTAATAGCAGAGATAATACTGTTATAGGTATCGTCACATTAATGCTGTCCATATTGGCCAACCCTACAAAAGACCATATCGTAATAAACTGTCTTATTGGTCGTTTGTCTCAGCCGTACTTTGGTCTTTGTTTCTGCCGTTTGGCATTGATGAAGACAGTAAAATGTGGGGGTGATGGGCGACTGAAATGAGCGACGCCAGATTGTTCTGTGTCCAGCGCTAACTTTGCTGACACTGTCTCTGCTGTTGTATTATTGGCTCGGAGGACCGGCTCACTGTGTCTGCGTGTGCGTGTGTGTATGTGTGGAGAAAGAAAGGGGGCGGCGGATTCGGAACAATGTCATACTTGTTCTCAACTGGGTGTTTCCTTTCGGCTGCAGTAATAGACTGGAAACAACCCAGGCAGTCTCTGCACAGCGGACAGCACTTCAAAACACACTCCTGAGTTTCCTCAGTATGACCAACATGAGTTTCACACTGGCTGCACAATCATCTACATATGTTATTGTTAATCTATATCTGCTTAACAACAATCATTGGTTTTGAAAAATACCTAAAACCTTTAGGGCTTAAAAGTGAGTCAGCTGAGTGTTTGAGCAACTGAGTTTCATTGTGTTCCAATATCGCAGTCTATGGCTGAAAAGCAATCAAATTTTGCAGGATCGCCCAGAGTTGATAAATACACCTGTCATATAAAGTGGTGGCCCACAATGCATTTAAGAGGCATTTGCGACAGTTTGTATCAAACAGGCCACACCTAGAGAATTTTGGAAAACTGTATGGCTTATATACAAAGACAAATATGATATGCATGTGACGTGTATGTGATTTGATTAGGATTGGATGAATTTTGTTGAAGGAAGGCTGAAAAAGGTGCAAAAGTCAAAATGGTGGAAATGGGTATTAAAGTAATCTTTTAATAAATAATAATGACAATAATAAAAGACAGAAAACCTTGAATAAAAGTCAGACTGTGCTGATTTGAAGCTAGCCCCTTACCTCTTGAGCACTTTATCATGGACGTCGCTCCCCTGCTGAACAAGGCGATCCAGCACCTCCAGTGGTGAAGCCGACACTACCCCTTCCTCCTCCCCGTCCTCCAGCCCCTCCTCCCACTGCGACAGCCTCTCCATCGCCGCCTTGTGGATGGCCTCTGATGTCTTCTGGCCCACGAAGAGCGAGGCCGCCCTGGGCAGAGCCAGGTCGAAAAACGACTCGTAGGGCACCGGGGCCGGGGTCTTGCTGCACGGGCTTGGGGAGAACATCCCAAACTTGGCAACCTCGTCGTCCGGGGCAGAGGGGCTCCGGTGCAGGTGGTGATCAATGGGGGTGAAACCTGACTGGAAGGACCAGGACTGCTCGAGGCCGGGGGCTGAACTCCTGCTTTCTCCTCCTGCTCCTCCTCTTTCACTCCCAACACCACTGGTACTCGCAGTGTTCTCCGCTTTGTCTGGCGTGGATACAACATGGTGGGTGTCCCGGACGGAGCCTCCAGGCTGGGTGTTGGAGAGGGTCTTGTCTTGGGCCTGACAGCCAGTCAGAGTCTCAGTGGTGTGATAGAAAGGGGAGTCGAAGTCCCTCAGGCCCGACAGCTCCTGCTTATCCTCAGTGATCTTCAGCAGCTCCTCCGTGATGGCAGCTGCAGCAGAAACAACATATGGAGGATTGTGGTGGAGTTAAACCTGCATGTGCTGTATGTTCTGAATGTCTGCGCTTGAATATTTCTGCAGTCACAGCAAGTGCCAAGTACCTGCTGTCCCACACAGAAAAACTGAGGTTTCTGGGCTTCTGTTTCCCCCCCAAAGAGAGTGGAAATGCTTAAGTCTAAGCGGCTACCTTTAGCAGCAGAGCTTGAGCTAATTGGCAGATGCTTTTATCCAAAGATGTTCCCAGTACTGTAGGTGCATTTTATTTTAGTACAAGTGGCTCAAGTGGGATTTAAACCAATAACAACGCGGAGCTAGCCAAACAGGATCCTGGATATTTAGTCAAAGTCCATGAGCTCAGGATCATTTAGCTTAACAGGAGAATGATTCACAAAAGATGAGATCTGATTCAAAACTTTTTGGTTCAGTCAAAACAAAATACCGTGCTGACTGACTCTGCAGAATAATTTGTTTATGGTGGATTGTTTTTCTTGAAGATAACAATGTGACTGTGTCACATCCCGACCAGATCTGGTTCTATGATACTCACCCTCTTCCCTCTCTTTCTCCGTTCTCAGCTGGAGCTCCAGCTCCTGTTTCTTCATGAAGACCGACAGCTCTGTCAAAGTCATAGAGACGTTCTCGGCAGCTCCTGCATCTGATGAGGAAATGTGTGTATCAAGAATAACTTTTCCAAAAAGCCAAAACATCAAAACTGAAAATACACCTCTGATATGGTTAATTTTGAGAAAGACGATTAGAAGTTTGCACATCATTAAGATTAAAACTTATAATCCAAATTATTCAACATTTGACATCACAAACAGGGGTCGGACCGAGTTGAAATTACATTCAGTCTAAGTGACTCCAGGTAGGATCCTGTTGTATTGCAGCAGGCCTCAGGTCTGTCTTTCAATATGTTAAACACCCGCCCTTTTTAACCATGGCTGTGAGTTCACTGGTGGCTCATCATGCTGCTGCCACTGTTGATGTTCTCTCTGGATTAAAAATGAACAGTGTTTTTTACGGGTTCATTTCGGACCTGATCCAAAATTCGGAACCTGTGAAGACCTTTATGTTTTTTAAAGATGATAAATCACAGTAATGAGACTCATCATCATCATGACTAACCTGTGTTTGTGGCTAGTTCTGCACTCTTCTCTGTATCTTTGACTGGTTCCTGTCTCACCAGTGCCGGCTTACTGCTTTCTCCTTGTCGACGATCCTAGAAAGTCACACAGTTAATTGTTTTATTATATCATGAATTCATTTTGGAAAAACAAATCAGCGGTTTGCTTCAGCTCCTTCTGTTTCTGAGAACATTTATACATTCTTCACATTGTAATGTGGGATTAATAACATGCAGGGCAGGCTGATTAGAGACTCTTATCCTTTACCTACTGGAATGTGAGTCCCTGTTTTTTATGAAAACCAATACAACACCACAAGTTCACAATCCTTGGATGACTGACAGATACAGGTAGAGTCTGTTATGATTTTAACATTTATAGACCAGAATAAAGAGCATTTATGAGACAAGAAGCCAAACAAATTATACAGATTCCAGCTCTTTTCTCCTGTTGCTTTACTTCTGAGTGCACAGACTTAAACCGCATTTGATAAATCAGTTTGCCTCCTGCTGTCAGGAAAATGAGTTTTCAAGATGAGAGAAGTTAGATCATTTGAATTGGCTGGCATACTTGTCATTTTTTGTTTGGATGTTCCTTATCAAGCAACATACAAGGACCAGGATCCTGAACAATTAAGCTATCATGGCATTCAAATAAACAGCATACTGGTGATGAATAATCACAATTCACCCACTGGCCTTTTGCAATTATATCATGCTAAAAAAATGACTGAAAAGGTCTGTTTGGGGATTTTTGTCTTTTAATGAAAGTATAAATGAATTCCACAAATAGAAAACTGCTTATCATAAACTCACTGATGGGGACATTTAAACGAGGAGTGTTCTAAGGACACATTTTTAAAATGGAGGGGAGAGCGCATACCTTTCTTGGTGGACTGGACTGGACTGTGTTGGCTGGTAAGGAGATTATGGGGAAGTCATCTGATAGGGTGGGAGGTGGGGAAGAGGTGGCTGGAGTGCTGGAGGCAGGCGTTCCTTTCCCTCCTGCTCGGGTCAAAACAATCAGCAGAAAGGTCCAGAGCGTTACAACGTAAAAATTCAGAGTTGAAATCCACTGTAAATCATGTTAGTGCTGACCTGATGTGCAGTGGAAGCGGCTGGGAAGGTGTGAGGCACTGTGGGAGAGCTCCAAATTGGGCGACATGCCCCTGGAGGAAGGGGGCGTGGCCATGCCACACAACGAGGAGGGGCTCCACAGAGGGTCCTTCCCCCCACAGGAAGAGTTGAGTTCACAGGTGGAGTTCTGCAAAGGGAAGAGACCAAACAGAAAAGGGTTTACAGATCTGACGGAGAAATCACCACAATTTACTGTAGATAAAAGCTGCAAATCATCAAATCATAGTTTGCTAAATTTCTACAATAATTAAAGATTTTGGGAAATTCCCCTTTTCTCTTTCTTGCAGGGATTTAGATTATGTCAGCAGGTTAGCTTAGCTTAGCATAAAGACTGGAAACAGGGGCAAACAGCTAGCCAGGCTCTGTCCAAAGGTAACAAAATCTGCCTAGCACCTCTAAAGCCTATTAATTGCCCACTGTAAAACCACAACCTGTTGTTTTTACACTTTGGTTTAAATACGGATTAATAAAATTAGATATAACATCTTAATTAGCTAGGCCAGCTGTTCCCCCGTTTCCAGTCGTTGTGCTAAGCTAAGCTAACCGGCTGCTGGCTGTAATATCATATTGAACGGACACATTTCCCATAATGTCAAACTACTCCTTTAAGTCTGACTTGCTGCTCTGCAAAACTATCTAGCGTCTATAGGTGATACCTTGTTACTACATGTGGTTCTCAACTTGTGAAAATCACGTGCATTCAAGTCTTCTTGGTCAGTTCACCAAAATTATCAAAAGCATATATTTTATCACTCCTAATGGTGTCTGGCACATAAAACCAAAACTATCTGCATGAGCAATGTTCTGAGATAATTGCCTCTGAAACGTTTACCCCAATACAATGGAGGTAAACAGAATTTTGGTAGTGCTGCCCGAAGCTGCTGCTACTACTACAACTACTAAATCCACAAATGAATTTTGGTGAACTGGCCCTTTAAGAAAGGGTGTGTTCAGGAAATGTACATTGGAAATCTTGCAAGTTAAAGACACATTCCCTGATTGCTATAGTGACCCCAAATACACAAATGTCTTCGCTCACTGCTGATGTTTTGACGTTTCACAGATAAGTTTCAAAACAACCACAGTAAGCTGGAAGGAAGTTGTGGTGTTTAAGACTGCTACTGAGTGTCTTGACGGTCTAAAAATCTCAAATTCCACAATAATGACTCCACCATGTAGGTCGAGGGGCAGGATTGGGGTGTAGTTACAGGATTTCCCATATTGTTTTATAGCGGAGACAGGCCAACTCGCCAAGATAAAAACCACCTCTGCTAACATAATAAAAATGTGCACACTTTGTATTAAATAAAACATTAACCTTCAGAGAAAAAGAGCAGAGGTGCTTTTTCACACAGCAAATGCCACATACTTACAATAAGTGTGGCTGTTTTTAGGCATCTACTAACTAAACCGATCATGAGACAAGATGAGTCAAGACCTGGGTGGCTCACAGCCTCGGCTGAACAATTTCTTGGAGGAAACTCTGACTTATCTGTCAGCCTGTCATTCAGTCAAAGATCCAGACTTGAGCCCCTTCGGCAGATCGTCCACCTTGCTGAATTCCTGACCTCTGACCTCACTTCAGAGAGGGTCAAAAAATTAAAGCGTGGCTTTTGGGATCAAATTGCTGGAATTATTATAACTGAGGACTACTACAACAACACAAACTTTAGCCAAATAAAAATGTAGTTTTTCCTAAAATGGCGGGTCTCCCATGTTTTCCAGATTTTTCATCTGTCTGGGTCAGAGGGAGTGTAACACAGAGACAAATCCTCAGACAGACCCCAGGGGTGCAGAAAAACACCCAGACCCCTCCCTCGTGTGGCTGACCCAATAATAGAAAAGGGAGATACGGTATCTCCATGGCAACCAACCCTGGGGAGTGTCTACAGAGAGGTGGCGGGACGAGGACGGGGGGCATGTCTTGTAATTCCTGAAGCTTGACCCGACTGTCTGCCAGCCTGCTGTCTGTCCACTCGCTTCCTCTCTGCATCTTCAAAAAACACGGAGGGTAGTCGCTGCTCTGATTGAGGGCATTGTGTGGTTTTCGGAGGAAAGCAATCAACTCACTACATTTGACAGGTGATTTGAAAGGTGGAGTGTAAACATGAGCGCGTGTACCAGAGCTAGCAGCAAACAGAAGCTTAACAACGTAGTGCTCCTGTATTACCCTCTGATAAGTTACTGACCAATCCTGTGTCCCAAGATTTTGACAGCTTTTGACCGTATTATAGATGATCTTACCTGCCGTCTGGAGGTCTGTGGGCTGCGGTAGGAGGACTGTGTCCCTGAGAAGGGGGGCAAGGACATGGGCGGGGGTAGCGGCTGCCGTGGAGTCGAGAACGGGGTCGAAGAAGAGCTTCCTGTTGTCAAGAAGACAAATGGTCTGATCAATCTTCAAATGGATGCACCTAACACCCTGCGCTCTTTCTCCGCTCTTTTGGACACCACTGGTTGGTGTTTGTCCTTTAAACCAGCTAGAAAACACAATGTTTAATATCACAAATACAAGGGTCTCACTGAGAAAAGGCATCATTTTCTAGGGCTGTAAAATAATGCTCCAGATAACAATTATTTTCCTTATTGAGTAATTTGTAGATTATTTTTTCCATTAACTGATTAATAGTTTAATAGATAAAAATGTCAGAAAATGGTAAAAAAAAAAAAAAAAACGCCCATCACAAGTTCTCACAGAAAAAGTGAGGCCTTGTTTTCTTCGACAAACACTCCAAAATATACAATTTACAATGATATAAAACAGCAAATCCTCACATTTGAGAGGCCAGAACCAGCAGATATTTTGCATATTTGCTTGAATAACTTCAGACAATTAATCAATTATCAAAATTTTCTGTCAGTCGAATAATTTAATATCTCTGGGGGTATTAGGTCATTGTGAGTAAATGGCAATACTGGATTTTTATATATTTGCTATCCGTTAATATTATCCATAAAATGTGTCTCAACAGACTTTTTCTAGAAAATGTACAATATCATAAAAGATACTGATATTCTGATATAAAATTACATATACCATGATAACGGATTTAATACATATTGCCCACTCCTGCTGTACGCTTTCACAGGTAAGAGCTGTCTGTGCTAAAATACACATGTAACATCTAAATATGCCCATAACATTTCAAACTCTCACTAGATGTCAGATACTGATTAACTAGCTGTGAGAGGTCCAGCAGAAAAGGTAAAAGCCTGCATACTAATAACTTTAATCATAAAAACATGATTCCATCCAAACCTGAGCTTTCGCTTTTGATAGTATGCTGGATTTTATTAGTGTCATGGTCAACACGATATCTAAGGAGCCAAAACTACTTATTAATCACCGATTCATTTTGCACTTGCTGCAATGGGTTGTAGGGCAGTGTGAATTTTAGAGTCCGACTGATAAATGAGCATGTCCAATATTATCAGCCATATATTCAGGGTTCGTACAGCTTTTTAAGAGTAAAATCCAAGCACTTTCAAGATACCTAAACCAAAAGCTAAAGCTTTTATCGTCACATCTAACATGTTACAATAAAGTTTACAGAATTCCTTTACACCAATAGCAATCATCTGAGAGCAGATGGCCATCTTCATGATGCGGAGTGGAAAAACACCACCTTTTCATTTTGGAGCCCATGTCAGTCAATCTAGCTCCGGTCTGCATCTGGTGTGAGACGCCAGGAGACAACAAACAACTTTAACGACGGGACCGTTTCATTTCAAATATTAGATTTTAGGTTTACATGAGTGATTGTGTAGATGATGTAACACCAGATTATGTTGAAATAATCAAGCATTTTTCAAGGAGTATATTCAAATGCAAGCATATTCCCGACCTTGAAAACATAACAGTTAAAATTAAGCATTTTCCAAACTTTCAAGACTTTGTACGAACCCTGTATTTTGTATCGGTGTATATATTGGCTGATAGTTACCAAGAAATTATATGTTTAAGGTAGTTTAGTAACAGTTTGTCCATTGCACCGTTTTAATAAAATATAATAATATATATATATATATATAATACAATAAAATGTAAGTTTATGTGTTTATGTTCAAATAAATTATATCAGTACATATATATACATATAAAATCACATTTTCTCCCAAATATCAGTATCATTCTTTATCTTCTGTTTTCTGACCGTAGCTGCTGTGGAGGTCTGTGTAGGGGCTGGAAGTGCAGTCTTGTGGTCGCAGGTGGATTTGGGGGTAAAAGTTCTCAGGCATGGTGGCGTAACCCTCCTCACAGGAGGCCTCCTTGGGGTCTAGAGACACTTTGGCACATTCGATGACGATGTCGTGAATTTCATACTTTTTCCACCTACAGCAAAGCATGGCACCATTTAGTCAAAAACATGCAGTAGACTTGAAAGTGAAGATGAAACACTGAATTATTCCTTTGCCAGGCAAAGCAGTGTGAGTGCGAGACTTACCTGGTGGGGTCGAGCTCGTGGTCCTTGGTTCCTGTCACCAGTTCCGGGTGAATACGAACATGTTCAAGCATCGGCTGAATGGACCATCGAACACAAAATTTATATTAGTAATCATTTGGCTACAAAAACTCTGATGAGGAGCAACAGCAGCAGGGACCATTTCCTCACCTTCACTACTTCGTCAAAAGTTTCCATGTTCTCCTTCATGCTGTAATGGGAGCGCAGGTAGGACACGAAGTTGCACGGGTACATGCCGTAGAGACGGTGGAAGAGTGAATAGACGCTGGCGTGCAGGTGGATTAGGTACACCTCTGAAATATGCCCTGAACATGTAGACAATATCAAAGAAAGAAAAGCACAAACTTGAACTCCAAATGCAATCTAAACAGCAAGATGACTGGCAAACTGAGTTACAGTTTTTTGTTGTTTGTTTTGGCCTATTTTGTCCACCCAGACTTCCTCCCCTTTGACCAAATTTGGATTTTCGTGCTCCATTTAACCGTCTAGATGGCTGCGAGTGCAAACATCCTTTCAAAAGCCTTTTAGTGGTTGACTCTTTGATAGATGAAATTTAATAATACAGTAAATACAATATTTAAGTTTCCAAAACAGTTGCCTTTTTTAAAGTGGCTGGGCAATATCTCTCAGAATATTAACAGGGATATTTTCTGATATCAATATATTGTAGATCATTATAAAGGCAAATCTATGTTCCTTTGCTTTACTAGAAGTTAGTATGGTAGTTACCATCCCAAGGGCTAACTGGGGCTGACCCATGCAAAATGATCTAAAAAGAAATTTCACTTATACATACATGTTGCACAGACATGTTTTGTGAGACATGACAGGAAGCTCCTACCGGGATTCTTAAGGTTCCAAGATGCCAGGCGGCCAAAGATGTCGAAATACTCCCACAGGTGTTGTTTCCCAGCTTGAGGGATCATGGGTAGCAGAGTGATCAGCACCAGCACTCCAGTTATCAGCACCACCACGTCCGTATCCGTCTTGTAAGGACATTGAGACAAAAGTATTCAAGTTTATGATAAAGTCAGAGATTAAAATGTTGATAGAAAGAGGACACCGGAAGGATAATGGTAAGAGGTACAAGGCCTGAAGTAATCAAAGAATAAGCAACTAAGATAAGATGAAAAGATGAGTTTTAAGTTCTGATTTAAAGCCCTCAACAGAGTCAGACTGTCTGATATCAGCAGGAAGGTTATTCCAGAGGAAAGGCTGGTAGGAAATGGCCCTGCAGCCTGCTGACTTCTTTTTAACTTTGGAGACCTACAGGAGGCGCATTAGTTGTCACAACTCATCTTGAGAGGGACATGAATGTGTGTACCAATGTTCATGGCAAGCCAATAGTTGTCAAGACATTTCAGTCTGGACCAGAGCAGTGGACCAACAGACCATCGTTGCCATGCCTAGATGCCTAGTGCTCCACCACCTGCACGGCTAAAAACGTAATCTAATCGAGAGTTTAATCAACAAATATTTAAGCAGCAACGTTGTGAACCTCACCTCTGTCCAGTTTAAGTAGACAAACATGCAGTGTTTCTCTAAGAGCGCTGACTAATCAATAACATACCACATCAAACCTGTAAGGAAGTGGCTGTTTCAGCTCAACAACACACTTTCAGTGCTTGCAAGTATTAAATCTTCGGTCTGGAAAAACTACTTCTACAACAGTTTTACAAAAAGGCTTGAGTGCCATCCTCAAGGATCAGTGCAGATTAAATAAATCTAAACCAATATTCACTTCACTAGCTGTTAATTGACCTGCCTACTGCTTTATGTAGCGCCAAAACTATGCAAGATATCAGCCCATTATAAAATGTGTCTTTGAGGAATAGACACATATTCTGTGTGATATCAATTCTACCATCAGCTGGATGAGAACTCTCTATTCCTCATCCATCCGCACACCTCTCGGTGCCTTGACAAGGAGATTTCTTTGTTCACTGAGTCATAACTGGGTCGTTACCTTCAGGCATTTGAGCAGTGAGAGCAGCAGAGGGTATCGAGCGATCTTGTGGATCCAGGACGGCTGCTTGCGGATTACGTGGCCGAGAAGGGTGAGGGTGGGGAGCCGACAGGCCTGTTTGGTCATACACTCGTTCATCTTGTCCAGAAGGTGCTGTGATGGAGGCAGGGAGGGACAGCAGGGTTAGCTCTGTATTTAACACAATCTGGACCAGGCATTAAGCTTGCGCAGGGGCAGTTCTCACCTTATCGTGTGGCTCTCTGACAGAGGACAGGATATACATGACCTGGGCAGAGTTTGTTTCCAAAAAGTAGTCCACCAGCCCGTTCAGCAGCATGGACCCTCGCTCTTCAAAACAGGAAGGATCATTTGAATGAGTTAGTTTTTGAAAGAAAGAGTAGTAGGCATACTCAATCAGGAAATTCCACCAACAGCAGAGCTATGTTAAAATAAGAAAGTTTCATAAGACCATTCAAAAAGATAGTAAATGGTTCAAACAGATGGTAAAAAGGACATTAATAAAGCAATCTCCCCAGATGCTGACCACAGAGGGTTAAACCATGGTGACGTGAAACAAGCCAGGCGACCTACCAGTGCTGAGCTGCTCGTTGATGAGGCCTCTGATCTCTTCTAGCTGGTGGAGGTCTGAGGTCTCCAGGAGCGGGAGGAGGTCCCCCATGTTGGGCTGCTCCCTGGCCATGATGGTGGCAGTGCTGGGGGTGGAGGCAGCGTCTCTCTCACGGTGTCCGTCCCTGCCTGCCTGGAGGACTCCTGGGGCCACCCACCAAAACAGTCTCCAGGCACCTCTACATCACGCCAAGACCAATTCATAATCATTTCCCAGAATTAGAGCTCAGATCTAGGATTAGTGGTCACTTGACAATACCAACTCAGTAAAGACATGTCTTCAAAGTGGAAACATGGAAACATCCTTAATGAGGTAACTGGTCTTTCATCAAATTTATTCACACATAAAGAATAATGGCTCTAACTGAACTGCATTTTTTGGTCATCCTTTCAGAGGGATGTGGTTTTAGTGCCCATAAGGTCATCCCATTAGATAACTGTGTGTGATATCCCAGACACTTTTTTTCAGCCTGTTATGGTTATAATACACTTATGAACACAATGGTTTTACTATAAAGACTGAATTCTGTCTTAGCCCAATTCAATTCTTAACCTCATTAATGATTTCCATTATATTTGCTCTGCAATTTCATCTTTGTTTTAGCATTAATTAATTAAGTCTAATTTTCTGTGTTGTTATTTTAAACAGATACTTGTGGTGTCGTTATTGGTGACCATAATCACTAACAGGCCTAGGACTGTTTTCATGAATTGACAATATTATAGCTTTGTGATGTGATACTGACGTCAAATACTGACGTCCTCGTTGCCACATTTGCCCTTGAGCAAAGCCCTGAACCCCCAACTGCTCCAGTGGAGCTGCTTAGTGGCCAACAGATAAGAGTGTGGATGTACTGGGCAGCTTCCAGGTGCGAATGTGTGTAACTGTTCACTGCTCTGAAACTTTCCTGGATAAATAAAGGTTAAACCTGCAATAACAAATTTTTTTTTTGTGGCCACTTGGAGGCAGTGGGAAGAAGTAGTGAGCTCAACATTGACATATCAACACATTTTAAGTTTAGCCTATATGGTGAACTTGTTAGCAAACAGTTACTTATCCAGCAGTTACTGAGCAACACTAGCATTCGTTTGGAATCGTGTTTCTGGCCACCTGATGAATATAAGTCCAACATTCACTCTCTTTTAGCTCTGTTTTTGGTCTCCACCAACTCCTCAGGGAAATATCTGGCTCTTTAGCTGCTAATTGTTGCACTAAGTTCACAAGCTAATTGCTAACTGTGTCTGCTGTTTGGTGCAGCTGTAAACTATGAGAGCAGTGAGAGTGAACCAAACCAGTAAAGTTGCGGTCTGGACGGCTAAATGAGCTGAAACTCAATATAAAGCTCTGTAAAGCCGAGGGGAGCTGCAGATTCGGGTGATAATTCTCTATAGGTTCATCACTACGAGCGACCCCTTCCACATTGTCACACTGTTTTCGCATTGTCATTACAAATACTGATTATAGCCACTTTAAAGAAATAATACATAACTTTTAATTACCACTGAAAACAATAACTGCAAGTAGAAAAGATCACTGGCAACTGTACGCTGTCATCGCAGGCTTGCTGCTTGACATGACATACCTAAATGATTAATCGTTTAAAGTAAGTCCAGCATCGGCAGACAGACAAAGCTAGAGACTAGCTGGTGAACATAGTGGAGCATTTACCTGCTAAAGAGCCAGAAGTTTCTCTCAGGAGGTAGTGGAGAGCAAAACAGTAAAAGGACAGTTAATGTTGGACTTACATACACCAGGTGGACACAAACACAAACAGTTGCTCTGTGTCTGCGGGATGTGTAATAAGCAACTGTTTGCTGACACATTAGCTCTATTAACTTTATAAGGTGATAATATGTCAATGCTGTGTTTACAGGTTGTTGGATTGCCCCTAAGTGGCCAAACAAATCACTTAATGCATGTTTAAGGATTTACTGGTTAAACATCTGGACAGATTAAAGGTTCCCTGTGGGGTTTTTAACCTCTACTAGCTATAGAGGAGTTTTTCTTGTTTGTCTTGTGCACACTCATAAGGCACACATGCGCGCGCAGGTGCACGCAGGTGACTTAATACACATTCCTGCCAGTGGTGTCACACTATTCCACCAATCTACAGGTGGCGGTAACATGCCAAGATATGCCGCAATGCACCAACAAAGGGAGTGAAGAAGAAGACTGCTTGCGAGTAAAGAAACATAGGATGAAAACAATGAAGGAGGACTAAAATTACTTTAAAAAGCAGGTTTTTTTATCAGGATGAAATTCAACACTTTTGTTAAGACCTCAAGGAAACACGCAATAGGTTTTGGTGAGTAACACTGAAAGCAAACATAACTTTTGTTTGTTTACAAGAAAACTCCACAGGGCAACTTTAACATGCTAGGCTGAAATACACTCAGTGACTAGTGTCGAAACACTATTTACTACTTAAGAGAAATTTGGCAAAATTCTGACAATAATTTTGAGCATGAAAACAACTGAACAGCAACTAAGCCAACTCCATGACAACTGAGCAAACTTTAATAGCTAATGAAGACTGTGCGTTGCGGTTGAAAGCTTCTGAAAAAAAGCTAGTGAGTAGCCACTGAGTAAAGATTATTTTGTCAAGTGACAATGTTGTTTTAAGGCCATGGTTTATGATGTCATCAATGTCAAAATGATTGCTATGGTGAAGTTCATTCTTAATGACGTTAATTTTTAATGAGAACAGGCCTTTTTCCCATCAGACATTTTGGCTCGTCATAGTAGGAATCTTACTTTGTTACTAATAACATTAACGATGGCTCCGTTCTATTCCAGGTACCCAGTCAGCCATGCCAGTGCGACAGTGAGCCAGCATGCACAGTACCAGGACCCTGAAATCAAAGCAGCTAAATGGAGTTCAACCATCATTAATTTTTATTTATTTATTTATTATTTACTTTCCTACTGTGACATGTTAAAATGTCTTAAGTAAACATTTTGTTACTGAACAAACTCAGCAGGCATTGATGATTTCCCACTGAAAACACAAATGACGAGTCTAATAACAAGGTAGGCCTACATATCTTACTATTTTACAATTTTTTGAACTACAGGGACACCCCTTATTTTTAATAAAATATATTAATAATATATATTTAATTTACCACTTTTATATGCAACATAGCAACGATGCTGCTGAAATAAAACTAAAATTTGTCACAATAACATTTTACCACTGATCTTCTGTACCAATCCTAGTGTTCAGTTGAGAATATTACAACAGAACCATACACAGCCTCACAAACAAAACTACCACACTTATACAAAGTAGTATAAATCAAGAAAAAAAATCAGAGAACAGATTTAGAGCAAGTTAAGCATACAAATAAGGCAGAAAACTTCCAAAACATAATTAAGACAGTCCGATAGATCCAAATAAATGACCTGCACCTTATTTGACTTTGCAAAAGATAACTTATTTCAATCCTACCTATTTACCATCAGTGCCCAGAATATAAAGATATATTTACATTTATTATAGCCCAGCAGAAATTTGCTTTAAAAGACACAAACTGATCTAATGTGTTTACAATTTCAGGGTATTAGTCTATTTATGTCTCTATGATGCATCTATGATACATTTAGGCTAGACGCTGAGTCAGTCATTTAAAGTAAAAGGAGGCCAGGGGAGCCTTGCAAATCTCCATCTGAAAAACAGGCATAAATAATCCTGATAGGCAGGTCATTATCGTCGTGTCTGCACCCAGCAGCTTATTCCCTAACAGGAGTAATGAATCAGCAGTGGAGATCTCATCAGCTCTTAAGATCTCCTTTCAGCACTCAACATACTAGAAGATGATAAGAATCCTAACGTGGCTGAAATTTGAGTTTACAGGCTACACACAATTCCATTAGTGCAGAATATTGAATCTTTCAACAGAGTCACATGCTACCAAAAGCAAGATAACAGGAGCTAATTTGGTGAGTGAGACGAGAAGAAATTAATCAAAAACCAGCGATTTTACTTCCAATAAAGTCATATGTCAGATAAAAACACTGCCCTCTGGGAAGAAACATGGCAATATCAATCTCCTGGAGCCTCTCCCATTCATAACAAATCAAAACAAGATGATAAAAGCTCAAATGTGCTCCTGTTTTGTTAATATGCAGAAGACGTCACAGCGCAATTGTCTCCCTGTTATCAATTAACTGCTCAGTCATGGGGTTTGGGAGTCGGGGTGTGGAAAGCGGATTCAAATCTGGCTTCTTTTTTTTCGCCCTCCGAGTGAGCGTCTTGCAGGGACAGGTCAGTGGCACAAACACGAACCACCCCCAGTGTGATCTCAGGCAGCTTGGGAACGCTCAGGAGCACACAAAGAACCTTTATGCGGCCCGAGCACTTCCATGTACACACTGGAAATTACATTTGGCCGTGTACAAGCTGTTACCAGCCGCCTCCTTTTCTCCTGCTTGAATATTTGAAAGCAGTTTCGTAAAAGAGACAAGCAGCCATTTGAAAGAATGATTTTCATCAACCCAACTGCCCTGTTCAGTCAGCAGATGGGGGCTTGTTGCAGGAGATGAAAGGAAAAGGGAATATTGAAGTGGTTTACTGGACTAAACAGGGTTTTAACATTAATTGTTTAGTCTATAAAATGTCAGAAATAGATAGAGAAAAATGCCCATCACAAGTTCCCAGAGCCCAACATGACGTATTCAGATGTCTTCTTTTGTCCAAACAACAGTCCAAAACCCAAAGACATTCACTTCACACGGATATAAAACAGAGGAAAGTAGTAACTCTTTACATCTGAGAAGCTGGAACCAGAGAATGTTTTGCATTTTTGCTAAAATTCAAAATTGACATGACTTTTCTGTCGATCGACTAATCAACTGATTGACTAATCATTTCAGCAACAACACGGTTATGAGTCTGCACACGTATTAAGGCTTTAAAATAACTGAAGGACACAGATCAATAATTTAATTAATTCAGAGACAATAGACAAACTTTAACTCACTTTACATGCATTGTTTACATTTAATATGCAGAAAAACTCACAAATGAGTATATAGCCTATGAATAACTATTCTATTCTACTTATCTTTTTGAATATACACTCAATTGCCACTTTATTTGGTTCACCTTGCTAAAACTAATGCAGTCTAATACAACTGTCCTGCAATAAATCCTCCCTTCATGAAGGTTGTAATGTTCCGTCGTTTTAGAAACTATTTTAGAGAGCTGTTGATCCAACTGTGTGGTCATTTTGGAGCCAACAGTTTGTGGTGCTGTTGAATTGTTTTGGGTCGTAATAATGAGGACCGTTTCTAATATTTGGTCTACCCTCATTGATAAAAACATGGCGGACAAAATATTAGAAACAGGCTACTTCTGATTTCCTTTGCTGAATATCTCGTAGGACATTATATGTAGGGTGTTCTTATTCGTATGAAGTCAATATATTGTGCCGTTTGTTTCTGGTGCATTTACTTACTGGAATAGTTGGTTTGTTGTTGATTACTGTGTCTGAATGATTCCACGAGGGACTGGTCACATAAACGGCCAGGCACCATTCATTCATTCATTCATTCATTCATTCGTATCTTACAGCAGCACAACTGATGAAAAACTGCAGCATAGGGCTGGTCAATATGCAGAAGGATTCATGTCACAGTAAACAGAGGAATGTCATGTTTATTAAAATGTCTATAACATCAGTTGATATGACATGACAATGGGAAGTCAAAATGGAGCCGTCTTTTCATAGGTGGCAGATTATATTATAGACTGGGTCTTCTTTTGGTTAAGTTCTTGCAAGGCTGGTTCTGTGTTTAGACATTAAATGCTGGCGAACCAAGACGCTTCCCATATTTTGTGAAATTAAATGAGGGTCTTGTTGAAAAACGTGTTCGGATTCACCAAACTGAGTTACTGAAAAAGGGTATCTCAGGGGGTTTAAGCAACCTGGGGGAAGTCTGACTTCTAAATTTAAAAGGATAATAATAATAATAATAAAATCCTGGCCACAACCCTGCTAAGATATTCGTTTTTCCAGACAGATATTAGGACAGTGTGACAGAGGGGTGGAGTAGGTCAAACTGTGGAACTAGTGACCCATTTTGTCTCCGTGGTGGCAGGAGAGTTTAGTGGTGACAAGCGAATGAACACATGACGGTAAACAACACGATGCTGATGACCGTAAAAAGAAAAAAAAGTGTTGAACTCAAGTTTGATTGCAGGCGAATGGTAAAAGGGAGGAAGCGTGATGCAGAAAGCTGCAGGAGACATTTTACTGAGACGCAGAGTGAGGCATCAAATAAGCAAATAAAAACACAGAGGCCAGAATGTCCCACTGACTTGCACAGAGCCCGACGGGCTGCCGGCTGCTGGATGTGGACTGACCGCCGGCTGCTGGATGTGGACTGACCGCCGGCTGCTGGATGTGGACTGACCGCCGGCTGCTGGATGTGGACTGACCGCCGGCTGCTGGATGTGGACTGACCGCCGGCTGCTGCCTGTCGTAAACAACTCGCAGAGAACAATGGGCAGGGTTGGGTTGACTTCATCCGATTATACAAATATGCAGGCGTCTTCTCTCGTGCAGACCGAGAGCCTCCTCGGGCCCCGCGGGAAGCTCACGCAGAATCACGACGAAACGCTTAAAGCACCGACGTCTACTAAATCCATCACCGGGTCTTTCCAAAAACAAGTCAGTCCCACCGCCGAGAGCTAACGCTAGCTGGGAGCAGCGACCCGCACTCGCTCGGCGATTCATCTTGCCCGTCAGCCGCGGTCAGTCGGCGGAGAAGCAAGCGGAACGGCTCGAGTTTAGTACAACGAGTCGCATGCGTTGAGATTCGCTGTAAGAAAAAACACATTAGATGTAAATAATTGGACCTGTTTACCTGTTAGAGTAGCTGCACTCCACAGGGCGCCGCCATCTTGAACACCTCACAGCCCATCCCACCGCAGTCAGCCTCCGCTGCCAGGCTGCGTGCAAACTAATCCCACAAGTTAGCGCCCCGCAAGTCGCAGTCGCAACTTTCCCAACCCATTCACCCAAACAACATGTACAATAAGTTTGTGAAATTCAATCTAATAACTCAGGAGTAGTATTTTCATCTGCAGCCCGACAATTTCTCCACTCTGTTGCAGAAGCTAAGATTGTTTTTCCCATCTCCCCATTGGTGGAGGGATGAAGTGTGTGTAATGCGGTTTCGCGTGACCCATATGTGAAGAGCGCACGCGCAAATTAGAATTTAATTTGACCAGGTAGTGGAGAGATCGATAAGTCCGCCGGGAGAACAATTAAGGGTTAGGAATGGCAAAAATGAAACTGAATGAATTAATGGCAGGGTAAAACAATGATATACTGAGACAAAAATATCATATACCTGTTCAAAAGTCTAAATAATTGGAAATCGCATTCACAATTTATTTTATTTTCTAAAGTCAGAATTATGAGGTAATAGATCAATTATTTTTTACTTACATCCTTTCTCTTAATTGTGACTACACAAATTTCACTATTTCACAATGTAAAAAGTCAAAATTCTAACTTATAATGTCATCATTTAGACTTAAAAAGTAGTAATTCTATATATATTTGCCATTCCTAACATCTCATCTATTTGAGTTTTTTTCCTGGCAGAAATGGGCTTCCATACACTCAATACTGATGTTAAAGCCAACATGTGTTTGTTTAACATTCTGATTACATGTAACGTCACATAATATGATGTTGCATCATGGCCATTAACAAAATGCTTGCGGTCTCTTTCTTGGAAAATTATTATGATTAAGCTGCTGACCTGACAATACGTGGCCT
The DNA here is from genome assembly GCA_005408345.1 of Macquaria australasica. NCBI lineage: Eukaryota > Metazoa > Chordata > Actinopteri > Centrarchiformes > Percichthyidae > Macquaria > Macquaria australasica. The sequence goes on from SEMN01000106.1 coordinate 942,915, forward strand.
ATGAGGACTGATAATTTGTTTTGGCTCACTTGTTTAAGATTTTCCTTCTGCTAACAGGGCGAAAATTCAGCACAAAGCTTTACTTACAAACTCTACTTACATGTGAGCAAAATAGGAAAACTAGAGATCCAAAAGTTGACTCGTAAAGTAAAGTAACCAACAGAGTTCTATAGTTTAGAACTAGAATTAGATCAGATTCAACTTAAGTGTCATTGCATAAGTGCCAGTACAATTAAATGCAGTTTAGCATCACACCAGAAAGTGCAAAATAGTAGTACATAAACTTGAATGAATGATATTATGACATGTACACTATGAAGTAAGTAGCAGAATGAATGAAACTATGATATATGCACAGAGTACAGTTTGTTCCTCTCCAAAACATGATGGCAACTTGTTAAAGTGACAATTCATTTACAGAGTGTGGTGCATGTTTGACAGGGGCCATGGACTTTTCTCTTTTGTATCCCATGTGTGTATAATCTAACTGACTTTATAACTACTGGGTAGGTTGGCTGAGCATGCATGGTCTTTTACAGCAACTCTTGCCACTCAAAAATAGATATAACAAGAACAAATAGAATCACAAACAGAACAGAATAATAAACATTATAAACACACAGGCACAGGCAGGGTTATTGTTGTAAGTTTCAGAGGCCCTCGTGACTTTAACCAGCCTCATATCAGACAATATCAACTCCATTTAAACCCTCTTTGGCCAGTGGGTTAGGCTGCTACGCTTTACGTATGGGCAGTAATAGCAGCAGCACTTTCAGACCTTCGCACACAGTCATGTAATATAAACGCTGTAGTTTCTCTTGTATGGCTCCTTTTTAACTTTAATATGTTATTTATATAGTAAGACTCAACCTTCATTGGTCCATAATAATATAATTAATTATTGATTAAGCTGTTAAGCTAATATCATAAGTTGCTTTTAAAATATTATGATATGATTATATTATATTATATTATTATGTTATGTTATGTTATGTTATGTTATGTTATGTTATATAATTAATTATTAATCATTGTGTTATAACATGCTGTGGATAATAATAGTCAAATAAAGATTGTGGCATGTATTAAACAGTTTGATGAAATTGAGAATCACATTAGTGTGAAGAAATAGTCACTGAACCTTTTATCGATCCTAAACTGTATCAGAGATCTTTGAATACACGGGCCTACACTGCTGTTAATGGTTTGTTTATGTCAGTAACAGAACTTATAACCAATTCAGATGTCAAGATTTCAGATACACACTTTGTCCACAAGGTGTCGCACGTGCACTTCTTCCCTCGTACAAATCCTCTTGAACGTCTTCAAATCCTCAAACTGTTTCTCGGCACTTCAGTTTGATGGGTTTGTTTTTTTGTTTTGTTTTTTAACAGGATTTGACAAGTTGATATTATTTTCCGAACACTATTTACCCAAAATGTATTTAACCGCCTAATTTTGTCATTTCACCGGCTATCTTGCCTTTTAGGTCTACATGTGTGACACTAAAGCATCCTGTGAAGAAATCTGTCATGTCGAGATATCGATATTAAGCTTTAATAAATACAGACGAGTCGGACGAGACGAAACAGTCTTAATCTCCCAGACTGGTTTGGTGTGTTTTGGTGTGTGATGTGGAGGTGCTACAGTCTCTGTTTTTGACCATTTAAATCTTGCACACAACACACTCATGCACACAGCATTACTTCGTTAAATCCTGTAAATCAAACATTGTGAGGTGGAAATATGGTCGGGTTTTTTAATTGAAATTCTTTATTGTCTTTGTGCTTTTTAAAATGATTTTAAATGTATATAGGCCTATATTTGTTTTTAATTTGGATGTCTTTGTAAGATCAGCCAAATAGGCAGTTGGGTGCAAATTAAGTAGGCTATCCTTCTTTTAAGGCACTCTGCTTGAAAAGTATATTTCTAACCTTCAATTTTAGCCTTTAATCTTGACAGTTTTTTCTCGGAGCACTGGGTGTTTTGTACAGCCTAACTGTTCCAGGGACAGTAAAGGCCCCGTGTTTTTCTACGCAAATTTCCACCTGCAGGTTGGCCCTTTCATTGGCTGAAACCACAGTCAGATTCCGCTGCGGAATTATCTGATTGAAAATCAGGGTGGGGAGAAAAAGAAAGAGCAACAAGTGTGATGGTTTTACGCCGCTTTGCTTTTCTGACTTTTCCTCCGCCGAGCCTCTCCACATCCGAAGAACAAGGAACTTATTATTATTAGGCTACTGCAAGTTTAATACCGACGGGAACCTGCTCAGTTAACGGTGAGTAGGCCTATCTGCTGACTGTAAAATAAAGTCTAACCAGCTGCCGACTTTTATTACTTTTTCACAAATAATAGAGCCATTTAAACTGTGAAAATATATCAAATGTGCTAATTAAACGTTATGTCTGTAGGCCTGTTTGACCAAGTAGAAGGAAAAATCAATTTGTTCAATTTAATATATGGATACGTTTAGAATAAATTAAATTATAACAGAGTCATCCACCTACAATTAAAGACTGAAAGTATATAGCCTAAATTAAATATACAAGTAGCGAAAGACCTTAGACTTAAACGTTTGTGGTGACAATTTTTTTTTTTTACAAAAACTGGCGTATTTTATTGATATCCACGCTTTCCCCCCCCCAAAAAAACACGTTTTAAGCGTGTCGCTAACGAAATGTTCTTGGGTTGCAGGGTCAACATGCCCCGGTCATTTCTGGTGAAAAAGAAAAAGTGCGCGTCCTATAATGTTCACCGATCATATGAGGACGAGCCGAAGGCCACCATATGCACAGGTAAGACTCGGAGAAAAGATTACATTATCTGAATATCTGACCGAAACAACGGTTAGGACAATTAAATGACTAACTGTCTACTTTTACTGCCATATATCGTTATTTTAAAGCAGCTGCTGTGCTTTAAACACTCGCATGAATTTCTACTTTTAGGCAGATTTTTCTTTTTCTATGGATATTCTATTTTTCTAACATCAGCATTTAAAGGTTAAGTACTGAATAGGTGTTTCCTATGTATACAAAACGTTCTGCAGGAGGAACTGCAGGGTTTTGTTTTTACAGAATATTTACTCTCTGTCTAATCACACAGAGCAATGTCTTTTGCTTGAGGGAATCACACTTTTATTTGTTGTGGATTTGTAGAAGTCCCACCAGAGGTTCAGAGCACAGACTCTTCAGACAGGCCTCTGTCGGAGGGACAGTCTTCCCCTTCCGACCACCGCCTGTTTGAAAAGGAGGCAGAGCTTGAATGTCCCTTAGCTGCTCACCCAGAGCTCACCAGACCCCCTGTGGCTCCCACACATCCATACTACCTAAATGGTGAGCTGCCAATGCATTTATCTCCACCTTTTTCTGCTATGTCTTCACTGTAACTTTTAATCAGACAGGTAAAACATGATTTTTTTTTTGTGTGTCTGTATGTGTGCACCCTCAGAGCCTCACATGGCAGGATTCCCTCCTTACTACAAGCCGACGTATGCCTGGGAGCCGGTGTCTTCCTCCTACGAGCTCCGCCAGATGAGTTTCAGCCCCACAGTGCTGCAGCACGCCAGCAATCTGTACGCCACCCACATCAGCCGCAGTCCACAGCCTCAGCAGCCTCTGGACTGCAGCACGCACTACTCCCCCACCTCCAGCAGCTACCACTGTATCACCTGTGACAAGGTACACACCACATGTTAGCCTCACACCTGCATATACTGTACAACCATAAAGGTTAAAGCATCTGTAAATTCAATTTGCAGGTTTTAATTTTTGTTGTGAAGCTTCTCATCAAGCCACTTCATCAAGGCAAAATGAAAATGTAATTGTATTTTCAAAGTGGTTTCACTGAAATTCAGATGAATTTGTCAGCTGCCTCCAGTAATGGACCAACTATGCTTTAGGTGTTCTCAACCCCCCACGGACTGGAGGTTCACGTCAGGAGGTCGCACAGTGGAACAAGACCTTTTGGCTGTAACATCTGCAGAAAAACCTTCGGCCACGCCGTCAGTCTGGAGCAACACATGAACGTCCACTCTCAGGTAGATCAGTGACTCCAAACGCTGCGCAATATAAAACATTACAATTTAAAGGGGTACTCTGGCGATTTAGTATTGCACTTTCATAAAGTTTGGGGACTTGTGAGAGAAAAAAAAAGAAGGTAAAAAATTAAAGCAGCAGAGGCAGAGATATTCAGACGTTTAGTTCCTAGTATGGTTCAAGTTACTACACTTCCCATAATGCAACGTTTTTATTAGACTCTCCCTGCCTGGTAAATGCCCACATCTTTCAATCTGGACGCCTCCGGTTTGTAGCACAGGCTTCCCCATGCCCCTCCAAGCTGAGGTGACCCTGGTGACATCACTATGACGCCATCAGCGTTATTTTCTATCCATAGAGCTCATTATAGCACATTCTGTTTTCACAGTCTGAGCAGCCCCAAGATGAGTAAATCGATCTTGATGTGTAAAATTGATGGATTGCTCCATTAAAAATACAAGTTTCCCCACTGCCTTAAAATAGGCAGTTACCTGACCTAGTTCTGAGTTAAGTTCAAAGTTTGTTCATTAGTTGTTGAGTTAGGTAATGGTAATGGCTTATCAATTTAAATTAAGTTAATTAAAAGATCACTTGATTTCACTAAATCCCAGGATTTAGTGGTTCAAGGTTTTATAGTGTAATCTGACCAATTTATCTCAGGTCAATTAAGGAGCTTTTGATCATTTCACATGATCTTCCACAGCACCATGAGTTTGCCAAGTTGTCATGGAATTGTAGATGTTCAAAGTTTGACTTCTTGTCCATGTTGGCTTAAAAAGTTGAGCTTCAAACTTAGAATACTCAGAAAACAATGCTGATGAAGATCATCGGATGTGATCAAAAGCACCAGAACAGCTACTAAATGGACCTTGCGGTGAGATTATTTTGTCAACTGCTGTTTTCAAGGCCAAAAATGAACGTTGAAGCTTAACTTATCTGACATCCCGCTCTTTTTGTTGACGACTGCGTAACACTTTTTCGTACTTTTGTCTCTGATCAGGAAAAAAGCTTCGAGTGCAAGATGTGCGGCAAATCATTCAAGCGCTCCTCCACTCTCTCCACGCACCTGCTCATCCACTCGGACACGAGGCCTTACCCCTGCCAGTACTGCGGCAAGAGGTTCCACCAGAAGTCGGATATGAAGAAACACACGTACATTCACACCGGTAAGTCACAGTATGTAGATTGTTTTACAGGAGGTGCGGCCATATTGTTTTATTATACTAAAAGGAATAAAAACTGTCCATGGCTCCTCTTGCTGTAATCATCTACTTTCCAAGTGCAGCAGAGAGGAATTGTTTCCAGGAGTAATATAACTACTGATAAATCAGAAAAAGAAACTTAAACAAATGTGCTGTGGATTTGCATATCTGGTTTTCCTGCTTCACGCAAAGCTCTGTAAAAGGAACTCTATGCTGTCGACATTTGTTGCCAATAAATGTTTGACAAATCTGAACAATGGCATGATTCTTCACCCACAGACATTAATGCAAACTTTAACTTAATGGTAAAAACACTTGGCACCCTTTTTGGTAGGGAGGGCAATCCTGATTCTCCAGGAGCCGTGGAAGTATTGGTAAAAAGTTGGTGGAAGGAGAAACTGGAACTTATTTAGGCCAATTATCTGAAAACGATCCAAGATTTGATTGTGTAGATTTCTCACTGTTTTGTGTGCATGTGTGTATTTTATTTTGTAGGTGAAAAGCCTCACAAATGCCAAGTGTGTGGTAAAGCATTCAGCCAAAGCTCCAACCTGATCACCCACAGCAGGAAGCACACAGGCTTCAAACCGTTCGGATGTGACGTTTGTTCTAAGGGCTTCCAGCGTAAGGTGGATCTCCGCAGGCACCACGAGAGCCAGCACGGCGTCAAGTGAAGACCAAACGAGCACGAGCGCCTAAACTTAACAGCAGCAAGTGTTTGTACCTGTACAATAAATCTCTATTAAGACAATAAGCTGATATTGATGTGATCTAGACATTTGGTATATTTTGGATGGAATAATAAGGAAGAAGGGAAGAAAGAGGAAGTGGTGAAATCAAATTCTAACTAAAGAAATATGTATAAAGCAGAAATTGAGTAAAAAATGTATTAAAAGTTAATATATTGGAAGTAATCTTCTTTTAAAAATGTGGATGAATGGGAAGATGTGCTAATGTCATTTAGATTCCAAATACACTTTTTGATAGCAAAAACAACAAGAATATTATTTTTACTGTCACGTAATTTATTTAAAATATGCTTGAGCTGTGTTGGTTGGAGTCTGTGTGTGAGTTGATAAATGCGTTCAGTTGAAATAAAGGGTGAACTGAGTGGGAAAATCGTCGGTTGTTCTGTTCTGAGTAAAGACACGCAAAAGTGAGATACAATGTGCAGTCCTTTGTACCTGTAAGGTAAAACACATGCACAGTGTTTGTCTAAGATGACATGATGAGCACTGTAAACACACTTTTTTCTCCCCGTTTGGCTCTTTCTGTGTGTTTTTCTGAGTCACTTTCCTGTCGGAGCAGGATGTTATAGCTATGCGACTGTGGCCTCAGGTGAAAATCTCTTGCAGGACCAGAGATAGTGTGCAATGGAGTGATCCTGTATTCAAATAACACACCTGGAACACCATGCAAATCCAAGGCCAGAGAGCTGTTCATTCCTGAGAGTCGACTAGAAAGCAGACGAAGGAAAGTCAGCAGTCGTTAAGTGAGATATATTTAATTTTGTTTGATGCGCAGCAGCTTCCTCGTTATTACACAAGAGGCAAAACTATAATCTCAGTGAAAAATCAGAATTGCACAAACTGTCAGTGAGACCATAATGAATTTTGGCCACACACCCTAGCATACATCCATTGTAGCGTGCTTGGCCTTTACAGTGCATAGAGTCTAATGGGATACAGGGATTAATAAGAGGCTGTGGAAAAGGGATTGATTACTTAGTCAACTGTCGCCACACCCAGCCAGCCTTCAATTTACTTCAACAAACAAATGGCTCCAACGAAGACTCACCACCTTCCTCAAACACCAAACCTGTTATGACATTAAGCTGCTCCAGGCAAATCAGATCATCACCTGGGCCTTTTAAATCTGACAAGAACTGGATGAAGTGTAGTCCGAAATTGTAAAAACCTTCTTTTAAAGAGAAGTTAGACCAACTGCTGATGTAACATCATGATGACAACGCATGTGTTCAGCTTAATGGATCCTACATGGGATCAAAGACTTACTTAGATCATCAAGATCATAGAGAATTTCAAAGATCATAGTTTCACCAAAAGTGTATTCACGTGTTGCGTCAGGGGGAGTCACTGCTGCAGAAATCAGTGTGGGGAGAGAGGAGGCATGAGGGCTTACTGTCTGGCAAACAAATCTGAGGACTTTATGCAAAATGTGTTGATATTACCAGGGCAACAGGGTCCGTTGTAATCCTCTACAACAGTTAGAACTGCTGCAGCCGCTGCATCCTGGTGTGAGGTGACTGAGCAAATCAAAATCCTGCACAGGTAACCAACAGAAAAGAGAGACAGGATAATTTTGGGTGGGACTAAACAAACAGGACATGGGTCCTGAAAGGGGAGGGGTTGGGTACTGTGTGGGGTAGACTGGGGAAAAACGGGAGAAAATGAGGAAAGTGTGAAGGCCCGCATGCACCTGAAACATTCCTTCAGTGGTGTACAGGTGCATGTGCGTGGAAAAGCTTTATGTGGTGGAGATTTTTTAACACAGATGTCAGACAAAGTAGCAGATCAGGACTGTGCTGGAGGTGTTTATGTGGTTATCCAGCCCTTGATCATTTGCATATGTGTGTTGCCTGGGGGGTTGTGGTATCCTTAAAGTTGCAAATGTCCTTGATTTTCTTTCTAACTGGGAACAGTCAGAGAACAGTTTGGGAAGGTTTTTTAGAAGCTGCATGAAAAGGTAGATTGAGCCAACAACAGGAAATTATTAGAATATATTTAAACAGTATTGTTAGCAGGGTGACAGATAGACAGACAGACTGTGTCTGCAACAGCCAGTAACTTGTTGCAGACACAGTGGAGCAGCAGCAGAACATCCTGATACCAGAAACAGACCAAATCTGTTCCATCCAGCAAAGACCAACCAGCAACCACCAAAAAAAAATCAAACATCAGTGCTGTGTATCAAAACACAACCCAATCCAAATGCAGCTCTGTCTCTCTGTCTCTCTTTCTCTCTCTCTCTCTCTCTCTCTCTCTCTCTCTCTCTCTCTCTCTCTCTCTCTCTCTCTCTCTCTCTCTCTCTCACACACACACATACAGTACACACAGTACCTGGCAAAGAAATGGAGCACAGAGCTGAAATTTGTTTTGCAAATATGTTTCAATGCAAATGAAGCCTGGTGAGTACTGTGGAAATGGCTGAACACGCCCAGACGCATCCATGAAACATGCATGGAAGGCAGAGAGGGAGATCCCCGAGAAGGGCCACTCTTTCCCTGTGAGATCAAAGAAATGTCACAGGAGACTGAGTCATTATTTACTGTTGTAAGATACCTGTCACTAAGCAGACCTTTTGTCACAGCTTGTATCTCCAACATGGCTCTTGTTCTGGACGTAAACGTTCCCAAAACAAAATCACTTTTACAGTTGTAGGATCCAGATTCGTCCTCTGTTCCTCCTGCTTCTAGATTTAATCAGCTGTTTCAGCAATGTAGGATTCAAATGATATTTGTCTATCATGTCTCTCAGTGTTTATTACAACCTTTGAAGGATAAATCTTCCCTGTCTTTCTTAAGATTGCATTTGACAGAGCAGCATGCGTTCCATAAAATCAGGGCAAACATGTAAAATGGCAAAGAAAGAATATGAATCAAGAGAAATGACACAATCTACAACATGTAGACTTTCTGACACAGTTTGAAATTTGAATTTAGGGTATGTTTGGCTTTATTACAAATAATACATGACATAATTTTTTTCAGCAGCCCAGGAAAGAGGCCAGAAAAGATGCAAATAAGCAGGCCTACAAATCTGTATGAGAGGTGTTACTATAAGAAATGTATAAAAACAGTACCAGACTAACGAGAGCTGCTGTTTAGAGTGCTTTCACAGAATATGCCTGTGCAAAAAAGTCTATATTTCACAAATGTGAATACTTTATAAATATAACATATTTATATTATATGAGCCAATTCGCAGCCTTAGATCCTCGATCATTAATTTTTATCTTGCTTTTGTTTTGCCTTACAATTTGGCTTTCTGTTCTTACATTGCTGTATTGAGTATCCAGCTTTTGCTTTGTCTGTTAAAGCATTTGTAAAGTCTATTTTCAAATAAAGTTATTACTATTATTATTATAAAGAATATAAACATAGCTATTAGATATAAAACATACATATATATAATTGAGAAAGAAAATCTGGCATGAAAGTGATTGCAAAAAGATTAACTGAAGAAATAAGATGAGTGATGAGTGTAAGGGCTTGGAGCATCCGTTAATCAATAGGAAGAAGCTTGAAAAGTTTTGTTGTAAAAAGTGATCCAGAACATACACATTTTATTAATAAAAAAGCTACAACAACAACAACAACAACATTGTGCTGTCTTTGTAAAGTCAGTGTTGAATGACATGCCAGCGGTCCATCACTTTGTTTTTAAAACAAACAGAATAATCCAAAAGAAACCATCAGCAGATTTCCTCTGTATGACTGGACACAGGAAGATACTGGATGATCACATCCGCTGCTGTCACACAGTGTGTGAGGGTGTGTGATACTATTTGATTGCCAGTGACACTGTGTGTTGTGGTCCAGCATGTCCTGCGGTGTGTGGTGATGACGCGTACAAAAGGCCACGCCTACAAAGTGTCATACAAGAATGATGGGGGACAGGGGGGACCAACATTTCCTATGGTTGCTTTTTCTGGGATTTAATCATTTATTTTACAAATGGGCAACGCAACTGGGTTCCTTTGAGTTACATCCAGCCTGTTATCATTATAACAAGAAGCCCAACACACACACACACACACACACACACACACACACACACACACACTGCAGGAAACAGAAAAAAAAACAACTTGCCAATTTAGAAGATGTTCATGAACATCCCTTGATATGGTTACAAGTCTCAGAAATAATGTTAGGTTTTGTTTAGTTTAGTTTCTTATGTTTAAATGACCATTGGACACTTTGTCAACCCTCCATCAAGCACTGGCAGCCAGTAAAGGCCCTATTTACATTCATGCCTCACAAAAGGCATTTTATTTTGTTGCTAAATATTAATCTTTCTGCACGTCATTAACATATGTCAGCAGTGGTATGTGCTGATACTGGTTGGGGCGTCGTGGGTACCCAGCGGTCTTGGATGTAAGTCATGTGGTGAGTGGTATCCCAGGAAGCACATGCCATCCCCTTCTCTCTGTCTCTATATATGTTTCCCTGTCAAAGCTGTCTGATTAAACCAAACAGAAAATGCCATACAAATTGACTTTTTCAAAAGAAAGACATGATATGGCTTAGTACTGAATAATAATTTATTATTTTTTATTTATTAATTGTGTTTGTTTTATAACATAAAGATGAAATCTTTAACTTTAAGCCCTAAATTTCCCAGGAACATTTGAAGGCAGCATCACTGCAAGCAGATAGTCTGCTGCAGTGGTTCCCAACCTGGGGATAGGGTCCCCTCCATTGGGTCGCAAGATAAATCTGAAGGTTCGTGAGATAATAAACGAAATAGAAAAGCGGATAATTAACATTTATGCCACTTAAAATTAGATTTATTTCTTCAAACACTCCCCCGGTCTGCTTTCTTATTGCTATCTAGGGATGGCAATATCAGCCAGTTGGTCGGTCCACCACTTTGGTCCAGACTGAAATATCTCAACAACTATTGAATGGATTGCCAAGAAATTTTGTAAAGACATTCATGGCCTGACTTCTCCTCTAGCTCGATCATCAGGCCAAATTTGTAATGACCAAATACCTCAAAAACTAATAACATTTCCATCAGCCTCAGCTGTACTTTGTGTTTAGTGTTAATTAGCAAATTATCATGCTAACATACTAAACTAAGATGTGAACATGGTAACATTATATCTGCAGGACATCAGCATGTTAGCATTGTCATTGTGAGCATGTTAGCATGCTGACTTTAGCATTTAACTCAAAGCAACACTGTGCTTAAGAGCCTCACAGAGCTGCTGACTCTTGGTCTTGTAAATTTACAAATTACTGGTTAATTTTCCATTTCCAGGCCTCTAAAAATTATTCAGATAAAACAGGGAAACAAATTCACTCTTTGATTATCTTGGTCATTGTGCACTAACATATTCAGCCAATGACGTGGGTCACAAGTAGACATTGCTTTGTTTCAGTGGTCATAAGCCAAAAATGCTGGGAACCACTGGTCTACTGTACTGTAGATCTTAGCAGCTTGAGGGTTGCATGTAATTAAAAATGTACTGCTTGTGCAGTTGCGTGACAGTTGTGGGCAAATCTTCACATCATAGCCACTTGTTGAATAAATTACACGAGTACAGCGAAAGCAATCACTGATTATGATCTTTCGTTTTGCCTACAGAAAATGACTAAGCTTGATAGGTGTGGCCTAATGACTACATCACACGTCCACATATGGCCATACACAAAGAAACTGACAAACAGCCAGCTGCAGGTCCAGAGGCTGGAGGTGCAGGAGCTGAGAGAAGGGATGACCGGAGAGGGGATATGCTGAGTGAGTGGGAGCAGATGGGGGGGGTGAAATCTGAGGGCAGCAGGCTCTTTCAGAGTAGGCCGGGCGGTGGAGACTGTCTGATAGCCTTATCATGGCCTCGCCACACTGTAACGGCTGGAACAGGCCAGCAGAGCTGCAGGGAGGAGCGGACAGGCCCTCCACTGAGATAGCGCCAAGAGCTGGACGAATATTCAATGGACGAGGGCCACCTAGAGACAGAGAGAAAAGAAAGACAGAAAGAGAAAGGTCTCCAAAATCCTGACTTCACCACAGCACACAACAGATTGTCAGTCAGAGCTTTCGGTTTTTACTCTCCCCTCCTCCTTATATCCCTCCCACAAAACACAATTCATAACATTGTGATAGGCCAGGCAGACTGTTGCCATTTCTGTTTTTATTGAAGCTCTGATCATGTTCACAAAGTTGCTACATGCTTCAATTCTAATCTAATACAAAGCACAGAACATAATAAACCCACAAGAACACATAGCCGGCAAAACAAACTGAGATTTAAAAGAAAAGTAAATACACTGAAGATAAAAAATTAATGAAAAACCCAAACAAACAAACAGGACCCTTCAGTACCAGTAACCCACTCTACACCGATCCTCTAGGAACTGTGTGATAAAGGGTGAGAGTTAGCGTTAGAATTGGTATGGACTTCTCCCAGATAACCAGTGAAGGGGGTTTAAAATATCCTCAGCTCTATTCTTCAGAGTCAACCTGATTCTTTTATAGGTGGAGGGCACCTGACAAATCGGTTCTGATGTTATCCAGTGTTGTGGTAGTTTCCTTGCAGTTATAAGGCTGTAATCAACAGGCCTTTTCACTTGTCATCGCAGATAAAGCACAGGTGTTACTAATAACATTAACGATGGCTCCGTTCTACAGTGTTCAGCTATCACAGTGAATATATTGAAATCCCAAAAGTCCAACTCAAATGAAGGTCATTCAAAAAAGTGAATATACAATGGCTATAGGCCCACATTGTTAAAAATCCAGCGTTAAGCCTTGTACTGCCTTAAAGGCATGAGAAAAGAAGACAAACTAGAATCAAAGTAAACACAGTGTCACTTCAGACAGTAATTGTGTATGTAACAGCATCTTAAATAACTTGGCAAACACACAGACACAACTGTTTCTTCAGAGTCTTCCATCTTCTCTGAAGGGATTGACAGTCTGTTGACAGTTTCTGGGAGGGACGGCACAAATCCTCTTTACTAAGTGGATGTCTCCTTCTGACAATACAAAGATACTTTTAGTGGCTGTTAAAATACTCAATCCTCAGTATAAAATAAAAAATACATAAACATTCATTCAGATAGACTCGGAGCATTCAAGAAGATCTTTACTTTTTACTTGTGTTGTTTAACTTTGATGGAGCCAAATTATCTTCATTCCCGCAGCCAGAGGATTCCCTTCATCGACAGCATTTTGTTTGGTTTTACACCGCCATCTCGTGGCCAAATGTGTACATTGAATTCATTGTGACTGCTAGGCCTACATGTTTAAAAAAAAAATTTGCACATAAAAGAACATACAATGGAAGGGTCAGGGAACACACAGAACGTACAAGTATGATGAGATGTTATTTGCATAATGTAAAAACGATATTTAACAACCAAATTGAAGAAATATATAAAGAAAAGAGAAAACACCAGAAGAAAAAAAGGACTCATTTGTAATACAGTCTAGAAGAGGATTCTACCTGACTATCTTGGAATGTCACTGAGTTATAAGTCTGCAAGTAGATAAATATAATTTCACGACTTCTTTGTTTTTACAGAAATGTTTTCATATTTTAGAGGTAAGACAAACGTCAGAAAAAATTCTCAATGATGGCAAAATTGTTCTTTTTGAATGTTCAATTTAAATGTTGTTGACAACTTGAATGTGTTTTGTTTAATTTTTTGTAATTAATTCTTTTTTTTTTTATTCCACGCCTCGTTGAAAGGAGCAAAACAGAGGAACCCGGAGTCTGGGCAAATACAATGCTGCGGAACAATATGTGTGTGCGCTGGCGTTTCCGCACGGCGTTATTTTGCCCTTGGGCACGCACGGTCACGCTGCTGTGACGGCAGGGGTGTTTTGAGCGGGTTTACTCACTTGCACTTTGTAGTTTAACTGTGTTTAAATTGGCGCAAAGTTAAACACAACTGAAGGAGCCGATATGGCGGACTCGGAGTTGAAGCTGGATTTTACTCTGAAAGAGCTGAGTCTCTCCTGCCGGGCGGAAGATGTCCCCGGCAGCTCGTCCACCGTGGAGCTGCGGGACAACAAGCTGATGTGCGTGGAGTATCCGGCCGTGGTCACCGCTGTGGACAAGATGCTGGAGACCCTCGGGGGAGAACAAGGGGTGTCCAAAGTAAGCAGCCCGTAACTGGGACAGGCTGTGGGTGCCTTAAAACAGCCTTAAATACCGTTCAAGTTCGCAAAGTCTCGTTTAGATTTCGCGATGTTACAGGTTATTCTGTAGTTTTCTGCCTAACCTTGATGTAACCGTGTTAAAATAGCTACGTGTCAAATGAGAGTGTATGTTTCTATCGTCGCTGTGTAAATCATTTTGTAATAGGTGTCGTATTTCTAATACGCTGTAATGTCGCTACATAGCTTGGTAGTTAGCCTATAATGCTAAATTTCACGATTTCAGAAACGTCTGTCCACCTAGCAAAAGATTTGTTGTCCTTGGGGCTCTAGTTTTAAGCAGGCAGGCGACTGCCCCGGGGCCCCAGGCTCCCAGGGGCCTCAAAAGCCTCAGGTTAATTGTAACATTTATTTGGGAATATGGGAATATGCATCACTAGTTCAGCCAGGCAGCGAGGAAGGGTCAAAAAGGGCCCTGGACCTGGAAGGTTTGTAGCACGTTAGTTTGGTACTAGGCAGACTGTGTATATAATGATGTTTGATTTTGAAAAAAGTGAATTGAATAGAGTCAAATTGCTCTGGCCACATCTTCATCATCATCACCACTGTAGCTAAACTGCACTAATCTGACCCCTGTTTGCATTTCCCGTTGTTCCCATAGACCTTCGCTCACCCCAACAGGCGTCTTGAGCTGCGTTACCGACCTCAGGACCCCTTCTGTCACTCTCTGTGTGGAAACCGCTTCCCGTCAAGCAACCTCCTCCTCAGAGTGCGGCGGCGAGTGCGAAAAAAGGACCCCAAGGACGCTGAGATCCGCATGGACATACTCGGAGTCATAGGAACAACATACAAATTCCAAGGTTAGATTAAAAGTCCTCAGAGTGTATGAAGTTTTCGGACATTTCAGAACCAGAGAATATTTGGATTTTCTGGACAATATTTTGGTGCTTCATTTACCATTTGTCCACCCACATCGTGGTATACTTTGGTTTCAAGTTGAGCTAATAACATTTCCTCTATTTATTTTTTTTTACTTGTTCTGTTTCCTTTTCCCTTCTGTCAAACAGTGATGTGTTTTCTTTTTGCAGGGCTGGCAGACTTTCAGTGCCTCGCTGTGCATTCGGAAGGTGGAAAAGACACGTCTTTGTACGATAAAATCATCCTCCGCAAATCAGAGAATCAAGAGTTCTTTGAGCGGCCCATGCCTTACTTTCTTCCCCCGGCCATCTTCTCACGCCTTGACAGTCCTGTGGATTATTTCTACCGGCCCGACATCTATCAGAAGTCAGCGTAAGGACTGTGTCGGAAATACCTGTACATCATTTACTCGGTCAACCTTACAACTTCTGCTAGTTCCCTTTGTTAAGAGTAGTTATTTGTCCTGCCTAAACAACAATATTGGAAACTCTGTATGTTTAATTTCACTGTAATGCCGATGCAGCATATGTTTATAACATTTCTCCTCCTTTCTGTTTATAGCCAGTTGCCCATCAACAAGAAGAACTTTATTAGTTTGAATCGCGCTCGCCGGCCCCACAACGCCATCTTTGTCAGCTTCAGTGATCCCACTGTGCCCACCGAGTGTCTTGAGGCGGCCAAGGTCAACTGGACACGAGTCTGCGTGAAGGAGCATGAAAAGCAGGCCTATGAACAATTGAAAAAGGTATGTGTGCTGCTGTAATCATGGCTGCCTGGTTACTGAAGGCACAACACACCCTCTGACTGCCAGGGTCACTGGGATCATGTAAAGAATAATGTAATCTGAGGCACTCTGATGTAAGTTAAGTCCTTTATTATAGCAGGAGGGACCATAACTTACACCAGAGTGCCAGGAATCCACACCGGCCATCTAAAGGCTTTTCCGGACAGAATGTAAGTCAGGGCTCATTAGATAAAAATAAACTCTTTAATTGAACAATAGCAAACTGCAAAAGTAAATTCATTCATACTGAAGAAAGCCTAGGCTGGCAATTCTTTGCTATATTTTCTTTGAAACACCTTTTTTGTTAATTGATTAAGCAAAAATGCCAAGAAATCTTTAGTTCCAGCTTAGCCATTGCGAGGATTTGCTGCCTTTCTCTGTTTTATTTCAGTGTAAATTGAATATCTTTGGGTTTTGGACTTTTGGTTGGACGAAATAAGCAATATGATGACATTACCTTGGTCTCTGGGAAATAAATAGTGATGGTCATTTATCAATATTTTCTGACATTTTATAGACTAAACGATTATCAAAAAAAAATGGATTGATTAATCGATAAAGAAGACAATGGTTAGTTGCAGCCCTAAGAATTTAGCATTTTTATGATAGGAAATAGGGCACGTGAGAAGACGTAAATATTCGTTGTCTCATTACCTTCCATGGCTCAAAGGAGCCATGTTGAGTTTTCTTGTAAATAAAGTTTCTGTTTACTTTCAGTGTTACTCACCCAAACGCACTGGGTATCTCCTTGAGGCCTAACAAACGTGTTGAATTCAGTTCCTTCCTCATAAACCATTTGCAAAGCTGATCCTTTAGAAAAGTGTTAAACTTGCATTGTTTACATCATTTCTAACTTGCGGTCTTCTTCCCTTCTTTTGCTGGTGCATTGCTGAACTTTTGGCGCATTGCCACACATGTACAAACCTGATGATGTTTGTTCAAGTGTTCATTGTTCTGATAAGTTTGGTTTTAATTAGTTATTTGATGCTGTAAAAAGAGGGTGTGACATCATGATTGACAACTTTTGGTGTGGTCGTCATTGGTTTGGATGGATGTCTGGGCAGATCACTACTGTGCAGACTCTGGCTCCAAATGACGTCACCAGCGCAAGATGGCAGCGCCCGTATCTGGGATATTTTGGCTTCATTTTTGTATAGTGGGAGGAAGCGAAGATGCATCATCCATCTTTATATACAGTCTATGGTACAAACATTGCTCCATAGAGCTACTAGTGGTCAAAAACTCCACAGAGTACCATGAAATGACTCTTGACTATTTTTTCTTGTATATTCTGACTCACATCATGCAGTGACTTCTAATGAAAGCCACTTATTTTTTCACTAGGCCAATTTGGACAGTCAGTTTATTCAGCGGTGTAGCCAAACCATCATAAACAGACAGTTTTCTCCAGAAATGGCACCTGGTTGAAATTGGGACATTATATTTTTTATATGCTACAAAAGTTTGGCTTACCATCATTCTCTGGGCTTTTATCTTATCTCAAACCAAACTTTTTTGTGCCTAGATGTTTGAGAGCCGGCCCATCTGGTCACGGAACGCGGTAAAGGCCAACATCAACATCCACCCTGATAAACTGAAACTGCTGCTGCCCGTCTTCGCCTACTACATGGTAAGCTGTGGGGACGTAGTGTGCTTGGTAAAGAGTACAAGCGTGCAATTCAGGGGAAAAACTAAAAGCTGTTCAATGCATTTTCCCTGATGGCATTGAGATATATTTTGAAACAGTGAACATTTGAGCACTGAGCCTCAGTGAGGTGTTGTTTTGCAGTAGCTGAACAGAAATGTCTTGAACTGGAAATCTGCGTAGAAAGAGACCCCAAGCTCATTTGTGAATACATGTGAAGTTTAAAACCTCATCATTTTATTTTAGACTGTGATGTTGTCAAGCACCTTTCAAAATAATGAAATCCAAAGCAACAACGCCACAAGCTACAGCCTCCAAGACTGTGGTAGAAGAGAAAAAACACTATAAGCTTCATACAGGCAGTGTTTGTTGCACAGCTACTCTATTGGATTGTACAAGTGTCCATGTTATTGTGTCCCCTCTCTGTACATGTGTAGAGTGATTCATACAGTCTGTTCCCTGCTTTGACAAAACAACAAAGTCCTATGTTAAGAAATTGAATACAATTAAAAGGGGGAATCAAATTATTTAAAGTTAAACATCATATTTACCTTTTTAGGTGACAGGCCCATGGAGGAGTCTGTGGGTGAGGCTGGGCTACGACCCCCGAAAAAGCAGAGACTCCAAGATATACCAGATACTGGACTTTAGGATCCGCTGTAGCACCAAGCACGGTAAGAACCTGAGGCAGGACAGTTACTGTACATTCTCAAGGAGGTTTTATTCTTTTTTTCTTTTTATACTTAGCTCTGCTTAGAGTTACTAAGGGTTTTCCATTCCTGACATCAAAGGTTAAGTACAGTTTAGTGCTGTGATATTACAGGATTGGATTGCATTAAATAATTTTGTGGCAAATTTTAGCAAAAGTTCAGTTTTTCTGTCTATATTGAACATCAGCATTTTCTGTAAAACTTTCTTCAGCAGCCAATTCAGTGATATCGTACACTCAGTTTTTTATTTTATGGGTCTTAATGAAAAGTCAAGTACCTGTCTGTTCTTTCCATTTTTAGGATATTCATTATCTGACATGCCAGTAAAAGCCAAGCGGAGTGCCCTTAGCTACAGTCTGCCTATCACATTCAACAAAGCAGGTGAGTCGGTGAATTTATGTATGATGTATGAATTTATTTGACATGGAGGAAGCAGCTAAATGGAATGCAGCCATCATTCATTTTATTATTTACACCTGTGCTTTTCCTACTGTGACATGTCAAAATGTCTATTGAGGTTTAAGATATCTCATTCAAGAGAGACCTGGCCAAGAGAGCAGCATCAAGATCCACATAAATATTGCAGACAATTGGAAAAAGGCACGGGGGTCATCTTAAAGCTGGAGTGCAGAAGTTTTGTCCCCCCCCCTTCTGGCAGTGAGAGTAATTACACAAACACTGTTGATGCAAGACAATAATCCATTATTTAAGTTGAGTAAATGTAATAGCTACATAGCCTACTCCAAATATCACACCAGTAAACTGACTGACTGCAGTAACGCAACATCCTGTCTGCCCTCAGTCCCTGTAACTCCCTCCACCTCCCCAGCCTCCTCCTGTATTAGCATGGTTTTTGAATGTTTAGCATGAGTTCATGTTCATGAAATGTTGAGCTCAGGGACAGCCTGTGTCAAGTTTTCTCAGATCATCACATGAGCAGAGCCACCCCGCCAAACTAAAACGCATATAGCTGCAATAAATGGTTAAAACCTTGACATGAGTCTCCTGACTGAAACACTAGTAACAAGTCCTCAGTTACCTCCACCGTTCCACTGCTGTTGCCAAGGTAAACTGACAACATATTGGTTTTTTTCCAGGTCCTCAGCCAGCTAGTGTGATGGAACTTCCAGCTCAGGAGGGGCCGAGCACCAGTCGAGATCCAGTCCCAATCACATATCAGCTGAAGGTCGGTGAGGGTCCAGTATCTAGCCTAGCCCAGCCTAGTTATGTGAAAACATGATTGGAGCATGGTGCTAACATGTTAGTTTAAAGCTCTTCTTGCTTAATGGCAGAACTGATTACATGGTTCGATTTTACATTTTGTCTGTATTTATTCAAATTATAATTTCGTATCTGGTGTTTTTATTCATTCAATTTTGAACATGTTAGATCTCCATAAGCCTGAAGGCCAGTTCAGACCAAAGATTCACAACAAGACAAAACCATTTTAAAAACGTTGCAGTGGTGTGAACTGGTCCGTCTCAGCTCGACTCGAGCCGGCTCATGGCGTCGCCTGCCACTCAGCTTGTCATGTTGCCTGCGGCTGGTTTTAGAACGTAAGGCACGTCACCTGTTTCAGTAGCCTATCAGATCGCAGTGAAGTCAGCCGGTCATTTCGACCCGCTTGTTTTTTGTTTTTGCAGTTTCATCAATACTAGAAATGCAACTGTAGCAAGTAACTCACTATCACTATCCTCATTCATGTTTTAAGATGCTACAAGTTATATCCAGCTACAGAAAAAGCCTGAAAAGCCGGCAGTTAGAACGGAAGTATAGAGAGTTGTTGCTATGGAAACAATACACCGTCTCGTCTAGTCGCATTGGTGTAAACTGGCAGGTTTCAGAACGTTGCAGACCGGGGCATCACAAGTTAGTTGCAAGTTTCAACTTGTCTCATTACAAATCTTTGGTCTGAACTGGGCTTAAAAGTTAAAATGTTGGAAGACAATAAGGGTTGTCTTATCTGTCGTGAATAAGTCTAAAATTGATGCTGAAGGGATTGCCTATCATAGTTATGGCAAACTTTCATCAGGCAAAATCTGTATGACATCTGCTGCGATACCAACTGACCTCTGTTTCATCTCCACAGGAGTCGTCCTACATTTTCAGAGAGGGCATGCTGCCTCCTCACAGACAGATGTTTTACCAGCTCTGTGATTTGGACATGGAAAGGTACATTACAGTCCTGGGCATACACTACTGTTTTCTTACTTATTCATTTTCAAGTGTAGTAGCAGAAAATGGAAATACTCAAGTAAAGAGCAAGTGCCTCAAAATTGTACACAAGTACTGAGTAAATGCACTTAGTTACTTTACACCACTGTTTGGGTGTAATGCAGCTATTTGTGTGTCTCCAGTATCAAACAGGTGATCGAGCAGACCGGCGATAATGAGCAGGTATGTGACGAGCGGGACGGCTGGTGTGTTCTCGGCACCACAGACAAACTGAGGGACATGATCTCAGCCATGATCAAGAAGGTCATCCGAGCCCAGAAACCAGGTAAGGAAAATGTCCATTATTCACTTCATGGACACCTTGTCCTCTTTGTGATCACACATAAGCTACTCAAACAGTTAAAGCACTTTCCTCTTACTATAGACACAACATGGCCAAAAGTGTGACCAGGGCTGGTGTTATAGTGAGCCAAAATCCTGCCCCGCTTCTGGATTAGCTTCTGTTCTGCTAGCTTTCTTTGCTCTCTGTAATTTCTTCTCATACAGACTTTGGTGATCCTCTACCTTTTCCTCTAGCGCCACCATGGGTTGTCATTTGTGGTTTAAGCGAAATGTTTCTATAACTAACTATTGGATGGATTTCCATTTAAAAAAACAAAAGCACTGTCTGAGGTTAGTGGGCAGGACTTTTTTCTCCTCTAACAACTAAACTGTGTTGTCTGTTAACTGTGATGCCTTTTTGGTTCATCAACTGATGTTATTTCTATCCCTCAGCCTTGCCAGAGATGCCCAAGAGACGCAGACGCAAAGGCCTAAGTTTAAAATACCCAGGGAGAGATGTGGATGCAGAGGAAAAGGTTCAGGATGACGAGAACAAGGATGATGATGAAGAGGAAGATGAGGATGATGACTTTCAGCCGTCGGAGGGAAGTGAAAATGAGATGGAGACAGAAATTCTGGATTACATGTAACAAAGGACAACCATTTTGCTGACATTAATTGTGACTTAATATTTTCCTTTATTCGTTTCTGTAAAAGGTCTTATGTTTAAATCCTTTTTTTGAGTTAAATGTAAATAAAAATGGAAGTATTCGAGTGGTTTGTGTAAGAACTGTATCATCTTTGTCAGGGATACCAGTCAAGATGCAGTTTTTCTTCAGATCTTTATATAACAATCAAAATCCTGACACAAGAGATTCACAACATAAGGCAAAGGCACATACCTTAGAAATGCCATGTGCCGGTCACATGCTGTATACACTGTGTATCCTTTATTTAGATAAAATAGAAAAATCTTTAACAGAAAAAAATATGCAGTATAGTTAAAATGAGCCAAACTAACACTAATCTAACAGCTTGGCTGTATTGCGTCTTCCTGGTGCTTTGCGGCCCCTGGCTGGACATACTATATGTGTACATATTGTTAACAAATGTATATGTGTATATATATATATATATATAAGGACTATGAAAAGGTGCTTTTGGACAGCCATGAAGATACTGGTGTGTAGATTATTGGGCAGGTTTATATAAACTCACTGACCATAGTAAATCAGATGGGTAAAATTTAGGAGGGATGCTTACAATGCTAAAATTGTTGGCATTGTAAGCTATGATGAAGATATTTGCAGTACAGCTTTGCAGCGTTAAAAAAAAAAAGGGTTATACATGAAACAAGGATTAACTTTTGGATTGGCTACAGCAGTGTGACTGAGTCCAGTTGAACAGCTGTGTCAACTCAGCAGAGGTTGCCTTCCTGATACTGCAAAAGTTGGAAACCAAAAATCACCTTTTCTGTGAGGGCCAAGACATGTCTGTGTAGTGTTTTTATTTTTTACCAAGCAATTTCTTAAAAGTCCTGAACTTAATACCTCAAAACTATCTAAAAAAAAAGAAATCCAAATGAAAGCCCAACACAAGAACTTGGGCTTTCTACTGTGTAGTCACAGCACAATAACAGCCATAGAAAATATAAATTGATCATCAAAAACTCATCAAAAAACATTTTCGGATGCAGAGGAAACTCAACACAGTCGAATGGCAATATCAAAGCACAAGACGAGGATGCCCCTTTCCTCCCTTTTTTTTTCCATTCCACCTTATGAGCAGACACGTAAAATAGGTGAAGTAAATGATGGGTAAATGGTTCATATTAGAGCTGCAACGATTAGTCGATTAATTGATAAGTCAACTGAAAGAAAATTAATTGTCAACTATTTTGATACTCGATTAATCATTTCAGTCATTTTTCGAGCAAAAATGTCAAACATCAGCTGGTTCCAGCTTCTTAAATGTGAGGATTTGCTGCTTTTATTTGTCAGTTATGACAGTAAATGTAGAGTCTTTGGGTTTTGGACTGTTGGTTGGACAGAAGAAGCAATTTGAAGTCGTCACTTTGGGCTCTGGGAAATTGTGATGTGCATTTTTCACAATTTTTTGACATTTTATAGACTAAACGATTAATCATGAAAATAATCGTTAGTTGCAGCCCTAGTTCATATAATCCTGGTTTTGGATATCCAAGGACAAGCAGAATCTTTGAGGTTTATTATCAAAATGTCCCATGACCTTCTTGGCTGAATTTGGCTCTCTACTGATAAGACCTGCCACTGCCACTTGTGCCACTGCTGACTTCATCAGTCTCTCAACCACCAATGTCCAGTGAAAACCACTTATCTCACATGTTGACTAACTATACAAATTGGCCTAATTTGTTATTTTTGGTTTATCAAAAAAGGTTTGAAAGTGTTTGAGGTAATCCATGTTAAGTATTGAGGAAAGTGCTGTGGTCAAATATTATGTGTTATGTAACAATGAGAAAAGCAGGCCCACAGACTGCACACTGGTCAGATGTTGTTTAGGGGAGGGGTCTCTTTTATAAAGTCTGGCCGACAATCATCCTGGTTCTCACAGTTTGGTCATGATGGCGATGCTGGGGATTCTGGTAGCTGTCGCCGTGTTTCTCGAGACGGTCTCTGCGGCATCCGTAAGTGTCACAAAAAGTTTATTCTAGTGTATCCAAAAAACCATGTGTTCACGTTCTCTTTTCAGTATCTGTAAAATAGTGTTCAGTATATAAAAAAATGCCATAATTTTTGCACCCACAGACTTCCTGATATATACCAGTTATTGATTTGGTGGATGTCCAAGGACAATATTATATATATATACTATATTGTATTATATTGGAACAGAAGTCTTCATATGTCTGTGCCACAACATATTTCTAACCTATTTATTTGGAATAAAGCATTTTTTAAATTGCTGTTTTACATGACTGATTAAAATGTTTGAAAATTCAAATCTAAATGCAGAATGCCACATTTCATTGGCATAGATTTATGTAAAAAAAAAAAAAAAAAAAAAAAAGAAATTGCAGAAGCAATTGTTTTGGTAGACTACCTTATCCAGTCAATTTCTTGCATTTCTTTGTGCTTAATTTCTGTAGCTCGGTGTGGTGTACACAGAGGGCGGTATGGTGCAGGGCGAGAACATCCGTCTTGGGTTCCGTCGTCACATGGACGTCTTCAGGGGGATTCCCTTTGCTGGCATTCCTGGAAGGTTTGAGAAACCAAAGCGTCACCCTGGCTGGGATGGTGGGTAGACTGATTGAACTTCTCACCTACTGGATTGTACATCTAGACTAATAACTACAAACTATAATTCACACCAGAAAGATATGTATGCTCCTTTAACAATCATAGCCATGACTCCCGGCAGCTAATTCTGCCACCCCTTCTGTTTTAACTTTGAATTGATAAATTGGTAAATGAGCATCAGCTAAAGGCCTAATGTGTATGATGTAATGTGTCATGAAAACATTCATAATTTATTCTAGTCATTTTCAAAAGTCTTACACTGTGTGTGTCTCTCGCCAGGTATTCTGAAGGCCACTGAGTTCAGGAAGAGATGCCTTCAGTTGAACCTTATCATGACTGACACCAGAGGCAGTGAGGACTGTCTTTACCTTAACGTGTGGGTTCCTCATGGCGGCTCAGGTAAAGACTGAGAGAAGCCCACAGAGTGTCATTCATGTTAGATCTACATTACAACTGGCTCCAATTCTCCTTGCTCTCTAGTGTCCACT
Organism: Macquaria australasica; assembly: GCA_005408345.1. Classification (NCBI taxonomy): domain Eukaryota; kingdom Metazoa; phylum Chordata; class Actinopteri; order Centrarchiformes; family Percichthyidae; genus Macquaria; species Macquaria australasica. The sequence continues at coordinate 967,326 of SEMN01000106.1, forward strand.
GGTCTGCCAGTCATGGTCTGGATCTACGGAGGAGGCTTCCTGGCTGGAGGCTCGATGGGTGCTAACTTCCTGGATAACTATCTGTACAGCGGGCAGGAGATTGCAGACAGAGGAAATGTTATTGTGGTGACGCTGGGATACCGTGTGGGGACTCTGGGTTTCCTGAGCACTGGAGACTCTAGCTTACCTGGTAGGTGCCAGTTTATTTTTTTTACAACAGTGACAGAATTGTACAGAGCCTGGAAGATGTTGGCCTCCCCGCCAATTTCAGAAATTGTTTCATTAAATTAGTAATTCCTGCCGTGATTGAGTGAAAAGTTTGATCTTCGTCAGGAAACTACGGTCTGTGGGACCAGCATGCCGCCATCGCCTGGGTGCACAGGAACATCCGCTCATTTGGAGGAGAGCCTGACAATGTCACCATCTTTGGAGAGTCTGCAGGTGGAGCAAGTGTCAGCTTCCAGGTGAGAGGCTTTTTTCTGCGTGTCGTCGTGTGAGATGATAGATAGAGGATAGATCTCACAAGTTGTACATTTGAATCTAACTTCATTTGAAAAACATTAAAATATCTCTAATTTTTTTCTGTCTGCCTGCCCACAGACTCTCACTCCCTACAACAAAGGGCTTTTCAAAAGAGCCATCTCCCAGAGCGGGGTCGCCCTTTGCCCCTGGGCCATCAACAGGAACCCCCGCAGGTTCGCTGAGGAGGTACATAACAGCATCTCTGACATGTTTTTTTTTCTTCAGTGTAACTTTTATCACTTTTTTTGTGGAATAGTTCACTGGGATTTAAAGGTGCACATATAACTTCAGGGTTGAGAAACAATTAAAGATGAACCTTGTCCCCAGATTGCTCTGAAGGTCAGCTGCCCCACCGATCAAAATATGGCTGCCTGTTTGAAGATGACTGATCCTGTGCTCCTAACGATGGCAGGCACTCTCAGTCTGTCCAGCTCACCCGATCGTAAGGACTACACAGCCCAGTTTACATTTTCATTTTAGACATTGTGTCGATGCTTTCTACCAGAGCAACGTACAGTGAAGTAAGCTTTTATGCCTTGATTAATAACCAAAGAAAAAGTGAAACTAGCGGTTTATTATATCTGTTAAACATCTGCCAGAAAATAATCAAAGAAGCCATTTTACCACATTCGCTCCCCAGATCAGCAATCCTGGCTACTGTACCTTAACTACTTCATCTCTCTGCATGGTGTGTCCAGTCTGTGCTATGGGTGTAAGACGATGCAGCGGTAGACAACTCAGCCAGTAAGGCTGCATTAAAACCAAATCAGGTGCTGCAGCGAAAACGGCAGTCCTCCCATTCATTTGAACGTGGGTAGTGCTTTTAGCCTGTGGCGGTGGGGACTGCAGGGGTGCCGGAAAAAAACGCAGTGGATTTAACATTAGCGGATGGAAATGTGCATTAATTTGCATTTTGTTTTGCAGATTTTCTGGGAATTTGTTTAAAAATTGCACAAAATTTGGATGAGTGTTGCCCTTAAGGCTCCTGACACTCAAAGCTGACCTCAAACAGCTAGTGACCTCACACTGCCTACTGTCTTCTAAAATGTGTACCCGAACACACAGCACAGACTACACCCAATGGTTGACTGACCATCAACATGTGCAAATTAATGGACATTGCTGCCATTACAAAGTATCAAATTTCAACTGCTACACATACTGTAGTGGCTTTTTAATGGCCCTTATATGTTTGATTCAAACTAGCAATTTTGAGAGATTGATTGATGCTTCCATTCCTTCCTATTAAGAGTTTAGTTTTATGCATTTATGTAAAGCATAAATTACAGGAAAAAAAATCTGCGGGTGCACAGGTGGCGCAAGGCTAAAATTCCTCTAGCTTGGTCTTCACAGGCCAACAGCAGATCTAGCAAATAGCAAATCAGAATGCCAGTTATGTATAGAACATACAGATAGTACTGTATATAGTGTAATCAGTGTCTGATTGTATCTGCCTCTGTCAGACCCCCTTGTATACAACCTGGCCCTGTCTCCTGTGCTTGACGGTGACTTCCTGCCGGATGAACCCTATAATTTGTTCCACAATGCGGCTGACATCGACTACATCGCTGGAATCAACGACATGGACGGACACCTCTTCACTGGTTTAGATGTTCCCTCAGTCAATGCCCCACTGGTGGACACCTCTATGTGAGTTCAAGCCATTTGATCACAGTGTGAAACATTAAGAATTCTGCAGTGGATCTTCCTAGAGCAACATACCGTTTTCTGAGAGCAGTGGTCGTATTAACAATTTCCCTGGCAAACAGGTGTTTTATCAGACTAATTTTCAAACCTTCTCTTCCTGTGTGCAGCGAGGATATGAAGAGGCTCCTGGCTTCGTACACTAAGGAGAATGGCAAGGCTGGTTTGGACAACGCCTACTCCACATACACCTCATCCTGGGGATCAAATCCCAGCAAGGAGACCATCAAGAAAACCGTTGTGGAGATTGGAACAGACTACATCTTCCTGGTTCCTACTCAGGCTGCCCTCTACCTTCATGCTGCCAACGCCACGTGAGAATAAGATCTTGCTATGCAGATTATTATTTAGATATTATTATTTATAAGCCCTTTTGTTCCACACCTTGCTTAAGAAGGTGGGTAGTTAATAGAATAAGGCATTTTATTCAGCAGTTTAACTTTTTTTAAATTCATTTAATGACAGCATATGGTAAAATTGAATGATCATTTTATTATATTTTTACAGATTTTTGATTGCATAATTGAAATACAAATTAAGTTTACTTAATTAAATTACTTAAAATAGTTTCTTATGTATCAGTTAATGAATTGTCTTTTAATTTACCACTGAAAAAGTTAATAATAATTCATATGGCACTCTCCAGCTTCCATAAGTATCTTTTAAATTTAGTGGGGTCATTTTTGCCAGACTCTGAGAACTTCCATAGGCTAATAGCCTAATTTTGGATTTTCTAAGATTTAATAAGAATTCAGCTTTTAGGGTGCTAGATTTCTTCTTTATTTATTTTGCCTCCTCTTTGGTGGAGTCATTGTCACATCCCTATTTTTTCCTTGTCTCACCAAAGAACTGGCCGCACCTACTCCTACCTCTTCTCTCAGCCCAACCGTATGGGCGGTATTGCCAGGCCCTACCCCAGCTGGATGGGAGCCGACCACGCTGATGACCTGCAGTATGTGTTCGGAAAGCCTTTCACCACACCACTGGGGTACTGGCCTCGCCACCGCGACGTCTCCCGCTACATGATCGCCTACTGGACCAACTTTGCCAAAACTGGGTATAATTCTGCAGGCACAAAACATAGGAACATCACAGAAATCAAACAAACCTGAATCAGACGCTGAAATAGAAAACAAAAAACTGCCTCATTTCAGTTGCCCTTTTCTCTGTTTATCTCCACAGAGACCCCAACAAAGGAGAGAAGGTGCCCACTACCTGGCCTACATTCACCAGCACTGGACACCAGTTCCTGGAGATCAATTCTAAGATGGACAAGAACTATGTGAGACAGAAGATGAGGCTGCGTTACGTGCATTTCTGGGCCAGCATCCTACCCAACCTTCCCGTAAACATCTCAGAATAAAGAGCTTCTGCAATCACATGTGCACCTGCAGTGTCGACCTACAGACCTTATTGGTTCATGAAAAAATAAAGTGATGACAAATACAAATGACATTTTCTTGGTTTTATTGTATTATGTGTGTGCCTCTTTAAATTTACAATACGTAGTGCCAAACAGATTCACTTTGCATGTATGGAGCCCGAGTTTTGGGTTTGTTTGACTGTTTTTCGCTCAGATGCTACTGCATTAGCTAGCGTACAGTTAGCCTAATTAAATACCTTATTAAATACAGGTCAACGCATGACAAGGTGCCATAATACAGGAAAATAAGACGGGAATGAGTAAAGCTATGTTATGTTTTGTATTTGTTTAGTTAGCAGTTTAATATGTCCTGAGCAGAGATATAGAACACTTGAGCGCAACCAGCTTACTAACATCACCAACTATTCCTGCCACAAAAGTGTCCAATAGGCTTGGTTTCTCTTTAACACTGGAAATACTAGAGCAAGTCCTTTTTCCTTAAAAGAGGAAATGATTTGCTGATTTTGGTGACCTCTAACCTTGGGGGTTAAGGCCTTGACATTAGTGTGATCCTGAATCTGAATACAGTAATTGTTTGATGTTTTGATACAGTAATCAAAAGGCTAATTAAAGTGAAGTGAAGTAATGCATTTTATACAAATGATTTGTTCTGCCCAAATTATTTATTCAGAGCCCCATAGGAAAATATAGCTCTAGTATACTGAAAATAATTTTTGTCTTGGCTTTTATTAAATGACTAATTATCTTTGTATTTTTTTATACTGTTTTTATACTAGCTATTTTTCAAAAGTGCTGCTGACTTCCTGGTCCGTTCATGTTCTGGTCGGTTCCAAGTGCGAGAAATAGATCTGTCAGCGTTGTATTCATTAACACAAACTTTGTGATAAGAATAATGTGAATTTAATAGTTAATAAAGGTTAATAAAGGAACCGTTCAGCAGCCAATTGTTAGACTGTTGTTATACTTAATTACTGTGACTGATGATTGCAGAACAATACATTGACACCCCAACAATAGGAGTGACACGTCCACATCCAGTTTTATTCATTACAACAAACACTAATAATTATTCTATCTCAATATACATATAGATACAGATACAAGACATATATGAACACCGCTGTCAGAGATCTGCAAAGTCTTTTGCTTTTGACTCTATAGTTGTACAACAGTATCACTGAAGATGGTTGTGTATATTACTTACAGAAGTCTATATGACAGAAGTATACACATGTGCAAAATGTAGTTATTGAATAAAACAACAACAACAGAGGTGTACACATACATCATCATAGTTACAAAGTGTCCAAACTTAGGGATGTCCCAATCACGTTTTTGGTCGCAATTCTGAATCCTTTAATACAGTATGGCAGTTGAATAGCTCTGCATGAAGTTCAAATATAACCTACATCAACGCTCCCCTTTCAAATTCTCCTGATTATTATATTGTCCTTCAGAGGTTATAATATCTGTCGACAGAGGAGTGTCTGTGTGGATCTGTTGTGGCAGGAAGGTTCCTACAGAATTTGGCCTCTCTTTATCTCTAGCATGAATAAAATACTATAGTTCAAATACGCTTTTCAACCAATAGCAGTACTTCAGATGTGTGGGGTTATGTCAGAGGTTTTATCTTATCTCAAACCATGTATTCTTAGCTAATCTGTGAATCAGTCCACCTGTTTCTGTGAGTCAACAGCAGCATTTGCTTCATTACCAGCTTCACAAGGACTGCTGGGCTTTCTCTCTCTCCGTGTGTTAATGTGTCTGGAATATGTGTACATGTTCACCAAACATTTTACGCCTAAGAAGAAAAAACAATGTTCTGATAGCCTCGTAAAATGTTTATCTACTTTTTGAAAGTTTGCTGCTTATTCTCGTGCAGTGGGGTCTTGTGAATATAAGCACCTGCAGAGGCATTCGCTGGTTTCTGGGTAGCCATGGAGAAGCTGAAGATTCTGTTTGCTGTTGTCTTATCTCTGGGAGTGGCCTCAGCAGCCTCTATAAGTCTGTCAGAATTTTAACTGGGGTAAAAACTGCAATCTATGTTACTGTAGGGATGTGATAATTGTTAAAATGGTGTCTGCCTTCACTTAATAATAATGAGTTGAATTTATCCCTGTCAACTTTCTGTGAATTGTGTAAATTATCAGCTGGATATTGAACAGCTGCTCAAACACACATGGTTTAGGAAATTCTATCAATGTTACATAAATGCAATTTCTCAAAAGTGCTTCTGTGACCATCTACAAATGACTATATTTATTTATTCTCACAACACTGTATATGCTTTAAGGGAAAAAATAGGCTAAAGGATAGGTTCACACAATCTGCACTATTACACTATTACAATATCACAATTTACTGTATTATTTACCTAACTGTTTTATACTGTCATTGAGGGTGAAAGCTCTTGTTTGACTGTGTCTCTAGCTTGGTGTGGTACAAACAGAAGGTGGCCGTGTTCAGGGACAAAAAATGTCCCCCTTGGTCTTTTCCGCTCGGTGGATGTTTTCAAGGGAATTCCCTTCGCTGCCAAGCCTGGAACATTTGAGAAGCCCAAACCTCACCCTTGCTGGGATGGTGCGTTCAAATCTGACCAAACCAAGCTGAACATTTGAATGCATTATCTGAGAAGAAAGTATCAATATTATTTGCATCCCCAGGCATACTGAAGGCAACAAAGTTTGCTAAGCGATGTCTCCAGATCAGCATGCTCCAGATTTCAAGTTTTGGTAGTGAAGACTGCCTCTACCTCAACATCTGGGTTCCTCATGGCCGACATGGTAGCTTTTTTGTTTTTCTATATATTAATGGTAGAATCATTACAGTACATGTGTTTGCTTGTAAAATAAAAAATGCTTCTCTTTTTCACCCCAAGTGTCTTCAAATCTCCCAGTCATGATTTGGTTGTATGGAGGAGGCTTCATGTTCGGCGGTTCTATGGGGCCAAATTTTCTCAACAACTATCTGTACAGCGGTCAGGAAATTGCAGACAAGGGCAATGTTATTGTGGTGTCAGTGGGATACCGTGTGGGAAACCTGGGCTTCCTCAGTACAGGGGACTCTCGCTTACCTGGTAAGGGCAGTTAATGGGAAATGGCTGTAACAGCAGAAATCCTGTACATTCTCCTACCTCCTGTCTGCCGACATTGTGTTCTTTATGTTAAGTTACTGGAATAAAATGGGGTAAAAGCAGTCTGGATGTCTGTGTGTCAGCAGACATTTTGGCTGTGTTAATGTGCTTTTGACTCAAAAAAAAGGAAACTACGGTCTGTGGGACCAGCACGCCGCCATTGCCTGGGTGCACAGGAACATCCGCTCGTTTGGAGGAGACCCTGACAACGTCACCGTCTTTGGAGAGTCTGCAGGTGGAGCTAGTGTCAGCTTCCAGGTGCGAGGCTTTAGTAAAAACACCGTACCACCTTCTAATAAGACATGGGGGTTTGTAAGTTGCAGCCAATGGCTTTATTAATTGTTGAAAAATAATTCATTAATGCTTTAAAAGTAAGCAATAATGTATTAGTAAGAACCATTTAAGGGTTGCCAGGTTGCAGAAAATCCATTTGGCTGGTGTATATGATCCTCCTGGATAATATTTGTTAAAGCATGAATAATCTTTTACTAACTTATAAACCCCTTACAAAGTATTCCTAATAAAACTTGCCTGTGCAGCAACTATACTGCCACTACTATTAATACATGTCATGAGTGGCAAGTTTAAGGCCTGAACAGTGCTATTTCAAGCAGTTTCCAATTACTGAAGCCAGGCAATTTGGCAAATAAACACAACTACAAGTAATAATTTTATATTCTGTGTATGTATTCTTACACAGGCTCTCTCCCCCCACAACAAAGGGCTGTTCAAGAGAGCCATCTCCCAGAGCGGTGTTGCCTTCTGCCCCTGGGCTCTGGACATTAACCCATGCAAGGTTGCAGAAGAGGTATATGTCATTGTCAGATATCATGGAGATGGATGCCGCTGTCCCGGAAGAAGTCTTAATTTTAAATTTACAGGATAATTTATATTAATAATAATATTTAAATTCTCATTTTTTCATTCAACTTCCTCATGAAAGGATGAGAATGTTAAGGCCATAATCAACAATATGTCCTCAGTAGATTGTAGAGATGCAGACTAATGAAATATTTCTTATGTCCAAAACTTAGGTATTAGGTATTTGAATTTAGACATTTAATAATCAAAACATCGGCTGATATATTGAATCATTATAATGTTACATACATTCTACATTTAAGTTACATATACATTGACATGCAGTGAATGTGTTTTACCATCAGTAGACTTTGTAGCTAAATAGTTTGATTGACTTGCTAGCCATGCCATTGTGACCTGTGTGCAAGAGACCATCTAATTAAAGAGTCCAGACAGAGCACTCATTTCATTGGCATTTATACCAAATATCAGTGCCAATGAAAAGTGTTCACCTCTGTAGAAGTTTTCATGTTCAGGGTGTCTTTCTGTTGATCAGTGTCAAAAAAAGGCCATATTAAATCTATATTAAATTCTGTAGAGTAAAACAATAAAACATGAAAACTCCCACTTTTTATAGGCACTGTGAGTGGTTCATTGAGAATTAGTATTTGTCCAATACCAATTTGTCTGTGAAATTTGCTAGTCATTATCAATGAATCAATAATCTGTCTATCACAGGAGCGTTGACTTTAGCACACTATGCTCATACATTTGCATAAACTGCTGTGTGTATAGTACATGTAGCTTGAAGTGGCTGTGTTCGTTTTAAACCTGACTTCTGTGTACAATGATATGTGCAATGTTGTGTTTATAGTTATATGTAACTGTAGCAGCATTCACTGACATTTTCTGTTATCAGTGGAGGACTGAAGCACTTAATTGAGAATTTGGCTGAAACCAGTTTTATTTTCCTTCTCTCAGCCTCTGTGGAACTTAGGTGGCGCCATTGCAGCTTGACAGTTTATAACCTAATTTCATTCAGCCAGCATGTAACACTATAACAGTCAACATCAATAGAATATCCTGTTAGCATTAATACAGTAGAAAGGCATTCTGCAATTCTACTTAAAACCTGCTTTATTACCATGTGCTCAGGTTGCTGAGAAGGTTGGCTGCCCCACAGATGACAGGATGGTGGCCTGTCTGAAATCAACTGACGCTGAGACTCTCACCATGGCTGCTCCCCGGATCACACAAGGCTCCCCAGATTGTGAGCATTATTTTCTGTCAATGAAGCAATACATCCAAAGATCTAACTACTTTATTTAGAATATATAATAGGCAATCAACATTTACAAATTATGTTGTAAAACTGATAACAGCATTGTTGAGTAAAATTATTCCTTTGCAGTTAGTTGTAAGGTGCCTCTTGTGGCCTTTGGTCATAATCCTACTAAAGCCTAATTCATCATAAAGTGCAAAATCAGTTTACTGAGTTAAAACATGCTTTACATACAAACTAACAAAACCATATAAATATGTGCATGATAGAAGATGCCACCTCAATTATTTTGTGTCATTTTATCTCAGATCCCGGTGTGAAACACCTGCTTCTGTCTCCTGTTATTGACGGAGACTTCATCCCTGATCAGCCTGGCAACTTGTTCCACAACGCTGCGGATATTGACTACCTCGCAGGGGTTAATGACATGGATGGACACTTCTTCACCTCAAAGGACATTCCTTCCCTTGGTAACAAGAATGAGGAGACTCCTGTGTAAGGCTGATTTGTCTCGAGAGTGAAGGCATTTTGTGTTGTGGGCCCTTACAGCTTTGAAAGTTAAACCGTGAAAGCACGAGAAGATATTTTTGAGGCCAAAGACGGCAGAGTCGTTGTAGAGTCCTTTCACTAACAGAGCTCTCTACATTATTTTCACTGCAGAGAGGATTTAAAGAGGCTCCTTGCTTCTTATACCAAAGAGAAGGGGCAAGCTGGTGTAGCAGGGTTAATGATTCCACTTGCCTTCCCTCATCATTATTTTCCATTATTTATCATTATTTTACCATCATTTACTCTTATCTATCCTTATATTCCATCAGTTGTAATTAATTTTCATCATTTGCCTTTATTTAATATTGATTTGTTATTTTCCTGTTTTATTTTTAATATTGTTCGGAATTTGTAATCCACGGGGACGGTTGTATGGTTAGAGTGCCCCCTAGTGGGACCCCTGGGGTGCAGCCCGCCTTGTGTTGACTGTGCTGTACGCTGTCCCCAGGGTAAGTCACACTGTTATGAGCTCCGCGAAAATATTGTATTTTTCTTTCTCTGTTGGTTACAAATACTAGTTGTTGGTGGTAAACACTTGTGTGATGCTTAAAATATATTGTTAGACGTTTTGTGAGGAGTTTTGTTCTGTTTAATGAGTGTTTGTCCGTGACTTTGCAAGCTAACCTTGTGTGGAAGCTACTCGCTAATATGGCTAACCAACAGGCATGAACATCATTTTTTTTATTTATTTTAGTAATTCCTGGACAAGTGAAACTGTGGGAAACTGACCGTGATCTGTGTTAACAGAATAAACGGCTGGGCTGGAGCCCAAAAGTGAGAGATTGGTGTCTGTCTTTAATTACAACACAACGCAAGAGAGAGTGTCAGCCGCCACAATGGTTTAGAGACTGCCTTCGCTGAATACTCGTCCAACTGGGGATCAGCACCCAGCCAGGAAACCATTAAGAGAACTGCTGTGGACATTGGGACTGACTACATCTTCCTGGTTCCTATACAGACTGCTATTTACCTTCATGCTGCTAACGCCAGGTGAGGCCAACTGCTTGATTCCTTTGCCTTCAAATATCTTTTAGCCCGAGAAGTTTACATATCAACAAAAGACAAATACTTAAAGGCAAGGGAGGGCAAACACTGAACTTTTTTATTTTCAAGATAAAGTCGCAAACGATTTGCGATCGCTCTCATCACTCAGATAAAGCCTTTAGTCTATACACGACAGATGCTTCAGTGTACATATTCTTTGAGCTTCTGTTATACAGATGTGCTCTTGAACCTTTGCCAGCTCTAAAAGCACTGTGCATGGGACAACCAAAACTATACCCTAAGGGATTTAAAAAAAAATCATCTTGTACTCATCATAAAATAAGACATGATTGGTTTTCTCCTACCTGATGTCTGAGCCCAGTTTAATGGCTGGACCAGGCAAACCCTACCATGACTGGGTTGGGAGCCGACCACGCTGATGACCTGCAGTACGTGTTTGGCAAACCCTTCACCACTCCAAAGTCTTATGGGGACAGACACAGAGACCTGTCTGGCTATATGATTGCCTACTGGACTAACTTCGCCAGGACTGGGTAAAGCACACTTTACATGCACATGCCACATTGTGAAATTCTAACAGTGTGAGGATTATTCAGACCTTACGGATACTTTCACAAGTGTTTCTTCCTCTACTTATTTTCACAGAGACCCCAACAACGGAAACCCGAAGGTGCCTGTGACCTGGCCTGACTTTACCAGCACTGGACACCCATTCCTGGACATCAACGCTAAGATGAACAAGAGCTCCACTGGACAGGAAATGAGACTACGTTTTGTTCGCCTTTGGACCAGCACCCTTCCCATCACACGGTGTCACAGATGCTCAGTGATGCATTTTTAGTTTAACAAAAGACACCAATCATACAAATAAAAGCGTGTGTACAATAAACCGAATGAGCAAAAATAATCTGTCTGGGGCTTTTTATGTGGTCCAACTTGACTACCTACCTAAAGTGTTAGCCTTTATCATCATCAGTGGATGTTTATTGAAAAACAGAGTCAGCAAAAAACATCTTTGTGGGTATCATAATGAGTAAACGATAAGACTTGGCACAACCTCACACCCACATCACCTGAAGACCTTTTAAACATATTGCAGCCATCCGCCCTCAATCCAACATCCCAAAAATACCCTCTAAATAAATAATAACCCAACCATCCAAAGCAAAGTTTAAAGCACTCAGAAAGTACATGCCTCTGCTTTAAGGCCAGCCAGTTCTCTAAATGTGTCATTTTTTAAATAACAAAAATTCTGAACTTTTTTTTATCTGCATCTGGATTCAGATCTGCATCAAAACCGCATCCTGACACAGTCATGGATTACATGTGCTGGATGTTTTGAATTTAATTTTCCACAAAGTGTTAGACTTGATAATGCGCCACGAGAGAATACATAAATGACTTTCTCCAAATCTCAGCGTTGAAGCAAGAGCCTGAGTTTGGCAATGTTTCGTCATTGAGAGGAGCAAAACTGAATGAGGGATTTAACATAGCTCAAAAACATTTTTTCAGTGGATTTAACATTTTGAGCAAGCAAGACAATTGACCGTTTCCTAAACCCTTCCCATGAACAGCAACTGTCCAATCATAGCTTAGCAACCGTAACAAGGTACAGCAGGCCTGTCAAGCTTTGGATTTTTCCACAGCAGGCCCAACCAACTAGCTTACCATCTACATTAGTAACCTTAAACACAGCGACACTTGAAATCTTGACACATATGCATTAGCATACTTGGAGCATGGAGCGCATTTGGAGCCTTAGATCGTCCGGTCATAGAGCCGTTGAACATTGCCACACCAGTCGGTGTGCAGCGGGTCATCTCCGTAACAGAGCCAGAACTTGACGCAGCTGGATCCGGTGGACATTGGCCGTTAGTGTGAATATGGTCTGAAAATTTTAACTTAATGACCTCATCATCAGTCTCAACCACTAAAGGCCTATGTGTTAATGAAAATATATTACTTTGAGATTTAAGTTGCCCAACAGCTGTGTGGCTTTAAACTCAGACGTTTGAAACACTTAATACTGTCAGTCATCAGAATAAACACATTTGACACTTCTATCTCAAAATCTTTTTTCACGACATACAGTATCATCACAGTTGGATTAAAACCTTTTGTCTCCTAAATCACCTTTTTAATGAGTTAAGAAAATTATCCTTGATGTTTGACTATATGTTATCTTGGTTTATTAAATTAAGCCTGTTAAAGTGTCTGAGGTATTCCAGTTAAGTATTGACTTAAACATTGTGGACACAAGGTGGTTAAATATGTATTTAACAGTGATGGAGTCAGGCCCACAGAGCACACCCTGGTCAGGTGCTGTTTATGGGAGGGGTCTCCTGTATAAAAATCTGAGCGAGAACCTGGTTGTCACAGTTTGGTCATGATGGAGAAGCTGGGAATTTTGATTGTCATATATGTTTTGAAAATGGCCTATTCTTTGATTGCTGTGTTACTTGACAAGATTTTGTCATACTTTCCCAAAAGATGCCACATTGAAACTGAATAATCAAACATACAGGATCGATGAAACATGACTAATTTCACTGATGTATGCAATCAAAATGGACTATAATGAAAATTCCTATACTTGGGCTGTGCAAATGAAATTCAGATTCTGGTCTTTAAGCCTCACTGATTTTTACTATGTTTGTAGCTCGGGGTAGTGCACACGGAGGGGGGCATGGTGGAGGGGGAGAACATCCGTCTTGGGTTCCGTCCTTACGTGGACGTCTTCAGGGGGATTCCCTTTGCTGACATTCCTGGAAGGTTTGAGAAACCAAAGCGTCACCCTGGCTGGGACGGTGGGTAGACTGATTGAACTTCTCACTTGAATGAACTAATAGATTTCAGATTTTACAGTCATAAAAAGCTAGAATTATGCATTGCAGCACACGTATTTAAAGTACAATGATACCAGTAATAAGTTTATTTAGCAAGTGTTACTGGATGGAGCTAACCACAAGTCCCTCTTTCTTAATTTTGATTGCCTTTGGTTAATGTATTCGTTGCTTCTCCACGCGAACAAAAGATTTGAAGCCAGGCTTGCGCCACCAAGAGGTTGACATTTTTGTTTTTTAGTGAAATCTCTGGTTGAAGTGAAGCTTTTTGTAGTCTTGGGTGGTTTAATATTAACAGTCTATAACATTTTATTTTTTGATCGTATGTTTTGTATGGAAAAGTTCTGAAAAGTATCTTTGAATGTAGATGAATGAAGTGGAATAAAAAGTGCAAAATTTCTGAAACGTAGTGGAGTAGGAGTCAAAAATACTGAATATAAATACCTCAGAATTCTACATAAGTACAGTACGTAAATGTAAATGTACTTTAGTTACATTACATCACTCGAATTGGCTAAATTATTTTGATAACGTGTCATTCTATTTCCATACATAATATGTCCTGGTAATTGATTATCTAACACTGTGTGTATCTATGGTCAGGTATTCTGAAGGCAACTGAGTTCAGGAAGAGAAGCCTTCAGTTGAAACTAACTATGACTTCCACGCATGGCGGTGAGGACTGTCTTTACCTTAACATCTGGGTTCCTCACGGCTGCTCAGGTAAAGACTGAAAAAAACTCATGTCACATTTTGCTCATGTACTCTCATCTGAACTTCATCTGGCTCTCATTCTCCCCGTCTTCTGGTGTCCACTGGTCTGCCAGTCCTGGTCTGGATCCATGGAGGAGGTTTCCTGGTTGGAAGCTCAATGGGACCTAACATCCTGGATAACTATCTGTACAGCAGGCAGGAGATTGCAGACAGAGGAAATGTTATTGTGGTGACGCTGGGATACCGTGTGGGAACCTTGGGCTTCCTGAGCACTGGAGACTCTAGCTTACCTGGTAGGTGCCAATTTATTTCTTTACATCAGTGACAGTGAGGGAGTCTGAATTTAGTCACTGTGTTTCCTTGATATGAAAGCGTCTTATAGGTCAAAAGCACTGTTTGTGTCTTTTGTCAGGAAACTACGGTCTGTGGGACCAGAATGCTGCTATTGCCTGGGTGCACAGGAACATCCGCTCATTTGGAGGAGACCCTGACAACGTCACCATCTTTGGAGAGGGTGCGGGTGGCGCTAGTGTCAGCTTCCAGGTGAGAGGACTATCCCGGACACCTGAGTGAATGGGCCAGTTCCAGTGTTCCCCCTAAGCCCTACACTGAACCCTCAAAGACTAATTGACATCACCTGTGTTATCAAAGGCCCAGTCACACCAGCATTTAAAACCAACAGATATTAAAAATTTCAGTAAAATGAATTTGTTTCTAGCATGTTCCCAGCTTGCTAGTGTGTTAGCGATTAGCTCACTAGCTAAGGTAGTTCACCAACTAGCCGTGTGAGCAGTCTTTATGTCATTAAGCCTCTAGCACTGCCTATTTCACAAAGACCACTTTCTGGTGTTACTGTGAACTGAGTGAAGGAGAGTGAGAGCTCCAAACACTCTTTGAGGAATGGGTCAGAGGGATTTCTGTGGCCAGTAAAGTTTGAGGCTGATATTTGACACTATGTATGTATTTGATTTTTTTAAAAAGATTAAAGTAATATACTAAAATATCTTTCTTTTTCTGTGTGTGTTTTCCCAAAAAAAGACTCTCACTCCCCACAACAAAGGACTATTCAAGAGAGCCATCTCCCAGAGTGGGGTCGCCCTATGCCCCTGGGCCGTCAACAGGGAACCCCCACAAGTTCGCTGAAGAGGTGCATTACAGCTTCTCTAATATGCGTAACTTTGCTGTATGGTTGGATAGAAATTTTAACACTCTGAGCTGGAATTTAAACGTATACATATGCGTAAAAATCTGATGATTTGAACCCTTGTTTTCCCTCCCCAGGTCGCCCTAAAAGTCAACTGCACTACTGCTGACAATATGGTAGCCTGTTTGAAGAGGTCCAATCCTGTGGCCCTAACGATGGCCGGCAAGCTCCGGCTGTCCTCAGGCAATAAATGCTGCTCTACTATGAATGTCCTTGTATACTTATTAGTGTGGGCACTTTCTACTACAGCAACTTCCAACAGTCAGATTTCATTTCTTGATCGCCCACATTAGAAGCAGCCAGATGTGATAAGTGTAAGGATCACAGACACAAGTTCGCTATTCTAGTTTCTGTCACCCTACAATTATCATTTGAGACAGAGGAAATGGGAAAATAAATATAAGAAATAAGAGATAATAGACTGTTTATTTATTTATTTAGCGATTCACATAGCAGAGAAGTTTACAAAACTTAACAAGTTTAGCTTTATGTATGTATGGAGACGTGTATAAAAATTTACATTTAGCAAGTGTCTGAATCTGCCTTATAATTTGTTCCACAATGCGGCTGACATCGACAATAATACAAATATCATACACTTTATCTGATGTAAATATCCAAGTGATGACAGTAGGCCTACTGAACATTGAATTCTGGGATGGAAATGTATGTTTGATAAACTACACCATGAGACACATTCTAAACGTATTAAATTAATTTAATGACTTTTATTCTCTGGGTATTCTCTGGAATAAGTCAGAACACTATCTTCATATTATTAAATCTGTTGTACTTATGCAGTCTGATAGAAATTAAGTTTCTGTGGAACAAGTGAGGAGCATCCTTCAAGAATCTGAATCCATTTGCAGCTGATCTTATCTGATCTGATCTAATTAGGTAAATCCAGGTATGGGCTGATAGCTGCAGAGAGAACAGAAGGGGCCCCAAATAAAACTAATGCTCAGGCCGGCCCTGGGTGTGGCTTACACAAAGTGGCGCATCTCGTGTCCAAGGCGCCCGTGCCAATGCGTGCAAACCCCGGGCGACAGATCAACACAAAACTGCTCGGTCCTCATGGTAAACTAACCCCGATACTGTGCAAGTGATCGGCGACGCCGCGTCTGCGTCAGAGACTACCAGAGAGCCGCACCGGAGACATGATGGACTGTCAGAACATGTCAATTGGGAAGGTGGCTGCTATTATTGGGCTGGGAGTAGGTGCCACGCTTATCATACTGGGCAGAGACCCTCTGTACTCTGTGGGAAACGGGTACCCGATATGGAGGGAAACGGGGCTGCTCGGTGTTCCAGCGCTGGCTGTGGTCTTCATCGCCGGAGTGTCTCTCCTTGCACTGGACTGGCTGCACAGGCTGCTCTTCTGTCCCCTGGAGCTCCTCAGGGCGCCCGATGATGTGGGATACATCGCCGAGAACGGTCGCTCCAGGGCCCAGGCTGCAAACGAGGTCCGCCGCAGGAGGAAAACCGGAGAGCTGCCTCCGGTCTATCCAAACGGCTGGTACCGAGTGCTGGACTCAAGCAGGCTGGAGAGGGGCGAAGTCAAAAATGTCTCAGTTCTAGGTATGATAAGTAGCCTAGTGGTGCTTGCATTACCACTAACTAAAGTAACCAGCTGCCATATTATTAGCCTATAGCGTGTGAAGCTTTAAAGTGCAAGTTAAAGCTGGACAAACATGACCACCAGTCATAAATAACACAAGGGGCAATATTAAGTTATATTAAGTAGGCTTTAAAAGTTGTCATGTTAAAAATCATATTTGTCAGCCCCCCAAAAAGGCAATATTTTCCCCAAACAGCAGAGTGTGTAAACTGAGATCTTTAAGTTCAGATGCCTCAGCACAAACTACAAGTAATGTGAGACAAATGGCTCAGCTAAGCTCAGCTCAGCTCAGCAGTGGGACAGGAAGTGAAGATGCCAACACTGCACCCCTCTTTACCTGAGCTGCAGCAGGCATCAGTGTAGCTGTGTGATGTGTTGTCATATTTAAAACCCCCTAACCTAGATGTGAGATGCAGACAGCTGAGGTCAGTGAACCACCAAGTTTGTGGGATATAACTAAATTGCTGCATCTCCATGTTTACTTTGGACTCTAAAGGACAGTTAGAGATGATCGTAAACCTCTAAGTCATACCTGGACATGAATCCTCTGATTTCTGCTAAGTTTTTAAGATGGTAGTAAAAATACTATGAAGGTAAAAATGCGAGAGCTTGTAGACTTGATGTGAGAACTTGTAGAACAAAAATCTGAACTGGTATGTTTACATTTTCACTCATAGAAAATATTCACACACCTGTGTTCTGAATGTGAAGTCACAGAAAAAGTATTCACAAGGGTGTAGATTGATTTTTACATAAATGCAATGACAGTTGCACACTTGTAATCCAACATTTACTCATATTTATAAATTTTTTTACTTGAGTCCATTTTCCATTACAACCACAACTCAGTGATTATAACCTCTCGAATGGGTCACTGCAACTTCACAAACGTGCTCTCTTGCATCTCAAAGTGACGAAGTGAGTCTGAGCTGAATTTCCAGAAAGTAGTCATGTGAAAGGTCACACCAATAAGCAACCCCAGTGAGCTCAAGAGCATTCGACATAAAGAAAATAGTGTCATTCTCAGGTGCAAAGAAGCTTAAATGTTAACTTAAACAAGCTCTGCACATGATTTTCAGTTGTCATTACGTTCACATCTAACTCAGTTAATGCCTTCTTTTTCAAATGATCTTAAATATTAATAACTTATGATTCAGTACCTACATTGTATGAGGTGTAATTCTTAAAACAGATGATTCCCTTCTGATTATTCTTTGGAGATGTATTTGAATTAAACAAAGATAGCACATTTTCAGATCTGTAGGTTTTAATCGCCACTGCTGGCCTTTCTACAACCACGATATTTTGTCAGTTCACCTGGTCTCTGTTGTCCTGTCTCGGTATAAATGTTGCGACGCCAGGTTGCCAGGATAGGAGAGACAATCTCATATTACAAAGTTTTTGGATGTTTAAAGTACACATTTGAAACACAATGGCCTACTGTCTTTGTTGTGAGTGGTTTAGGCATTAGGCTGCTTAGTAATGCTTTCTTTTTTATCAAAGCCTCATTGTTTCAGGCCAATCAAGCTTTAAACTGCTTGTTTGATTTGAAGGTGTCATGGAGGCGGTTGTTGTGGTTACAAAATATTAATTGAATTATTACATAATGACAGTAAGGCTGCAACGAACGACTATTTTCATGGTTGTTTAACCTGCTGATTCCTGATGAATCTTTTAACTGATTACTGGTTTTGTCTAGGCTATAAAATAGTGAGGCGATGTCAGAAAACATAACATTTAACCTTGTTCATGTAGATCAGGTTTTATCATGAATGTCCATAGGCGATATCCTCGTCCTTCAAACGTTAAATGGCTCCGTTTCATGCAGGAGGAAGTCTTAAAATCTTCATGGCCAAATCTTTATCATCATCATCATCATCATCATCATCATCTCATTGAAATCAAATCAATCTGAGTTAATTATAAAGTCTGTTATGATCTCTTTGACTTAGTGTTTATGGTGATCTGACAGCCAATCTATCCTGCATCAGGCCTCTCTATGATCAATGATATGACAACTCATCATTCACAGCTTTAAAGCTTATACGTATGTCTCGTGCTGCTTGATATGCAGCAGCTCCGTTTCAAAGTTTAAACTGATCTCACTCTGATATTTATTTCGACATATTTTCATTGAGGCACGTGATTGGAAACAGATACGCGTTTCACAATTCAGATTTGTTGTTCTCGTGCTGATGCGCGGCGGGACTGTTTGATCGCTTCAGAGAGCTTCTTTGAGTTTGAGTTCAGAAAGGTTTCAAAGAGCGTGTGGTGCTTTCATGTTTCTGTCACATCACCTGCCATAAATAAAGAAACAAACAGTATATCAAAGGCTTTATACCTGAAAAAGATATCCACCAGTAAAAAGGGACACCTGCTCTTGCAGAGTGATTCAGCATACAGTACAGATAAAACTAATGATCATTTTTATCACCAATGAATCTATCAACTGTTTCTTCCAATGAAATGATTAATCATTTAATCTATAAAATATTTTAACAATCATGGATCCATCACAACACGCTCCCAGAGGTCAAGGCGACGTCTTCAACTTGTTTTGTGCGGCACACAAAGATATTTAATTATTAATTATATAAAACAGAGAAAAACAACTAATCCTCACATTTGAGAACTGTAACCAGACATTGTTTGGTAATTCCGTTGAGAAATGAACAAAAAGATGTATAGATCGATTCAATTGTTGTCAGTTCATTTTTGTGATGATCGACTTATTGATTAATCGACTAAACGTTTCAGCAGCAGATTTTAAAAAATAGATAAAATAATCCCAGCTCACAATCTCCACTTATTCGCTTTTCCCAGAGCTTTCAATCATGAGGAGTTTGCTCATTTGTCATTAAGATGAATCTGTTGACGTGAGCTCAGTAGTGGTAGCTTAAAGTGATACGGATTAAATAACAGCGACTGAACTCCATCCGCTAATGAAAGCCCTGGAAAAACTAGCGAGTGGAGCTTGAGTTGGGATTTCCACGGTCAAAAAGGAACTTTCATGCTTAATATTGAGGTCAGGTTTTAGGGTCTTCATCAGATGTTGACTGATTGGCTTATATATTTCAGATTTTTTTTTTTACAGCTAGCACCAGTGTAGCAGGTCATTAAAGCTCCTACACACTAAAAGTGTGATGCAGATCAGTGGTTGGCAAAGTGGAGATGAGGGATTGCCAGAAATCCACGGGGGTGTACTGTACATGTTGGAAAATAATAAATGTGCAGACTGTGTTTTTTGCCAGTGAACATGAATGCCTCTCTCTCCATGATGCTTAATATACAGTAAACATGACAGAATTGTATTTTCTTACATATCCTTCTGGTCTCCTTTCTCCCTCTCTCGTCCCCTCCCGACATTTAACTGTCCCAAATTCTGTTGAGCCAAATCTAAACTTGGCTGCCTTCAGGATCTGCATCCTGCTGTGCAGGACTGCAGTGTCTCGCTCCCAGCTTTCTCTGCAGTCAAGTCATCCATTTACATCATATATTAAATTCTGCCTAGTATGTCTTTTCCCCTGTGCTCTTCTCACACATTGCGCCGTGGCAACAGTCTGGAGGGCAGCAGTGCGGTGCTGTGTCACCCCACATATGGATGAGCCTTGGATTTCTCAGAATTTTACTGAGGAGTCCTCTGACTAGGCACTGCTAGAGCTGACTCTTTGGTTACTCTGGGTGACTGTGCCTGTGCTAATTTGGGAGCAATCTGAACACTGCAGGTCAGACAAAAGTCAGGTCAAATACAATAGATACAGTAGTTAGAGATCTCCACATGTGGTGTCTGAGTGGGAGCATATCCAGTCTGAACATGCAGCATACAAAGTGGTTTCCACAATGTACTGTACTATACTTGTAATCAATCCTTGGAACCTAATCAGACCAGGCCAAGTGTATCATCTAGGTCAGTTACTTCAAACCTTTGCTGCTTATCCTTTGCAAAATACAGTTAGACAGTTGGATGAGGGTGGCTAAAGGCAAAATAAGCACTTATAAAGTGGCCTATATCTGTTTAAAGCCACTATGTGTGGAACTTGAAATCTTCTGATTTTGTTGTCCCCGCCAGTGGTTGTACTAAAATAGACAAGACAGCAATGCACACCGAACCCCCCCATACACATAGACTGCACCAGTTTTCACTGTAATTTTCTAATTTTCTTACTTAAGCCATCAGAATAATTTCAGAGATGCCAAAATCACAAAAGAAAAATTAAATTAATCTTGTAGGGGTTTTAATGATTAATGGAACAATTTTGCACAGCATTAACACACAGCTTCAGGATTCACTAACTTATAGGTGGCTGCTGCATGCTTACCCTCTCATTTACAACAAATTTTTCCTGTGGATTTGTCAATGGAGATACTCACGCAACCATACAGTTGCACATAAATTGATTTTGAGTATTTCCATTAAATTGTATCAAGCATTTTGTTGTGCTATTTTATACTAAAATTCTCAAATCTCGTGTGTAATTTCATGTATACATTACCATTGTATTCCAAAGTGGCAGCTCATTCATGAAACTGTAATTATTGTCCTAGGCGAGCAGGTGGCAGTGTTTCGGGGCCAGGATGGGAAGGCCTACGTGGTGGATGCCTACTGCCCACACCTGGGGGCCAACCTGGCTGTGGGAGGACGGGTGGTGGGAAGCTGCATTGAGTGCCCCTTTCATGGATGGCAGTTTCGGGGAAACGATGGCAAGTGTGTGAGGATCCCCTATGCAGAAAAAGGTATGAACTGAAGGTGGTGTCCAATGATTTTAGTTCTACAAAAAGCATGTGGCATGGATAAAAAATACCTGCAATATTACCATGTCTCAGTGCTATAGTAGATTGATTTGGTGTAAAAAAAAAGGCACATTATTGGACCCTTTCACATGCATTACTTTTATGTCTGCTACTGTTTCTGCTAAAAAACGACTTGCCTTGCTAGTGGCTTGCAGAAGCTGTAATATTCATTAAAATTCCATTGTATGAAACTTTTGAATGGAACAAACAAGATCATATTTATGTTGTTCTTAGAGCCTCATCAGTGAAATGCAAAGTTTGCCCTGAGGGTGGTGCTACAGGATATCTTGTGACAGGTGTCTAATGTTAACATTTTGGCCTGAGAGTTAAAGCAAGAGATGCCAATTGTGGTGTTTGCAGAAAGGTCAGCAAAAATAATAAGATTGATATCCTGGAGACCATGAATATTTACAGCAAATCTGGGCATTAGTTTGTGTACAACAACAATTTGGCCAGAGGGTTGCGCTGGAGGAGAGCTGATGGAGTGCCCTTAATGGAAGTGTTTCATCCTCTGGGGAGCATGATTATATTCAGTTAATAAATTGACTTTAGATTATGGTATTATGTCATTGTCTTTGGTGTTTAAGCGTTAAATTAGCCAAAAAGACCAAAAGTCAATAGGCCAGCATTGTTAGTTGGTGATATGTTAATGGACAGTGGTGAGGCTGAATATCTACTGTTGGGAGGGAACAGTGGGTTGTCAAAATAAGATGTTATAGTATGATTCTGAAGCTGGGATTGGCTCCAGCCCCCCCGTGACCCTCTAAGAGGATAAGCAGTATAGAAAATGGATGGATGGAGTATGATTCTGATTCAGGTTTCATCTGCCATTCAGTGCCAGAGTTTGCCAAGGTGCGCTGCTGGCCCAGCTGCGAGGTCAACAGCCAGATCCTGGTTTGGTTTCACTGTGATGGAGAAGATCCTCAGTGGACCGTCCCAGAGCAGCAGGAAATTACAAAGGGCGAGTGGGTCTATAGGGGGAGAACTGAACATTTTATCAACGCTCACATAGAGGTAGGTGCATATGTGTATGCGTTTATGTTTTAGTTTGTTTGAAGATGAAAACCAATTTTGTTTTACTTTTGTCAGGTGTCTATATTTTTATTAATGATCAATGCAGTTGTTGAGTATAAAGAAACATCGTTCCTCACTGTGGCTGCCCAGAGAGCAGGGAGGGAAAATGACCATCCTCAGAAGATCCACTTTCCGTAGTTGTACATAAATTCAGTGTCAGTGTCAAACTCCACCAGGCAGAGAAGACGCTTTTGTTACCAAACTTTAAACAATCACGAGAACGTGTCTTGGTGACCTCTCCTCCCTACCTGTAGGAGATTCCTGAAAATGCAGCAGACATCGCGCACCTCGCTCACCTGCACAGGCCGAGCATCGTCAGCGGAGTAGACCTGCGTTACACCAACAGCAAAACCTGGGAATTTTTACGCCACGACTGGAAGGTAAGGATGCTAAATGTGATGGCGCTTTTACAGTCCTCAAAGTTTCGGGGATGCCAAATTGGTGCTAAATTTTCAAAGCCATTAAGCACACTCTTAACACATTGTTTTAAGCCATGTCAGCGGTGGGGCTCTAGCGACGTTAACGTCAGTCGGTCAGCCCACTGCTTTGGTCAAGAATGAAATATGAACCCGCTTGTTAACATGTCACGTATAATCAAAGCACACTGTTTAACGTATGGTACAGGTTACATCTTCATACATTCATTCAGGTTGAGCCACAGCTTTTACTGCAGGTTTCATCTTTAAATGTTATTTTCCGGCTTTACTATAAACGATAATCGAACAGTGAGGAAGACCAAAGAGAACAATTGCGGAACTAAATTATCTAAGGTTCTCTTTAAAACTGAAATATGTTTTTAATGGTATTTTGATTTTAGATTGTACAGAATATATATTTATTTTGGGAGGATTAAGTATTACTGAATAGTGTATTTCTGTATCTGAATGCCACTGTATGTACTTTATCTGAGTGTATGCATGCATGTGTGTGTGTATTTATTTAAGGTTCAATGGGAACCGGAGTCAGAGCCCAACAAGCATTGCTCTCAGATGTTGGTGAAACATTCGCTTACCGTGTTTGGACGCCACTGGCCTCTGCTGGATGTTCATGTTGTGGCCAGACAGGTACGGTAAAGTTGAAAGTAGAGTAGGATTAGACCCAACACAAATGTTGAGGGCAAAGATATGGTTACTGTAATGCACACCGACAGCATAATCGTGGGAGGAGTGTGGGATGAAATTAAATACATGAAAATATGAGAGGCAGCCATTACTTGGCTTAACCATGCATGTAAATGCATTGTTCTCCAATGAATCATCAGCATTCAGGTCTGATCAACACACACGTTGCTTTCTAAGCATTACTATATCACTGCACATATTTTCATTCAAAGTATTTTAATACATGAATATACAGGTTGCAGTTATCATACATATGTCTGTGTTTCAGGTGGGTCCAGGTGTGGTGTTTCTGCTGTTTGACCACAGTTTCTTGGGCCGCGGCGTTATCATGCACTGTGTGACTCCAGTGGAGCCTCTGCTGCAGTGTGTCTCACACACCATCTTCTATCAGTCTAATATCCCACCTCTGGTGCCCAAATTCATCCTCAGAGCAGAGTGCATCCAGGTGCAGTACACACTTCCCTTCCACTATCACTGGGACATATTGTCAGATGTGTTTTCACAGTGTTTGTGCCACTGCATTCACGTTAAGCTCCTCTAATCAATCTTTTTATAGTAACAATGCATCAAATGAGTACATGTATTATGAAATGGTTCGCTCGCAGTGATAAATGTTCACTAATTCTGCAGCTTCGTTGAGATTTCTAGCCTCTTTTAGCTCAGAGTTTTGGTTTTACTTTATGGTTCAGTCTCAGCACTCTTGTCAACCTGGTTTCCAGCAGCAGCAGGCTGCTATATTATAAGGTAAAACTTACAAAGTAGCTGAACTGCATGAATAATGTACATACTGCTTTTAGACCACTGTTATTTATTGTTATATAATTCAGAATTGCTCTAATGTGAAGAGATCATTGCGTGCATTTGCCTCCCAATCTGCCTTTGGTTGAATTCTGCCTCCTCATTGCCACCAGTAACACAAGTAACACCACACAGTCACAGAAAAGGTGTAAATAGTCCTCATTAAACTTGATAATTAACTGCGTGGTGAAGTGAAAAAACACAGTCACTGGTTGAACAAAAAAGGAAACCTATTAAGTTGGCTCAAAAGACAAGTATTTTTCTGAATGGTGAAGGGTGGGCCCCTGCTGAAACTGCCTTGAGAATTTGGCCAAAATAAGTTTATGAGTTAGATTTACAAGATTTAGTTTGACAGTATGCTGAAGCAGACATGAATTTTGTAATTTAATCCTCCTCCAAAATGCTGCTCCAAGGTCCCCTGTGGTCGTGGAGTCATTGGGCATTTTTGGCTTTGCTGCCGAGGTGGTATGCAAAAATGTGTCCCCCTTAAAAGTGTTATCTGAATCAGTGGACGCTTGTGTTTTGAGTTGGACTGGGTATTGTTTGAGAAATACACCTTTTTTTTCATTTACCAGCTGAGAAGCCAAATTTCTCAGATGTTTAATGCTGTCTAAAAGCAAGCAGCCTTTACCTAAATGTAACAGTCTAAATCAATTACTTTATTCTTTAATCAGATACTTCAATCAGGAAGTACCTGATTAAAGAATAAAGTAAGTAAAGTAAAAATGATTATCAATCTGACCAGGTTTTTGATGCAAACCTTTGGGTCTGTAAGTTTGATATCCGACGCTAGTTTTTCATTTTCTGCAATCCTTCTGAAAAGTGTTACTTAATTGTTTAGAAGTTCAAAAGAAGGAAATCATTTTGTTAAAGTACTTTGCCATTTTGTTTCTCCATGTGGTATTAACACAAAGAGCCACCAGAGGAAACTCCATTTTAGAGGACAGTTCAAGAGGTGGAGTTTGAGTGTGAGCTGAAATGCCAAATCTCAGCAGCTGATGGACTAACTGTGGAGTGACATTTAATCATCGACACTTCACACAGATATCCCTGCTGATAAATTATAATAATGTAGTGCAACGAGACAGTAAAAAATACAGATTGTTCTTTAAGTTATTATTTAATTCTTAGCCCTATTTAAGTGAAAGTTCTGCGACTGTGTCACCTGCTTGATTATCAAGCACTTAGGGGAAATGAGCGAAGATGGAGGAAGTGCTCAGTGTAAAAACAAACGTGTTTCTAATGGACTTGTCAAACAAACCTAAAATATATCATGTTTGTTAATATAAATTAATATTCATATTTACTCAGTGTTTGTTTTTGTCACAGCTTTTTGAATTCATGATTTATAAGTCTGTCCTGTTTTCTATTTCTGTGTGTAGTTCGAGCGCGACGTGATGATCTGGAACAATAAGAAGTACATCTCCAAGCCTCTCCTCGTGAAAGAAGACTCAGCCATCCAGAAGCACCGGCGCTGGTTCAGTCAGTTCTACAGCGAGAACAGCCCGCGGCTGCAGTACCAGCGCAACACTTTAGACTTCTGACCCCCCTGAACTACAGGAGGAGCGATCAGCAGGGAAGCTGCCAGGTCAGGGTTGACATTAATCAGAGGTCTCAGAGGAGGGAGGCCAGGATTGATTTTTATCTCGCACATATAACAAATTAAAAGAGGAAGGGAGACCTGACTTGTTTGTGGGATGGGCCTGGGCGCCTTTTTGAAAGCATGCACCTTACATACACGTTAAACCTTAACCTCCTTTTCTTAGTCTTATTTAAGTGGATGCTGCTTTATATACGCAAGTGCCTACAGGTGTCATGTCGGCTGGTTGGACTGGTATAACTGACTGAGTGGATTCAGCCCATGAATGTGAGATTCTCATGAACCAGTGCTAATATTCCAAGCAAGCAATACTAAGAACACCGCAATTGCCTTGTTGTATCGCTGACAAGACCATGAGATTGCCATCGCCATTTTACTGTGCAAAACTTGAATAATTACATATACTGTGATGCATATATAACCAGTAACAGTCTTGTGCTTGAGTGACTGTTTCAGCTGTGTGTTTGATATGGGTTCATATAAACCACCTGCTAGCCTTCAGTGAAAAGGCTTCTTCTTCTGCAGTAGGTCTCACTGTCTCACACTATGATTTGGTGTCAGTTTCTCTCTCACTTTGGCTTCATCAGAATCAGAATCAGGTTTATCGCCAAGTAGGTTTTCACATACAAGGAATTTGCCTTGGTATATTGGTGCATAACAATAAACATAGTAAGTAGAAAATATATAAAGAAAGACAAAACAAGTACTTTAAGCCAAGAAGCATAAATTGACAATAAGATATGAGATGATTCTAAAAATAGTAAAAAATATGTACAATATTTATAAATGAAAGAGCTGTATGGTTTTGTGCAGGGAAGTATTTAACATTTCTACCTGCGTAGAAAATCTAAAATCTGGCCCTCCAAATTGTTAGTTTAAATCTTTAATGTGTAATCAAGCTGTGCAATGCCTCAGCCACAGGTATAATGGCAAGTGTGTTTGTTTTCTGATTGATATCTCGGGTTACTCAACAGCCGGCTGATAGTGATGGGCAAGTGACAACAGTGTGCAATGACGACTTAAAGGACCACTTCACCACTTGTTTTAGACCAGGGGTTTTCAAAGTCTGAGAATGTGGGCCTCCCTTCAGACAAAGCTCGGAAATCACAATATGGGATCACGATTATGTTATTTGATCCCATAAGCACAACAATTGACACAACAATTGAGCCAAGATAGCCTAATATTGCTGTTTGACACAACGTCAGACTATAGCAAATACATAAAAAGATCTGTTCTGAGGCATTAATTAGTTTCTGACTCTGGGAAAAACAGTACAATTTCTTCCCAAACTCCTGTATCTCTGAACTATCTCTAACCAAATCACACACATTTAGGCAATTCTATGTGATCTCCTTTTGATAACTAATGTAATAACTAATGTAATATTATTTGCTTCCACTCACTGAGCCTCCCCTGAAACTGTTTGGAACCCCCCCTGGGGAGGCCCGCCTCCCACTCTGAAAACCTCTGATTTAGGCTTATTTCTCAGAATTTTATAACAGTATGACTGGGACTGACGTGCCTTTTAGTAAGTACCATTACACTGTCCCTAACTTGTAGAGAAGCTATGTCCACACCCCAATTCCTCTACGAAACTTTGAAACCAGGGAAACTTAGGTTAGACTTCGGATTAAGAAATAAATTGGTGATATTTGCGGGCCAGTACAGCATGCTTATTATGAGATACAGGGAGGACTGAAGAAACAGTTCAGCAGCACAGATGGATAAACTGTTCTTTATGAAGAAATAGTTACAGCACATAATATTAATAATATTTTTTGATTTGTTTGTGTACGTATTAAACAAACAAAATACATCATGATTACTTGTAAGCTTCACAGTGCCAGGCTATGTTTTCCCCCTTGCTTCCAGTCTTTATGCTAAGCTAGGCTAACCATGTCCTGACTCCAGCTCTGTACTTTAACCTCCACTTGGGGTCAGCGAAAACAAGTTGCGAACACAGCACTGACGTTATTATCACCATTTAAGTTGATGTGGCGAATTTGTTCGCAAACCAGTTGCCTATTTACACATCCAGCAACATCAGGGGCACATTTGGAGTCGTGTTTCTGGCCACCTGACAAATGTAAGTCCAATATTCACCCTCAATCCTTTTAGCTCTGGTTTGCTCTCCACAAACTTCTGAGAAAAATATCTTGCTCTTTAGCTGCTAGATGCTCCACTATGTTCACCAGCTAGTCGCTAACTGTGTCTGTCTGCTGTGTGGTGCTGAGCAGGTACCATACAGTCAGTTTTTAGAGCTTTTTTCACTGAAAACAGCTGCCTATTGGGGCTGAAAAGAACGCCATGAGAGTGGACTGGAAACCCTTCAAGTGACCCTTTTCACATACAAGTAGCCATCTATTGATATTATAAAAATATTGATTATAGCTGCTTTCAAACACAGACAGGATACAGATCTTCTAATCTCCCTTTCATGAAGAAAATGTTGAACTATTCCTTTAACAAGCATAATTGTGCATACAGTCAGTTAGTTAATGTGGCACAAATGGTGATGTGGTCCTTTGATTATGACAGATGAGGATCTCTGTTCTGAATTTGTAACACACAAGAAAATGATTGATCCATATTGAATAGCACTAAAAGAAAATGTCTTTTCCGTTCACTTTAACCAAATGAGACACTGAGACTGTAATAAATATGGGAAAACAAGCACAACCTGTACATCTATAGCAATGTTGTTTCTTTAATTCTTATATATATTTCACAGTTTGCCTGTCTGGTCCAGACTGGCTAAATGCTGTTTTTGTAGCTTGTTTGTTTTATTGTGTTTTATTCATGACTGCGCATTGAAAACTTTTATCTAAAGTCAGTTTTTAATCAGTTTCAGGTCTGTTCATTTATGTAAAAAATCTTGCTACACTGTCAAAAATGTGTGTTCAAATTACTGCTCCAGCAGCAATATGCAGTTTATGCATGTCTTTTTGTTTATTTACTCCCAGTGCACATTATCGACTCGCTGCTGACTTAATCTCTGATGACTACGGTGCTGTGCGGCTTTATTAAATGCTAACTGTGCCTGCTTGTGCCTAGAAATGTGACAAAAGTATAAAAGCAATAATCTTCAGCTGCATGTGATGATGGAGCTGGTTACGCAGGATTGCTTTGCATTTTAATTTCCGTTGTCAGATGATCATACAAGAGAGCAGATACATTTCAAAACAAATAACCAGCAATGTTAAAAAGCACAGTGCTTCTTATCAGATGAGCCCCTCTTTTCTGTTTCTTCTCAATTTTATGTGTGTATTTTTGTGTTTTCATAATTGGCTAATCTGCAGATGTGATGTTTATTTAAATGTGCAGAATAAATCTGTCTGCTCGGCTCTAATGTGTTTGCTCATGCATTTCTGAACTGGCAAAAGCTTTCCGTTGCACTGAATACGTTAGCGTGTTTAATTGAGCGGAATAGTGAAATGTTCACTGTGCTACTTGGCCAGTGGCACTTCTCTGAGGCTCATATTGCTTAGCAGTCCTTATCTGTGAATGTGCTTATCTTATCTGGGTTTATGGTGGGAGAGGACTGTGCTGCCTTTGTTATACTGAAGCATTACATTAGCAGTTGGCTCAGTTGAGCTTTGTCCAGGAAGAAAGTAGACTTGCTGTAATGAGGAAGCATATTGAGCTTGTGTTAGGGCTGTGTTAAATGTATCCAGCAGACAGAAAGGAAAAATCTTTTTGTCATGAAGGATGTCTGAGGCAGAAGTCCTTGAAACTGAGGAGGAAGGCGTTGTTACTCTCGAAGAAAAGCATCATCCAGAAGAGCCTCATGTCAAAGTTTTATACACAACGAGGGGAAGGCATGAAGATGAGAGCGACTCAGTCATACAGCCTCTGCTTCAGCACAAACATCAGGACAGCCGTGATGAGAATCACAAAGCAGGCACGCAAACAGCGACAGATGGGGCTGACCCAAAGACATCTGTTCCACAAGAGCTGGAATTGGCTGGCAGGGATCAGCCTGGCTCCAGTGGAAGTGTCAGGAGTTTGTGCAGCGACAGCAGTCGGCAAGAGTGCCCCATCTGCAGCGAGCTGTTCGACTCGCACGGAGATCACCGCAGCGCCTTGCTCAACTGCAACCACACACTGTGCCACCACTGTATAGCTGGCATCATGAAGCAGGCCAAGGACCCT
Organism: Macquaria australasica; assembly: GCA_005408345.1. Taxonomy (NCBI): domain Eukaryota; kingdom Metazoa; phylum Chordata; class Actinopteri; order Centrarchiformes; family Percichthyidae; genus Macquaria; species Macquaria australasica. The sequence goes on from SEMN01000106.1 coordinate 997,624, forward strand.
GGCCGACTGCAGTGCCCCTTCTGTCGACAGACCACCCCGTTCCTGCAGTGGGAGATCAGAAGACTGCAGGAGGAGTCTTACTTTGACAGCGTTTATGAGCCCAGACAGGCCCTCGCCATCAGTCCTGGCCCTGAGCTTCAGGCCGCCCCAGCATCACCGTTATGCTGCTTTGCTCTGGAGAGGCAGCTGCAGGCGCACACGCACAGAAACATACGTGGATGCTGCGTCCACCCTCCCTGCCTCGTCAGAGGACTGAGACTGATGCGACTACACCCCTTCTGCTTCTCCATCACTGCCCTCCTGCTGCTCTTCCTGGTGCTGCTGGGCTGCTTCCTATACATGGTGGTTCCTGTTATAATGCTGTCCGTCAGCAGCGGCTAAGCTTATAGATGATCATTTGAGTGATTCCAGTTGTCTGACTTCTGCAAAATGGTTTTTAAAGTGACATTTGGGGAAATATAAACATCTTCACTTTGTGGCACATTCAACAGGGAACATACAGCAAAGCATTGAGGGATACAGGGGTGTAAATATAGACAGTGTGATTACGCTGGGCCCCATAGGGTGTGTGTGTGTGTGTGTGTGGGTGTGGGTGTGTATGTGTGTGTGTGTGTGTGTGTGTGTGGGGGGGGGTGCATAGAGAGAGCGGGCCCTCAAGTCAGAAATACGCCTGTGTTCAAACCTGTGAACTCACAGTAAATTAAAAAGGGTTCCATTTGCTGTATATACCCTCGAAAAGGTAAACTATGAAAAAACTATTCAATTAAATGAATAATTTCTTTTTTATATCTGTGTGCACGCTTCATAACGAGCATTACTCTGCAATGTCAAATGCCATTTATACTTCCATTGTTTTATTAACCTCTTTCATTATCTTTCGTTTCACATAACCTGATTATTCCAGACTCACCTTTGGACTCAGTAGGACCTGTAGAGCAGTCTTTTACTGTACATGTTATAATTGAATATGGTCCAATTTGGTGTTGGCAAAGGCTAAATTGACTCCTAAACAGGATGATTTGCAAGTGCACATAAAGAATAAGTTTTCAGTATTGTAAACGTGTTGAAAAAAGTAGTTCAGCACCAAGAAGTGCATCGTACAGCATTTCTAAAATATCTCTAAAACTTAAAGGATCCAGTCTCCTATCAGTTTGTCATCCGCTGACTTTTGTTTTCTTTGAAGAGCGCCGCAGCCTTGCAGGATCTGGTGCCACGGATAAATGGAGGTTTGACTTTGGATCAAAACTCTTCATATCTTTCTGGGTCTCGTATTGACCTACTTCCCGTCAGAACAGCTCAGATGCTCTCCGCTGTTACTGCTGCATATTCTTAGCAACAAAAACCCAGCTTGATCTCCTTTCATAGTGCGCATGAGGAAGACCCGACCCTACAATTTAATCCTTTATATCCATGTTATTCATTCAAAGGGAGAAAGGGAGAGAGCAGTGATGGAAGCTGTAGTGAAGCTCCTATTAGTTTCTTCCTTTTTATGTTCTGTTGTTGTTGCACTTGCACCTTTAAGTTTGTTACTATGCATCTGTGCTATTAAACAGATACACATGACTACTCGTATAGACTAGATTTCTGTTCTGTTCTCTTTTTGGCCCTGCCTAGTCCTAGGGGGGCGGGACTTTCCCTCAACCTATCAAGCTGCACCTGAACTGATAAGAGGCCTGATCAGGGCCTGCTCAGTCTTTCCCTCTGTTTGCTGCAGCATGTTGGTCTGCATGTGATAATCTTCTCCAGTTGACTGCACACCAGATGCATTATTTGAGTCAGTTATGGATATTTGTTATAGTTATTGCTGTTTATTAGGTCAGTGGTGAATGAGTGCTTTGATTTGAGTAAGATTTATTAGAGTACCTTCGTTTACTGATTATTGTTTTCATTTGCCTTTTTTAGCCATTAAATCATCCGTGTCAGTCAACTACTTAAGTGGAAATCCTGTGTAAGGACAATAAACTGTTGAACGGCTCTCATCTCTGGTCTTCATGCTTTAACTGGTGTGCCAATGCAGAGGCTCTAAAAATTACCCAGCTACCACAAAGTCAAGTTTCTACAACTTCCTGCCCAGCACCAAACGGCAGACAGACAAAGTTAGCGATTAGCTGTTAATTCAACATCTGGCTGGGGGACAGAAACACGACTCCAAACGAATAATACTTTTGCTCTGTGTTGGCTTAATGTGTAAACTGACAATTTACATGTCCGCCATTACAACTTTAAAGGTGACAATTAGGGCTGTCCCCAACTAAGAATTTACAGAGTCAGTCTGATTGGTCAAGTCTTGCCCATCATCCAATCATGTTTTGTTTTGTTTTTTTTGCTTCTGCTTTTAAAAATCTCCATGCTCTTGGTACATACTGTATGAGACATGTTGGTTTTGGACTGCCCGTTTCTCTTTTTAGAGCACACCATGTGAAATGACTTTTCTCTGATTCACTTATTTCTCCAACTGTTGCCTCTCGTCTCGTCTCTCCCCTGTGTGTTTATCTCACTCACTGACTGGAGTCGCAATGTTTATCGGAATGCACAGATTTGATTGGCTGAGTAACATCACGTGAGATGATTTACAACGCATGCAATTGGTCTGTGAGTTTCCTGGGCCGCTAAACCAGTGCCATAAAGGCTAGAAAAGCTGCGCCGGTTAAATAGATTATCAGTAATTTATAATTATTGGTCCTGGTCTGGATACGATGGAGTCTGGGTCTGGACCGAGGTCCACCTATTAGTGACCTGGCTATATATCATGATTAATTGGGAGAAACCAAGCAATTCTATGTAAAATCAGACATTCAGCCTCCCTATATAGTCCAAATGGAATGATCCTTTATTTTATAACCACATTTTCCAGCCACTGCGACGATTCGACTGTGAGATTGGCAGTCGAATCAGGCTCCTTATATCGAATAGTCAACTATTCGGGGCCACCCTTTGTGACACTGTGTTACATTAAGTTGTTTTCAGCTTGCCCTGCTGCCCCAAATTGGCCAATAAATAAATAAATTCATGCAGCTTTAACAAATGTGTCCTAATATGAGGAAAATCACTGCAAAGAAAGATGATATAGGTTTCGAAAATATCTCTAATAAACTTAATCATTTACAGTGTGGTATGTAAAGGTGCGAAATTGAACTTAGGTAGAAACTTAGTTTGTGGAAATGTTTGTGTTGGGCGTTATTATCTTTATACAAGAGGCAGGACTTTAGACAGACTTTAGGTTCCCAGCATCATTGGTTGACTGGCTGTTAAATCTAAAGCCAATGATGAAGCAAAGTTAACCACCAAAACATGATTCTCAAAAACATAAAAAATACACTGCTTGTATTACTTATAGAGTACTGTATTGAAAATGCCCAGAAATCTTGTCTTGGGCACACTGATGTAGAGCCATAATAATAAACTTTATTTATATAGCACTTTTAAAAAAACAAGTTTACAAAGTGCTTCACAGACATTAAAAACAAAAAAATACACAGTGCAATAAATGAATAAAAGCATGACACCTTATTCTGTTGCACGACAAGGGCATCATGTAATGTAAAAAGACAAGTCTAAGGCACTCGATGGATCACAGATTATATGCACACTCCAAAAATGTGTGTTCCATATACTTACCATCTACATCGAGCATTGTATCACTTTGAAGAAGAACAGGATCATTGATTGTGGTGTATTTAAATCCTCTCTAATAATGTGTACGCCTGTTTTACTGAGATGGAATCGCAATTATCTCCTGACTCGGTGGACTGTCTCAATTACTGAAACGTCAGGTTGGAGCTAACAGGCCTCTCTAATTGATCCATATTGACCTGCCAAGCCTGCAGCCCCCCACAAGGCTTTGCAGCATGTTAGGGGCAAAGCTGGAATCTAAAATCCGGAAGAGTCTTTGTGTTCTCTGCAGCATGAATACTTCAGCTCGGCATCGGGACAAGCAAGCGAGCCCCGAGGGTGCTCACACATCTATAATTTATGTGAGGACTTCACACTACATGAGAAACACATCAGATAGACAGGCATCCATCTGCAGATGACTCATTAAGGCAATCCATTTCCAGGACTTCATCAGCTCTGTTTATGTGAAAGCACTGGAAGAGCATGACCCGTTTTTTTTGCTCCCTGCTTTGATAGATAATGTAGGCTCCATTGCAGAGATGTCTAACAACTATGGGCATCATCTCCATGCGAAATGCTGCTCCATAAATATTTTGGAAAATAACTCAAATCACTTTATAAAAAGTACATAAAGGTCGTCAGTTAAAGATCATTTAAATGCTAAAATGGTTTAGCTGCTGTTACAACAGTTTATACAGTGATGCTACAGCAGTATGCAGGATAGATAGTTAACATTCACTGGCTGGCGTCGTTTTATGAACAAAGTTATCTAGCTGAGAAGGCTGTTGCTCAGTGTGTTAACTACCATGTTTTCAGTTAAGCTGGCTAGCCTCACAGTCCTCTCAGTCGCTCCACTGATGGCAAACACGAGAGATATGCACTTAAAGATAAAGTTGCAGCCCACTGAATATGCGCAGTAGTGTTTCCCCCCGCTGGCCCCGTCTGCAAGTTCCTGCTCAGCCCATTACATTGTGATGATGTCTTGGCTCGAGGAAAGTTTTACAAATATAAAACCTCCATGGATCAGAAATGCATAATAGAAAGAGTCATAATTGACCTTGTTTGCAGTTTGAGGTGTCCTGTCACCGTCTCTTTTACAATGGCGGTCTATGGTGAAAATGCTTTTTGGGCCGCTGGGGAATTTTTTGCTGCAATACCACGAGTGGCCACTGAAAGAAATTGGAAGCAAGGCTGAGCGGTGGCGCCGTATCAAGTTCTTATTATACAGCCATGGCTGGTGCACAGTGTGTTTAACAGTATTTTTAGTTAAGCTAGATAGCAACACAGTCCTCTTGATTGATCCACTGATGGTACACATGCACACACACACACACACACACACACGTGGACAAGCCCATCTCATTATCATAGAAGTATTAAGAAAATTGGAATGGGGTGAAGAAAATAGGGAATAGATGATATTACATTAGATTAGACAGATTACATTTGTGCCAAGCCAAAAAAATGAAAAGCAAAATGAAGTAGAAAAGTAAAATAAGTTAAGTTTTTATTTATTTTATCAAGTGATTGGAGGTTAAAACTATATATTTCTTCTTACACTCCATTTCTTATATAAATTATTTAACTAACAATATTATTTATTGTTGTACTGAATTATATTTTTGAATTATCTGGTACAACTTTAGGTCCATCCATAAATTTTGACATGAAAGCACTTTACCAAAATGATTTTATATCAGCATTGCCTGTCAATTTGTATATATACTCACTTTTTCTTTTATTCACTCTTAAACCTTGTTCATTTTCAAGTAAGTTTAACCAAATACACAGTGTGATGGTAATGAGAACCATTTTTAAAACACACACACATACACACGTAAGCGTCCGTCTTGTAGCCCTGTGTGGGTGGTGTATGAGTCTGTATTGCTTCAGTGTGGGCAGACAACTCAAAGTGTGAACTCAAGAGAGTGTTTGTGTGTGTGTGTGTGTGTGTGTGTGTGTCAGTGTGGATTAGCGTGAATGTGTGCAAGCTTGCAGTGATCTGTGTGTGCTAGGCTGCCTGCACTTATTTTGGTGCGCTAGTCTCACTGAGCTGGAGAGTCTTTATAGGACTCTTGTGTTGTGTTACTCGAAACAAGCAAACTTATTATATAACAGCTGCAGAGCAGATTGGTCCAGCTTTACTGATGTGTGAGCGGTGGGTGAGTGGGCTGGTGGAGAGGCAGAGGACGGCTTCATAACCTCATTTAATAAGAGGCCAACACAGCGTCAGGGCCATCCAATAAGTGGTGAGTTTAACTGGCTATGGCAGTCATGCCAAGGCTGGGAGGGAAATCATTAGGTGCTCCATTCAACACCATTATTTTTTCAGTTATTTTCAGTGGTTTGGTGGTGGCAGGGACTTGTCTCCTCATGTCTATGTGGCAGGGAGGCAGTGTGGCACTGTGTATTAAAATCCTTCAACCAACCAGCCTTAGTTTCTCCAAAATGTATTCTAATTTTCTCTTCTAGACGTGTTGCTTTAGTACTGATGTTTTGTTCCTTTGAAACTATAATATTGTTGTGTTGCCTTTAGGGGTGTTTTCTTCCTCTGCTTCAAGTCTTTTTTTTAATTTGTTGATTTTGAGAGTTGGTATAGTGATGATGGCAATTTATAACTGCTGTCTCTTTATGTGTTTAATGCTTTGGCTAAACACCTTTGGCTAAAACAAATCCTCTTAAAAATATAAGATTATTTAATCTTTGTCAAAAAAGACATATTCAGGAAGCTTAAAACAAGACTGTTTCTCTTGTTTCATGAAATGTTTATTTTGGAGATACATTCATTAGACATCAATGGTTTGTAAGCATCAATTGTGAGCAAACTTCATGTGCTAATGAAGACTGTGAGATGTGGTTGAAAGCTCTGGAACAAGCTAGGAAGTGGACCTTTTTTTTGGTCCAACTACTAGGCTTTGCTATAGGATCAACTTTCAGGTTTAACTTCTTTTTGGACGATGGATCTGGAAATAAAGTCAAGTGAACAGAATTGAAACAAAAATTGAAATAACGAGTTCAGTCATGATGAAATGAGTTCACAGTGCTGCTTTGTGTGGACAATATTTTAGAGTCTGGTTTGGTGTTTTTACTGGTAAAATACAGGTTTTCTGTTATACACAACTCAGTCTAAAGTGGCTTTCTACCAGGAAAATGTTATGTTAAAAGTAAGGTAAACCTATTTAGTATCCAGTGCACATAAGTTAGACTACATTTTCATCAATCATATTTGAGAGGAGCTCATTTTGGAGACACACAGCCAGCAGCTGATGAATGTTGATTTCCTCAGCCTTGTGATTAATTTATTAGCTCACTGCAACACGGGGATGCACCACCGTGATGTGTGATTTATAATTCAGTACACTGTTGGGTGATTTTATACTGGCCTCATTTCCAAAACACCTTTTCCAATCGCAGCAATGCTTGATAAGAACACAAGGAATAAACACACAACAGAAATCCCCTTGGGCCAAAATATTTAAATAATTGACTATTCATAATTAAAATGAAGTTATAAACGGCTGTTTGACTAGTTTGACACACAACGAGTCTCTCTGACTAAATCTCTTTTTATCCTTTCATTTCTGTGTGCAAGTCCGTTTTGTTAGAGGGATTTATTTCGACGTTTCCTGCTGTGATGAATAAACTCACTGTCGGCTTGCCAGAGAATATTTCCCCCGTGTAAAGATCCCCCTTTGTGTGCGCGCGCGTGTGCGTGTGAGTTGTAAAAAAAAAAAAATCTTGTTTCCTAGGTAACCAGGAGGTTGATTCTGCTCATGTTTCTAGCTGCAGTGATGCTCCCAACAGTTACTTAAACACTCCAAAATTTACCCAACATCCACACCACAGTCTGATTTTACTCCTCATGTCCACACACACACACACACACACACACACACACACACACACACACACACACACACACACGCAGCGCAGAGGGCTACACGACAAGTCAGACCCTCCTTCCAGTTTGGAGCAGAGTAACTCGCTCCAAAGCCCGTGTCCATGGCTCAACTCTGACCTGAAACCCGCTAGATTGGAATAAACACCCCTCCCTCCTCTCTCCATCTGCTCTTGTGCAATAGGGCTATTTGGGGAGGGGGGGAATGTCACAACCGTCTGGTTCTTATTACAAATCACACGCATCAACAAAGCCCACATATTCATCTGAATTAATTTTGCATACTATCCATCAATCTATGCCCTGCAGGTATGCAACCTAACACTGCATGTGCGCTACCCTCACTGATCTCACCTTTCATGTCCTATTATGACGAGCACGGTGATCGAGGGTATTTTAAGCAATAAGTAGCCTATTTATTTTTCATACGATCAGCTTCTCCTCCAGCATCATCATCAGCAGGCGCAGCAGCAGCAGCAGCAAGCCAACGCGCAAAACCCAGAGTGGGGAGCAGATACGGCGGGAGCGCGCAGTACCTCAGCGGCGCGCATGCACAGCTGTCAGCACCAAGGACAGCAGCAGCTCAGCCCGGAGGTACCAGCCAGCGACGCATCAGTGTGATCAGTCCGCACAGAGCGCACTGAGCAGCGGCTGGAGAGAGCGATACACGCCGCGGAGAGGAAGGCGCCTGGAAGCATGGACTATGGTTTGACTCTTTGTTCCAAACCGTAGGGAGGCTTGAGCAATTCTGCAGAGGAGAGCAAAAAAAAAGGTGGACAATGCGGTTTGGACGTCCCTGCTTGACAGCCTGCCCCTAATATGATCATGCACATTCCTCCGCATTGCACATAAATCCACCTATTTTTCCTTTTTTGGCCTCCCTCCCTCGCTCACACCGCCCACCTGGATCGTGTCTGCAGTCTGCATTCAACTGGCTGAGCCGTGCTGCTGTCCAGAAGCTGGTCGAGCCGACCCGCCACCGGAGGGAAAAGCGACCGGGCTGCACTGTGCTGTTTGGTGGTCCACACGATGCGTCTGTTTCTGCTGGCGGTGCTCTTCTCGTGCTCCTGCGCGCGGGCCGGCTGCGAGCCGAAAATCGTGAACATCGGGGCCGTACTGAGCCAGAAGAGATACGAGCAGGTCTTCAAAGATGCCGTGACCCAGGCCAACCAGGTCTACGGCAGGGACAAATTCAAGTTGACCGCCATCTCCGTAACGCACAAGCCCAACGCCATCCAGATGGCTCTCTCCGTCTGCGAGGACCTCATCTCCAGTCAGGTAGTGTACTGCCACCGCTGCACCTCTAAATCAAACAACTGTTTTATTAATCTCTGAATCATAGCCCGTAACTCAGGCTACATGTGATCCATGCACACCTCAACCTAACTGTAAAACGGGGTTGCTCATAGATGCAGCAGAGTGTTCTGGTGGAACAAACCCCCCTGTGCCTTGCAATAGAAAGTTGGTGCTTTCAGGAAACATTTCCCACATGTCATAATGAGATGCGTTTTCTCACTCAAGGGCCACTGAAGTGGGTAAAAGACCAGATTGACAAATCCAGACTAAACCGTTGTCTATTTCTCCAAAGCCTCACACTAGCAGACTAACTGTCCATTCAACATGAACATATTACTAAATGTATAGAAACACTAAAAGAAATCAGCCCATACACTATTGCAGGCCTGTCATTTGTCCAATTTGGCATATGCTTGTACACATAACCCACAAATTAGTCCACTCTGTATCCTTCTAATACAGTGAAGTCCCCACAGAGCCATCTGTTTGACAGACATCCAGAAATAGGCTTTGGTTTTGGGCATATCTCGGATGAAAGGGCAACTGTACATTTCAGGACACACAGCTGCAGATCTACTGAACTGCAAAGGAGCCAGTGAGGAGTGAAAATTTGCGGCGATACGTCATTTACAATTAACAACTTGGCTTTCACTGTGTGTGTGTGTGTGTATGTGTGTGTGTCTGTGTGTGCTGCATGATAACATATTGGCAAGAGGAGGCTGACACGGCTGCGGACAGTTTGAGTTCCTGTTTGCTGGCCTTCAGGGGTGGATCCCTCACTCAGCTGCAATCTGTGTGATATGATGCAGCTGTTTTTACAATTGTATTTAGAAGTATGAGATTCCCATTTAAAAAGTACTTAAAAATGCAGATTTCCCAGGGTAGAATCATCTATCAGCTATACAACAAGCCTAAAGATTCCTACCATACTGTTTGTGCTGCAGATCTAGCAAACAAAACAAATTTCATAAGTAATGTATGATGAGTGTGTATGCGCCACTGAGCGCTGTTGAAACATTGGAGCACACTGAAATGCACTGACCATCCTCTCATGTGATGCTCAACATTGCTTTTAAAAAGCACCAACGTTATGTCACAGCATGTTGAGGCGTGAAGTCCCTCTCGCTCTTACTTCTCCCACACACATAATTATGCTTCATGTGAACAAAAAAAAAAGAAAGAAAGAAAAAAGAAAAACACACCCACAGCTTTAGTGCTGCTTTCATGTCCTTGGTCCTCTGCTTAGTGTAATGACTCTAATTGATACAGGCTTGTGGAATAATACTGTCGCACCCAGTCTCCTGTCACATGTTCACACCAAGCGTGATTGTGCAATCCACCCATTAGGCTGTACAAGGGTTCAGTTCTCTACACACACCCCTCTTGTAAATTAAACAGAATTACACCTAATTTAAACAGAAGGTCTATGGAAGGTTTAATCAGATGAGATTGGGTTGTAAGCGATGACAGTTACTGAGAAGGGAAGTGCGTGACAGATGGAGGAGTAGATGCCTGGGAGCAGTCCTTGCAAGATAGACCGCATTTTTGACCCAACCATACGGACTGCTCATACCCAATAATCCATGCCTGCACAGCCATGCCAACTTCATCCCTCTTCCTTCACGTCTCCGAGGCATTTCTCAAGGCTGACCTCACAAAGATTTGCTTTTCTCCTAGAGTAGTTGGCCAGCTTTGGTTTGCTTAATGCAGGGATAAGACTAAGCCAAACAGCCACAAATGAATATTAGTCTGCAGGCCCACACAGTGAAGACATTTTGAACAAAGGAACAAGATTTGCTCTTCTAGTTCTTCGTCATAGATGAGTTTGTCCCTGACTACAATTTATGGAGACATTCATGGGTTAAAAAAATGTTATTTTTAACCTGTTATACAACATTTTAGAGCAGCAGTTGCACCCACTAAAATATGAATATATTGTATTTCAAGTTCAATTCATGTTGAGGTGAAAAAACAGATGTTTCAGCCAAAGCTGGATTACAGACCAGGCAAGGCAGGCAACTGCCCCGGGCTGCCCCAGCTGCTCAGGGGCCCCAAATGCCCTAGATTCAGTATGGCAATCAGTTTGTGATCATTTCATTAACTGTAAATAATTAAGGTGACTCCTGCATTTGTACTTAATCTTGTTGCTCTGTCTTAAAAAGGCTGTGTCTTATGCAGTGTACAGTATATTCTTTTATTCAAATTATAACCAAACAAACACTTAACCCAACTCTGCTTTCAGCATTAACTGATGAAATCTTGACTCTTTCTTAACTATGCTGAACTTACTTTTAATAATGTAAGTCATCCTTGTAAATGTGCATGCCTTTTTGATGTTAACAAACCTAAACGAGTCTTGTGGGCATCGTTTCCTGTTGTTGTTACAGCCTACAACAAACATATGCAGGCAGACAAGACTGTTTCATATATTTTTTGTCTTTTTGTCATAGTTGCTCCATGCTTGCAGTGTAAGAATTTAGGTTTATTTGATTTACGAAGAAGGATAATGGACATTTTGCACCTTCCCATATGTGTGTTTTTGTATATGTTGTGATATGATATATATCATAAATATGATTATATGTTTGTAATATATTGTCTGCAAAAATTAAGAAAGAGAGAAAGAGAACCTGCAGCATGTCTAAATTGGATACCGTTAAGACTTAATTCTTTAACAGAGTACCACTGGTGGTGTTACCATTTTGTCTTAATGCCAGTGTCAGAATGACAAAGTCTTGTGTCTTCTGTGTCTCTGCAGGTCTATGCTATCCTGGTGAGTCACCCTCCCCAGTCCAATGACCACCTCACGCCAACGCCTGTCTCCTACACTGCAGGCTTCTACCGCATCCCCGTGGTGGGGCTCACCACCCGCATGTCCATCTACTCAGACAAGGTGAGTGATGGATGAGAGAGATGTAAAGAGAGATAGAGAGAGGGGAAAACAGGAAGAGAGTGAACAGAGAGCGAGGGAGTGAGGAGCTCCCCTGGGGCAGCTTCAAAAGCTTCCTAGATTAAACGTCCCATCACTGTCCATTAGAGGAGCTGTGATTAAATGGGTTTCCAGCTGAAAACTGAAAGAACATCATTAATAATGCCTCTGACCTGAGTAATGTTTTTATGAAGCACAAGCCATTAAAATGAAACTTTAAAGCAATCACATACAGTAAATAAAATGCCAAGGACTTTAGTAACTCAATTTCAAAGCTATTTAAGTGGCATCTCTCCTAATCTTGCAAGTTAAAGGAAAAGTACACTACATGACCAGAAATATGTGGACACGTTACATCCATGTGTCAATAGGTGTTTTAGGACCAAACAGTTCTGGGGTCTCCCTGAGAGGAACTGCCCACTGGGGAGCTCCTCTGAGAGCTACATACCTTCAACCTTCTGTTTGCATTCTCACCGGGTCAGTTGTTCCAGGCCCTGGGTCAAGGGAGGGCCCTAAATGGCCCTCTAACCTTTAAAAAATAACTTTTAAATAATTCCTTTCCTTTCTGGGCCTGGCTTTGTGCACAGGGACATTGCCATGTTGAAACAGGAGAGGGCCTATTCCCAAACTGTTGCCACAAAGTTGGAGGCACTCTGTTGTCTAAAATTCCTCTGTATGCTGCAGCATTATCATTTGCCTTCATTGGAGCTAAAGCTCAAATCACAAAAAACAGCCCCAAGGGACAGTGGTGTCCACATACTTGTGGCCATATCGTGCATATCACTTAGCGTAAGGACCTTTGAAAGGGCCAGAATCTGCCCTTGTGGCAGGTTTTTATCCACTTATTTCCACCTTATGAGCGATGAGTCATCCATGAAAGATGAATGACTGTTAATCTCTACTTCCTGCTCTGTGCTCCTCAGAGTATCCACCTGTCCTTCCTGCGGACAGTCCCTCCCTACTCCCACCAGGCGCACGTATGGTTCGACCTGATGCGCGAGTTCAACTGGAACCACATCATCCTGATAGTGAGCGACGACCACGAGGGGCGGGCTGCTCAAAAGAGGCTCGAGACCCTCTTGGAGGAGAGGGAAACAAAGGTGAGACGCTCCGGCTCCCAGGCCCCCCCACCCCCACCCCCTCCAGAGTGTGTGAGCATGAGCGCGTGAGTGTGTACGGTTTTTAAACCTCAAAGGCCTTCTATGTATGTAACTGTTTTCCTTTCTGTTGTGTGGCCACATCTCTTTCTCACCATTGTGTAAACATTGGCTAACATTCCTAGAGACATCAACAGCGTCTAATGTGGTCTAATCTGACGAAAGTTTGTATGTTTATTTGCTCATCTTCACGTTGCTTTTCGCCATAGTCCAAATTATCCTGTGTCTATCCACAATGGGAGCCAAATAGTGGACTTTAACGTGGGGCTTTGCAAACCATCACAGACTGAAGTGTTGAAGTGTTTTTTTGGGGCCATGGTGGAAGTCAGGTGTTTCTCTCCCCTCGGTGCGTGATGAATCGCCGGCTTCATTCTTGTACACAGAGGCCTTGTGTTCATTGCACCCTGCTCGCTCATGTTCACAGATATGGGAGATGTTTTTCGCCTTTATACCGCTGATGCATCCATTTTAAGTGTAGCTCTGAGCTGTGTATGTGGGTCAGTGAAATGCTGATCTTCTTTGAGCCAAAACAGACTTGAGACTGCGATGATGTGTGCCCTTTAGGAACAGAGCGAGAGAGAGAGAGAGAGAGAGGGAGGAAAAAACTGCCATCTATTTCATCCATTAAATAAGTTGAAATTACCTTGGGATATTTTTTTTCTTTCCTTATACTCTGTGATGCTTGTCCCTCTCTGGGGCTCTTTGCTGTAATTGTGTGGCAGAGTGAAATGAGTCCTGATTCAGAGATTTAATTAAATCAGAATCTGGAGAGACGCTGAATACGACACATACCCGAGGTAATTCACAGAAGGCAGCTACAGTTAAAGTGAAAGCTGCTTAAATTAAGTGACCGGGATCAGCATTGATTAACAGCCACCAATAGAAAAACATTTCAAACATTTGGATTAATCACTTGGGATAAATGGTGAGACTGTCAAATCATCTAGATGTGACTCACGTCCTGCACTAGACAGAAGTGTGTGTATTAAAATCAAATTTGATAAGAACCCAGGAAGTTCCTTTTATGTTTGCATGAGCTGAGTTTGGATCTCAAAATGATCCCATCTGTGCGTCCCATTCAATCCCATAATACTGAGAGAAGTTGCTGCAACTATGAGGCTTTAATTGCGCATATATTAGTCATGACTGCAGGACGAGCTCGAGCATTTCGGGGCCCTGAGCAGGATTTATTTGAGAATCTCTCCAAATGTGTGCAGAAACAATTACACTGAAAAACTCAAAGGATAAGGCTGGTGATATTATATATTTTTCTTAAAAAGACCTGAAAAGACCAAAGCAAACAATAAATTGATCCTATCCTAAGCCTGATACATCTTATTCGTCTGCGCCATAGAGCTCCATTGTTGTCCAAAAACTATTAAAAACACATCAGTGAGTCACACAGTTGCCCTGGGTGACATGTTCCTTCATTACCATGAACACACACACTTCAGTTTATTTTTACTTGATCCCACATACACCGTCCTGCTGCAGTAAATACTCAGTAGATCATCAAATGTGTATTATTCCGCAGCTGAAAATAGTCCCTAATATGTGCACTTTTTACTCTAGCTTGAGTAACGCTTGCAAAAACTACAGTGCCCAGCTGTTTTAAGAAATTACTTAGCTTATTAAATAAAAAAAGAAACTATATATTTGTGATCTGTTTTTACAGATTTACATCTTTAATAAGAACCAATGAGCTTGAGGCTGAGTGCCTCAGACAGGGTGGGGAATTTGAAAAGTCTGGAGGGATGGACTAACACGTTGTTGGTTTTGGTCTGTACATGGGATTTGTTTCCAATAAGAAAGAATTACTCCAGCCTTATCCTTTAAATAATACCTGTTTGGCACAGTGTCATTCACAGAGGACAAAATAACTTTAAGATGCACTCCCTAAAGCCCCTTTGTTAAAGTTTTGACAGCTGTGAGGACATTTGGAGATCTGCTGTTTGGCACTTCAACAAAATCAGGATGTGTACTTTTAAATACTGAAATGATGAAAAGAAAATGCTGAAAGCTGAGGAAACAAATTAATTCAGATTTTGGATTTGTTTGGCTGTCCCCCTAGTGGCTGAAAGGCCCCGTGCAGCTTCTTAGCTCATTTTCGTCTCAGCTCTGACATCCCATGTATGTCACAGCATCATCAGGACAATGAAACCGTTACAAGCTCTTTTATTGTAAGTTTGTTTGGATGACAATGTCAGCTAAATGCCTAAATTGTAAATGCAGTGACAGCTTTGACTGTCTTAAGTGATGTAAAAGGATGTTAGTTTGGATATGGCAGATTGCATGCTCTAATTAAAAGAGAGAGGTGTTCTTCTTGCTAATCACCCTGTTGTGCTGCATAAACTCAGTACATTTACATGTTATTTTTAGCTTTGTGGCAAGTCATTAGCAAGGTCACACAGTCACAGGGGGATCACTGTCACCACCAGCAAAGAGGCTCTGGACACAGTGGACTCAGTCAGAGTGCAAACGTGACCAACACAACATGAAATATTAATGCCTGGCTGAGGATACAAAAATAGAGTGCTCGGAAAATCTCTTGGGGGGAAAAAAGACAAAGACTGTTGTTTTTTGTTCACAAAGCTGCTGGATGTTACTCATGGAAAGGATTTCTACACTCTGAAGACACATTCAATCTCTCATTTTATGCTACAATTCTGAATGGTAGTTACTTGACTAAACTGGACTGTGATTATAAAACAATTTGTCTTAATATTTTAGTTTTCTCAACAAAAAAGGAAAGAATGATTTCACATAGTGGGATATTTCACTTCTTTTCAAAACAATTTTGTTTTGTCATATGACATTGTTCTTCCGTCTTTTAAAAAACATCACATAATTTTAGAATGTTTCCTTAACCACATAAGGAAACGGAGTAGGTGAAATGATCTATAACCCCACTGACAATTTGTTATAGTGTTTAAATTACACAAGAAAAATTGTTGGTATTCTTATCCTTCAGTTTGTTTGTGATTATGATTCAGAATTCAACAATTACCTCTCAACATTTAAACTGACAATTACTCAAACTAACATGACGAACACAAAGATCACAATAGCGTCAGCTTGTATAATAAGGCTTTCAGTTGTGAATGGGTGACTTTCTGGACGGCATTTGTTGAGAATTTGCTTGTCAGCTTGAATACTGTACTGATGCACGGTCGACTTCGTGAAGGGAGGGAAACAGACCCAGAGTGCACTGAGGTGTGAGCTGTGAAGCCAGGCAGCTGTGAAGGAAACCCTGTGAAGCAGAAAGATGATGTGTTTTCCTGCAAAATGGCTCCCTCTCTCAGCCGGGACTCCCGAGTGTCTCTTCTCACAGAACTGGACTGGAATCCAAAATGGTGACGCCTCAGATGTCCAAATTAAGTTTAACCTGTGCAGCAACTACTGAGAGTCAATGTTCCATACTACATACTAACTGTATACAGTATGGACCATATCATCTTTATACTATATTGTTCTAGCAGTTAGTATACAAAAAGTCAATGTACTTTACTATTTTATACCAACAGGAAATGATACAATACTTGGCGTTGTTATGGCCAGTTTAGATCAAAGTTTCGCAACAAGATGAGTTGAAACTTGCAACTACTTGCAATGCAGCGGTCTGCAACGTTCTGAAACCTGCCAGTTTACACCAAGGGAACTAGACGAGACGGTGTATTGTTTCCATAGCAACGACTCTCTGTACTTCCGTTCTAACTGCCGGCTTTTCAGGCTTTTCCTGTATAATTTGTAGCGCCTTAAAACATGAATAAGGAGATTGATAGTGAGTTACTTGCTACAGCTGCATTTCTAGTTTCGATGAAACGGCGAAAACATAAAAAAACGAGAGGGTCAAGATGACCAGCTGACTTTGCTATGAGCTGATTGGCTGATGATGAAACAGGTGACGTGCCATGAGTCGGCTCGAGTCGAGCTGAGGCGGGCCAGTTCACGCCGCTGCAACTTTTCCCTGCAACGTTCTAAAAAGGTTTCGTCTCGTCGCAGATCTTTGGTCTGGACTGGGCTTTAGACGTCAATCAGACTGCGACTTTGGAATGCCACCGCCAATTAAACTTCACAAAGAGAAAGCAAAATGTTTTTCTTAAGACTGAATACTTATTTTTTTGCTTTCCAAAATATTTTTGGAGCTGTCCCACAAACATTCACAGTTAATTTAAATTGTTTCTGTTTTCGGAGTGTGAATCATTGGCTTGTGATTTTAGCTCAATTATGGCTTTTCCCTTTTTGATTGGGTTCTATTAGATTTGATGAAAAGATTTGATTGAACTGGTAACTACAGTTGTGGAAAAATGTGTATGATCATTAAATAAAAATAAATCCATGTAACTAACAATATCAGTAGATGTCAGGATGGTTTCTAGCTTTTGATGTGTTGTTCCAAGTGTCTGGTTAATAACACAAGGATAGTGCCAGCTGCAGCCTCTGAAGCTGGCACTTCGGAGCTGGTGAAAATGCTGTGCCACCTCAACAGATGGTTGGATAGATCGGCTGTTTCCTAGTGCAGTTTTACAAGTCTACATCTACAAAACCTTTAATGAGCTCTTCATATTTTTTTTATGATGCCAAAAGAACGTGATCACACTTTGGACTTGATGGTGTGTAGTGTTGGAAATCTGATGTTTGTCAAGTTTCCAGTTGTGTGAAGAATGGTGAAGAAGAAACAAACCAGTTACTGGGCTGCATTTTAGGATTTTCTTTTAAATTTCAAAGCATTTTGTTTGGATTATTGCTGGAGTCAGGGCGCTTTGATCCAATTACTTCTTATAGCTAATCAATGCTAGCTAGCTGAATCGGAATCACTGATAATTTATGCATTGAATGCAATGAATAAATTTCCCTGATCCTTAATAGTATTCGATACCTTTAAGAAGTAAACGTGATTTCAGCATTATTATAAAGCGGTCATCTCTGATGTTCTTTGCAAGCCCCAATGTTAAAGGTCCCAATTTGAAGCAGAAAAGTGGAGATTTGTTGGAATGCTTTACTGCCCTCCATTTTCAACTGTTTATAATATTTTTCTGTGTCTGCATATTTTCTCTGTGCACATTACTCATCAGAATAAAAAAAGGAACTATGAAAACCTCGACCAACTGTCCTATGACAACAAGCGAGGACCTAAGGTATATTTGCATGGTCAATGCACGCCGCCCACCAACTTTCCAAACGTAGCAACTAGAAACCAGCCCAAACCAGTCACCAGCCGACCCAGAAATGTCCCTCTCTCTTGGTAGCACGTGTTTTCTTTATTTTTTACTTTGAGACATTTCCCTATGATTTAAATAAAGAATGATTTTGTTATGAAAAATCTATAATTTTCGGTCATGACAGAAAAAAAAAAAAAAAGAATTCAGTGAACAGCGACCCGCTTTTATCATTTTCATTTTCTCCTTCAATAAAGGAATGCATGTACTCAGAACACACGCACTCACACACAAAAAGAGTTTGCAAGTCCATTCCTGTGTGGAGAACCGGTAGTGTGGGACAAAACCGTTTCCCAGATGCTACTTCCTCCTGTTCTGTAGCACTTCCTTAGTTTTCAGCAGTTTTTTTGTTGGGGGAAAACGTCCCCCTCACCCCCCTTCACCCGTTTTTAGTTACTGGTTGCATTGACCTTCTTCTTCCCCCTACCTAACACATGCACGTCCTTCTTTGGAGCCTTGATAACCCTCAGTTTGCATGCGAACAAATGCAAAAGTTTTTTTCCCTTCAAGCTTTTTTTTATTTTTTTATTTTTTTAGTTTAGCCGGTTCCCCTGGATCACTTTCCTTTATATCTCTTTGTCTCCCGTTTTCAAACAAAATCGGCCAAGCTCGAACCAAACAGGTAAAGAGGCAGCATGGTGTCTAAGGTAGGGAAAAGTAGCTGGCTTGACCTTTCTTATGCCCCGATCACAGGCAGAGAAAGTCCTCCAGTTCAGCCAGGAGACTAACTTAACTGCCCTGCTGCTGGAGGCGAAAGAGCTGGAGGCCCGAGTCATCATCCTGTCCGCCAGGTGAGATTTTTAACCCAAAATACACATGAATTTCACCCAAAGTCCCAGAGGGGGCATCTGTGATTTACCTCACACCTGCTTTAAAATGCCATACCCATGATCCAACATAGAACTGGACTAAAAAGAAATGCAAACAAGATAATTTTGACTGTAAAGGTGATGCTTAAACAATGAACGATTATTTTCATTATTGACGAATCTGCTGATTATTGTCTCAATTAATTGTTTGGTCTATAAAATGTCAGTTTTTCCTAAGGGCCAAGTTAATGTCTTTAAAAAAACCCCACATTTTATTTATTTTATTTTATTTTAATTCTATTTCTAGCATAAGACAAAGTTGGAACCAAGGCTTTTTTGATATTTTTGCTTGAAAAATGACTTTAATAACTAATCCATTATCAAAATAGTTGCAGATTCATTTTCTGTTGATCGAGTAATCAATTAATCTAATCGATTCATCTCTAGTACGACCCATCTGTAGATTTTTATACCTGTAGATCTGATGCTGTCATACAAAGTGGACTTTTTTTGTAACTTAAAAGCTAATTAAGGGTAAATTTAAAAGGAAACTGCTGTTCGTGTCCATTGTGGAACCAAAAGTCAACGATGACTTCTTTTAAATTACGTAGCCTTACTAACGTCGTTATTTTAACCCAAACCATGATCTTTTCCTAAACCTAACCAAGTAGTTTTGGTGCCTAACCCTAACCAAACTGCGCCCATTTCACAACGTTAATCATGGGTTGTTGTTGTTACCATGACGACGAAGGTCCAGTATGCCTATGTAGTTATGGGAGTCATTGACAAGCGACCTATTCTGCCGTTTAGGTTGGAGGACTTGAAAAAGACAAAAAGACCTCACTTTAATATAAAGACATTTCACATCAATAATGCCATGTAATGTAGTAATTTGCTGCAATCAGTTGGACATGCACAAATCCCAAACAACTGCGATTGAATCAATCACTCCTAAAAATGAACACAAAACCCCTTCCTTACACTGTCATTCAGCGTGCTCTGCTCTGTCTTTTCTCTACATGGCAAATTCCAAGTGAGGAAGATGCTGCTGCAGTGTACAAGGCTGCCCGCTTCCTCAACATGACGGGCTCAGGCTACGTGTGGCTGGTGGGCGAGCGGGAGATGTCGGGTAAAGCCCTGAGCGAGGCGCCAGACGGTACGTTCATCCAGCAGAGATCAGTGGGAATATACGAGTTAACCCCCGGCTTTACCCAGAGGCCGATCATAACACACACAGGATTAGAGGGATTAACGATGGATGCATTACATGATTAACTGTATAACTGCTTGTTGTGTGTTTAAACATTTAAACGTTTAAGCATTACGTGTTTAAAGGTTTAAATGTGCTGTGTATCTACAGTACACTTTAGTTTACATGTGTCTGTCCTGGATTATCCAAAGGTAAATTCATTGTGCTATTCTGCCATATTAATACCCTGGTTTCTAATGAATTATGAAGGGAAAGTTTTGCAACAGATAACTGATTGTTGAATGGTAAGCTACAACAGCCTTTCTTGTCTCTATTCCTGGATTTTTTGCACAAGTTTCTCACAATATTTTATCACTTTGTGGTCACAAACGTCAAGCGTCTTTCCCCTCCCGGGCACTCTAACACAACCAACTCCCTGCAGAGCATTTGTTGTCTGTCCATGTCCAGTCTCTTCCACCTCCACTGCAGCTTCTTCCAGGAGCCTGCAAGACTGATGGACCTGGTTGCATCAGAAAACTTAGCTGAAGTTGGATTGTTGTTTGGTTTAAATTTAGGTCTGATGGTATTTTTGTTTGTTCCTAACACAGATAATGCTTTGCCTGTGCTGGTTCTAAAACCTTAGCTGGTAGGGATGAAATAAAAAAATAAATAAATCCAACTTCAAGGGACTCTTTACACATGCTGTGAAAAGGTCATTAGTGGCAACATCAGATAAATGATCCATGTATTCTGTTGCCTCGTCTCATAAATGACAAAATGTGGATATTATCCTCCTTGAGATTAACAGGCAAAGAAGATGGATCATGCAGCTGATGTCTGACCTTTATTCAGGATGTCTAAACTGGAGGCCCTATAAGTTTTTTTTTCTCTCCACTTTTGCATTGCAAAAGGACCCTGAGAGGTCAGGTCAGTGACTATGTTTTGTTCTTGGCCTGGTCTCAGGTCTGATCGGCCTCCAGCTCATCAACGGGAAGAATGAGTCAGCCCATATCAATGATGCAGTGGCTGTGGTGGCTCAGTCCATCCAGGAGCTCTTTGAGAAGGAGAACATCACAGAACCCCCGAGGGGATGTGTGGGCAACACCAACATCTGGAAAACAGGGCCACTCTTTAAACGGTAAGCTTGAATACGGATGTAACGCAGTGCTTCAGATCTTTTTTTTTTTACTGATAAAGATGATAAAGGCGTGATAATGCAAACATTTTTTTTAGAAATGTGTTTTTCCAGGGCATATCCAGCTTCAAGACCAATACATTTCTTTAACATTTAGCTTAGTATTTTCTAACTATGAGACCAGGGACATATTCTAGAAGAGGCTCAAGAAATATATAAGTTAAACTTCAAGTCTGACTTCATTTATATATGCATCAAATTCAGATTTCTCAGTACAAGAACAGTTGATTTCAATTTCATAAATTAAGTTTGCTCAGTTTCTGATTCTGCATGTTCTCATACCTTTAAAGCTGCACTAATCAATATTTTTATATTAACATCTGATCAGCTCTGCAGTTTCCCCCAGTCCCTAAAATTCTTTCCCATTTTTGACAGGAAAGCTGCCTTACAGAATTACAGGTTTATCAGGTTTTCCAGAATGCACTAGAAACCCTATATTTTTCACTTCCACGTGAAGCAACTGAGTTTCAGCTGACCCAGTTAGAGTGTTTTTTCAGCAGCATGGCAAAAAATAATATGCGGTGACAAAAACAGCAGATATAATCGCAGCTCTGCCATGTTCATCACATTCACATTTCAACAAAAAAACGTGGTGAATCAGTCATTTTACCACATGCACTGAACTGAGAGCCTTACAACGATACACAATAAAATGCACACTCTTGTTACACTCCTAATAGCCCTAATAGCTGACACACAGTATCTCTACTTGAACACACGTGTACTCATTCACACAATTAATCATTTTCATTTGATTGCCACAGGGTGCTGATGTCATCTAAATACCCAGAGGGCCTCACAGGACGCGTGGAGTTCAATGACGACGGAGACAGGAAGTATGCCCACTACAGTATACTCAACTACCAGAAGAGTCGACTCATTCAAGTCGGCATATACAATGGAACACAGGTGAACTGACAGACAGAGGCGACTCTGGCCGATTTGACATACCTGCAAAGCAAATTTATAGGAATTTAAGAAAATAATTTTTCCAGGTCCATTCCCTATTTTATACTCACTGCCCTTGAGTATGTCGTATCTACTCCATGCACATCATCATCTATTCTTTTATCCATACAGGACATGCAGCTCCAGTTTTCTATCTATAGTGCAATGCAGTTAATGTAGGGCAACTCCTCAACAAAAAAAACCCCACTTTGCAGTTCAGCAAATGCTAACACGATGCTGCAGCAGTTTGTCATAGTGAATTTGAGTATTTCAACACTTTGGTATTTCAAATATTTAGTGTTGTTTTATTGCTATAATGATTTGGAACATACATTACATTTATTTACAACACCTGGCTGCAAAGTCCACAGCTTGCAATGTCTGATGAAAAGTTAAACTACTGGAGGTCAGGAAAACCAAGATTTCCAGGGGGTGTTAAGTTACTCTTTAAGTATTATAAATTACTGTAAACTTTAGAAATTACCAGTTGATTTTGCTAGCATAGAACGCTGTAGCATCATGTAATCTTTGGTTGAATCATGCTTTGCCATGAACCATGCATTTTTCTCTGCACTGCAGGAGGATTGTAGATGTGTCCACTGTTAAATGCATTCAACTCTAGATGGCAAGCAGGAGCTGCATGTTTCTGATGAAATGAAACCTAACCATGTCCTTCACGAGTCCTAGGTATAAAATAGGGATAAAGAGAAAATATCTTTATAGAACATCATTGCTGACCATTTTACAAAGCACAACCTAATTTTTCCAATGGATTTCCTACCTTTCAGGCAGCCACTGGTTTCCATTTATTTCAGTGAGGTAGGAAAACCAAGGTTCAAGGACATTCAAGGTTTTAGTGCCTGTTATGACACCGGAATGAGTAAACACAGGAAACAATCACATCCCCATTATGGATAGTGTTTTGGATTTGGCTTTACAACAAAAACATCGCTCATGAATTCAACTCTCCATCAGTGGAAGGGCATGAAAATGATCCTGCGTAACCAGACCACCATAACATAACTTGACAAAAAAGAAAAAGGACAAAACGTTCACTGGATTGGACTACCTATCTCATTCAAGTTTCAAGGCGTTGCAGTTTGTACTGAATTTGGAAAGCAACAGCTAAAAGACAATTTAAAAATGTATACTTTGAAAACTGAAGACTGTGAGATGTGGTTGAAAGCTCTGGGGAAAGCTATTTAGTGGCCCTGGTGCTAAGATTATTTTGTCAAATTATATTAATTTGTAGTTAATGGTGGTTATTTAAATGGGCCAGCCATGCAAACACAACAAACAGTAAGGACTGCGAGGATCAGCACTTCAGTTCCCTGGTGATAGGTGTGATAATAATAAATTCCTGAAACCCTCAGGTATGATACTTAAGTCAGAGGTCGAAGAAGTAAATGAAAGAACCGCTGAGCTGTGGTTATATAAAGCTGACTCATTAGCGATGCTCACCCACAGTGTTGGAGCCTCATCAGCAGCACGCCTTCTGTCAGCACTCACCTATAATACTGTATACGTGTGTGGCATCCCTGCAGGTGGTAATGAACAATCAGCGGAAGATCATCTGGCCCGGAGGAGAGACTGAGAAACCACAGGGCTTCCAGATGTCCACTCGATTAAAGGTAGGGTGCCTTTACTTTGCTGCTGCAATGTGACGTTCACGTCTACACAGATAGAGTACGGACCTGAGCTGATATACTCGTGTTGGACATTTGTTTCTCAGAGGGGAGTGAAGTTAATCTATGTTCATAAAAGCAGCAGTGATATATTTGCTATGACTTTTACCTCTTCGAATTTGTCACAGGCCTGCTAAGAACCTCTCATCTGTATCCTTGTCGGTTATTTTTACATTCATCTGTCTGTCTGTGTGTCCATGTGTATCTGGGAGTTTGTACATGGGTATTTGTGTATCTGCTGGGTTTTTCCAAGTATTTTATTTTTTTCTCTCACTGTGCCGCACTGAACTCCCCCAGGATCTAAACGGATCCAGCTCTGACTACCTGATAAACAGCTTTCTGTCCCGTCTGTTGTAGATAGTGACGATACACCAGGAGCCATTTGTGTATGTGAAACCCACTCAGCCGGATGGAACATGCAAGGAGGAAATTACATTAAATGGAGTCTTAATTAAAAAGGTTATCTGCACTGGGCCCAATGAGACCATCCCAGGTAACACATCAGGGACGTTTATATTATGACTGTGCTTTTACTGCACCCGCCAAACACCCACTGGAGATGCATACATATATATGCAGTAGGTATCTATATATGTATGCATGTAGCTGAGTGTTCCATTCAGAATGAGAGATTGTTGGGATGCCGGGACATGCTTGGTCTGTATGCTGTGTTTCTGGCAAATAGTGTGACTGTGTGTGGTCGTCTGCAGTGTGTCATGCATTTTGTTCAGTCTACGTGCGCTGCCATTGGATTAACAAAAAAAATCTAATCTGTTTCCTCAAGAGTGATTGTAACTTGCAACTGGTGCTGGTTTTGTTACAGGACGCCCAATTGTACCCCAGTGTTGTTATGGCTTCTGTATTGATCTCCTGATCAAGTTGGCTATGACCATGAACTTTACCTATGAAGTGCATCTGGTGGCTGATGGGAAATTTGGAACTCAGGAGCGGGTTAGTTTTACATTAACAGCCATATTTGTCATACTTTTGCATGAGGCACAGATTGCACGCAATATCTCACATTTAATACTTTAACTTTAATCTTTTTAATCATTTTATTTTACCCCACTAACAGTAGTGATCTCACTAACTTTTCAGAGCTGAAGCAATAAGTAATAAATGAATAATCATAGAGCGTAGACCCACAGATATCAAATGTCCAGCAGGTGAATTTGCCCATCGTCACTGATCTGGTGTCAGTCTTTGAATGTCTACATGACAGGGTAGGGCGAACAGCAATCACCATGGCTGAGTGTTGTAGTCAATTTGGAAGTGCCAATAAGTTGTAATATGAAAGAAATATATTCCACATAAGACCAACTTGAAATCTACCAGGGAAAAACGGTAGATGAAAATGGGAAAACACATACATACAAATCATTCACGAAATGTCTTGTCTTAGCAGGGCTCACTCATTTCCCTCAGCCCCCTGGGAAAGGGTTTGTCTTATGTCAAATAGGAGACATGCCACCACCTAAAAAGACGACGCCATAGTACATTTTCCTTGTCTCTTCGCAACAAAATCAAGTTTTACTTGCTGAAACTGCCCTTAATTCACAACAGATTACATTATACCGTCAACAGTTTGCTAACCTACCTATATATTTACAACACAGTAAGTTTTAGCAAACAGAAAGCTAGTAGCTGATGTTAGTTTATCGCTAACATTTAGCTAACATTATTTAAGCTAATACCAGCTTAGCTAACATTGTTACAAAGGTATTTTCTAAGTAAATAGTTTTTAAGCCAACAGTTGATGACCAGCATCAAAATATGGATGGACTACTACTACAGTACACTGATATTAAGTTTGTTAAATTATAAATTGCTTACCACAATTGTGGTAAAAAGAACAATCATAATGCGTTTGTTACCTGCGTGTTATTGTACATCTAATGATTTGCGCCATATGTATAATACTGCTGTGTCATACACGTTTTGGGCCATGTCATGTTTTTATTATTTGATGGCCTTGACAACTTGTTTTTTCCCCCCACTGAATACCTCTTAACACTAACTGTGCTTTATTCCAATCCCTGGATCAATACCTTTTAATAACCTTTTGTTTGAGAATCATCATTTAAATGTGTTAACAATAAAGCATAATAGTTATGTAGTCTAATTCAAAGGTTTTCAAAGTCTGAGGCTGTAGGCCTCCTCTCAGACAGAGCATTTAGCAGCTAGAGACAGATATTTCCCTCAGGAGTTGGTAGAGACCATCTTTTAGAAAGCTAAAAGAAAGTCAATAATGGACTTACATTCACCAGGTGCCCAGAAATTAATGATAACGTTGCTCCATAGCTGCTGGTAAATTAACAGCCGTTTGGTAACTAAGTTCACCATATCAACTTAAAAGGATATGTCAATGTTGCGTCACAACTTATTACTGCAGGTTTATTGCAGGTTTAAAAGAAAACCTAAAAGCACGATTGTGTAAGACAAGCCAATACAGAACCAACATTTGCAGAAGTAAGTCAAGAAAGGAAAGGAGAAGAAACAGGTCATGATCAGCTGAAAACCTGAGTTGAACAGATTTTCTCTGTGGACACATTCATCTCTAACCCAGAAAAGCCCTTAGAAACTGCTGAAAATAGCAAGCTTTCTTTTGATATGTAAGGCAGGGCCAGTTTCAAAGATTTGGAGCATGCCTAGAACTTATATCCCCACTAGGCACAACCCAAATCCTTAAAGCCTGGAAACATTCTGTGGTCTAGACGACAGCAGAATGATTGCTGATTCTCACGTTAACACCTTCCTTTTGGGACTCCAGGTAAACAACAGTAACAAGAAAGAGTGGAATGGCATGATGGGAGAGCTCCTGGGGGGCCTGGCTGACATGATTGTAGCCCCGCTGACTATAAACAACGAACGAGCCCAGTACATCGAGTTCTCCAAGCCCTTTAAATATCAAGGCCTCACCATCCTCGTTAAAAAGGTAAGTGTCCACCGTGAGCCCATTTGGTGCTCTGTCAAATCCAACAATGTATAGAAAGTTGAATGTAACGTTCAGTTGTGGAATCTTCTACCCTCTAAGAAAACGTCTATCACTTGTGCATCTACGGTATCACAAATACCAAATCCCCAATACAACTAACTGTTATTTTATACCTTGGTTTCTACAGCACAAACACAGGGCAACACATTGATAAAGCTGAGAAACTTATGTTGGGCAATATATGGCTGCTGATGTATGAGGGAGGAATTCAAACACGCTTAATGAAATTTGCTAAATTGTATTAGAGATACACACGAAACATGCTCGTTACAGGATACTACCATTTTTTCATTTTTCATTTTACCTCGTGGACAGCAGAGGTTGTCACATTTAAAAGGTAAGCAATATCCCAGATTACTGACAACGAACGATACATTTGGTTCATCATTCACTTGGAAATAGTTATCCAGTGGGAGTTGAATTCATATGCAGCTACTGTTGGTTACTGCTGTATCACAGCCTTTCTTTAAAGGATCGTACCAGTGTTTCTAGCCCTCACGTTTAGCCCATTAGCTGCATATATATTCATATATATTTTACATCACACCTGACCATTTTGTAAATAACGCTACTGTATTCTAGAAATCTGAATGTATTTTATCTGATGTATTTCTACTGATCCAGGTATCCATTAGTTTTCGTTCATTTCCATATGTTAAGTAAAATGTTATGTAAAATCTCCTAGCACACTTGCAGCCAATCTGCATTTATTTTTGTCAGTTATTATTGATACACAACTCAAGCAAATTTCAAGAGTCTGCTTTATGATTTTCAACCCGTACGGACATGAAAAGACACAAAAGCCTGCCTGGAAAAGTAGGAAAAACACATACAAAAATCTGTGTATAGCAAAAACTAAAAATGTAAAATGTATGGGTTGAAAAGGTAAGGTGATAA
The DNA here is from genome assembly GCA_005408345.1 of Macquaria australasica. Taxonomy (NCBI): domain Eukaryota; kingdom Metazoa; phylum Chordata; class Actinopteri; order Centrarchiformes; family Percichthyidae; genus Macquaria; species Macquaria australasica. The sequence goes on from SEMN01000106.1 coordinate 1,025,456, forward strand.
ACTTGGAGACAGACTGGTATTTTCCTTTATGTTAGTCTATAATATGCAAATGTAAGGTAATCAAAGTTGTTAATTATCAATCAATAACCAATTGTGTGTTTTCAGGAAATCCCTCGCAGTACACTGGACTCGTTCATGCAGCCGTTCCAAAGCACGCTGTGGCTGCTGGTGGGTCTTTCGGTGCATGTGGTGGCGGTGATGCTTTACCTACTAGACCGGTTCAGGTACAAGGGGGGCCTGTGTGTGTATGTGTGTGCCCATGTGTGTGTTTACGTGTACTCACGACTGAATCAGTGAATGCATTTGTGTGTGTGTGTACATTCACTCCTGTGCGCTGCAGATCTTCCCTCAGTGTGGACACCAAGGCAGACAGAGGTGAAGATTGGCTCCAACCATCCCACCGCTCTGTCCCTGTGCCGCCGCCTTTGTCTGTTTTCTTTCCGAGTTTGTCTCCCTCTTGCTTTGCTCGCTCATGTTCAGTTCCCTTCCCTGCCTGGGGTTGACAGGGTTTTCCCCTCTACAGGTTCTCAGCGATTTCTCATTTTATCTCCTGCAACCCTCCCAATTTCTTCCCTCTAGCCCGTTTGGAAGATTTAAAGTAAACAGTGAAGAAGAAGAAGAAGATGCCCTCACCTTATCATCTGCTATGTGGTTCTCCTGGGGAGTGTTGCTGAACTCGGGAATAGGAGAAGGTGAGATACAGCCAATCAAAAAAAAAAAAAAAAAAAAGAATAATTACTGAAAATCCCCAAATCATCACTTATTCACCAGAAAATATTCCCTTTCTCCCTAAACACTGTAATGCTGTTGAGTACTTTGGTCTTTACACAGTTTTGCAGTTGTATAACCAAGGCGTTTGTGGCTCCAGGTGTTGCCTCCCTGTCATGTTTTTGACAAATGAATTCCTTTGAAATCACATTTTCTAAAGAAAGACGTTGCTGCAGCTTGTCTTTTAACAGTTTAAACCTGTTATCTTTGCTTGTTTCATTTGTCTTCCAGTTTTTCCTTTTCATGTCTTACATTTTAGTGGGCTATATTTTTAGGTAATTTCTTTTGTTCTAGGTTGTGTTGTAAACTAACTAATATTTCTAATATATGAGTAGAGGGTTTCTTATAATTTACTGTAATATATGGGTTAATGATCCTTGATATTATTATTTGCAGTAGTTGAACTTGTATCAGTTGTAGTAATAACAGAAGTAGCAGCATTAGGGCTTATAGAGTGGTAGAACTGTTACTTAACAGGAAAAGAAGTACCCAGCTAACTACTCTACGTGAAGACATTGGAAATTACTGAGCGGAAAGGTCAAAACTTGAACTCACCACGCAGGTGCGCCGCGCAGCTTCTCAGCGAGAATCCTGGGTATGGTGTGGGCCGGCTTTGCCATGATCATTGTGGCTTCTTATACTGCCAACCTGGCTGCCTTCCTGGTGTTGGACCGGCCTGAGGAGCGCATCACCGGCATCAATGACCCGAGGGTGTGTACAGAATGAACATATTTATCTATATAAAAAATATATAAACTTATATAAATTCTACATCAATGGAAGGTATTAGTATTAATCAACTGTTTGTGTCTTGTCCCTGTCTCCTTATGCAGCTGAGAAACCCATCCGACAAGTTCATCTACGCCACGGTGAAGCAGAGCTCCGTGGACATCTACTTCCGGCGGCAGGTGGAGCTTAGCACCATGTACCGCCACATGGAGAAGCACAACTATGAGAGTGCCGCCGAGGCTATCCAGGCCGTGCGTGACAAGTGAGTCTCGGCCAGGCCGGGCCGACCAGAGCACGTGTCGGCCGGCTGCTCGACCTATCAGTCACACAGACCAGGGCCAGTCCAGGCAGCTTAGGGGGGTGAGGGGACATGGACCTCTGGACCAGGCGGAAGCGGCAGGACTTACTGCGGCATTCCCTCTGATTCAGGCCCATCGCCCAGCCAAGACAGACGTCCAGGGACAGGAGCAAGTGTGGACGTGTCAACAGCACTGGCACCAGTGTGAGGTTAAGCTAACATTGAGTCAAGGAGCACCCTTTTTCAGGTTGTACCCAGACGAACATCTTTGAGATGGGGGGAATCCAATGGGGGACGCGCCCTCACCCATCTGGCATTGGATTTCATTTGGGCCATAAGCAGCGGTAGAGATTGCTGGTAAACGCTGAATGACACACACGATCTGGTGTGCGAGAGAGAGAAGGGTGGGAGCCGTAAATGTGTATGTAAATCATTGTACTGTCGCACCGTAACCCCCTCCTTCCCCTCCTCCTCCTCCCTCCTTCCTCCTCCTCCTCCCCTCCCCCTCCCCCACAGCAAGCTGCATGCTTTCATCTGGGACTCTGCGGTGCTGGAGTTTGAAGCCTCGCAGAAGTGCGACCTGGTGACCACGGGAGAGCTGTTTTTCCGTTCGGGCTTTGGCATAGGCATGCGCAAGGACAGCCCCTGGAAACAGAATGTGTCCCTGGCCATTCTCAGGTCTGTCCCAGCCGAAGCTGCATTACTCGTATGACTTTTTTTGTTTCTTATCAATATGATTTCTTGGTCACGTATTGACCGTTTACAGCCATCCAATACATCGCCTTATGTCACATCTTCTCTCTCTGTATCTCCCCTCTCCTACCCTCTCTGTCTGTTTGTCTCTGTCAAGTGTATGTCTGTTTGTCACCTGTCCAGCTGTCTCTGTTTCATTTGTGTTGCAATCTGGGAGTGAGCGGCTCGAATATTCCGTCATTTGCGGCGTGTATTAACTTTGTCACCTCTCTTCCCACCACCCCCAACCCCCTGCAGTTCTCATGAGAACGGCTTCATGGAAGACCTAGATAAAACCTGGGTGAGATACCAGGAGTGTGACTCAAGGAGCAATGCCCCAGCCACACTCACCTTTGAAAACATGGCAGGTATGGTCCTTATCGCGTAGAGAAAGCGTTAAAAGTGATTGGACAAAAACTGCAGTGGTAAGGTACTGTAGCGCTTTTTTGTCCAATACCTTTACAAAATCGTTGTTTTAGTGTCGGCGTGGGTGCTCTGTGGAAGTGTGCCGTACAGTATCTTGTGCTGTGGCTTTGTGCGGTTGTGGTCTTCTATTAATATTGTGTGGTTTGCAGCCGCCGTCGTCAGTAGGCGGTAGTTGAAAAAGGAGGGGCGACCACTGAGCATGACAGGCAGACCATGCGTTCATGCTCAGTGTAAGCGGCGGGGTTGTAGACCAGCAGCTCACATATCTCTACCTCTGCTCTGTTTCTGTTCGTCTGTCCCTTCCCAACAGGTGTCTTCATGCTGGTGGCTGGAGGCATAGCAGCAGGGATCTTCCTCATCTTCATCGAAATCGCCTATAAGCGCCATAAAGACGCCCGCAGGAAGCAGATGCAGCTGGCCTTTGCGGCCGTCAATGTCTGGAGGAAGAACCTGCAGGTAGGATTGATCCCCTCTGCCCGCTCACACGCAGGGTGGAAGGGCCGAGACTGGGGTGCAAGAGAGCCAACAAACCCCCCTCCTAATGGGGGTCGATTTCTGTCTCTCAGCCTCTGTAGGAGCTTTTCATTTTGCACATCAGTGGTGGTGAGACTGCCAGATCACTGTATGAGAAGCCGTTATCTCTGATGCCTTCGTGTTCTGTAAGGCATCCTCAGTGGCCATCCGGCAGGTCCTAACAGTTCCCTGAGGCCAATGGCACCCGTGTCTCTTGTGTGTGCCTGCAGGAGAGTAAGGAGGCCTCTGGAAGTCAAGCTGTGGCCGGGACCCCCTCATTAGTATGTAACTAATTAGCAGAACCATTTCCACCCCCATGTCACCTCTCGCTGTTAGAGTAACAATAAGATAATTAGTCTTCGTGACCCCCCATGATGGACATCCAAATTAAAGCTTCACCTTCCACGTCCATGGCATGAACTACTATTGTCTAAGCTGCTGCTCTGGCGCTTATACGCTTCATAAGGTCAGATGATGTGGACATGGAAAGCCAACAAAAAGAAGCAAATGTCCTGCCAGAAACAATACTAACAATAATAACAGTGATTACTGTCCAGTTGATGCCTTTTGACCGCATCGTCATTGATTTCCTTCACTCTGGCGGCCATACTAACAGCAGCCAGGAGCTAGCAATACAAATAGAGCATAAAGATTAAAATCAATGCCCTGGCTCATTCACACTGTAGTGACTCTCCCAGTATGTCTCCTTATCCACTGCAGTGTCCATAATGAAGACACCAAATATGAGTCGAACTTATCTTGCATGCCTGAGGCTTCATGCAGCGCAATGAAAGCAGAAGCAGGCGTCAATTTAAAGGGTCAGTTCACCCAGATTTCGAAAGTACATATTTTTCTACTTGCCCTAGTGGTATCTAGCCATGCAGATAGTTTTGGTTTTATGCGCTGGGCTTTTGAGATATCCACCTCTGAAACTTCTGCCACCAAACCAATAAAAAGGAGGTTAATGGAATTTAATTTGCAATTCAAAGACATCTGCATGGCAAGTTATCACTAGGAGTAAATGAGATTTATTTTTTGCAATTTGAGTGAACCAACTCTTTAAGCTACAATCAAGAAATAAGGTCCTCCACTCAGCCGATGAAGAACATGATTTGCCCCCGTACTCCGATGCAATCAACCATGGCTGTGAAGCGTTGGAGCGTTGGGGCACCCCTCCTCCACCCACACAACCTCCCTCCCTTTACTCTTGATGGTTTCACTCCCTGATTGGATAGCTTGGAGGTACAGGGGTTCCACATGTAATGGTCAGTCACACTGTGAGTCTGTGATGTGGCCCTGGCAGCCTGTCTGAGTGTCTGTAAGCCTTGAACCAGAGCTTAGTATTTGGCCCTGCTGAATAGAGGCAGCAGGGCTGGAGGAAGGTACAGTATAATATCACAAGTGCCTGTCAGCAAATCAGTGTCCTTCTGAGAGTAGTACTGTATGTAACTGTCGTGAATGTCCTCATATGGATGTGCGTTCTCTAGGCGTATACAGCAGGCAAATGCATGCGGGGGGGGGCATCACTGAGAAAGGAGAGGGACACACTAAACTGCCCCTACACCAGCGCGTTTTATATCCATGTCAGCGATGATCACGTGCATTTCTCTGCACCGCTGAACAGAGACGGCTCATGCATGCTCATCTTGCTCACCGACCGTCACTGTGGGCCCTAGAGCTAAAAGAACGGACACACACAATCTTCACTGCACTAAATATAACCACTGTAATGGGGTCACATGCAAGGAGCAGAGAGGGAGCCCACGAAGTCAAGTCGAGCTAATACAATCTGTTCTGTTCTGCGTGAATATTATTCAGGATATTAATCATACTGTGCACTGGGTGCACTGATTTGATTCATCACCGTGATCTCATTTTCACAAATTAAAAATGACATCTTGGTTATGTAGGACACAAACTCGTGACGATGAAAAATCTAAAATCACAGTTTATGTGGCCTCCTCCTTCCTTAGTACAGCAAGCACTGAAACCTGGAGTCCCATTGTTGGCATCATTTTGACTGCTTGTTCGTGTGTTTGTATGTAATTATGTGCTTATACTGCCTCAGGTTGGTGTATTATGCAAAGCGCTGTGCAGTACTGTGCACCCACATACCGTTAAACACAGAGACATAACCTGAGAGAACGTGCACATCTGACTAACCGAAATCTGTTCATGTAGTACATCCCTCATCCTCTGCAGGCTGACAGAATCTCTACATGCTGTCAATGTTCAAAACCCCTGAAAGTTCATTAACTACCACACCACCAACCGTTGCCTCCACAATGCTTTAAAAAGAAATAAAGGTGCATGCATTTTTAGAATTGCATGCCTGAGATATTCCAGCTTTAAGGAGCTGTAGCCACAGAGATGTAGTGGGAGTAGACCTACTTAAACTCATTTAGCGCATATTTATATTTTGGTAAGAGAATTTAGCAGCCTTTTTGAAGCTGATTTAAATCTTTATGATCTAAATTTATAATTTACATTATACAAAGTAAGTATGTAACGGATGTACTGTGTAGCCACACAAACCTTACATAAGATTTAGTTTCTTTTGTGACAGATGTGTACATAATTGAGGAAATAGACAGCCTGAACGTTTTGGTTCACTCTCACTGCTCTCATAGCGTCGTTTTGGGCTAGTGACTAGCTGGTGAAAATAGTGGAGCATTTAGCTGCTAAAGAGCCAGATATTTTTCTCAGGAGCTGGTAGAGACCAAAAACGAGAGTTAAAAGAAGAGTGAATATTGAACTTACATACACCAGGTGGCCAGAAACACGGCTCCAAATGAATGCTGTTGCTGCGTATCTGCCATACACGTAAATATGCATCTGTTTGCTAACTACTTCACTATATCAACGTAAAACGCCTTGATTACAGAGATCATTCTGAAAGGTCAAATTTGACAAACTACAAACTTCTCCAGCTACAATTCTTAATTAAAAATATCTGGAAAGTGGTCTAACTCCGAAATGAAAGAAATGCTAACTCTCTGCGTCAAAGGGCCAGATAACAAGACAGGTTAACAGTGTACAGAGATGAAAAATACTGCATGAGCATTTTAGCTCTCTCCATAACAGTCCTGTCATTAATGAACAAATTACAAACCTTTTATGTGATGGAAAACTATTTTTGTAAACTCAAAAGCCATTACCTTTACAGGCCGATGGAGTCAGCAATATTACTGATACCATGTCTACAAAGTGCTTAACAGAAAATAAATAACAGGGAATTTTGAACAATACACTAAATTAAAAATCTAAATTTAACAGAAATTCAAATACATATTAATTTTGAATAGCTCTAAACATTGATGTTGATGCCAGTGTATCTGTAATGAGCTAATATTGGCCAATAATATCTGTCAGTCTGGTATGAACTATATAGGCTTCATATGTTTTATATTTTCATCATGTACTTGTTTTGCAACTTGATTTTAATGCTACTAACTATAATGTGTTCTATACATTTACATCATACAGATTTATATTGCTATATGTGTTCAAATTTATGTTACTGATTTCTCTTAGTGTGATCACTGCTGCTGTTCATTTACACAACGTTTTGTTGACCACTACATCACTAAGAGGCTACATATCTGGCTTTTAGCTTTCTCTTTTAAAACAGATGTTACTCAGAAGTGCACTGTCTGAACAAGACTGAAACTGGTGTCAGTTTGGGGTTAAAACAAAGAGTCAGAAACCCTGTTGCGTGATGATGATGTCGATGATGGTGTATAATGATGATGCACTGTGGCAGCTCGCTTCTGTTTCCGACAAGAAACAGGCGGCTGTTGTACACTGTGCGAGTCCCATGCCACGCTTCATCTGATGGTCCAGCATGCCATGCATGGCCGGGACTGTGCACACGCAGCACCTCCTCAGGGCTCAGAGCGGCCAGACTGCACTCCAGCAGTCTCAGACGTGTAAGAAATGGTGGAAAGTAAAGATTGAAAAAAGAGAACTGACGTCACTTGGGCATTAATTTTTCCTGAACCAAGACGCTTACAGTTAGAGGCTCTTGTTACACAGGCTGACTTTCTCCATTTACTAACATGAGATGTCATCTTCCAACAGGAAAAACATTTTATTTATTATCACCTGCACTAAAATCGAGTGATGTTGTGCACCAACCACTTCTCTGCCAGCTCTCATCTATCCTCCACACCAGCTAATGCCTGCTCGCCACCTGATATCATGCCATTAGGGGGTTGAGAGAAAAGTGCTGGTTGGCGGGGTGATGGGTGGTACAAATGTGCCCTAAAAGTGCCTAGTCATGTGACCTGATGAAAAAGGATGTACTGCGGGGCCAGTGCTGGCCAGGATTGATTTGTCATGCTATTTGTTTTGTGTTTACTTATTCTATGTTTTCCCCCTTTATTCCTCTCTCTCCATCCATAAAACGTTTTAGCATGTTGAAATTCACACCACACTGCCCCGCCCTCCCAAAGGGCCTCCCTCCCTGCAACTACTCACTCATACTCCACTTATACTTTACTAACTTCCATCTTAGAGTACTTTTTAAATTTTTTTTTTTAGAAATAGCATCTTTTAGCCTCCACATGCTCAGATCATCATGAAACCAAGCACACAGAATCATGGATTTTTTTTTTTTTTGCACGTTAACTTAGTGAGAATATTTTTTGCAGCTATAGTAAGTGACCATTCGTTTTCAAACCTTTTTTTTTCTCATGCACTCCATCTCATACTCCACCCCATTCCCTTGTGTGTGGGGTGAATTTCCATTATACCATTTTAAGGTATAATGACTTTAAATGGGCTTAAATTACTGACTCTTGTCGCTGTTGTTTTCCCTCTTTGATATGCATTTTAGTGGCCTCTGATACTGTAGCTTCTCAACTTTTTATACCTGCCTGGCTTTGGATGTGGATGTTTGCTTTGCTAGTGTTTTTTTAAATATCCGCCCTTTTTGGTTCCCTCGGCTTTTGCTTAAGGATCTTCTTTAAAGTAATAACGAATCAAGTGGATGGAAATTTATTTTATTTTTCTTTTCTCCCCCTATGCAGCCCTCTTCCTCTCTAGAGACTCAGGATGTAAGAATACCTTAATATGAGTTTGATTTGTTTTTTTGCACACAAACACCCAGTTATTGTGCTGAGGGGCACTCTGATGGTATGAGGGAGGGAGGGCACCAAATTGGCTCGCCATCTTGTAAGGATATGGTTACAACTGCTTCTTTTTTTACTTTTTTATTTATATTTTGACAGGACTGCATTTCTAAATGTTTTCCAGAGCTCTGACCCGGGTCAGAACTGAGTACAGACTAAATCTAGATATTTTGTATACTGTTTAGTTTATCCATTTTTAATTTAAGCTCGCTTGTGTGTTGAGATGAAGAAGTTGCAACTGTAAAGTGTGTGTTCAGGCCATAGCGAGCGTGCAGGCAGAATATTTTAGATGGTTAAAGTAGAGTAACGTAGGTATCACACCCACTGACATCTTTACTAGCCATCACTCATTCCAATGCATTTCTAGGGTCCGAGTGAATGTGTCAGCACATTTCTAGAGGACTACTGTGCCATCTTGTGCTGTCCCACTGTGACAACGTCGCATAAAATGTAGCCGAAAACCCTCATTTTAGACTGAACAGACTATTTCCACTCTCACATCTAACAGGCTTTATTCCTTTCTGTCTCCCTCTTTGCGCAATTTACTTTTCCAAATGCTGTAGTCTTTCTCACAAGGACCCTCCCACTATTTAGACAATATAAAATAAGGTAATTTATTGGGGTGGTGGGTGGTGGGGGTGGTGGGAAGAGAGAATGGGTGAGACTGAAACCACAGTTATCACCCCAGCCAGAGAACATGAATAATGTTTCTACATATATTTATTTTAGGATAGGAAAAGTGGTAGAGCAGAGCCCGACCCCAAAAAGAAAGCCTCTTTTAGGTCCATCAGTACCACCCTGGCCTCCAGCATCAAGAGACGTAGGTCCTCCAAAGACACGGTAAGGAGACGAAGAAGCAACATCTTCCCTTGTTTATTCTTCCCTCTCATTCCTCTTCTCCTCCTCCTCGTCTTCTGTCTCTACTTTCACCCCTCTCCTTTCTCTTTCTCTGTCCTCTCTGCCTACATCTCCATATCCGACCGCGAGAGAGTCCCATGTTCCACTCACTCATTTCCACACGGCTCCCCGGCCTCTGCCACGTGTCTGTCCGTTCACCATCGATCAGCCATCACCATTTAGCATCTGTAGGTCCTCTACAGGCCGGAGGGCATCAGTGAAGTGAAGGAACTCAGGTCAGGCCAGGCCAGAAGCTGGGCTCTGAATTTGGGCAGGGGGCGTCCCAAGTGTCCAGGATTTTGGGGGTTTTGATGGGATTAGTGGCGTGGTTCCTCTGGAGGAGGGGGGCGACAAAAGCAAGCAGTCTGCCAGTGGTGTTTTGTCTTGGGCTGCTCTTCCTCCCTGCCTCTGGTTTGGACGTGGAGTCTGGCGATTGTGTCCTTTTTTGGTGGCGTTGTGGTGTGTGTGTGTGTGTGTATACGGTATGTAAGCGTGTGTGTGTTTACATATTTGTGTTCGTGTCCTGTCTTTCTGACTTGCTTGATCCTTCGTATATCCATTGTTTCTTTGCATCAATCCCGCCCGCACCGCGTTTGGGTTTCAGCCGCTGTTGGTTTGCTTTTGGTTTGAAAAGCATGCGCTGGTGTTTTGTTTTTTCCAAAAAATCCATTTCCAAGGTAGTCACGATGACCAGTCCTCCTGGGAAGAAAACTAATGTGTTGTCTTATTTATCAACATGTCTATTTCAGGATTACACTCATGGATTTCTATTAATCAATTTACTTTTTGCTTTGTCATATTTTGTTTGTCATAATTCTCGTTTATTTTTCAGTGTCCTCGTGGTCTGAACTGTGCATGCCTCTTTCAGGGTATATTTTCAGGTGGTGAAGACTGTCTTCTTTTGTGTTTTAATTATTGTTTTTATGGGCTACAAACTCTGTGAAGCCTTAGACTCTCACTGTGTTACAAACTCAAGCTATTCATTTTTTTTTTTCTAAATCACTTTTTACACCATCTCTATATCTTTGCTTGACTCCTTTGTTGCAGCACAATGAGAGTGTCAGGTTTTCTCCATTCCTTCACAGTTCAGTTGAAAAGTCCTGCTCGTTGCGGTTGGGAGGTTGTACTCCACAAGCTTGGAGTGCTATGACAAACCAGTGACCCGCAGTCATTTGTGCCCAGCTGCTCCGCCAGACATAGCTGGTCGCTGACCAAATCTGGCATGAGACTCTAAAAAGAAAAAATCAGCATGAACCTCTGGAGATAGCACAGACACCTTCGCAGAAAGGCTGCTTTACTAACATTGTTTTGAATGTGTTTCTCAGGGGAGATGTAGCTTATGGAAGTTAAGCTAACGGGTCACAAAGTAAAAATATATTTTATGTGTTTTTATTTGATCTCCTGTCTTTCTCTTTCTCTTGTTTTAACTGTCTTTTTTATTATTATTATTATTATTATGGATGTTTCTCTATTGAACCAAACCACCTTTACTCTCCCCTGGAGGTTTCTCAATAGAATTGGTCTCGTTTGAAGAGAAGAAGAGTGGGATCGCCATTGTTAATATGTCTGTGTGAGGGCTCGGATCCTGGTTTGGGAGCCCTAGTGGGGAAAAAGGAATGTCTCAAAGTGGAAAAACGAAAGGATTTAGTGCAATAAAAAAAAAAAAGATGCTCCAAATGAAAGATTTGCCATCCCCAGTCTTTGACCTTTATTTTGATTTTATATAAATGTTCTTCTTTTTTATTAATGGATATCAATGGACTTGAGTGTCAGTGTCCCTCACCCACATGCCACACTGCTCCTCTCTCCCTCTGAAAGCATGCCGATGACTCTAACTGTCATAGCTGTAGTAACAGTAGAAGAAGTAGAGATAATCTTTGTAGTGGTGCCATATAAAGAAGAATCACCATACCAGTATTGAATGAGTAGCTTAATAACCATTAACTGTGGTTGTGATGTCAGTGAAGTGTCTCTCTTTTGCTGGTCCACTTGACCCCAGTAGGGTGCGCTGTTAGCAGGCCCTCAAGGTACAAGACATGAGGAGACCCAAATGGGGGCTGTAAGCCATATGATGATGCAACTCACGGGTCAAGGGGATGAGGGACATCCACTCTGACTCCTATTTATTTAGAAAATTTAACATTACATACTATTCAGTCTGGATGTTGCCCCATCTGCCAGCATGTTAGTTGCATCATAACAGCTTCTGAAGCTCACATGCTTGAATGTATTGGCTCTATCGGCTTGAAACGAGAGGCACTTAAATCCTAAGATCTTGCTTAATTGAGAAAGACAAAAAAAGTACATATGAGATGGGTACACTGAGGCAAGACTCTTCCCTGTTTTGGTTCTGCAATTCATTAATGTGCAATAATCATTGGTAATGCTATTTAATGTCCAAACAAAAGATGTTCTCTTGCACATTGGATTATGAAACCGATTTTTTCAACATAGTGCTGTGCGTCAGGATTATGATTGGCATGTTGGAAATCAGTTGGACTATAAAGAACATAATGCAGACGAGTTTGTTACTCCACCCAATCTCACTGTGTTCCAAAACATGAAGCAACTCCACAAAAAAAAAACAGCATGTTACAAGCTTTTTTTTATGATGTAATTGACTATATTTACAATGTTTGACGAGATATTGTTTCATTGGGTTGCTATATTTTTGCTCATTGGGAGAAAATGCAGCCTCAGCAATGTAGAAATATGGCTTACTGCTGTCAGGCGACACACTCAAAAGATTCAGTCAAAAGCAAAATCACCGTTGCCATAGAAACTAAGCACCTGCATGGAATCGGGATCTTGTTTCCCCTCTCAGCTCTGTAGATGCCTATTATTCAACGCACTCTGCTTTAAAAGAAGCACAGTGAAGCGGGGACTGGGCGTAAGGGTCCGACACAACAGCACTTTGAAATCAGCTTAAAATTCATCTTCTCCTCCTGAGCTGCTAAAATTAGAGAAGCTGCCGCCTGTCTGCATGCGTACAAATGACTGGGGGGAGATAAATGAGCTTGAAATAAATGAGTTTTACCCATGACAGGAAATTATCACTCACGTTGTAAGGCTAAAAAATAAATGATTCCTGATTCAAATTTGCTGTTGTCCTACAGAAGCCGAGAACAGCCGTGCTTGCAATAATTTTTTTTAATGCCGTTATCTCAAGTTATCTCAAGTTAAAATCAACAAAAGGTTGTTTCCTCTTATAAGCCTCCTTATAATGTTCATCAGAGATCAGGAGTGCCATGCCACCATGCATAGATGGCGTCTTGACAACTGTAGCAACTGATTTAAGCTGAAAATGTCAGATCAAGGAGTACCCATTATTGATCATGGCATCAGATTGTACTTCAATCAAAGTCTAAATAACACAGGCAGAAATTGCATTGTGTCTTTCTGCTAGAGATAACATTCAGATCAGTCCAGTCATTTAAGGAGAAGACTATGAGGTAAATTAACCCGTTATCATGAGAAAATGAGCTTTGTTATCTTGAGATAATAAATATTAATTTAAAATAAATAATTAACTTGAGATCTTGAGATAACAGCATCAAATAAACTATTGTAAGCATGGCCGTTCTTGGCTTCCGTAGTTGTCTAGACTCAGGACCTTACATCTGCTCCCAACTAGCCCACCTCAGGCACAACCAAACTACTTTACAAAAATCCAAACTAAAGAAATTCAACAAAAACTACAAAACTACGGTCTGCCTGAGAGGGGTTAGAGAACCCTCCTGCTTCTACATTTCTGCAGAAATGAAGCACAGGTGTTCAGAAAAAAAATGAATGTTTAGATTATTAAGATAACTAACGTTACAAAACAAAAATGCTGCTTTTGCCAAGAAATGACCCTGGTATGTTTCCCTTCCTCCTTCCCCCCATTTCTCTTCACCTCTGCAGCAGTACCCACCCACTGACATCACGGGCCAACTCAACTTGTCTGACCCGTCTGTCAGCACTGTGGTGTAAAGAGGGGGAAACACGGAGGTTCGCTCCCCGAGGAGAGAGGAAACGAGACGAGGAGGGAGTGGAGGGGAGAGGAAGGGAGAAGCCATCTCCTCGTTCCCTTCGCCGTCCAAGCCGAAGCTTTCATTTCACCGCCTGCCAACGGAGCTTTTGAGGAAACTGCTTGCTGAAGAACTGGCTGAAATCACTGAACTTGCACCTTCTTTAAAGTCAGGATTACCTGGCGTTAGATGTTTGTAGGGTCCCTGAGCATGCACAGAAGAACCCATCTGACTCACATATACAATCTTTTCCTTCTGTATGTTATTAACTAACTTATTTAACCTTGTTTTTGTCCATTTGCTCACAGAAATTTACTTAATGTTTGATGTTAACTACTTTCAAATTTCCTGACCAGCTGTATAACTTTAGCAAGCCAGGTTTAGTTTAGTTAGTTTCTGGATAAACCAGTTTTGGTGCAAGTACTGTACTCAACATATCACTTCCAATTAGGGCTTAGATACCATAGTAATCTATTTCTTAACAACATATACTGCAATACAAGACGTACTGTAAGCTTCAATGGATATCAAGTATTTTTAACAGGAACTACCTGTGTTTTTATCTACACTTTAAAGGTTTTTAGATGCTGTTTCTTTCCTTTCATTGGGAAGCACTAATAACAGCCCTAATGATGAGGATATGACTAATCTTGTCTACCAGTGAAGATGATGGAAGCATGCGTGTGCTTGTATATGAATAAGAGCTTTATGTATCTGAATGATGAAACTGATTATTGTTATTTCGAAGGCTATATACACCAGATTCTGTAGTTGTTTAAATAGTATCTATTCCCCTTTAATTTTGTACTAATCTGCCAAATGCAAGTTTTTTTTTAAATTTCTAGTAAGAACTCAAGATTTCTTAAAGAAAATCTGATAAGCTTTATTACTATTTATGGCAAAGAGATAAGCAGGTGAATATATGAAATCACAGATTAATTTGCCGTCTGATGAAACAGTTCAGTGAGGCTGCTGTCTTTACATCCAAACATGTTTGAGACACTCAGCCGTAAGCCATGTTGCGCTTGGGGACGCCCTCTCTCTTCCTCTCTCCTGCTGCAGCAGTCTTTCTCATTTCCAGTCTCCAAGGGGTTGCATCAAAGGGCCAGGTTTTTCACCCAACCAGCACTTGGTTCCTTCATGTAAAACCTCCTCCCTGCACAGCACCGGAGAACTTTTACACGAAGGCACCCGAGTGAATTGAAAGCATGGCTCACCTAGCGAGCTTGTGTGCAGGTCTTGGTTAGATGCAAAAACAGGCCGTTTCCCATTTTCTGGAGCTGAGAAACAACTGCTGTTTGTTGAAAAGACTATCACATCCTTTCTGGTGTCTGGCACTGCATAGCACTTTATGCTGAGGGGTCTCCCAAACTGTAAAAAAAAGCTATTGCTTTACCAAGAAACTATAACAGAACCACTATAACATCAGACCTATGAACTTCTCCACTTTAAGATGTTTTTATTTCACAAATATCTTTTTCATTTTACTTTATTAGAAAAACAGTAGTATCTACAAAGTCTTCATAAGAGAAATATTGACGCTTTTAAACAACCACACAAAGTGCTAAAACAGAATTTGGTTTCTTAACTTGAGCCGAGAGTTTGCTTCTGATCATGTTCTCATTCTGGCCTTTGCATGCTTACGTGTTACTGTGCTTTTGTTTGTTTTTTGGATGCGTGTTTGTTGCCGTGTACAGTTAGCTGAGCTGTGTGGAGCACTTTAGTTGAATGAACTGTAAGTAGAGTCTGGTTCAGTGTAGATGGGGTTGAGGAGATTGCACTGTGCTTGTGTTACGACTGCAGCTGAGAATGTCTTAAACTATAGTTATACACAACAGTTGTGATACACGGGCATGCATCAAAACACACACACACACACACGCACACACAAACGCAAAGCCCCTTAAGGGAGGAATCACTTGTTTTTCTTACCTTTTCCAGTAAAGATCTTGCATTGAATCATCTTGTTTATACAACTGTAAATAAAATATACTTACATTGCCAAGTCTAACCAGTCATGTGATTTTATTTTTTTTAGGCCTGCAACTAACAATTACTTGTGAATCTGTTGATTTTGTTTTGGATTAATCAGTTAATTGTACAGTCTATAAAATGTCAGGAAATACTGAAATATGCCCTCACCAATTCCAAGGATTTCCAAGGTGAAATACTGAAATAGCTTTTATTTGTCCAACCAACACTCCAAAACCAAAAGATATTCAATTTACGATTATATAAAACTGAAAAAAGTCAGCAAATGGTCACATTTGAGAAGCTGGAGCCAGAGAATGTTTGGCATGTTGCTAGATAAATTCAAATTCAAATCAAAACGGTGACAATTCATTTTCTTCCATTTGACAAATGGATTATTCGACTCATCATTTCAAAACATTTTTTATCACCGCACATTAGGAGTGAGTAAGTCGTTTTTTTGTAATATAACACCTGCTATTTTAAGAGTTTGAAAGGGTGTCACAGCTGCAAATGAAAGAACGTAAGAGCATAGAGCAAGAAACATACATTTGCATCAATATAAGAATCAAAAACAAGCAAGAGAGCTTAAGAAAACCTAAGAGCATCAATTAAAAGACCTTACAGAAAAAGTAGGTCTTATGTGCAGTGGTCCAGTGGTGAAGCAGCAGTGCATGATGGAGATTTTTAACAATTTTCGTTCTCTGGCCCAACAGGCATCTTACATAAAGGGAATACGTGGAAAAAAAATAGACTAATTCTAAATAATAGTAATAATACATTTTGTGTAGCACTTTTTAAAAACAAGCTTTCAAAGTGCTACACAATGCAAAATGAAAAACAAGCCCCATTAATTGATTTATTTTGTTTTCTTTACATTTATGACACTGTAATGAGGAAGGGGTGCCAGGTCCAAACTCATCAGCTCTACAGAGCATTTAGACACTGTAATATCTTGTTGTTTTGGTTCTTTAGTCTGCATTTAGACTGTATGGTTGACTCCCAACTGCTCTTACCAACCCTTCATAGAAAACTATAAGCAGCAATTTCCAGCAAACAAGCTCCGGCAAGCCGAGTGTTTGTGACCTGCCCAGCACGAGGCAGCAGAGAGCCAAAGCGAATGGCTAATGAACATAGTTGAGCAGCTAAGAGTCAGATATTTCCCTCTGGAGTTGATGGACACCAAACTAAAAACAGAGTGAATACTGGACTTACATTCATTTGGTGGACACAAATACGACTTCAGTGGGATGATTCTGTTGCTCTGTGTCTGATGAATGTGTATGAAGGAAAAGCTTTACTAATATGTTAGCCATCATAAAAAATGTTTAGCTATGCATGTCAGGGATGTGTTTCTGTGAGGTTGTGTTGGGCTGGTGCCCCGGCAGTGCAAAAATGCTTTAAAAAAAATAAAAGAAACAAACCTAATGCATCATAAAATGAAAAGGATGTGGTTGAAGAACCAGGTTTTATTACAGTAGGAACTAATATGATGTCCTTTGCAATGACTTAAATGTCAGCTTTAACTGTATCCTGTTTTGTTTGGTCCACCATTTTGGTCCAGACTGAAATATCTCAAAAACTATTAGATAGGTCGTCATGAAATATTGTAAAGACATTCATGGTCCCCAGAGGATAAATCCATTTCATGTCATTTGATTTTATGACGTAGCTAACTCTTACTCTTGTTATACTGGGTAATGTCCCTTCCATATATTGTACCATGCTATTTAAAAAAAAACTGACAAGCATGATAAAATCAAGGGATTTTCCTCTATACCTCTGAAAATGTCGTGTTGCATCTCCAAACAAAGTAAGGGGTGTTGGGGGTTGTTGATCTAAAATGGACAGACGTATATCTTTAGGCAAATTTAAAACCTGTATTTTTAAAACAGCCCTCACATGAAAATGTTAATAATCTGAGTCTTTCAATAGCTGAAATGATAGCAATGTTATCCTGGGTACCCCAGTGGAACGTAGCACCAACACAGTCACTGTCACAGTCAGTATAATCTTTAATTAAATTAAAGTGTCATCATTAATAAGATCATGGCTGTCGTTGTTAATTAATGACATACCTTGTAGAGGCAGAGGTGGGTCGCAGGATATGGTCAGGTGAGGCCTTTGTTCTGGTCCATTGACCTTCTGCCTTGATCACAGCTGACACTCTGTAACCCTCTGTCAGAGAGATTAATGTGACTGAGTGCTGATTGATCCTGTGGATTACAACCAGATTTTAAGTACTGCTCTGAACTTTCCACAAGGAAGACACAGTGTGATTTATAGCTTGATTTACAAAGGGTCATTTTTTCCTTATTTTCAACACATATCGCAGGGTTTCCCCTCATTCACGTCTTTAGTTCTTGACACATTTATCCTGATTTAAAACTTATTACACCAACAATGCAGGATCTCACATATATAACGTACTGTAGAAAAATATTAAACACTAAAATATTTAATATTTAATTTTAAAATATTTTAATTTGTCTTAAAATTATACTGGACAATGTTAACTGAAGCGGAAGAGGTTACGTTGATTTACATTTGTGATAAACAATTTTCATGCTGGGACCGTTCATGTGATCGATACAGTCATGTGATGCAGAGAAGACGTACTGCTTGAGTACTTCAGTGTGAACAGTCTGCTGGTAATGGCATACATAATCATTAATTTAGTATGCAGTATGCAGTACATACTGATTGAGCATGTAGTACACAGTATGTTAGTATACGATTTCAAACACAACCCATGACACAAAACCAAAGGCCTTGTTCAAAAAGGGTAGGAAACACCCCGCACTCCTTATTGGAAGTTCCTACGGAAAAGATGGAGCCAACCGTAATCGGCTCCAATGCAAATCACTGAGTTGAGACTGTTTATGACTGATGTTTTGACCCATAGTCATGCCAATTTAGTAATGTAATTTTATTAATTTATATCAACTATTTATTATTTGATTTATTACAGCTACTTCTTTTAGGTCTTTAATTCTTATTAAAGGCTTCATTGTGGGCTTGTTTTTTGCTCTTCTCTTCCTCCTCTCTGCTTTGCATTCAGTGTGGACTTAACATATAGACAGGCCCACTTTTATTGCCAGCTGCTTTAACATTTATTATTATTATTATTACAGAGATCGAGCAAATCTTATCACCTCTGTTTAAGTTCTCTCATTGGATGGGAGGCAGTAATGTAGCTGTGTGATGATAACGTTTTAATTCTTTGTGCCATTGACACCTCAGGTCTAAACTCAGATGGGCTATTGACAGTTACATTAACAGTATGATATTTGTTTTTCTTTTTTTTAATATTCAGGATATTGTGAAGGATACAAAAATAAAAATCAGTGCCCTGAGTGACAACATGAAGAATAGCTCAAATGCAATATTCAGAGGCTCCTTCAAAATAACTCATTATATATTCTGCTAAATTTAGACACGGTCAGAACAGGATTTCAGCAAAAAATAGACTTGTACAAAGAAAGTATAGGCCTCTAGTGAAAACTTCATTTCCATGCTTTACTCGCATTCAAATGAGGATGCAATTTGCAAGTCAGGTTTTAAGCTGCACCCATTCACATGCAAATACTGGACAAAAACAACAAGCAGCTCTGCAGCTCTTCAGTCCAATAGCCTCTGCCACCAGTTTAGGCCACCCCTTCTTTTCCCATTAATGACTGAATAATTATGAATCATGTGATTTTCTTTCTCCCTCTCTTAACTAAACAAGGAAATGATTAGGTAGATAGTATACTGTAGCTGCCTCCAACCTAGATAGCAGTTGAATGTGAGTGAGCAGCAGTTTCTCCACCGGCTCTGGCCATAATAAAAACATTTTTCCCCCCATGGCACCAGTAGCCTTGGAGCTGCCTGTTTTCATTCACTGAAGGCTTTAGACTCGTGGGTAGGAAGATCGTCTGCGCTCGGGACATAAATCCAAGTCAGGCTTTGCTAGCTCAAGTGAAATGTAAAACAGGAGGCAGGCAACAGCAGGTGAAGCGTGAACCACAGGCAGGCTGTGATAACGCCCGGCCAGCGGGAAGCCATCACCCACTGCTCCCACTTGGCCGCTATTAAGTCAACGCTCAAATTTCCAGCAGCCGCAGAGAGGAGCTGCACTTCTCACTTTCACTTCATGGCTCAGCGCTCCGCTCATCCTGTCGTCCCCATCGCGCTGCTGGTGTTGGGACTTGTTGCAATCCTGCTCCTGACTATCCGCACTGAGGACATTCAGGAGGCACCGGGGTTCATGGTAAGGTCGGTTCCGTTGGGTATTTTTGGATCAGCGTTTGTCAGAGTGGGTTGGTGTAACCAAAGCTGCGCTGTGCAGGGTGCATAACGTTACCGGGAGCAAAACGGTGTCACGCATAACATCTGTGGCACTAGAGGATTCTGTGACATTGCTACTGGCCTACTTGGATGTAGTTTTTTGTTTTTCCCCAAGTTTACAGTTGAATCCTCTGCTAGCTTCACAATCACGAGTTAGTTAGTTCTCTGCTCAGCCATTCAACCTTAAAACTATGGAAGTCCAGGACTGACGATATAAAATCAAGTCAAGTCAAATTGAAATTGTATCTGTTAGCCTATAAGTTTCAATTATTACATAGCTCGGGAAGTCATTGTAAAAAATACAAACAAACAAACAAAAACTAATTTGTGCTCTCATTTAATTTAATTTTATTTAGATCTTAGACTAAGGTATGTGGATATACTTCAGGTTTTGGCTGTTAAATACAACGTTGTGTTGTCTTTGAGATCCCTTAAATGTATTTTACAGGATAAAGGACTGTTTCGCTGTAAAAACTGGGATAATGCTGCATGTCACCCAGTTCATAAAAAACAAAGGCGTTTGCTGCCCTCTACAAGAGAGGAGGAGGCAAAGTATGATAATAAATCATGGAGAGCACCAATGAGTAAGTTGTGCACACAAATCAGTTTTTATTTTCTCCATGACACTTCCCAAGGTGCATACGTTAAATATGAAAAAAGTCATATTCAACATTTTAATAATGGGAAATGCACCACAATACCTGACTTGTAAGCACTGGTTTGATTATTTGCATGTCAAAAGACCTCTAGGCGTAACAACTGAGCTCAATTAGGAAGAAAAGAGAACAGGTTACACATGATTAATGTTTCAACAGCATTTTAATGATTCTGTATCAACATGTAAGTATGACCTTGTTCATATTGAAATATATCAATTTAAATACTGTTTAAATAACAATAATATAAACCAATTTTGATGTAGTTTTAGCCTAGACACCTTGACACTTTTCTACCTGCAAATCACCAAATCACTGCTTATTGGATGCCAAAATTAAAATTGAAATTCAGATGCAAAATCGAAAGAAAATTATGTAGGCAACTCCAAATAAACCCTATATGTTTGAAATGAAATGTGAAATGGACTTTGCATTTTCATTTTCAAACCATCAATCCAAAATAATTTGTTACCTGTGAAAACTTGAAAAGAATGCTTTCTTATCTTCTTCTGTTTCTGTAGTTTATTATCTGTATGTTTGGTTCTCGGTCACTGAATAAATGTCACTCAACCCTCTTTTGCTGAAGATCAGCTGAGGACATTATGTTGTTTGCCTATCACAAGGTTGTCATCAGTAACACTATGATATATACCCACTCAGGTGACCTCATGGCTGAAATACTGATAAACTGTATAGTTGCCTCATTGTAATAAAACACATAATCTTAGACTTAACCTGTGGAGCGACCTGGTGATTAAATAACATGTTCTGTCCTGAGGATTCAGACAGTGACAGACTATTTGTTCACTACTGTTGAAAAAAACTGTAATTGTAAAGTTTTGTTGTATTATAATTATTTAGCCTTATATCTAATAATCGCATGAATGACATGAAACTGATGAAACTGTAGAGCAGTCTTGTTTTGGCATTCAGCGCAGGATTGCTGCACAGGTCAACTCCAGCATCGGGTTCCCTCTGCTCCCTCGTTTTTGTGTTACCGGATTAATATCCCATGGTTTCTTTTATTGTATAATGTAGCCGCCCTTCACTCAACAACAATGTGGTTACCCAGTCACGAAAAATGACACAAAAGGTTTTTTCTTACATTTCGCAGGGAGACGAGTACAACAGTTCCCATAGTGTATCAGATGAAAGGACAAAACAGACTGTTAGAGCTTCTCTGTGTTTTTGGCAAGTGTTAGAGTGAGTCCTCACAACTGACTGCACAGCAGTAATGAGAAAATATTATGAGAAATAACAAGCCGCACTTCCACATGATGTTACTTTTCACCTGTTGTACTGATTTGAGAAGTCGTGTGTTCGCACATGCCTGAGTGTGGAAGGATGTGCATGTGCATGTATTCATGCATGTAGATTTATGTGTGTGTGTGTGTGTGTGTGTGTGTGGTCCCTTTCCTTTGGCTCGTCAGTCACATACCTTCTTGCATGGCTGGATTTCTACACATTCTGAGTGTGTCCTTTAATTTAAACAGACATCAAAGTTGCTGTAATTTAATATTCTACATTGTAGTGAAAGTATTTTCTGCTAAAAAACTGGAAAAGTCAGTACTGTGTCAGTTCTTCAGCAGAAAAGACTTCCTCTGATGCTTCAGATAATGGTAGGAAATTATATTCAGGATGTAAAACTGTCCTTTCAGTTGTGACGATGATCTCTCTTTAAGGTTATGAAAAGTATAAAGTATAAGATATATTTTAGGTTCCTCTTATGGTAATGAAGTGTTATGATAGAGACTGCATCCATGAACAGGATGATAAAATGCACCTGAGGGTTCAATTCCCACGACAGCTACACTGCAACAATACTAAAAGTCTATAGCCACGCTAGCGACCATGTGGGGCTGAGATGGCAATGATACTCCTGAAAACTAAAATTCTTGGATGGATGAAAAGTGGAGAGATGAAAAAAGAAGAAAAAAACAATTGGAGTTGTATTGTATTTTCTACTAATTTTGTTTCCCATATCTTATTATGACTTTTTATAATGAAGAAATCCGTATCTCTATCCTATAGATGTGGACTCGAGTCACATGACTTGGACTCGAGTCAGACTCTGGTCACAAATTTGATGACTTTAGACTCGACTTGACAAAATCAAAGAAGACTTGCAACTCGACTCGGACTTCAACACCAGTGACTCGTGGCTTCACTTGGACTTGAGCCTTTTGACTTGAAAATACTGGATACCTTCCCCCAAAGCCCAAAGATTAAAAAGTATGTTATTTAAATACAACAAGACAGGACAGAAACATACAAAATTCATTCTGTTGTGGTGCTGTTTAAAAGTGCTATATGAAAGTGCAATGTCTAGGACTCGAAACTCAAAGTTTAGGACTTTGGACTTGACTTAGGACTTGCCTGTCTTGATTTGGGACTTAAGTGCAAAGACTTGAGACTTACTTGTGACTTGCAAAACAATGACTTGGTCCCACCGCTGCTAAGTTTTGTATCTCTGAGGGCAAGCCTAAGATAGTGATGGGCATGCAGTAGAGGTAGGCACCCAAAACAAATACAGACGCGCAGCTCGTGGCTTTCAAAAAATATAGGATCGTAAGAAACGTATTAGTTCTCATTTTAGAGGAAAAAGGAGCAGAAAGACAGGTGGAACAAGCTTGTTCCTCTTGTCTCTCTCTATGTATACAAAACATAACATAGCTTGAAAAAGTCAAAGCATGAGTGGTGTTTTCTGACACTTACCAGATCAAACTGTAGGCGGAGAAGGAACTGCTTGTTAATATTTATCATTTTTCCTCTTGCATAGTTGATCTGTACCTGCAACCAGTACTCTACCCTGTATTCTACTGATAACTGCAACTGAATTCCTTTCATTTAAGTGCCTCAGTGTGAAATTGAACAGTAAAAAAAGCAGGTTCCTATGATGATTCGGGACAGATCAGTAGCAGGGTGAGAATTATGGCAAGAATCCAGGATTTCATTGCTGTTTCATTGCTGTCGTCCCCAGATCCCCCATGAACACTCCCGCAGTTGTTTCAGTATGTACATTTTCTTAGTTTGCAAAATGAGTATGTTATATTTCGGCCTATGTCACACAATGAAAAAAATATATAATTTTTCTTCACCACACAATATTGAATGAATGCAAGTAGTTGAGCAAGAGCTTCGTCTGGATTTTAAAAGAGACTTCTCCGTTTTAGAATTTATATTTCATTGCCATGGTCTTATGCTGCCCAACAGAAATGTGTAAATCCTGTATATACAACACCAAAGCCATGTATCAAAGTGCTAAAACCTTAATCAGCAATGTCAATAAGACTGAAAATTTAAAGCAGCTTTAGAGAGAACGAATACACAAAGATGACTGTGATCACACAGAGAAACATTTTGAAGGGGTAACACATACAGTACATTCTGCTTCAGAGCTTAATAAGGTTAATATGAATATGAATATTTTGAAATTAAAAAAAGTTTGTCAACTTTGACCAAACCTTATCTTTTGCAGTGTAAGTTAAGCTCCTCTAACGTGTTCTCGTACACGCAAAAAAGAACTGGAATTTTCTAAGCCATAGAAATAACAAAATTCAATTGTGAAATAACATTTTCTCTCTTATTTTTTTAAAAGTGAAATCAGGAAACACAAAAGTGAAGGTGTGCAATATTAAAATGTCTAATGGTACGGAGTGTTTATAGATGGAATAAACATGCAATGCAATCTGTCCACCACGTGCACTGTAAAATAACATCCAGAAGGCTGTCTTTGAAGACATTTTAGTTAACCTAGTCTGCAGCCAAATGCCTTCCAGATGCCAAAATTCAGGCCCCCTACCCACATAAAAACTCTTTCATGTTCTTCTGTATTGTTGACTGGGCTGTCAGCACAATTACCTTTTGAAAATGCAGTCCCCTTCACTGTCTTTACCTCTCTGTTTTTTTTTTGTGTGTGTGTTTTCCTGCCTGTTACTCTCTGTAGTATGGGATTGTCTTGGATGCTGGATCTTCGCACACAGCTTTGTATATATACAAGTGGCCAGCGGACAAGCAAAATGGCACAGGAGTGGTCACCCAGCACAGTGAATGTCATGTTAAGGGTAAGTATTGGCAATTGTTCCACCAAAAACGTATGTTTTGCATGTAAGACTGTAGTCAGCTCAGATTCACAGCAGTTACAACACATTCCAACAACCAGGATTCACAGTAAAGAAAAACTACAAAACATCCATGGAAGTGTAAAAACCACTGCTGCAACACTATCTGTTTCTCATCTGTTCATTCCTATCCTTAGTATGTTCCAGACACTCATGTTTTTTTAACCAAAGTATGGCTTCTGTTTGGCACAGTTAGCAGCCTGTTGCTCACGGCGGCCATTAGCAAGCCAACGTAAAGCAGCTAACCACATAGCTACAAATGGAATCTGTCCCTTTTGGCATATTTCAGCGAGAATAACTTAGAGGTGTTTGGAACATACAGAGTATACATATGAACCATGAAGAAAAAAGAAGGGATTTATGCTCCAGGAGTGGTGCAAAAAGTTTTTATAAACGTTTTGACACTTTCATGGCTCAGGTAACGTTAACCACGGTGTCTAACTTGTATAACTGTTCACATCCAAGATCCAACATCCAAATCGTAACCATAACCAATAGTCCGTCATTTAAGGTAATTAAGGTAAATTAATATAGCGCCATTTTGACCATGCACAGTATTCTTAACCCTTACATAACCAACTCTGCAGTCACACAACTGTTTTGAGTTGTCCAATGAATTGTTGTCCAAGTTGTTTTTCCATCGCTGCTTTCTATCCCACATTGGCTTCATAACTGCTGTGAATCAGCCGACTACAGCAAGGCACAAACCTTTCAGGACACAGGTTTTTGGAGGAGTGAACCTTTAATCTTCTGATAGTGAACTCATACCAGGAATATGCACTCTGTATAACACTGTTGTGGTTACTTTAAAACTGACAAATTATAGATCTGTTGATTTTCTTGTTATATTCACTATTGGGTGGAATCTGAAATAGTGCCAGCTGTTTCCTGTGAACTGATTATATTATGACACAGCACAGCAAGTGAAGTAAGTCTTTTCCTCAGGCAGTCAAGAATGAGGAATGAGTCAGAGTTGAGCTCTGCTTTGCCACTCCTGTCCTGCCGAAGGACTTGGCTAAGAAAAACAAACACTTGTTTTCCCAATTAGCCATGAACATGCTGTTTACATTGTCATGTTTCATAATTGTAAAAATGCCCCAGTCAGAAGTGAACTTTGATCCTTAGATGGATGTCTGAGAAGGACATGCAAAATTATTACAAATTCCTGAATTAAAGTGCTATAAGATTCCTTAAATTAAATTTCTTTATGACGTCTATAATCAGGGTAACAGTAAGGAATAACTAATATGATGTTCTTCTAGTCAGTTTTTCAGTTGAGTCACAAAAAGCAGCATATACGTCCACGTTGATTGCTCACCCACATTTGTGAGTAGATTGTAATGTAGTTTTTTTTTCCCAGAGACGTTTCTAGTCTTGTGGGTGTGATCGATTTACATCATAATGTGTGTGGTAACACAAGAACAAGATTCTACAAGTCTATAACGTATTCTGTTCATCACTCAGGCAGAGGAATCTCCAGCTATGCGGGCCAACAGGGAGCAGCAGGGCAGAGCTTAGAGGCATGTCTGGACCAGGCAGTGAAGGACATCCCCAAAGAAAAACACCAGCTCACACCTGTGTACCTGGGAGCCACAGCTGGCATGAGGCTTCTGCAGTGAGTCAGTGTGTGTGTGTGTGTGTGTGTGTGTCTGTGTGACCAGACTGTCTCTGTCTGTTTATTTTGCTTTGTTTCTATGTGACTTTGTTTTTCACATGCAGTGCGTCACCTCTGTTCTTCTTCTATGACAGGCTAATCCTTTTATACAATATCATAATAAAACATATATTTTCATCTGCAGTAACGGGCTCTTATGCAACATAGAACCAGCATTAAATTATCATAAAATAGATATAAAGCATAGGGATGCATGCTATATATTGCTGGTTGATATATTATCCAATATATTAGAAAAATGAAGTATTATTAATGCTCCAATAAGGAATTCCAGTTGATAACATGGAGCCTTTTCTTTCAATAGCTGTCTGCGGGTCCTCTGTGACTGCAACTATAATCATGTCAGAGGCAGATAGATGAATTTACATTCATTTTATTGTTGCCTGTTAGCACTTTCAGAGGGAAAAAGATAACTACAATGTGTTCACCACAACTGTATTGACAGTGGAAAAATAAACTGCTCATTATCATTATCAGACCTTATTGGTGCATATTTAATATGGTAACATAGTGTATATCTTTGCAACGTGAATAGAGTTTTATATTGTTTAGGTAAATCTAATGAATAAGCCGTTTTTTGGGCTGTATATATAAAGCATATAACACAATGACTCCACATGAACAGTTGGTTTGTCTTTGATCATATTAACATTTTTAGTTTTTAATAACCTTTATGAATTCCTGATTAGTCTGCTCGCTAGCTATCTAGGTGTATTTAACTGAGCTGATATTACCAATAACCAGTGAGCTAACTGCAAAATGAACTCGTAAGTTAAGGTAAAAAGCATCACCAGTGACATCCCTTTATAAATGAAGGATTTGTTCGGATACATAGTGCCGTGTAAGAAAAACGATTTTCACTAATATGCCGACATTTGGACTCACACGAGTTATACCGACCTGTTCTTGACTCAGTGAACTTCCATATCTTACCTTGTATTACATGCCTACATATTTTGCATACAGACCTGTCTGTGGTCTATGTCTGTTAAGATATGAGCCCTGTAGATACTCATCCTTTCTTTATTTAAATGAGGGAATACAAACATACAGTATATTGCCTGTCCACCAATACATATAAAATTAACAGACTACTGTAAGTTGGTGCCTCTCGATTTTCCTGCATATAAAAGTTCTTCAGCAGTGCTACAGTATATTTAATAATTTCATAATAAGTAGAAATAGGTAGTATGCTCTAAACACAACTGAACTAACTAGTCGTGTGTGGGGTTTGCTGTCTTGGCATGGTTGTTAAGACAATTTTCTTCAAACTATCTGCATCTTCCTCCTGTTCTAACAATCTGACTGATTGTTGAGTAAGACAGTGTGACTGTGCATGAAGCTTTGAGAGCACAAAGTAGGTGAGGTTTGACTTTAAGCAAATATGGAGCAGAAAACAGCTGCCTAATCTCTCAGTCGGAGTTGAATATGTAAATCATTAGCTTCATGCAAACATGTCCAAAAGGTACAATCCGACTAAGAAGCAACAACCTGCCTATTTTTCTCACAACATCCCTTTGCACTCTTAAAATTTTGGCACTAATGTAACTCCATACGTTGTACATAAATTGTCTGCTGACACTCTCTCCATCACTTCCCTCAGTGCTGGTTGCAGCTCAGTCCTTGTCTTACTCTGCTGTTCAGAGAAATCTTTGTTGATTGATCTGATAGATTTGTTGATGGGCACAAAATTGGGGACTTGATGTGAGTCACGTCAGTCTTGAAGGTTTTGATATGATAAACATATGAATTGTTGCTTGCAAAGGATGATTGGATGAAACAATTCAACAGTTAGAAACGATTTACTGATCTAAGGATGCAAGTCTGGTAGGCTGGTAGAAAGTATTATCAGGTGCCGGTGCATCTGATCCTGCTGACAAACATGTTTAACTGATTATTCTGTGACACCTCCTTGAAGCTTTCAAAGGACTAACTTCCAACCTTAGGATCTGGGTCAGTTGAACCATTATAGTTTTAGAGGTCAGCAGTGAAACCTGAAGCGTGGGGCAGTGAAACTGTCAGAAATAAGCGAGGTTTATGAGACCTGCACATTTTTCAAACGCAGCATTTTATGCATACAACCTCTGAATGAATGGACATAAAAATTGCCTGCTGCAGCTGTAACTTATAAGACTCTCGTTTCTCCCAACCAGTATCTCCAGCCCGGAGCAGTCGGTCCAGATTCTGCAGGAAGTGGGCCACAAAATCCAGTCCTACCCTTTCAACTACAAGGGGGCGGCCATACTGAGCGGTCAAGAAGAGGGGGCGTACGGCTGGGTCACCGTCAACTACCTCTTAGAGAACTTCATAAAGGTACCATAACTTGTTTTGAAGTGTGTTTTTGCAGTCAGCAGCCTTTAATTGTTTGGGTTTTGTAAAAGTATCTGCCAGTATTTTGATCTAAATCTACTATAACTTTGCAGGATTTTTTTCAAAATGCTGTGCATGTGTTGTCAAATTGGTGAAGATGCTTTCTTAATTTGCCTGAGTTTTGTCTATTTGTATGTGTTTTCTTAAGCAGCTCTCAGCCCCACCGTAGTCAAATGATGATACATTTAGAAATCTTCAATGTGCAGCAACAGCGGACTAATGAGGGTATTTGTCCTTTTGTGAAGCAGGATCGTGCTAAAAAGCACCTTGCATTAGAATAATTTCCCATTTAGTAATTCAGTTAAAATATTTGTCTAGTTTTTGCACTTAAATATTGCAAAGATGAATTGACTGCAGGTGTTTGTCTGTTCATTTAGAGGGTGACTGATGACACCTAGTGGCCTCTCCAACACTAATGATCATGTATCACTATTCCCTCTGATGTCAGAGGTGGCTGCTTGTTATCAGCTTGTTAGTGGGGATGAATCTCTGGGTCAACTGGGGAACTTTGGATAGACAGAGTAAGCTTATAAAATAAATAAAAATAATTCTTCCTCCTCTTACTGAGCTATGTGTAGGAAATGGACAGCTGCTCTTAAGATAAAGAACAGGGAAAAGCCCATTACCTCCTGCTTCTGTTTCCCTTATTATCTCTTTGCAGTATGGTTTTGTGGGGCGCTGGTTCAGCTCTGGCAGGCCCACAGTGGGAGCGCTTGATTTCGGCGGGGCGTCCACCCAGATAACATTTGCGACTCAGGAGGAAGTAGAGGACACACAGGACATGATAAAGCTGCATCTATATGGCCAGGAGTACTCTCTGTACACACACAGCTTCCTGTGCTACGGGCAGGACCAGGCCCTCAAGAGACTGCTGGCTCATATAGTGAAGGTAGTGTAACATGCCACATTCACTAAAACTGAAATGAAACAACCTAGTATTCACTTTGTCCTCATATATACTGTGTACATATATACTGTCTATACATATATATATAGATGTAGTAGCTATAGACCTTTTTATAGTATTTATATTATAACACAGGAAAGAGAATGAATACTGTGAACCTGAAACAGTTATACCAAAATGACAACAATGCATGTTGTCAAGATATTGTGACAAAGTTTATTTAAGTGATGTGAGCTCATGTGGACTGTAGAACATTCGGGCTGTTAAAACAAGTGATGTGCTGCGTCCCGTAGATAGTGACAACATTGTTTTCTCCGGTCAGGATCCAGATGTTATACTGACTGTCGGGCTCAAAGTCAGTGTCTTCACTGTCTTTAGACCCAGACTAAACCGGGAAGCAACACTGACATGTCAAACAGATCCAAACTTCATAGTTAAGATCTAGGTCTACAATGGTGGATTTCAGTAGAACGTGCAGCTTTATGAGTTGTAATGTGCAATTTGTATGCTCTATATGCAGATTCCAGACATTACTGTATATTTATGTTTTCTATATTGTAGTTGTACAAAGTATTTAAACATATGTTGTACATAGGTATCTGGTATTAAATGAGCATACATATAAAACAAATAGCATAACAATTTTATATGAAATCTGTATGCTATTATTATTAGAGCTTGACCAATAGGCCTTAGATTTTTAAAGGTAGATACTGATGGTGATATTGACATTTGAGAGTTTTGATAATAGCAGTACATCTTACAATATATATTACACACATTACATACACACATAGCATAAACAAACATTTTCGATAAAGATCCTTTCAATTTGGTTATCAAAGAATTGTGACTGAGCAGGACATTTTACAGTTGAAAAATAAACTCGTCAGTGCCCTCTGGTGGACAAAAGTATGTTTACTGCAGTTACATGTTACATATAGACCAACATATTAGACCATACCGATATATCTGTGGTAAACTTAAATCTCCCAGTAGAATCAGCCATGCTAATATCGGTCAGGTTCTAATTACTGTATTATGGAAGACAAAGTTTCACAATCATTGTATGGTAGTATACAAAGTACATAATTACACATGTGCATTTAAAGAAATATAAGGAGTAATTCTAATAGTATTTTTAATGGGTTTGTTAAGGGAATCTTTCATATGACTCTCTATGTCGCTCTCTCTCTCTCTCAGTCTCAGGGTTACTCTGGGTCAGTCACTCACCCCTGCTATCCTGTAGGCCACAGTACAACTTTAAAGTTGAACAGTATATTCAACTCACCGTGTACAGCAAAGTACAAACCCAGCTCGTACAACTCCCAGGCCTCTCTGACAGTGCAAGGAAGCGGACGTTATGAACACTGTCTGGGCAACGTGTCCGAGATCTTCTCCTTCGACAGCTGCCCCTTCTCCCAGTGCTCCTTTGATGAAGTCTTCCAGCCAAATGTCACCGGTAGCTTCATGGTAAGAAAGGCTGGAGGGAGTAGATGGTACAGGGGGGTTACACGCACTGGTGGCATTATAGACTAAAGGTCAGCCTGTACACAAGGGGTACAGACGCAGTGTTAGTGTTGCTTACAAAGTTATCATTTTTTCCCATTTTTGGAACCACAGACAGTCAAAGATTATATACATAGCTAACATTACTGTACAGCACACAAACAAAAGTATAAAAGATGCCTGCATTTGGATCAGCAATGATCTAAACTTCATACTTTAAATTGAAACATATCAGCAGAATAGACTTAAGAGCACAAGATGTGACATATTTCCTTCATTGAAAGTAGCAACACCACAATATAAAAATATTCCATTAAGTCCAAGTTTATTAAGTCCAAATCCTGCATTCAAAAATATAGAAGTGTTTATCAATATAAAACTATAAAAATAATACTAAGGAGAATGGTCCCTCAACCATGTAAATCAAAGTGGTCTTTATTCACATATATAATCAAAAATATAATCAATTAAAATTGAAAAAATCCAGTCTTGGTGTTTAAAGTAAAACTACTTAATGTACTGTTGAGGAGTTTGTACCTCATATTTATAATACCACATGTTTTGCATGCAAAGTAACTGTCAGAAGATTCAGATTTTTTTCTGAAATGTAGTGCAGGAAAAGTAGAAAGTCTCCAAACATTTAAATACTCAAGTAAAGTACAGGTACCTCTAAATTGTAATAAAGTATAGTACTCAACACCTTGTTACGGTATAAGACTTACTGTAAAAAGAGCAGAATTGCACACAAATTTGTGTTATGACTTTGTACAGATGTATTGACAATTTACAGATTTTCAGTCGGCTACACACCAGAATAAGCACAACATGGCCTCAAAGTGATAAGAAAAAGATAGAAACATAGGCTATACTCATTATTTATGTGTCATTCTATTGCTGTCATAGCTAAATAATTTGTGTACTATTAATTGCCCCAGTCTGAGTTTTGTATTTTGTCCACTTTCTGTGTTATCAGGCGTTCTCTGCATTCTTCTACATTCACTCCTTCCTGCAGCAAATCACCGGTATCACTGTTAGCACTCCTTCACAACTGGAGGAGGCAGCCAAAACTGTGTGCAGCATTACTTTCAATCAAGTAATATTTATTTGTAATATCTCATTTGTGTCTGTGTGTTCATGTGTGTTCATGCGTGTGTGGAATGTGCCACCTGACCAATTTACATTTTCTTTGGTTAATTATCAGTTTATTAAGCAATGCTTTAAAACTCATTCTTAATGGATTAATGGACTTGGAAAAACATTTATGAAATGCTTTTTATTTATTGCATTTGCAAATATGTCTTCCTACCCTCACAGTTCATTCATTATTTTAAAATTTCACATTTTAAGTTTCTGTTTCATGACCACTTTAATTTAAACACCTCTTTTTAATTTAAAAACATGTAGCCAGTGTGTCACATTAAAAATGAAAAGTTGGCAATTTATAGGTACATTTTTTATTTTTATCATTTTCTTTTTGTACATTTTTTTAACTTATATGAATAATTAAAATTTGGATTTAATAATAGCAATATCTGTTGCTTCAGCACTTTGGTTCAGACTGAAATATCTCAACAGCTATTTGATGGACTGTCATGACATTTTGTACAAACATTCATGGTGCCCAGAAGATGAATCCTGCTTTGGTGATCCTCGGACTTCTCATCTAGTGCCACCAGCAGGTCAAAGATTTCACTTGTCCAATGAAATATGTTGATGAAATCACAATGGATAAAATTTGGTTCAGACATTCATGTTCCCCTCAGGATGAATGGTAATAACTGTTCATATAGCGTCATCAGGTGTGTTTAGTGCTAATTAGCAATAGTAGCATGCTAACACGCTCAACTAAGATGGTGAACATGGTCAACATTCTTACTAAATGCCAGCATGTTAGCATCGTCACTGTGAGCATGTTAGCTCAAAGCACCACTGTGTACAGCCTAACAGAGCCACTAGCATAGCCGTAGACCCTTCTTTAAATACACTGGCTATAGTTAACCACTAAAAACAATTATAATTATTCTAGTGGCACACTCCATACCCCATGTACATTTGGGTAGATGACCATCATTTTTTATTTTACTTCTTTATTGTATTCTAACATTTTCTAACAACACAGCCCTGGCTTTTGTTCCAGATGCTGCTTCTTGCTCCAGAGCAAAAGTCTCGATTGCAGGACTCCTGTGCTTCCTCTGTGTTTGTTAAGATTCTCATGTTGAGAGGATACAGCTTCGATGAGACGTCGTTCCCACGCATTGCCTTCCAGAAGAAGGTGAGAACTTCATCATCACGTTACAAAAAGAGTGTATCCTCAACGCTCACTTTGCTAACTTGCAGTAATCTTTTGTTGCTGTTGCTCCTCCAGGCAGGGGACGCCTCGGTGGGTTGGGCCCTCGGCTACATGCTGAGTTTGAGCAATTTGCTGCCGGCAGAGAGAGTGGGGCTCAGGAAGGCCCTGACCCCGGGAGCGTGGGGAACGCTAATCTTTCTCTTCGTCCTCCTGCTGGTGGCAGTCCTGGTCTTCATCTTCCTCCGAGCTCGTGAGGGGAAGTCGAAAGGAGGCAGTGAAAGCACCATCTAGATACTGCAACAACATGCAGGGCAGTCAGAAGAGAGAAAGACAGACATACGTTTTTTTGTACTCCAGCACACTGGATCTGAAATTACGCTATGAGGATAAAGAGCGGAATTTATGCTTTATTTAAGGGTGTTCACATTATAATGGCTGAACAGTGTAGGAACAGTTTCTCTTTTTATACATAGTCCCCCGATTTTAGGTTAATGCAGCAGGAAAATGATCCTAAACATGGAGACTGTACTGTATTTTCACTGACTGCAAAGGATTTGACTACAGTTTCATCATTAGAATGACTTCATTTGGAGTTACGTTAACTTGTCCAATTACTTTCTGTCCCCTAAAAGTGTAGGACTGTTTATAAAAACGACTACAACTTCATCTGATGTGGATGCAAACACCCTCAAATTAAAGCTGAAAGTCAGGACTTTAACTTCATAGTCTCTTTTTCATTCAGATCTAATGTGCTGGAGTACAGAGCCAACACCATGAAAAACGTGTCACTGACCATGATAGTACTCCCCTGGTGGCATTGGCGCTATAGGGGAGGTCTGAATGTTATTTTTATTCTTGAAAAGTCAAACCAATTTTAGGTTGTATGGAATGTAAGAAATTTTAGCTTTTGGGGTTTTTTGTAGAAAGTGTGACTGTACTCTGAAGCACAGTTACAGTAAAATTAAGCACTCTGTGCAAATAACTAACAGTTTAATATGTAAGGATTCACTGTTTTTACATGTTTTGTATTCAAAGATGTTTTTCAGGTGGCAGTTTTTATTCACATTTTAGTCTGCCTAGATTAACTGTAAATAATCAATAACATACAGACGTGGTGAACAGCAGGTGTTGTTATATGTATTATTATAAACATGGTAATGAAATCTAATACATTGTTCCTGCAACAAATAACCATCTGTTTGAAGTAGTGATCAGTTTTAGTTGACAGGTGTTGATTCAGCTCAGCGGTCATTTTTTAATCTGACATATGTGGTGTTGTACTACACTGTATCATATTGTACGACATATTTTGCACCATAAAATAGTATTTAAGGGCTGCTGTATTGGATTAGGATTACACATTACGTGTTGCTTTTATTGTGCATTACAGGAGTGAAACATGCAAACAATTTAACCCCCCAAAAATTATTTGTATGAAAAATCATATAATTTCATATCATTATACATGAAAAGGCCAGTCAGTGGTCTTAAACGTGATCATTTACTGCATTTCAAGAAGTTTATTCTGCAACATAAAGACATTCCAATATGTATTTTACCATTTATTTTACATGTAGCCGTGCTAACCTCCAAGATGTTTCAGATCCATTAAAGCCCCTTCATGTTGAATTCTTATGAATATTGTAGCATCTTAAATTTATATATATATATATATATATATATATATATATATATATATATATATATATATAGAGACAATCCTGGTGAAAGTTGATGCAGTTTACTGTATGTCGCTATCAGCTCATTCGATAAATGTTAGATGAGAGTGACAAGATTAAACAAATTTTATACCTTACCAACATTTTCACTAGAATGCCATTGTGAATTTATAATTATCATGACATTACATTGCTCTCTGTGTGGTCATGTATGTTTTGCCCCATATAACAAAATAAATGCCTACTGTATTTTGATCCTTTTCATTCAGCAAATTATACTTTCCTTCTTTGGTCTGCTCTGGACTACAACTACCAGAATGCTTTGCTTTTCGGATGTATGCGGCTCGTTCTGATGACATCCGGTATTGTCGCATTGCCCTCAAATTAAAAGCGGGGATGTTTTGTTTTATTTTAGATAGTTTTACAGTAATGTGGTTTTCTGTTTAACCGTCCTACCTACTCAGTGAATGCACAGATCAGTAATTGGGGCCATTAAAATAATTAAAATAGTATAACATAAAACAAGTTCAGGAAAAATGCAACACAAATAGTCTTAATTTATTTGTTTGATTTATTAGCTTGAACAATGATATGATTCAATTAATAAGTGCAGGGGAGGAAGGGGGGCAAGAGGCTTCAACAAATTTCTCCACACTACAAAAAATACAAAGAATAAAAATAAAATAAATAAATTGAGATTCAATCCAGTGTAACCATAAATATAAGAAAAACAAGACAAAACAAACCAGAATAACAACGGCAGGTAAAAGTGATGTCAATAAGGACAAATCCTCTTAAAACATTCCTCTGACCTTAGCTCTATCACTATCATTTAAACGCTTGTGGTTTAAGAAAATGAAACTGTAAGCCCTCAAAGTCAGTATGGCAGGTTGGGGTCTGGGCCTGCATTAAAGAGTAACTTAACACACCCTGAAAATGTTGTCTTGGCCGACCTCCAGTGGTTTCACTTCTCACCTTGCTTCAGTGATGTGCAGGTGTTCTCCAGGACCCCATGACATCACTGTTGAGTGTGGCAACAGGTGCAGCAAAGCACCCTTCTGTCCGCACCAAACAGAGGTGAAACAGGCTTGACATTTTCAAACAGAGAGGGTAGCAAAACACTGCTTTTCGGCCTGGTCAAAAGCTACCATGGTGATTCAGTACTTCTTTTACGGCTTTTATTTTGAAGGCTGTAACCGGAAGTCTTTTTGCTGCCGCTGCATGGCGGAACAAGCGTGACGCCGGAGGAACCGCTTTCAGGTGTAACGACTTCATGTTGCTCCATTTACGCCTAGATCTGAATAAAAACGGCCTACAAAGCTTTACAGCCTACTTCATATTCAGACACGGAGTTTGTTGAGAAAATACGCGCATTCTGTCTGTTAGTTTGTTTGCTGAGAAGTCTGGAGATGTGCACCCAGACGAAGGCTGCAGCTCTGATGGCCAACATACCGCAGGCAGACATCGACCCGTCCGGCGTGTTTAAGTACGTCCTGATCCGAGTGCACAGCAAAGAGGAGGGAGACGACTCGGAGGTAGATGTAGTCCGAGGATACGGCTGGGCTGAGTACCACGGTGAGTCAGGAGCACTAAACCACAGAGGGTCCGTCAAAAACACGAGACCTGCACGTTACACTCGGTGTCCACTTTATTCTGTCCACCTAGATATATGCATGGGCTATATGAGGATATGACAGTGGACAACACTGAAATGCAACTACACCTCTTCACTTTGTTTTTTCTGTGTTGTGATTTGTGTTGGACAATTCCTGTCACAATGAAAAACCATTCTTTCCATTTTTAAAGACATAAGGCTAAATAATTGTCACTTAACAAATGTTATCATACAGTTATGACACAGGATATGCATACATAAAAAGGAAATACAAATAACAATGGGTATTTCACTTTTTGTTTTGATTTTGGCATTTAAAATCTTCCATAGAAACTGTGGAAACTCATTTCCACACATGTTTGTATCTTAATTACAGAACATGTAGGTTTTTCTAACAAGTCATAAACCTCATCAATGTATTTTTAATTGTTATGTATTATATTTGGAGATGAAATAGATTAGAAAGCACAGTCTTTATGCATAATGCTCACCTGTCATCTCCTTTTTGTTTGCAGCTGATATCTATGACAAGGTTTCTGAGGAGCTGGAAAAGGGCGGTCACCTGGACTGTGAGTGTATCGGAGGAGGGAGGATCAAACATGATTCCCAGGCCAAGAAGATCCACGTCTATGGATACTCCATGGTGAGAGAATCCTGCTGAATAAAAACTAATAGAATACATAGAAATGTGCCATTAAACCAAAACTATGAGGTTAAAGAGGCTAAACAGCTCCGTATTGCTGCAGAGTTGGCTGATAATTAATGATGGGTCACTACAAGTGATCCCTTTCACATTATTATTAAATTCAGTGTTGAATATTTAGTATTTGAGCTTTAGTATTTGAGCTCTAAAGGAACATCAATGTACTACTTTTCATTACAGGGATTTGGAAGAGCAAACCACGCAGTTACTACCGAGAAACTGAAGGCTCGGTATCCAGACTATGAGGTGACCTGGGACAATGAAGGATACTGAACTGAACTGAGCTGAGACCAGCCTCTGATGGACGCCCTTTCTCCTGGACTGACATCGCACTTGTCTATAACCCCTCATGAGAATGCAGAGCATGTCATTAAAAACCATACAGAGTCCGATAAGCAGCTTTTTGATACCACTTTAATAAACCAAGACTAAGACTGACATACAGCGACAAGTCTAATAAGAAAACAAGCCTTATTTGGGGTTATTTTTATGTTACAATTTGAGTAAGGAAATAGTTGTTTTTCACATTTGTACTCTGTTTAGATCTAAAACAAATACATGATTATCTTAGTGAAATTTGGAATTTCAGTGGTGTATAATCTCATCTGGATTTATAAAATAAATAACTGGTCATGGCAGTTTTACAGAGTGTCATACAGTCACTCACTGACTTGTTTTAGAGTCACATAGCCTCATAGATTTGACCTAATCACTAAGTTATATTGGAAAGTGAACCTTAAATGCTTTGTCATGATGTATGTTTCATAAATGTTTCCCGAAATCTGCTTTTAAGTTGTGTGCATACTGTGTTCCTTCTGTTGCAGTGCAGAAACATTTAAAGCCCCCCCCCACACACACACACACACACACACACATCGTGGCTTATTGCACTTTTGGCCAACAGCAGTTGTATTCCTGTCAGCCACCAAACTGTAAACTGCTGATGAACGTTGTGGCCTTAATTTCACGTGGGTAGATAAGACCAAATGAACTTGATGATCTTCCAAGATTACCAGTGTGCTGATGAGTATAGAAATCATGATACTGGTAATATTGCCAGTGAGAGGATACTTGATATGCTGTTTGCAACTAGTGCAACAAGCTGTAAACACAACACTGACATGTTATCACCTCATAAAGTTAATATGGTTAATGTGTTGGCTAACAGTTGCCAGCAGACATCGAGCAATGTCAGCATTCATTTATTAGGTAAATGTAAGTCCAGTATTTATTCCTTTTTGCCCTTTTTTAGTATCTACTAACTGATAGAAATATCTGGCTCTTTAGCTACTAAATGCTCCACTTTCCTCTCCGGCTAGTCGCTAACGTTTGTCTGCCGTTCTGTGCTGGGCAGGTGGTCCAGCATACAGTGGTGGGTTTGAGATTTTGTTTGCTGGAAACATCACTGTTCAGAGAGATGAAACTGACTCAAAACAGAAACCAAAACAACTAGCTGGACAGCGCTGAAAGGCCCTGCAGAGCTGAGGACATTTTAGTTTAGCCTAGCTTAGCTTGAAGACTCGAGGCAGTTATTCTAACTCCAGCAAAAGTGAAATGTGCATTCCAGCAACTCCAAAACTGTTTTATCTAGTTGCCGGTATATCCAAAAATCAGCCGAGTTGCATTCACAGTAAATTTTCACGGCTCAATTCTTCAACCCCACTGGGCAGGACTTTTGAGCACTGTCAATTTGTCAGTTGTTTAAGAAATACTAAATAATATCAAAATGTCTCATTTTTACTTTCAGATTCAGATGCAATTGTAAATCAAGACGGCTATGAAGTGTCGGTGGGTGTATTTTGTCACTTTTGGAGCTAGGCTAGCAGTTTCTATGTGGTTCTAGTCTTTACACTAAGCTGGGCCAAACATATTCTAAACATATTCTTCCTCTTTACTGATCGTAAGAGAGTAAGTAAGCGTAGTTCAGTCAATTTAATTTAGTTATTCGTATATGGAGGCAACGGTGGCCTAAATAAAGCATTTCTTTGATATATCTCTCTAATAATATAAGAACTACATAAGAGGCAAAAAGGCCGCAATAACTTTATCGCAGACACAAAAGCTAATATTAACACTAATAAAGTCCATTGAGCTAATTAAAAAGGAGCATTAAACTATTGATATCTTGTTTTACTTCTTAATGCAGTAAACCACTTAAAATATGTAACGGTACAAATATATGATTTTAGCTTAGCTCCCATTCATCTGGTGTGAAGGACATATCGGAATAATGCATGGAATACTGTTTTCCTGTTTTTCCCATTCTGCCAATATGGCATGAATGCAGCATGAGAGCATTTAGGAAACTCTGAGCTCTTAAGCAAGGCACTTTACTTGTAACTTCTCTTGTGGAACAAAGTCAGTGAACTCATAACGGGTAAATTGCCCTGCATGTCTGTTGCCAACAGTGTCTACTTCAGTTATTGTGCAATATATAGATGTATATACTGCGGAACAGTAATTTGGAGGAAATTGTTTTATGATGGTTTGTTGCATGTGCATGCTGGGAGAATTTAAAGTCCACGTGTTATCTCTTAGAAACACAGAAGAGGTCAGAGTCACCTAGCAAAGACTCTCCAGGTTGTGTTCAGACCTTCAGACGGATCAGGTGGAAGAGGGGAAAAAGAAGATGTTACATTTCAGGAGCTCAGCCCTCATTCTGCTGTTGACTCTGCAGTTTGGTAAGAGCACATTCAGCCAGACTAGAAATAATGCTGCTGTTGGCCAGGCTAAACTTGGTAGTGGTGGTATGTGTAATTCATAGAGAGAAGTATAAAAGACAACTTAGGGTCCACTCAGTAGCTTTTTCCAGAACTTTCAACCGAAGAAAAAAAAAACTACTCAAGCCACAAAAGAGTTTAAAAGTTTTTGGGTATTTTCTCTGTTGGTGCTGTTCACTTTCACCTGTTGTCTTTAGTCTATCTAACACAGGGCCGTAGCTACCACTGAGGACACTGAGCTCATGTCCTCTGTATCTTTTCTGGGGATAGTTTACATTCTGCAAATAAAATGTACATGTGGTGGTTATCTTACAGGCTAATTCCAGTATTTATAGACTCAATAGATATATAATTTTGACTACATGTAAGGCAATGACAATTACATATATAGATAAATGAATAAATGTTTCATTTTTCAGTGTTTTAAAACAGAATGTAGACCTTTATGTAACATTTACAGAAAATGTAACTGGACCATTAAAAAGTCTGGTCAGAAATAGTTTTTTGGGGGGTGCACTGGGGGGGCACTTGGACTATATACAGTATGTATCTATACAGTATACATACAGTATATACTTTATTCCAAGAATGCACACATTTAATTTTAGATTGTTTGCATACTTGCAATGTTTTTAAATAAAAATTGTCAAAATTACTGTATATGTGTAAAAACAATAATAAGCAAAGGTACTACCACAAAACAATAATGATAATAAATGTATTAATTAAAGTAAGTACTTCATCTAATAACAAATATGTGCTTGTCTTGTTTGGCTGCTGAGTCTTAAAATGACTGTACAGTTCTGAAGATTTAGAAATACAAGATCAGACATCATCATCAGTCTTCACGTTCACTTTTAAATCACATTATTAAGAAACATCTGAAGCTTTTAAAAAGTTTTCTTATTTACTTCACTGATGTCAACAGAATTCAGTAAAAAGTAATCCCAAAGTTACCAGACATTCCTCTGTCATGTCACTGCTGTTGCAACATGCTCTGTGTGTGATAACTGAACATTTTCTCACTATGAAAAAATGCAGTGATCATGTTCCTACTCTGACTTCCAGCTGCAGGTCAAGCACAAAGTCTTGAGTCTTAATCAGAGACCTTTGGATGGACAAATGGCATTTTGCTGGTGTTAAACTGATTACTTCTCTCCGGTCGTAAATCTTTAATGAGTCTTGATAAGAGAGTTTGAGTCACCTGTGAGATTTTATACAGCTTTATACTGTTCTGATACTTAAGTTATATCCATTATAAGAGACTATACTTTTCCTCCACTTATAATAAAATATTGTACTTTCTACACCACTACTATGGTTGTCGGCTAGAGTTACTTGTTACTTTTCACGATTAGAGCTTAAATTCCAAACACGAGATAAGTTGAATCTGACAGTTTATTTTCAACCTTTGAATCAGCAGTCGAGAAAACAATCTCCACTCAAGGTCCACTTACTTGCTTGTTCTGGAGTTTTTGACTGTATCACTTGGTCTTCATCAGCAGATGATGTTTCGATTTGTTCATTTTGTTTTTACTGTGAAAAAGCCCTAAAAGTGCTTAGAATAATGT
This sequence comes from Macquaria australasica, assembly GCA_005408345.1. NCBI lineage: Eukaryota > Metazoa > Chordata > Actinopteri > Centrarchiformes > Percichthyidae > Macquaria > Macquaria australasica. The sequence continues at coordinate 1,067,077 of SEMN01000106.1, forward strand.
AAAGTTTTAAATTTCATGACAGCTGTGATGACTGTGGGATGCAGTCGAAAGCTGCAGAACATGTGAGTAAGTGGGCCTTGAGTGAATACTGTTATGCCATATGAGGTAAGTTGATAATATGCACATGAAAAAGTCAGACCTGGTGTCGCCCAGACCATCGACGATATTTCAATACAGCATACAACTGCATGCATTTATCTATTTATTTACACTCTGAAAGGCACCATTCTTCAGAATAAGAACTTTTGCATTTAATATTTGCTTATGTTATCTGGTGAAAGGTGTATCCAGATCACTGGAGTGGATTTTTTAATTGAAGATGTTCATCCAGAAGGCTTCTTCAGTTCTATGAACCTTCTCAGATATAATGTATTTATTTTTATTTTTACTTTTTTCATCGTGGTATTGCAACTTTTTCTTACCGTATGTTTCAAGTACCAGTTCTAATGTTCTGTATTAGTTTGAGTTAACTTTGATGTTTTTTCTTGTTACACAGCGGCTGGTTCTTGGGCTGAAACGTGTCACGCTCCTGGGATGAAATGTGACTTTGTGTGTGACTGTTCTGACTGCAGCGATGAGCAAGACTGTGGTGAGTTTAAAAACGTTATTTAAATATAGCATCAGATGTGAGGACCCGGCTCGAAACTGAATTCTCTGTTGTTTATTGCAACTTATTCTCATCTTTGCTTAAAGAGAGGGCATTGTATCTACAGAGGCCAACACCTGATCTAATGATGGACTCTTTCTTTATTTACATTTAATGTACATTAAAAGTTGGACTGTAATGTGAATGTAATGTGTCAGTGTGTGCCTGGCAGGCAAAAAGCGTTTATTTAGAGTGATACCTGAAGAAGGAGTCTGAGCATTGTCTACTGAAATAAATTTAAAACATCCTTTGTTCATAGTGGAACAAACTACTTAAACACTAACTTGCGTCACTCACTCAATGACAAAAAAACTTCTCAAGACTGATTCTGCTTATTTGGTTTTTACCATCTCACGCCTTAATTCTTGCTGTCAGTGAAAAAGTCAATATTAGCTTGTAAAAACCTTTCCTGTCTGGATCTGCATGTAGAATTTTGGTAATACAATACAACAGTTGACTATTATTTCTTTTACACCTCTCAAGGCTACACAGGAAAAGGGTTTGAGTGTGACTTTGAGGATGCAGGAATGTGTGGATGGACTGACCAGTCCTTCAGTGCAGCAGTGTACAGCTGGGAGAAACGTCAGAGAGGGGCCACGCTGCCCGACAGCGGACCGTCCTCTGACTACACCACGGGGACGGCTACAGGTATAGTTTAATACACAGTCACTCATCCCTTTTTATGTTGCTTTGTCTTTTTGTCCTCATGTTGTATATGACACAGGTGTCTTTAAAAGTGTCCAACGCGTTTTTGTTCAAATTATTATTATAATGATGGAAGAATCATTTTGTTCCTATTCCGATTGATGAACAGTGCACAGAAATCCCAAACACTAATGTGTTACAGGAATGGAGAAAATATTTCTTACAGACTCATTTTCAGTTATATCTGTCCAGCAACTGCCCCTCCTCCTACAACCAAACTGACACTAAGTGAACACTGAAAAAAGATCCATGAGGGTTAATTCATGTGTTTCTTTTGTGCTTGAAGTGGCAACAGTTGGTGACTAAAGTTTTTTGCAGAGGCTCCTAATGAAAGCACCATGTAAATAAGAAATATACAGATGAAGTGTGTAATTAACAGATCATAGTGTGATTTTCACAGCCAGTAATTTCTCTGCAGCTGGGAGTTCAACTATAACCATGATGATCCCTCCCCAGCACTTAAAGTCGTCATTTAACAGGAGGACGAGTGTTGGTTCGGCTCGTCTTCCCAGCGATATTAAATTATTACACGTCAAAAAGAGAGCAGAGGGACAGGGTGGTGTGACTTTATAATTATAATAGTATGGAGGGAAAATCGTCCTTGCTTAATCAAAAATAAAAATGCTGGATTAAGGAGAGGAAATAATGGACACTTTGAAATGAGAATCTCTCGTTCTAGTTGAAGATTTTAAAACATTATACTGAGACACAATAAATGTAATTGTTCTTCAATGTGAAACCAATTGTCCATTGTGTTTTTGAATTGTGTTGTTTTGCTTTTATACTGCTTTTATAAAGGATTAACTATAAGTAACATAACTAAATAATGATGCAAAACAAATCAAATACAGGGATATGATGTGGTGTATATGTGCGTATATACAGCTGATATTTTTTGATATACCTCATATGTACACGCACATTTAGTTTTATTTTTTGAATGTATTATTATTATTTAAAGGTGCTGTAATCAGTATTTTATATTAACAACTGATCAAATTACTATGTGTATGTGAAAGGGGACACTAATAGGGACAAACCCACAGACAATTATCACCCGACAGAGTTTTATAGTGTATTTTAACTCATAGTTTTGGTTTCCAGATCCGCAACTTTACTGTTTTGATTCACTCTCACTGCTCTTATTGTGTTGGCCACAACAGGCAGCAGTTTTCAGCAAAAAAAGCTGTAAAAGCCCAATGAATGCCACCTACTCAGCACCAAACGGCAGACAGACACAGTTAGCGGCTTTGGCAGCAAAAGAGCCAGTTATTTCCCTCAGGAGTTGGTAGAGACCAAAAACAGAGCTAAACGAGAGTTAATATTGGATTTACATTCATCAGGTGGCCAGAAACACAACTCTAAATGAATGTGGCTCAGTAATTGCTGCATGTGTAACTCTGCAACTGTATGCTAACAAGCTCACCATCGTCATCTTAAAAGGTGATATGTCAGTGTTGTGTTTACAGCTTATTTCCGCTGCTGCAAAGTGGCCAAAAATTCAGCTAATGTAGGTTTAAGTTTTTTTTTTGTTTGTTTTTATACTGTTTTAATGACTGTTTTATGTTGTTACGACCTCCTTTTATATGTATATCTTTGTTTTGTTTTTTCCATTTTTTCATTAAAGCTGGATTAATTGATTGATTTATTATTGATTTATTATGGCAGTGGAAACAAGCTGTAAATACAACCCCGACATACTGTGTTATCACCTTTTGGTGCTGGGCAGGAAGTGTAAGAGAAGCTCTGTAGAGCTGCAGAGATAATTCTGCAGGCTTGTCACTACAAGCCACACCTTTCACATTTCAGGTAATCACTTGATCCATTAGTGCAGCTTTAAAAATGTGAATGTCAAATAACCTGAAAAAAAAAAAGTCATGTACTGTTATAGTTATGAATAGTTATGAATTGAAACAAAAGCGGCAATTCAGTCTGATTATCTGGATAAAAGTAGGTAGGTAGGATAAAAACAGTAGTGTTAACAACATGAAAGACAACATTTAACATTTCCCATCACACAGGTTCATTTATGGGAGTGAGTGCAGTGAGGACAGAGTCTCTCAGTGCTGCAGTTTTAATCTCTCCAGAGATGAAACAGTCTTCACCAACCTGTCGCCTTCGTCTCAGATATTTCCTCTGGGACTCAGGTAAGGACCATTAAGATTACATTCAAACTGAATGTAATCATTAATGTTTTGTAATTGTTTCTCATAACTCTAATTCGATTGATTCAATATCAATTGGAAACATAATTATTATTATTGGATATTTTTATTGTTGTGTATGCTGAGATGAGACTTCATTTCCCCTGCAGCTGCCCTACTAATAAAGTATTCTGTAGGTCACACAGGTCTGGGTTCCACACCTTTGTGGGCGTCCGTCCTTCACCAGGACTCTCAAGAGGCCGTAGTGTGGCGTCCCGAGGCCACCAGTGTCCGGGGCTGGAGGGAGGCTAACATCTTTCTGGGCCGTATTCCCACAACCTTCCAAATCCGTCTTCACTCGCAGCGCTTCGAGGGGCGAAGGGGAGATGTGGCGGTAGACCAGCTGGAGTTTCTGGACTGTGCTCTGCCCTGTGAGTCCCTCAAAATATCTTATTCATGTGAAGTCCCTGCCTTTCTACGGTCTTACCAGCAAATCATTATAATAAATCAACAAACTGATCAATTGAGATTGCAGAGCCACGATGAGCATAATCAGGGTGATTATTTTGAAGTTGTTTTTCTCTCATTACATCATCAGTACCATTCCCTGGGAAAGAGTGTCCAACAGAGATGAAGAACTGTAGGAGTGGGGCCTGTGTGGAGCGCCGGCAGGTCTGTGACGGCAGCGACGACTGCGGTGACGGGACTGATGAGGAGGACTGTGGTGAGAAATCATCTGAGTTACAGCTGAGAGTCGCCCTCTGACACCACAGTACAGTAAATATGTAGGAATTTGTCCAGACACGGATGACTCAAACGGGCAAAGTACAAAATATAAGAGTTTGTAAAACAGTGTAGAGCTGCAACGATTAGTCGATTAATTGATTAGTCGATGGAAAGAACTATTTTGATAATGGATTACTCGTTTCTGTCATTTTTCAAGCAAAAATGTCAAACATTTGCTGGTTCCAGCTTCTTAAATGTGAGCATTTGCGATATGAAGACGTCACTTTGGGCTCTGGGGAATTGTGATGAGCAGTTTTCCCATTTTTTAAAAAACATTTTATAGACTAAACGGTTAAATGATTAATCGTGAAAATAATCAGCAGATTAATTGATAATGAAAATAATCGTTTGCTGCAGCCCTAAAACAGTGCAAAACGTGCAGAAGAGAGGGGCAGTTCAACCAAATTAAAAGCGCAAACAACATATTTTACTTTCTTACATTTTGAGGAATCGACATAGAATCTGAAGGGACATGTACGCGAGTCAATACAAACACACCGTCGCTCTGTAATGACCGGTGGTTGGCCAAAGTCTCCCGTCACGGGCTAGATTTTCTGAAGCCTGAAAACGGAGGTAAGAGGAGGGACAGACCACTTGAATTACAATATGCTGCACAGTTATTATGGAATTTTTGCCCAATGACGGCAAAAAATACTGCCTACCCCACCTTTAAGTAGACCTTTTGATTTAAGTTTTTTTATTTTATTTGTCAAACTCTTTATATTTTACAGTTTTCTGAATTGCCACCTGATTAAGTTTAGGCTTAAGTTAAGAAAAAGGTCGTAGGTCATAGTTAAAGGACTAGTAAGCCTAAGGAGTGTTAAGTGTTAAATCGACGAGTTGTGGTTCTATTACTTGGCCAGTTTTAGTGACTTCCCGGAGTCTCCGCTGCTTCGAAGTAACTGTGCCCGGCTAAGAAATAGTCCAGCACATAGCCCCTGTAAAACCACAACGTGTCGTTTTTCGTACGGATTAAACAAATATGATATAACGTGTTAATCAGTGAGTTATAGAGGTGCTGGTAGGTGCTTTTTGTTACTTTTGGACAGAGCCATGCTAGCTGTTTCCCCCCGCTTCCAGTCTTTATGCTAAGCTAACCATTGCTTGGCTGTAGCTTCACATTTAACTGACAGACATGAGAGTGATATCGATCTTCTCAGCTAATTCTCAGCAAGAAAGCGAATGAGCTTATTTCCCAAAATGTCAAACTGTTCCTTTAAAAGAAACCACCGTTGACTGTTGGTATATGATGGGATGTGAACTGCCAGTCGGACGGCTCTGCCACTTTTGCTTTTCACAAGGTCGCTTGTCAGGAAAACATACACATGAATTGTGTTAACAAACGACCAATGCTGTAATTTTAACTGATCACATTTCCCCAACGTTATCTGTATGGAAGATAAAAATTCCACAATATTCCTGAAATTCAGTGAGAAGAGGTAACTTTCCATACAATCCAGACGGTACATTTCACCACATGCATACAGTATATAGATCCAGTGGTCACCACTTAATGGAAGTTGTGTCTCCAGGAGGGTACCGGCGCTGTGACTTTGAGGAGGGCCTGTGTGATTGGGATCTGACTTCACTGTCCAAACTGAAATGGGTCAGGACCAATCAGGAGGACATCTCCATCTCGGATCCTCTGAAAGGACCAGGCAGGGATCATTCCAACAACAGTGCAACAGGTATCATATTCTGATCAATCAAAGTATGCTTATGTTTTTCATTGTTGAAACCGTACTGTTGTTGTGTTTCATTATCAATGTGTTCAGTGTTACTCTTTTGACTGCAAGAATTTTAAGAAACTTTGTTTGGAAAAATAGTACTACATACATACATCCATACAGTATGTAAATAAAGGATATCATTTTTATTATTGCAGGTTACTTCCTGTATGTCACTGTCCCTGATGGTGGTCTCACAAATGACTGGGCTGCTTTCCAAAGTCCCCGCCTTGAACCCACCAATAGTTCACATCCTTGTAAGGTGAGTCCCAAGCCGATTCCTTCTTCTATCAGAGAGGTTTTTAACTAATTTAATTTTACAGTAATTTACTTATCGACAGACTTAACACACTGAAAACTCTTCAAAATTAAAAACTTGTAAAAATTTTTTTTAAAAAACAGTGGTGAAAATGACTGAACAAAGGCTCAATGGCTGCAGTGAATGAATAATTGTCATTTCATTTTTTGTTTTTGTTCAATAATGTTTTAATGATTTGAATTTCGAAAAAAAAGACATTTCTAAACATAATTTGAACCTAATTTGGCAAGTTTTTCTGTATCTTTCCACTGTAGATGGTGATGTACACTCACCAGTTTGGGCCGAGGTCCGGCGGTCTGACGGTGCTGGTGGCAGATCGTAAGATCTACCCAGTGTGGGAGAGGGCCGGCGCTCTAGGCGATGTTTGGGTGAAGGCAGAGGTGGAGATTGTCACCAACTCCACTTTCCAAGTGAGTACTTCACCTGAGTTTGTAGCCATAATAATGATGCTAGCTGTAGCCTGTAACATCTTTAAAACTGAGATATTGATTAGATATTATTGATTATAACAAATTTAAATGTGGATTTGATGAACACAGACTACACATGTAAAGTCTCACAAGCATCTGGTAGTAGAGCCCGTGCAAGAGAAAAGTGATCTTTGCACACCTGTATGCAAGGGGCCATAGTGACAAAAATCAGCTCCATTCAGCGGTTTTATGTGCCTTTTCAATTTGCACATAAAAAAAACCTGAGTGGAAACAACGAAAATTCGAAAAAAACCCAACTTCAAATATCACATAAAAGTTTTTACACTTGGCTGAGGTGGAAAAGCTGTTGTATCGATAAAAGCAAAATGCGACAAAATACAATGGAAACAGACTTATTATTCATGACGTACATGAAGCACGTAACGTAAATGTCCACTAAAGCTTCTGCTCCACTAGACAGATGGAAAATAGCATCAGATGAAAACATCAGAGCGATGTGGAGACTGTAACGTTCCGCAAATGAATACATGAAAGAAATAGAAAAGTCATATTTCCATCACAGTCTTCCACAATTTGACACTTGAATGGCGCTTTTTTAATTGCGTCATCTCATTGCACCCTCTTCTTCTGCAATGGTGTAATGGCACCAGACTGGAGAATTAGTGCCACCAAATATTTATGTTGATGAGCTTAACTCGTCATATTTGCATTACAGTAGTGGAAATGCACATTAATATGCAACCAATTATGACCAATCCTAGAGACCAAGCAATCAATGATCCAAAGGAACACAGAAATGAAACACCTGGTGGAGAGCGGGGTAAGAGAAAAATATTTTTAAATGGGCCTTTAAAATCTGCCCATTTAAAATGTAAAGATAATAAACTGTGGGCAATGTCAATAAAGACAAAAAATAATAAAAATACATAAACAAACATGTTTAATACGAATCTTAAATTTGGTTATTAAAAAGTTGTTACCAGGATATGTACTGAGCAGGATATTTTACAGTTGAGAAATCAACTTTCTGGCATTATGTATTGGCAACACTATTTCTAAATGACCTCAAACACATCTCAGGTAATTCTATTCTTGTTATGCGGATCTGTCTGTAAACTGTGTGTTTGATTCCAAAATGGAATATTTACTTTAAAAAGAAAGGATGAGGATTGAAAGCACAGCATTTTGACTTCACTCCTTGAATGACTTGAAAATCACTATACAAATTAGGGCCTTTATGTTTTAGATATATTTCAAACAAAATGGGTATAAAGCACTTTGGAAATGAATGATTCAGAGCTTGAAGTTGTATTGCTATCATAAATTCTCCTCTTTTCCACTTTTCTTTTTCTCTTCCTGTGTCGAATTTCTTGCCATTATAGATTGTGATAATGGCAGCAATCAGGGACTTTACATATGGAGGTATCGCTGTCGACAGCATTGTGTTGTCTCCTGAGTGCCACTTATCATCTGGTAATCCCTTTAACTGTACTTTAAAAGCAATGATTCCACATCTGCAATCAGATGGGAGTAAATACCTAAACCTGCTATCTCACATCCTCTTCTTGCACAGTAAATGATTCCTATGCAGATTTCCCTAAACCTCCTAAACACCCGTGTACTGTACCGGACAAGATGTGTGATTTTCATCGTGACTGTGCAGGAGCAGAGGATGAAGCCAAATGTGGTGAGTCTATTCATCTTGTTGACTCAATTTCACTTTTATCAACAGGTCTGCAAAGGTTCAAAGGTTGAAAAGAAATGATGATCTTTATTAGAGCCAGCGAAGCACAAGCGAAGCCGCTTAGGGCTTCAGAGGCCACAAGGAGACCCCCCAAATGAGCTAATTACAAAATGCTGTTGTCAGGTGAAAACCTTTTTATCTTTAAAGTGATGACTGTTTGGGAGCTGAGAAAAGCAGACTTGTTTTATCAGTGTTTAATTAGTCCAAGGTGGAGCAAGACGGTCCACAGCAGGAAAACCGTCAGCATTGGTTGTTTGGTCAAACATTAGGGTGTAACTCCACCCTCAGATTCTGCTAGAACCATCTCGCCCAGCATATTTAAAAAATGCAACAGTGAGGGAACAACGACTGTAGGAGGCGTGGCCTCGTGGCTACGTAGTGTGTGGGTCAGGAGACATGGGAGAGACTGACTGACACTGATTAGAGTCTTTTCTTATATAAATTTTCAACCCATGAAATGAGATTTTTATAAATTTGGTAAGAAATGTCAATATTAACACCAGCATTGATGTCTTTCATCACAGTACAGTCATATCATTTAGTTTACAGCTCAAAAAACACATTTAGGTGTGCACTACCTCTTTAAATACGACCAAGGTTTACGTCCTTCGTCCTTTATGTCTTGTGACCATGTGAATCATGTTTCTGAGAAGCAAAGGAGGTTTTTGCAACCGTAACAAACAATGTTGTCCTGCCGAAAGAGGCACCAGATATGAAAACGCTCATAGGTGGTGACTTTGAAATGAATTTGTTTATGTTGGAGGACTTTTTGAGAGAAGCATAACTGTACATAAAGATGGACGACGCATCTCCACTTCCTCCCACTGTACAAAAATGAAGCCAAAATTTCCCGGATACGGGCGCTGCCATCATGTGCTGGTGACGTCATTTGGAGCCAGAGTCTGTGCAGTAGTGATCCGCACGAACCAATCGCGAGCACACCATAAGTTGTCAATCATGACGTCACACCCCCTTTTTATAGCATCAAATAACTAATTAAAACCAAACTTATCAGAAAAAAGAACACTTGAACAAACATCAGTGTGATAAGAACTACCTAAAATGACAGAAACCATCCTTGGGAAAATTTTATTTGACGTGTACTTTGATTTTTCCACTAACATGGAGGGGGCGGGGTTTATGAGCTTATGAGCTATACTGCAGCCAGCCACCAGGGGGCGATCCAGATGTTTTGGCTTCACTTTTGGGGAGCTGTCATGTCGTCCATCTTTATGTACAGTCTATGGAGAGAGGCATAGAATTCTTTAAATGATCTGAAACCATTCAAATAAAACAAAATTGACAGCATTATGTTTTCATAAGACAGCGACACAATGTGTAGTCCTGTATTTAGAATATGATATATTGTTCTGTTTTTTGTACAGTCAAAACCTGCAGTTAACTAAGCATGTAGATGAACTGTCTTTTATTTTTTAAATTACTATGTTTGGCTCAGCAACATACAAGAAAAATGCAAGTCATCATGTAAAGTTGTAAACTGTCTGATTTTGGTCTCTGTGAATCCTTCTTCCTGCAGGGGATTTCTCTTACGCTGAGGGCAGCTCCGGCTGGACTGACACCAGCATCGGGAGTCAAGGTTGGGTGCTCTATGAAAATTCCACATCCAAAGGTACAACAGCTCTCTGTCATCACAACACTCAACTATTGACTTACTAACATTCAATGATTAAAAAAAACAACAGAATATTTTGATTTCATATTTCTTAGAGGAGTACCTGTATGTAGCCGAGGCCCCAGGCCAGCAGCTGACTGAGGCCCAGACACGGACCCCCCTCCTGGGCCCCTCTGGCCCAGCCTGCACCCTCAGCTTTGATTTTGCACTAACTGGGAATCCAGATCACACTGGTAATTAAATTAACATGTCCTCTTTTTTACTTCATACCTTTTCCCAGAACGCACGACTCTGATCTTTTAATACGACTCTGTTTACGTCTCTCTGCTGCAGATGAGCTGTCCGTCAGGGTGATTGACAGCTTGCTTGGAATGTGGCCTAAGCTGTGGGAGTTCAGTGGGAAGACAGGAACAGGGGAGGGGGCTTGGCAGCACGTCGACGTGCCTATCGGAGTCAGAAAACATCGCTTCCAGGTTAGCTTTTTTATCAGGGCTGATAGAGACTAATATAATGATCATTTTTACATTTGAAATGTTTGCATTGATGGTTAGATTTGACTCACAGATATGTTCTCAAAAATAAATAGACTGAAGACATCTGATATATCCCCAAAGTCTGGATCTTCTATCCTGCCAGGACAAAAAATATTTTATCTGTTGGACAGTAAAGTCAGTTTTAATCTCTTCCTCAAGGTGCAATTTTTTTCTTTCAGCCAAACAAAGATGGCAACTAACTAATCATCATATTTATGTTTGAAATGTTTGCTTTGATGATGAGAGTTGAGTCACAGATATGAACCACAAAATTAAATAGGAAGTCAAGCGTGTCTGTTTCCAAAATTTAAAGACTTTTCTATCCTGCTGGTACAAAAAATATTCTATAGTAAAATACAAAACATCTTTATATGATATATAAGGGAAAAGGGAAATAATAGAGAACTTAACCCGTTAAGTTCTGGTGATGCACTGCAGCTAGAAGACAAGCGAAGAAATCATTCATTCATCATCATGTCATTTCCAATTGGCATCTTTAGTAGTAGGTTTAAAATGTACTTTACTGCTAAAATTGAATTTGGTGAATGTCTTTTCACTTCTGTTTTCCTTGTTTTGTTTTTATCAGCTGGCGTTTGAAGCTCGTGCTGTGAAACTTTGTCCATTCCCCAAGATTAAAGTGAAAAACGTTCACTTTGTCAGCTGTCATGCAGACTATTTTCCATCTTCTCCAACAGGTAACTCTCATAACTATTTACAGTATACACACGATATTGCATCATGCATACTTTCATATTTTACCTAAAAATGTCTCAGTGCTTGGATTAAATCTTTTTTTGTTTTGTTTTGGCCAGCACTGTCATGTAACTTTGAAGATGGACTGTGTGGATGGTATCAGGACAACAGCGACAACTTTGACTGGACGGTGCTCGATGGGATGGACCACACCATCGGGATAGGTAAGCTCATTTAAAAACAAAGAAAATAAAGCAGTGTATATGGATATACAGCACATCAGTGTGTTTTTTAGTAGGGAGTATATCACACACACACACACACACACATACATACTTTGCCTCCATCGCTTCTTAGCCTCATGGGTAGAAAACATCACATTTTAAATGGGTCATATGGAGTAGAGAATCAGTAAGAAGATATTTTGTAACAGTCTTTTTAAGTTACTAATGTCTGTCAGGTGTTTATTGGCCATTACATCATCCATTTAAATCATTTTATTTATGCAATGCAGAGTAATAACTTGTTCATAATCTACCTATATGCTAGTGGATTAATATAAAGAGTATTTATATTCATATTGTTCATAGTTTTTTGATTTAAGATACATTTTTTAGGAAAAAATTTAACAATCAAACCTACTAAAATCTCATATAATTTCCATGTTCATCAGGGTGAGATTCTTGACATTTGGGATGTTATTCTAGTGCAAACACAGCCTCAAGGCTGCAAGCTATTATTATACTGGTAGTCACTCTGTATCAGGGGACATACAGTGACAGCAGTTCTCCAGTCAGTTGAAGAAGCTTAAGTTCTTCTTTATTTTGACATTTACAAAAGATTGTAGCTGTGTCACAAGAATAACACACATTAACAGATGATCATTTGATTCTGAATGGTATAAAGTTTGTTGGAAAGTAACTTTGTGACTTTGAAGCCGAGACTTGAGACTTACTTGTGACTTGCAAAACAATGGCTTTGTCACACCTCTGTTAGCAACTGAGCTAAAACTTGATTAACTTATTATTTTAAATCAAAGAATCAGTTTTGCCCTTTTAATGAGTGATATCAATGAATAAGAGATTGGGGAATATTCATTAGAGCTAAAGTGACAACCTCTTTGATAGTCTATTTACGGTAAATGTGTTCAACTTATAGCTTATTATCATTCTAAATCATAAAGTATATCATAAGACAGTATAACTGCAGTATACCTGTTCTTGTGATGCCTTAAAACTCCCGTCCATCTTTCTGTTGATGTCCAGGCAGAAGCCTCGTTGTGGACATGTGGAATCCTTCTCTGCGCGGTGCGTTCGGACGCTTGGTTTCATTCCCACAGTTACCAGGGCCTACAGATTACTGCCTGTCCTTCTTCTACAAACTCTACGGGCCGAACACAGGTGAGAATGAAACTGAATGGAAAGCAGTTTAGAGTGAAATAATGATAAGAATGTGAATATGCTGGGGTTTTTTTTAAATACCCGAAGTTAATAATTTAATACAAAAGGAACAGGATCTTGTCTTAAAAGTCATATTCTGTCTGTTAAAATCGTTCTTTATGAGTAACTGTCTCAAAATGGCATGTTGGTTTGAAATTAAATACTACCTACTTACCTGATAGAAACTGGAAATAATCAGAAAATTGATTAATTTCTGCCTTTTCACTCTTTTCCCACTGACCCCCTCCAGGTGCTCTGAATGTGAAGCTGTTAGATAACCACGGTTATGAGGCCATCCTCTGGGCCCGCAGTGGGGCTCATGGCAACATGTGGCACGAAGCGCACTGCCTGGTACCACACCAGCTCACAAACTTTCAGGTATGGAATAACTGCAGTCAGCCTGAAGTTACTAAACAATGTCTTAAAATGTATGCAATGTCACAGAGCTTCATGCATCTTTCAAATTATAAAAAAATGAGCAACAACAAGGGGGGATGGTACAGTGAAAGAGGGTTTAATTGGATGGTTTGGGGATTTTGGAAAACAAAATATCACTGCAGCTTTAAGCAAGTGCTTTTGGATAAGATAATGCCACGATGAATATTTTAACACTATCACCCTTCCTCTTCCAACTCCATCACCAGCTGATGTTCGAAGCGGTTCGATCTGGTTTTGACGGGCGCGTGGCCATTGACGATGTGGCGTTCACAGACCGTCTGTGCACCGTGCCGAGGATGTGTTCCTTTGAAGGCCAGCGGTGTGGGTACAGCAGCTCTGGTAAAGTTCACTGGCTCCACCGCAGCGGACACACCGCCACAATGACTGGACCCAAAACTGACCACACTCTGGAGACTGAACTGGGTGAGACAGAATCCCATTAAATAATAGTTATATTTTAACAGACATACAGAAAACTGAGAGACAGTGAATTGTGATCTGCCTCGTTGGTTTGCTCAGGTTTCTACATGATGGCTAACACCGGAGCGAACATCCTTCCATCTGGTGGTACGGCAATCCTCACCTCCCCTGTTCGCCAAGGAATCGCCAAGACTGAGTGCGTCCATTTTTGGTATCACATGGGAGGAGTAAATCCAGGTGGGACACCTTCACACACTGAAACACACAAAAAAATGACCCCCCCCCCCAAAAAAAACAAAACACAATTGAACTGTGTGTTCTTTGTAGGTTCTCTGACATTGTATATGAAGCCGGTGAATGGAGAAAGAATGAAGATCTTCTCTGACAGTCTGAACAAGGGAGATGTCTGGCGCCATGGCAACGGCAACATCTCAAGTGCCGGTGTGGACTGGCAGGTACAGTGTGGAGGCTGGAGAGACCTGCTGGAACAATTATAGACTTTTCAGACAGTTTCTGTTTTGTCTACACTTGAATTTAAAGACACCTCTTTAATTCAGAGAGACATCTTTAAATCCCTTTAAAATCCACACTCAGACTGTAGTTATTAAGGAAAAGCAGCATGTTAAACTTTCCATCTCTCCAGCAGAAATTGACCCAGCAACTTTGGAGAACTGTCATTAGTGGACCTTTTATATGTAGGATCCTGTATTTTCCGTTTAAAACCAAGATGATGATGTGCTTTATTCTGCTCTGCAGTTGGAGTTTGAGGTGGTCGGAGCCGGAGGCAAAGACACTCACGTTGCAGTTGATGACATCTTCCTTTCAGCTCACCCATGTGAAGATCAAGGTCTGTATCAGCCTCAGCAAAATTAGTGAGAAACACACAAACAGACTTTTAGACTAGTGTGCAGGTTCATCTAAAAAATATGCTACAATTTTAGACCAGCACCTGTGAGTGCTCATTTTTGTTTTTATCCATCTCAGTTAGGTTGCAGCAACAATGGCAATATTACAGCCAGAAAGCTAAAGTTTGGTTCCTCCTGGTCGCCCTGCAGCTTTTCAACTCTTTAAAGGAGCACTCCACTGATTTTACACATCATGTTCGGTTTACTTATCACAGGGAGCATTATTCTGCCTGTGAAAACAGTTAAATGATTCCTTCTGTGGCTCTGGAGGGAGATTTCTAAAGTCTGAAAAAGAATTATCTCGGCTTGGGCTTGAAGACTCCAAACAGAAAACCTGTAATACAAACTGGATGTGGGGGATTTGAAAGACATGGGCATTTGCCAGGCAGGGACGGTCTAATGAAAAATCCTATTGAGTTGCATTATGGGAAATGTAGGATCCATTGTCCATGTGTTCTGGGGGCTTGGCCTATCCTTGAGACTAAATATTAGAATATCTTGGCCTTTGCAGCTTTGATTGTGACCATTATTTTTTAATCTCTCTCCGACAACTGTATGGAAGTGCAATACTAAATCACTCAAGTTTTCAAAGATTTTACTCACCCATTTTTATCTTTCCTTCCAGCTTTAGTTGTAACTTTACCTTGGAGAAAACATTTTCATACCTTAGCTCTAGTTAATTAGTTCATTCCTCTTTTGTGTTGTTAACTATTTTATTCACTCTCACATTGTTGCACTGGCTTTGAGTCATATAAATACATTGTATCATTATTAATGCAATGAGAAATTAAATACTATACAATAGTCAGCATAATCAAAGAGTATACTAATTATTTAGATTATTAAAATGTGCATATTCATTTAGTTATTAACATGTTGAATACCCAACCCAGATCAAATTAAAAGACTACACAAAGCAATGCATAGAGACATAAAAGAAAGCTGTACCAATACAATCAGCATTTTGTGACACAACAGTTCACAACTGTATCCTCTTTATATTAGTGTCCATTTTTGTTCTGTTAAATATCTCAGGTTCTAAGTGCAGTCTGGAGAGAGGGATGTGTAGCTGGAGCAACACTCAAAACGTCAAAGTGGACAATCTGGACTGGGAGCTGACGAGTCAGGAGGCAGAGAGGCACTACTCCACCCCACCTGCAGACCACACCTTGGGCACAGAGAGAGGTAAACAAACCAGAGAGACAAACAGGGACAGAGCTACTTTGACTGCGGACATTGTGGCAAAAGCTACATACGATCATGCAAGTCACGTTTTCCACTTCTTATCAACAAGCTCTTCAAACTGAGAGTCAGGAAGCAGAGAGAACAATACTTTGGTCATTTTTAAGCACAAAACATATTGTGTGTGTGTTTGTTTATCCAACAACATGTACCGAAAATGTACTTAAGTGTAAAATAGACAACCTTCCCTTTCCTTCCTGCCAGGTCACTTCCTGTTCTTTCCAAGCACCAACCGGACGGCAGCCAATCAAAACGCTCAGCTGCTGAGCCCTCACCTGCCCCCGACCAAGGGCACCTGCCTGAAATTCTGGGCCTACAAGCCGTACTCAGGTAAGGATCACTGTTGTAAATTAACTTTTGTGCTTGGTTTTATCTCTGGTCGGTCAGACACAATTCTCAAGTTGCTGCATCCACACGTTAATCTCGTTGTGAAAACCTTTCAGATATAGTCTGGATGTGTGTGATTCCATTTCACGTTTGATATGTTGTAACACAGTACACCTTTTCACATGTATGCAGCGGACAGCGAGCTGAGGGTGTGGAGGCTGTCTGAAGGTCGTCTCCATCAGCTGCTGGTGGTGAGTGAACTGGGAGGACCATGGAAACGCTTTGACGTCAACGTCACATCTACTGAGGAATACCAGGTCAGACTCTCACTTTATTATATACTAATATATTGCTTCTAACACTTCAACCCTATGTAGTGTTCTGTATGTAAGCCTTTTCCACAGCACAAGACATGGTACATCAGTTTGTACACATTGCTAAATGTCTTACTTTGGACAGTAATAGAGTGGTGCAGGAATGAATCCCAAAACCTGGAAATGAGTTAGCATTTTTGCACTTCCGGTTCCCTCGTCTTGAAGTCAGTGGGTTTCCTGAATGGGTTTTTGGTTAGATGCCTGAAATAAGCTTAAGAGATTTTCATGTTTTGTTCTATGACATAAAATAAGTCAGTACATACCCCACTCGTGAGTTTTGAAGCTTTTACGTGTCTTAAAAAAGGCGGTTGCTAACAAGTGGCTAAATGAGACTACAGAGGTTGTCGGGGACACTACTCACTCGTCCGCCTTTACAGCCTTGTTGTGTTTATACTCAAACTTTCCTAATGGCTTTTGTAGAAGAGGTAAGCATGCAAAATCAAATTACAAGTCATGCGAATGTGGTGTAGTTCGTTTATAGCCTAACATTAGCTTTTTACTTCTGGCGATTGCATTTACGCTTCAAAAATCATAAAAGTGGTGTTTTTCTGCAATAATCCAAAATCCACTGGAAAAATCCCATAGGCTTTTGTTCGAGGGACAAACTTCCGGGTTGGCCTACAAAAATATGTCATCCCCATCACTCTATGACGGAAGTGAGGGAATATTTTTTTTGTTTCTTAATTTATTCAGAGTTTTCAGACAAATCCATTACAACTTCTACATTCACGTTTCTTTAACGAGACTACCATCTCTGCTGTCATCTTGTTTTTGTCGTTAACAGATTGTGTTTGAAGGAATCAAAGGCACATCAGGTGTTGTAGCTCTGGATGACATTGAGTACACCGTCGGAGTCAATTGCGCTAACAAAGTCACAGATCCACCGAACAGTAAGACGGGCCAGTGGCTTTGTTTTTCAACCTGTTAACTGCTAACTGTATATGTGCAAAGCTTTTTTTTCTAGATGAGAAGAAGTCTGTACATTAAATATGAAGCTACAGCCAGCAGCAGGTTAGCCTAGCTTAGCTAACCCTAACCATAAAGACTGGAAGCAGGGGGAAAACGCTGGGTTGGCTCTGTCCGAAAATTAAAAACATCAGCCCACCAGCACTTGTAAAGCTCACTAATTAACATGTTATACCTTGTTTGTTTAATCCGTACAAAAACTGAGACATGCTTGAACTTTTTCTCTCCAGGTGTAGTGATTTTGCAGTAATTGTTGACCATTTACTTCACTAATCCTCTTTCAAACTTGTAAAATGTAATTGAGATTGGTCATGTATCACAGTCACATTTATTTTGTATGGCATGTCGTGGTAATCCAGCCGCAGGGACGAATTTCAAGTTGACATTCATAGCATACCGAAATAAGAAGGTACAATATAAGATAACTGGCTTAAAATGCAAAACCAGCAGCGCAGCCCTAACTGTAATGTAATGTGGTCCCGTTGTCTTCAGCACAATCTCTGGTAGAAATGGAAACTAAATGTTGTCCATCTGCCCTGTAGCCTCACCACAGCGAGACAACGCAGGAGGGATTGCAGCGTCCGTCATCGTGGTCCTGCTGCTGATCGGCACATTGATCGCCCTTTTGGTTTACTACCTGCGAACCAAACCGAGAGTCAATGTGACCGGTCTATCATCATCATCTTCTTCCTCAGCTGGTGCTGGTTTCCATAATGAAACATATGAACCAGAACTCACAGTGAGTTAATGTGACATTCAAACCTTAACATCCAGTCAAATTTATGCCATGAGTATTTGAGGATTGTACTCAACAAGTTAACTGCTGAGATCCGTCGGACTTGTAGTGATAGTTGTAGTAATTTTGTCAATTTGATATAACCCAAAATCACAAAACACACCTCAAAGGGATTTCAAAGGGACTACTGTCCCATACGAAATCCTCAATCTTAGACCCTCGGTTCTGATCTCCCCAAAAAACCTTGAGGGCCTGTAACATTTATTGCAGCACAGATAACCTTTTCTACCTCACAGACATGTCTCTCTAGAAGAGACACTGTTAGCAAAAACCATTGTCATATAGTTAGCAAGGCTACGTTAACTGTAGATGATTAGAAGTTAAGATAGTATGCTAGGCTAGGCTAGAAGCTAAACTCAGAGCTAAATTAACAAGGTAGCAACAAAGGCTGCCCTCTAACACGAAGACCATTTCGAAAATGTAAGGTAGCAAATCTAATATGATGTAAACTAAGCACAGAGAGAAAAACTGAGCACATATTGAGCAGAAAGAGTCAGCGTAGGTTATCGGAAGTTGCAATGTACGTCACGGGGTCAATAAATCTATAACTTTCTGCTGTTGTTGGTGAGGTGTCATTTAAATGATATTGGAACTACAACAAAGATGGCAGAGTATAGCACTTAACAACGTAACATTGGTCATGTCGTAAACCTCCAGCTACAGTAGCTAAATGAAAATGTCCTTAACCAGCCAAGTAACGTCCTCAACAGTTTGGTAGTTTCTTGAATGATAAAATTACTCTAAAATAACCAACCAACCACGGTACAAATACCAGCCATGTATCTACCCTCAATCCACAGTGCAGATGACACTTTTCTTTTTCCAGATTTTTCAGAATGAGTAGCAGATTTTAGCTTTAATGTAGCTAGCATCATCTTTTCTTTACTGTCATTAATGATTAATCATGTGTTCATTTCAGCAGGACCATGTGATAATTTCACCAGCACAAAATCATCCAATGGCAGCTGGCTTCAATAATGTCTCTGTGAGTATACAGGACTATATACTTTTTATGACTAATGTTCTGACCTTAATACTCAAAGCTGCACTAACGTACTGACTTTGACCACTAGAGGGCAGAAAGTATACTCTAAATTAAACTCACAGCCTTGATCCCAAATATTCTATAGTTGCTTAGGCTCCTGTGGCTAATGTGTTAGAAAACAAATACCTAACATTACCTTCACATCTAGCAGAGATGAAGCAACATGGTGCCCATTGAAATCCTTTCTGTTGAATGCAAATTATTATTATCTTTCAGTCAACTTTTAGCCAATGAGCTAAAAGCCACTGAAGCTGCAGATTGAAGTGTTGATTTTCAGTGGGATGGGCATCAGCAGCCCTTTACCATTTCAGTGAGGGATTTGATTTAAAGGCAATATCAAAATTTTTGGTTAAAGCTTTAATTTCACTTTAATTTTAAGGAAGTCTATGATAACTAAATGATTCACAGGGGTCATTATCTCTCAAAAATGTTTTGGGCAGGGCCTTTAAGACGACTGTTGTATGCAGCAGACTACAACATTAAAGTGATCAGCCTTCCTTTATTCCTTTTATTTATGTGCTCACTGACAGATCGACTCTTTTTCTTGTGTTTCTGCAGGTCTCTGCTGATGTCAGAGAGAAGGAGGTGGCGTGAGGCAGGAGGACCGGTGGTCCTGCCACCTAAAGGTGGCTTTGTGAAATTAAGGCGATATTACAGCAGAAGAACTGCTTGTGTCGCCCTTACATGACACACACACACACGCACACAAACTCACATACACAAAATACAAGCATAGCCCACATATTGAAACACTGATGAAGGCCTAATCGGTGCAGCTGCCTCAGATCTGGTGGAGCCCTCGGCTCTCTGCCTGTGGACAGACAGATGGAAGTCAGAAGGAGAACGTCTAACGTGTCATGGATGGAAATTTGTTCAACTTTCTTTAAATCGAGACAGGGCATAACCCATTAATGGCGAAAATGGTTGCATGGAGATGTAGTATCCGTTTAGGATCTGTAAGGAAGTTCCACCTGTTTCAGGTCAAGTGCAACACTGAATCATGTTTGTTTAAGGAGAACTCAGCAGGTTGGGCTCCTTTCTTCATGGCTTAAAGGGGCACCCCTCCCATTTTAAACGTTAAAGCCAGTTTACTAGTCACAAGTATTACTCAGCCTGTGATATCTGTTGTATAATGTCTTCTGTGGCTGTGTAGGAGCTTTGTCAAGTTGGAGAAAATAAGTCACTCAATAACTCCTTATTTGGTTATCTCGGCTTTAGCTCGGAGACTAACTGGGGGCATGGAGCTTGAAAGATGTGAGTTTACCAGGCAAGGAGTGTCTAATGAAAGACACTACCGAGTTGCAATATGGGAGTAGAGCTTGGCTCACATTAAGGACTAAAAGTCAGAATATCTCCGTCTCTAATCTGTGTCTCGCAAGTGCCCCAACTATATAGAGAGTTGTGGAGTGCCCCTTTTAAAGAGAAAGGAGAAAGAAAAGATTGACCGTAAACAGACAGATTAAACATCGTGAAAACTAGAAAAAAGATAGAAAGTTTATAGACGAAGTTGACATGTACTGTAATGCTACTGTTTGGAAAAAAGACTGTAGGACGGATTTATTTTTTATTTGTTGCAGGGTTGACTTGACTCTGCCTTGAAACAAGATATAATTGAGCTCTGATGATAAAATAAATTAAAGTTGAGCATTGAAACACTGCTGTCGGTTTGCTTTTTTCACTCTGAGAGTAAATTGGTCCACTGAGGGGATTAAATAACATCATAAGGAGTATGAGCTAAAAGAAAAAAATATTCTCAAGTACAAAAAAAATCTGTGATTAAATCTGTCATATTAGTTATGTGGGGTTTAAAGTGAACTTTTCAATGTATGCTCAAAATTAGTGCAGAATTGTAATGTATCAATGTCAATCAAAAAACATTAATGAAAATGACAACTTTGATAATTTACTTTAACTGATCGAGCAATTAGTTAAAAATAGGCTTGATTTTCTGGTTACTTCCTCAAATTAAAAGATAATCTTGCTTTTCTGTTTTGTTATAATACTTTTTTGGCTGCTGATAAGACATCAGCAAATCCTAATGAACACAGTGTTGATATACTGTATATATTTAAATTACAAGTCTTTGGACTAAGTATTAATCAGTAAAATAAATTAAAATATATTGATAAAACTTTAACTAATAATGCAAATAATCAATGGTCGCATCCTGTGTCAGAGGATGAATGGTATGGTTGCCTAAAGCAATCGTGTGTGAGGACGCTCTTGATTGGTAGCTCCCTGCGTGGCACTGATACGGTCAAATGCCTCGTTCATCTTTAGGAAGAGGGGATGACGACATCATGTCCTTAGCAACGGCCGCGTCTCTACGGCAACATCCTCCGATGTCCCCTCTCTGCTGTTGTCACCGAGACAGAGAGAAAATCCCCGTTTTCACTCGGATGAACTGATGATTTCGGAGGATGGTGTTTTGTCATGGGTGGTGTGCGAGCGCCCACCGCGGCAACCGTTTGCGTCTCGCGACTTGAGTGCTTAAAGTTGGAGTGGACACGGGGCAACTTGAGCACGAGGACCCTCTCCTGCTCGTCATCATTGATCATCCCTCATCCTGCAGAAGACCGCCAGCCCGCGCTGTCTGCAGCCCGGTGCTGTTTGCTCTCATCTGGACCGTTTTTATTTGCACCACCTGGTTCTCATCCAGCGGCGCGTGCGGCTGAATGGATCCCGCCGTGCTCATCTTCCTGCTGTACGTGATGATCGCGCACGAGATGGTCTGCGGCTGGATGCAGTACCGGAGACAGAGCGCCAAGCCCCGCAAACGAGCTGCTGGACCTCTGCTGCGCTCAAGGTGAGTCTGTGTGTGTGTGTGATTTAGATTTGGTTTTAATCAGAAGTAGAACATCTGGATGTAGATAATGTAGATAATATGTTGTGGTAAATATGGAGGCATGCTATAACCTATTGAAAGGTGCAACAACAGCTCTGAAAGGATTAGCAGAGAAACTGATATTTATTGATATTGATATTGATTGATAATCCATCCACTGATATTGTTGGTGTCACTCATTTCTTTCAGATACCAATGCAAGCAATAGAGTTTGTCACCCTACTCTGCTGCTTTAAAAATTCAAAACAAATAATACAAATATAATAAAAATTAAAAAGTCATGTAACAAAATAAACCACATTTCTCAAATAGGCCTACGTCAGTGTTAACAGTTGTATTACAGTTAGCTGTATGAGAACTTTGTCTAAATAAAATAAACATTTGAGGTTCATTCTTGACCTGAACACATACTGTGTTAAAATCATCTGTGATAAAATATTTGAAACTCAAGGTTCATTTTCTAGGTTTTTTTTTCTGGTGCTTTCAAGCGTGTCTCATGGCTTTCTTCAGTTAATGGGACTTGCTCAGGTGTCATCATATACCTGTACCACGTGACCAAACCTCAGCACTTGTGTCGCATGAGGACACCTGAGCAAGTTCCATTTTCTTCAGAAAAGCTGCTGCAAAAAGTGTACCTTGAGTTTAGAATATTCTATCAGAATTCTTATATTCTATAAGAATTGAAATACTAAATTAACAAAATTAGGATTTAAATCAGGCAACATCTATACTTAAAAGGAAAGTTAACAAAATCTGACCAAGCATTTGGCACTAAGTTTTAGTAACAGTTATGGATAATCAGTACATTTTGCACTCCAAAGGTTTTGAGGTTTAATACTCCAGCCTACATTTTAGTCACTTATACGTAAGAAAAAGAAAAAAAAACATTTGCTTGTTTCAAGTACAAAGAGTGTCATTATATGTTTAATACTTTGGGGGGTTTCATTGGTCACCCATTAAACAATTTTTGGTTGTGGGATTGTTCTTGGTGCAGACAAGAGAACCTTCCCAAATGCTTACAGAGTAACATGCAAATATTTCCACAGCAAACTTTTGTTGTTGTAGCTAGTTGTCATATTTGGTAAGAGATGCGGTCCTTGAATGTTCCTTTAACATTAAAAGAACATTTCATAGACTCAGAAATTTTGCATTAGTGAGGTCAGCCAATGATAAGCAACGATGCCTGGCTCGCAGTCGGTGTTCAAGTTCATCCTAAAGGTGTTTGATGAGGTTGAGGTCAAGGCTCTGTGCAGGCCAGTCAAGTTCTTCCACACCAAACAGGAAAACCATTTCTTTATGGACCTGTCTTTATTCTCAGGCACATTGTCATGTTGGAACAGGAAAGGGCTAAACACAAACTGTTGACACAAAGTTAGAAGCACACTATTGTCTGAAATATCATCGTATACTGTAGTATTAAGATTTCCCTTCATTGGAACTAAGGGTCCTGAACCCAAACCGTGGAAAAACAGCCACAAAGGTATGTGAACAGGGTTGGAAACGTAAAGCTGAATGAAACATTCCTGAAATGTTCTTTGACTTAAAGGTTCTATATACAATATTTGCATCTCAGACCAAAACAAATACCCCTAACCAGAAACAGCCGTTATATTGCTCTCTTCAAAGCCACCAGACTCCATTGAAAAAAACACTAATTTTACCTCACAGATCATTGTAAAACACACTTCATTCAAACTCGACAGAAACAAAACAAAAATCACCAAAGCCGTCTATAAATAGTCCATAAATAAATAGTGATAGCAAATATTCAACTATAGCAAAAAATGTGCGCTTTGCAGAGTGTTGTGTGGGGAGGACCGGGCAGAGCATTGACATATATTTATAATATAATATAAAGGTTTTATTGTTCTAAAAAATAATCTCTGGATGAATCAGTTATGAAATACAACCTTATTTGCCTCAGACAAAATTGAAAATCTTGAAAATATCTGAATATGAATTGAAGTTATGTGGTGTGTGTGGTGGAACATCCAGTCCTATTGTTCCTGTTGTAACAACTTGTATTTCCTTCCCTTAGCGCCCAGGTGTGTCAGGGAGCCTGGGGGGCAAGCAGCCTGTCGGGCAGGACTGACAGAGGAGGGAGGGACCTGAGGAAGAGCGGACGTATTGTAAGAAAAGCCTAATGAAGAGAGAAGCCAGACGTGGATGGACACTTGTTGAAGAATAACATAGACTTAATGTCCAAGTGACTTTTGAGTGTGAACTTGTCTGCAAGCCTGATCCAGTTCACCTCGCCTTTCATTTTAATTGCACATTTGGGCATTTGAACCAATTATTACTGTGGTTATTTATACATCAATGCCATTACCATATCTATGCTGTATTGAGCTGCTGTATGTTCTCTTTCCTCCTGCTCTCTCTCTCCCGCTCCCCCCTTCCCCCTTCAACCCAACCGGTCGAGGCAGATGACCGCCCACCTTGAGCCTGGTTCTGCTCGAGGTTTCTACCTGTTAAAAGGGAGTTTTTCCTTGCCACTGTCGCATAGTGCTTGCTCATGGTGGGAACTGTTGGGTCTCTGTAAATATAAAGAGTCGGTCTAGACCTGCTCTATTCGAAAAAGTGCCCTGAGATAACTTTGTTATGATATGGCGCTGTATAAATAAAACTGAATTGAATTGAATTATTTCTGTAACATATGAACCATTTGACATCTTTACCAAAAGGTCTGACATAAATCAAGATGCAGATGGCCATGAGAGGATAAGGTTAAGTATTTTTGTTCAAAAACATTAGGCATTGTGTGTCAGTCTGGTGATCTTCAAATCAGTATCTGAGCCTCTTTTCATCTGTTTACTTTTGAGCGGCACCTTTCCCAAATGTTGTTTTGAGGACAGTTGTTTTGTTTGCTTATATTGCTAAGACAGACTTTTAAAGCCAGGAGCATCAGCCATTCCCTTTGCCTTTGTTTGGCATGACTGATGGTT
This sequence comes from Macquaria australasica, assembly GCA_005408345.1. Classification (NCBI taxonomy): domain Eukaryota; kingdom Metazoa; phylum Chordata; class Actinopteri; order Centrarchiformes; family Percichthyidae; genus Macquaria; species Macquaria australasica. The sequence continues at coordinate 1,092,180 of SEMN01000106.1, forward strand.
AAAAGTGAAATATCAGGGGCATCCTTGCTGGTTTTTAATTGTTTAAGACACACCATGTAAACGCTATGTATCCAATTTGTTTAAGGTCAGGGAACTTTGACCTGTTTTTTATGTTGTTCTCTGTCTCTCAGTACAGTCAACTATCAAATAATGGCTAAGAGGCCATAGAAATAACCTTTAAGTAATACGGTGAGATGGTGTGGGATACTCTGAGCATTATGGAAGTGTTGTAATGTTAAAGAGATGGGTCAGATTTTTCAACATATGGTGGTTTTACTAATTTAGTGATATCAATGCAATTAATGTAGGGATATCAGTTCCAGACCTCCGAAGTCGTCTCCCTGTGCTAGAGCCAGAATCCAGTCCAACCAATCATACTCTTCTTTGGCATTGATGGACATGATATGTTAAGTTACTCCTAAAAACCTGCTAAAAATGATGTCGTTGTGAGGGGGAAAGAACCCCCATTCCCAAACAAGGAACAGCTATAATGAACACAATGTCAGACTGATTAATAAAGGGAAGACAAAATGGCAATTTATTGTGATTATTGGCTAGATTATATACCTTAGAGTCCTTCAAAGCAGCCACTTGCTTACCAGACAACAAGACTGGTCTACAGCCATACAAGCAACTCTGTGAGGCTGTGTGTAGGCACTGAAGTTAGGTAAATGTTAACGTCGGCATGTTAGCATGCTTATATTTTCTAATTAGTACTAAACACAAAGTACAGCTGAGGCTGATGGGAATGTCATTAGTTTTGCAGGTATTTGATCAGAAACCAAAGTTAAAAAAATTCTGATCTGGTGAAAAAGCTACTATAGATCAAGAGTCACCAAAGCTTTAGTCAAGATATTTCACTTTGAACCCATAATGTCAACCTGCTGGTGGCGCCAGAGCAAAAAATCAGGGGATCACCAAAGTCATCAGGATACATCGTCTGGGGACCATGAATGTCTGTACCAAATTTGGTAACACTTTATAACACAGCCTGTGTCGTACAGCGTAATTCTTCCCAAATTACAGTGTAATTATTTGTACTAACAGTGTACCAGTAGAGTACGTAGCAGAGTAAGGTATTTTTTTGCTAACAGGTACCTTGTATTATTATGGGGTACAGTATGACCTACTGAACAACAATCTGGTGTTTGGGAGGAATTTAAAAAGAACTTGTGCTGTAGGTATTTTTAACTATTATGGGGTACGTTACTGTGACCAACCTTGAGAGGCGCACACAGATCATGCACATGAAATTGATCATTTTCTACAACTGCCTTGGCTGTGAGATGGACACTCCTGGTTTTCTGTTCAGCTGTATTTACTGTAGAAACCTCATCATCCACTTACTGTACTCCATAACAAAAATGGACAGCACCCTGTGCAACAACAGTGTCAATCCACATTCCTGCTTATCCTTTGGGGGATCACGGGGGGGCAGGCACCGATCCCAGCTGGCATTGGCCGAGAGGCAGGGTACACCGTGGACAGGTTGCCAAACAGTCACAGGGCTGACACATGAAGACACACAACCATTCATGCTCACATTCATTTAGAGTCACCAATCAACCTAACCTTCATGTTTTTGGACTGTGGGAGGATACCGGAGCGCCTGGAGAAAAGCCGCACAGCCACAGGGAGAACATGCAAACTTCACAATCAAACTCAAACAATCCTGCCAAATTGTTATTCAGCAGGTCACACTGTACCCCGTGATATTAGAATGGGTACCTGTTAGTTAAAAAATACTTCCAGTATAAATTCTTTTTCCCAGATTGTTCTTACCATTTGTTCCCATATCGGTACATACTGTACTGGTACACTATTAGTCCAAAAAATTACACTGTAAATTGGGAAGAATTATGCTGTGGATTTTTTTGTAATTTTTCAATGTTTTGAAATTTCATTCCCCTCCGTTGTATTGTGGTGGATGCAGACGTTTCAGAGGTAGATAGATAGAGTTCTACAAGTTAATTAAACCGGATGAGCTAGATACTCTGATTCTTTTCAATGTCTGGGTGTGGTATACAGTAGCCTATTTTGTACTTTAAGCATTGTTTCCACAGAGGGTTGGTAGTCTTAATTATAAATGGAATGTTGCACAACAAGGAAATCAGAAACCTTGCAAAGATGTAGTGCATCTTAGTTGTTGACTGTGACAATTTTGTTGTTCCCCTGTGATTGAAGATTTTGTGAAAACAAAAGCAATTCACTTGCATCAGCACAAGCTTTAGTTTAGTTTATTGACCTTTCAGCATGATCACAGGTTCATAAAGACAACTGTCATTAAAAACACTGAATTATTTTGCTGGCTTTTTACAATAAGACTTCAATACTAAATAGACCGCAGAGTTTAAAATAGACTAAGAGTTACAAATACACCCAAATTTAAAACTGCAGTTATCTTAGCTAATATCTCTTATCACAATCTGAAATCATATCCATCATTTACGAGTCTGCACATACAGGGGATTGATGATCTTTCTGGTGAAGTCAAGACACAGTTGAATGTGTCTCTCTACTCTTTTTGTGAGCTCTCTGTCTTATAGTCCCAATAAAATCTGATAACAGGGAGGTCTGTAGACTATACACAGTATCTGTGATGATGTTTCTTGAAAGACACATTACAAATGTAATTTTTCAATGTTTTGAAATTTCATTCCCCTCCATTGTATTGTGGTGGACGCAGAAGTTTCAGAGGTAGATAGAACTCTACATTTACAGAGTGCAGAGAGCCTCTGGGTAACCTGAATACCTCTGGCCATGTATGAATGATTTTACAAGCCTGTTTCTGTGTAGTCTACAGTCAAGGAAGTGTGCCGTTGGCTGCCGTTGATTACTGTAAATTATAAAAGGGAGGGGACTGAGGGTGTTCCAGGTGATCCAGTGACATCATCCTCAGAAAATGTTCAGAATTATAATTAGATACCTGATTCTGACCTGATCCCACGTTTAATTGTTTTTATGTACAGCCCTAAAGGACATGACACACACCTTCCAAAACACACACCCACATACTGAACAAACAGATACAGAATTTTATGCTCGTGAAACTGAAGGCCTGTCCTAGCTTGAACTTTAGCTGTTGCCCTGTTATAAATCCATCTTCAGCTTCAAAGAACACAAACAAAACTCAAACAGCAACATCTTTCATAATATCACATTATTAAATAACATTACATGAAATGGTGAAATCACAAAATGTGAGACAATGAGACAATTATAGTTACGAGATGTATCAAAACGACAACAAGACAAAGAGTCTACAGTCATGCTAGCAGCTCAGTGAGGCTGGGCTTAGGCACAGAGGTGCTTTGGGCTGAATGCAAATGTCATCATGCTAACATACTCACAAAAACAATGCTAACATCCATCCAATAGTTGTTGCATTATTTCAGTTTGGACCAAAGTGGTGGACCGACCAACCGAGTAACAGACTGACATTGCCACTACTAGAGCTACACCACTAGCATGGCTCAAAATGCATTAATAAAATGAAGTCAGGTAATATCAAAGAAAAATGAACAAGCATAATAAGAAGACTGAGAGAAATTATTAACTTTGTGGGTTCATAAAACCTTCTTGAAACCCTTTAGATAACAATGGCAAAAATGCACTGCTGTCCAATTAAAACAAGGACATTTCTGTTAGTTCTTGAAAAGTTGACATGTTGGCTTGGAGGCCTTTGGGGGCCCCTTGGCCCTTTAAGAAGCTTAGCTTGCTTATGTCTTTGGCCAGCTCCACCATCACACTGTCCCATGTGACCAGTCCTGTTTCTGTGGGAGTTGTTGTATTTCTGCCCTCCTGATCTCAGGACAGCTAGCCTGACGGAAACTGAACATAGCTTCTAGTCTCTAATTGTGTTCACTGAACTGCAAGACTCTCAGCTCAGCAAACAGCAGTCAGACACTATCAGCAGATGGCCTCTCTGGCACAGGTGGGTGTTCATTACTATTTCTCATGGGGGTTTATGTCCACCTCAGCTATACCTGTGCTATGATTTGACTGACTTTGACAGAATGGGTCGATTTTGACCGAGGAGGTTATAGTATTGATGTCATGTGTTTACTGCTTGAATTGTTTTTTCTCCACAGAAGAGAGGTAATAATGTTTGAAACACTGTCACAGATTTGCTTGAAGTCAGAGGCATGAAGGATCTGATTTTGTCTAATGAAAACATCATGCTGTATGTAATGGAAACATAGATCAAACAAACAATATGAAACGTCATATTGCATACAGGACACGTGAGCCTGCGTCACCAGCGCTGTAATTTGCATTCCAGTTAAATACTACAAACTGGTTCAGGCACCTTACACACTGAGTTATTTGTAAACACTTGCCTGTACCTGAAGTCACCTGTAACGCAGTAAGTCCAAGTATTTATCTATGTGTATTATATTTTATTTGATTTGTTGAACAACATTGTATTATCTGACAAATAACTGATATGTCAAATCTATATTTTTTGCCCAGTCTTTACTTTCGATACACTGTAAGCTGCCTGAACTAACCAGGAGTTTGTAAAACACATTAATAAGATTTAAAGATTTGGAAAAGTGGCAGTTTTTGTGGAGGAGTTTTATACATTCTTTTTATCTTCAGGTTTCAGGGTATAGTTTAAATAATAATAATGAAGTGTGTTCATTAAAGTGTTTGAGTTGTTGAGTTAACAAAAGTAAAACAAAAGAAGGATGAAAAAAGTAAAGAAAAATAGCATAATATTAGAATATAATAAAGACATGTTCTTTATCCCCAACTGGATCTGTTAACACATATAGTTTTTACAGATTTTGTAACATAAACACTCATAATTGGTGAGGTGCAAATGGCAAAACTCCACAATAGTATCACTTTTATTTTACGGACACCGAGCACAAAAGTGAATGAAAATGAAAAGAAAGTAAAAGTAAAGACAGAGAGAGCCAGAGCCTCAGAGACTAGACGTCTAATGCTATGAACGTTCTGTATTTTCTGCTCTATTCTACTTTTATTTACAGTAATTGTGCTTCATAAAGAAATCAGCACAGGCAAAAGGCAGGTTTGGTGTCAGTAAATATAAATGCACAGTTGTGCAGCATTGCAACATTCACTGTTTCTAGCCCTGCAGGTTTCTATCCCAAACAAACATAAAACCAGCTGAGTTACTCCGAAACAGAATGACAAAATAATAGTGAAATGTAGTATGAAGCTGAAGCAGCTCTATCTCCAGGTTTGGTATTTCCATGCAGAGGTTGGGTGCAGAGGGAAAGGGATGATAGCAAATTGGAAGACTAAAGAAAAGAAAGCAGAAAGGAAAGACAGTGGGTGTCAGCTTGTGAAGAGTACAGTTGTTCCCTCTGAAATGTATTGGAGGGAAGTACAACAAATGTAGGTCTGACCCTGAAGAAGTGACTAATCCAGTGTAGAACATGGATGAATGAAGGGAAAACAAGGACGTAAACACCAGAGCTAACACGTCACATAATGTAATAAAAACACCACCTCCCCATTGTGTTCTGCCTCTCTGATTACAGGTGATCATGGCGTCAGTGTCCAACAGCTCCCACCTCAACAAGGCCGTGCGCCAACAGTACATGAACCTGCCGCAGGGAGACAAGTGCCAGGTCACCTACATCTGGATCGACGGCACCGGAGAGGGACTTCGCAACAAGACCCGGACCCTGGACAGCGAGCCAAAGAGCGTAGAGGGTAAATGAATATTGAAACTGAATATTTTACTTAACTATATGGAGTCAGTTTCCACCCTTTAATTCTATACACTGTTCACATCAAGATAAAGGTAAAATATGCACGGAGTTAGTTTGTTTAAGTGTAAAACAATTGAATTTGAATTCAGTCTGCTCTTACATGAATAAGTGATGGCTTTAATAATTTAATTTACAGGTTATTTAAGCTGCATGTCATTGCAGAATGATTAAGGCATTTGACAGGTTCTTGGATGGATGTTTATCATCTAGTGAAATAATCTTTCAGAAATAAATATGAGAATAAGCTGTCAGGAGAGTTAACTCTTCAACTGTACAGCTCTGTTGTCTGGGAGTAATTTCCCAGATAACAGAGAACAGCTTAAGAACCAGTAAAACTGTCACTAATCTTATCTTTTCTACCCTCTGTCCTTCCGTGTTCGTTCCTTTCCTATCCTCATCCCCATCCTTCCTTCTTACCTTCTTCAACGGAGCTGAAAGCATTGAAATCCCCAAAATTAACAATACATGGTTTTCACCCAACGGCAAAACCTCTCCAATTTGGATACGTCGGCACATTTTGCTGTTTACAACTTGTAAAGGAGTGTTATGGAGATCTTTTTTCCATTGCTGTGTTTCTACTTTTAGTTAAGTAAAAGATTTAAGTTCTTCTTAAATCAGAGCTAAAATAGTCTGTGAGCTTGTCAGGTTTCATGGTACTCACACTGTGTCAGATATTCCTGAGTGGAACTTTGATGGCTCGAGCACATACCAGGCCGAAGGCTCCAACAGCGACATGTACCTCGTGCCTGTCAGCATGTTCAGGGATCCATTCACCCTCGACCCCAACAAGCTGGTCCTCTGTGAGGTCCTCAAATACAACCGCTTGCCTGCAGGTACATTTTTCACATTTCTGTTCATGTTTTGCTAACATTATTCCGTTCAAGTAGGTCAGAACAAACAAGCTGTTCTGGTGTTTGTCTTTACTATCCAGAAACTAACCATCGGGTGCAGTGCAAGAAAGTGATGGATGAGGTTAAGGAGCACCACATGTGGTTTGGCATGGAGCAGGAGTACACGCTCTTAGGAATAGATGGACATCCTTTTAGTTGGCCCTCAAATGGATACCCAGCACCCCAAGGTGAATCAGCACTCATATTTCTCTCCTCTTTGTTCAATTTATGTGGAAGACATATTGAAAAAAAGGTACTACTGTTTGATAATGCCTACCTTATAAAGGGTTTATAAGTCAAAATAATGGCTCATTGATAGTTAAATTAAAGGTTGTGAGAAATCCCTGGTCCATGATCCAGATCAAGAGCTGTAGAGCATCCAGAACAATATCTATTTCACTGATGATTGATTATTTAAGTAAAAGGACCCTTAATCAGTGACTTGCTAACATTTATAACTGTAGATCTGATGGCTTATTAGGAGCTAAGAAACCCATAACTTTTTTGTAAAGATTCACTGCTAATGGACCACTGGTTCCCAACCTGTGGGTAAAGACCCCACAAAGGGTTCGCAAGATAAATCTGCAGGGTCACGTGACGGTTAACAATTCAGAAAATAAGAACTACAATCATTTCTGCTCCACAAAAGTATGTTTATTTTTCCGACTTTTCTCAAATCTTTGCTTTGCGAAATACTGAAATGGAGAGTTTTACCTCCTCAGAACTCTAAAACTAATGAAATAATCTGAGAAGTGAACGTCTCGTGAGTGGGTGACAAGTCAAAAAGGTTGGGAATCAGTGTAATAAGCCATCAAGTCTGCAGTTACATGTAAATAATAATAAGTCTCTAATAAAGAATTCTTAATCATCAAACAAAAGTTTATGTTATAATGCTTTAATACTGATTTATAAGCATTCATATTTTTATTAACCATTAACAAAACTATTTATTACAACTGCTACTACAATGAAATATCTTGGGGTTGTCAATTAATCACAGATTTATTACAGTATTTTTAGGTACAGGTTTGTATTTATTTTGTCTTAACAAGCTTCCCATCATGTCACCCACTTTAAGGCCCTTACTACTGTGGGGTGGGGGCCGACAAAGCTTATGGACGGGACATTGTGGAGTGCCACTACAAGGCCTGCCTCTATGCGGGGGTCAAAATCTACGGCACCAACGCTGAAGTTATGCCATCTCAGGCAAGTGTCACCACGGACGGCACAACTATTCATTCAACTAATTACTGTCCTTTGCCCGTTTTTGTTTTACACCTCCCCTCTACAATGTCCTTATTTCCCTCTCTTCTTTGCCTCTGCTTCTTCTAACTTCAGTGGGAGTTCCAGGTGGGTCCCTGTGAGGGCATTGAGATGGGGGACCATCTGTGGGTTGCGCGCGTCCTGCTGCATCGTGTTTGTGAAGATTTCGGGGTTGTTGCAACACTAGACCCCAAACCAGTGAAGGGCAACTGGAACGGCGCTGGTTGCCACACGAATGTCAGCACAGAGCAGATGAGGGAAGAAGGAGGACTGCAGTGAGTGAACATTTCCTTTGAAACTTAAAGATCCCCTCCAGACATGTATGCAGTGTATTTACAAATAGTCTGCTTGGAACAATAATGTGCGTCTGATATGTTTTTCCACAAAAAAAGTATAATTTCCAGACTAAAATCCTTAAAAAGGCATCTACTCCTTCGAGTCTATGAAACCTTCCACTTTCAGCAGATGAAAGTGAAAACATCCTTCTAGTGTCAAACTCTGCACATACATCATTCTGCACAGTGAAGCTCAAACATCCAACTGGAGGAACAAGAAGAAAAACATGTTTTTGAGTGGAGGGGGACTTTAACATAATAACATAATTTGAAATGGTAACAGCCTTAATAATTTAGGATTTAATTATCCCAGCCAATAATAACACACTTTGTCAATAATTGGCACACAGATTGGATCCTGCTCATATCTGAGTATTTTGTCTTCCAAAAATCTTCCCCAAAAATAAAGCCCACCTTACATTTTCAGTGAAAACATTTTTGCGGATGGCAGCTTTAAAGGATGTTACTGTTGATTCATTATTTGAGCACTGTTTTTCAGGCCAAATTGGATCTAGAAAGATTAATGTTAGCAACTCACAGTTGCTAAAACATGGCTCTAATTGTGTTTGCATGATCCCAAATCTCAAAAAACAAAAACATAGTTGTTTTTGATTTGGTCTTTTATAATTCCATACAATTAAAAAAAATGCCCTGTGCCTTGAAGAAAACCTCCAAGTGTATTGTATTTTTACATATTAGACAATTTTTGGTCCTTGCAGTGATAGACATAACAAACACACTCCATCTTATCGAACTAACAACATTTTTCACCAGATTAACATTTTACAGTGACACATTTTATATTGACATATGCACCTTTGAAATTTCTCTGGAGTTTCACAACATGGATACATTTATCAGGTAATCCCTTCATTTTATTGACTGAGTTTAGTATTTTTAAAATGTTTTACATACTCAAAAGGTAAAAAGAAACAAAACTTCAGACTAATTAAGTAGAGTATAGGATATAAGGCAAAGTGTTTCTGTAAATTTTGTAACTTAAAGCAGTTATTAATCAACATTATTGCATTAACAATAGAACACATATGTATGTGAAAGGTTTTGGTCCTAGTCAAACCCACAAAGAATTATCACCAGACTCTTGTTCCCCTCAGCTCCTTATTTTGGTTTTCTGGCCCCTATTTTACTGTTTTGGTCCACTGTCACTGCTCTCATTAGCATTGTTTCTGGGTGCAACAGGCAGCTATTTTTGGCAAAAAGCTCTCAAAACCCCCCACTGTACGCTACCTTTCCACCACCAAACTGCATACAAACAAAGTTAGCAAGTAGCTGCTGAACATAGTGGAGCATTTAGCAGCTAAAGAGTCAGACATTTCCATCAGGAGTTGGTGGAGACCCAAAGCAGACCTAAAAGGAGATCAGGTGGCCAAAATAATGACTCCAAATGAATGCTAATATATCTTCTGGATGTGTAAATAAGAAACTATTTGCTAACAAGTTTGTTATATCAACAGAAAGGTCATGTCAGTGTTTTGTTTACAGCTTGTTTCTGCTGCCTCCAAGTGGCCAAATATTCGTTATTGCAGGTTAAAGCAGGTTTTGTGTCAGGTTTTATTCACAGGAGCAATGTGATAGCAAGACACAGCTACCAATTTGTTGTTTGTGGCTGACATTGCAAGTTTATACATTAGACAAATATGAAATAAGTTATCATCAGTAGCCCTGATTGTCAAAATCTTCAGTCATATCATTATACTTATTCAGTGAAGCACGAACCTACTGTCTTGTGAAGTTCTGAAACTTTCATCATTTTAGTTTTTAAGCAGACAACCTTCCATATCTCAACTGTCTCTGCTTTCTTCTGATGACAGATACATCGAGCAGGCCATCGAGAAGCTGAGCAAAAAACACGCCGAGCACATCCAAGTGTATGACCCGCGTGGAGGGCAGGACAACATGAGGCGTCTCACAGGTCTCCATGAAACCTCCAGCATCGGGGACTTCTCTGCCGGGTTGGCCAACCGAGGCTCCAGCATCCGCATCCCTCGCCAGGTGGGCCAAGAGAAGAAAGGCTACTTCGAGGACCGCCGTCCTGCGGCAAACTGCGACCCGTACGCCGTGACAAGGGCCATCGCGACCACCTGCCTGCTTGAGTTAGAAGATGAAGAGGAGAGCAAGTAGGAGGAAGGAACCTGCTATCAGGCGTGTAGCACAAAATTCTCTATGGGCCCCTCCCCGCATCCACAGCTATTTATTCCAGTATCTTTGTGGGCCCCCTGACTACTCAGTCCCCTTTGTCCTCCTCTTTGTGAGTTTACCTGAGTTTAATGTTTAATGTTATTACTATATTATTAATCTAGGTTAATAAACCTATCCATGTGCACAGGCAGCTACTTCTCCAGCACTGTAACTGTCCTTAGAAATGAGAAATTGATTTGTCAGCTTTGTCAGAACTGGAAATGAACAGTCTTCATGTGTTATATGTGTGAAGTGAAGACACAATGGTGCTGTACTTGTCTGTGTTCGTCCTTCCTTGCTTGCTTGTTTGTTTGTTTGCAAAATATCAGAATAGGAAATAAAATGTAAAATAAAGAAAACAAAACAGGTTAGAACTAGATTTGGGCAGTAAATCAATATCAATGCTGTAATATACGATTCAATTTGATTATCGTAATATAGAGATATATTTTAAAGGTTATGTTACAGTAAAATTTAAAGAGTATTGTAGCTCAAGAAAATCAACAGTGAATCATTATTGTTTGGTTATCATTTTCACATTACAAATGATTTTGAAAGTATTTCTGGAAGCACCGATTGTGATATTTGATTACAGTACATATTTATTTTGAGATATTTGTTTTAAAATATCACAATATTTGAGTTTGTCAGTATTGCACAGTTAATATTTCTATCTTGTTATTGGATCTATAAGATCATTCTCTATTGAATTTCCAGCAAAATAACCAAAGCCGCTATAGTAGTGTTACCCATGTAAATTGTCCACCAGGTGGAGCCACTAGTATGGTTCTTATCTCACTTACTGTACATTTAAACAATTGTAATTCACCACTCAGAAGCACCAGACAAAAGGTCAGAGTGTCACAACAAACCACAGCCATCTGTGTAGCACTTGGAGAAGGGATAAGTGAGACGTGGTTTGAAATCATGCAGCATTAAACCACAAATAGGACAACAACAAGATGTTTGCAGGCAGAAAAGACATGAATGAGGTTGTCTAGTCATTATACTCTCAGCACTGGCATGGATATGCCTCGGCCTGATGTTCAGTGTATCAGACATATGGCCGTAACATCTTATCCTGTCACTTCCTGACATACGATCCTCTCACTTTCAGCCTCGTGGTGTCAAAATGACTCATTATTCAAGCTGTTTGAGGGGACATTTTTGCAACATGAGTAAACAAAAAAAAACAAAACAAATGAGGGAGTCTTTAGACCAGATCAGATGCCACCGCATACCAGATTTCCATGGATACAGGCAGTAACTTGGCAACCGTGGTGTTTGTCTGTTGTCATGGAAACATCTGTGTCAGAGCATTTACCAGGAATATTAGCGGCCTGGTGAGATGACGACAGAGAGAGAGAGAGGGGAGAGAATTATTATAATGCCTGTCGCTGTGAGTTTGATGTCATGTTTTTTGTCTTCTGGTAAATGCAACACATTAAAGCTCCATGGTGACAACTGTAAGTGAAGACAGAACAGGCGATCAACCTTTTCTAGGGCTTTTCATGAACCACAGCCATCATACCTTTTCACATCTGCTCCAGCCGCCGATGCTGCACATTCATACAGGAAGTACAGTCAGAGACATGAAGTACTTTCAGAGACAGGAAGTATACGCAGAGATGGGAAGTGTATAAGAGGCATTGGAAAGTATTGTGAGACATGCTAATTTTGTTTTTGAGTATTTAGTGTGTTAGATTAAATGACAGCAAATCAGCTAGTATTCTAGCATAGAAAAGCTGCACATTGCATAGAGAGTGTAAGAAACAAGGGGGTTATAGGAGCATATACAGCAGCACTATGTTCAATTTTAAAGTAGATAACAGGATAAAGTTTGCATTTTGAATGACACTTCTTGGAGCCCCAAAACATGAATAGACTTCTGAAAAGGTTTTTGTAAGCAATAAAGTGTCTAACAACTGTTGTTGTTTTTGTTGTTTTTTTTGGGTGCATCTCCCCATTCAAACAACATTTGACCTGAAAAAGTAAGCGCACCTCTTGAAATAGCACCACCAACAATGGCATACCCCTTTAGTTTTACAGGTATTTGGAGCTCTGTATCCCTTTTTCCATGCTCTTTTTTTTTTTTGGTCTTTTTCCACACAAAAAGACAAAATCATAAGCATATAGCAAAATTTGTACAGGGAGGTAGATATTCAGTTCAATAATGTCCGTTTGTTCAAGTTGCTCTATAAAGTGTTATAAATTCATTAAATCAAATTCATCTAGAATATTGACACCTTGCTTTCTTTCTTTTCTTTCTTATATTTGTTGGGCTTTATTAAAATTATGTATGATGCTATACAGTTTGAGGTCTGCAACAAAGTGTTACAAGCAGGTTTTAGATCCACTTCGTTTTTATGACTGAGACTTTCACCCAACATGATCCTGCAACTGAATTATATAAGATATCTCCACTCTCAGTCCATAAACCACAGGGTATATCAGTTATCATCCCTCCCATTACTTTCAATGGGGAGTCCACGTGACGTCACTGGTCTCTAAGGGTGGGCTCGCGGCAGCAGGTGAGCGAGCGCGCAGCATCGCTTCTTCCTCGCTGTATTCAGAGACGCAGACCGGCGGAGGAGCGGAGCAGAGCCATGGGAAAGCTTCAAGAATTTGATATTACTTTTACCAACAACAAGGTGGTTTACGGTCCGGGAGAGTCCATAAGCGGAACTGTGAAAATACGAACCAGCTACTCGCTGCAGTACAAAGGTAAGCTTTCCTATAACATGTTTTCAACAGAGGGAGAGGAACATTTTTTTTTGCCAGCGTGTCTTTCACCGTCTGGTTCAGTGAAGCGCGCAGCTCGATGTAAATAAACTTTTCCCTCTGTGATGGTGGACATGAGGAAGAATGGAGGACTGAACACCAGCCGTGCGGGGCTTTGTCAGCCGGTTTAAAGGCTCAAAAAATTTGGTGCGGACACCACGGCTTTTGGTGGTGCTGCGGTGGGAGTGGACCGAGCGTTACCACATACCCTCCACATGACGCGAGCCGCCACAGTGGACTTGTCGTGCCATGCCAGCTTGTTGGTGCTGCTCGGTAGTCAGGTCGCTTGAAACCCACATCCTGGACCACATCCTGCTTGTTACAACATGTTGCTTCTTTGTGTTGTTTTTGACGAACGCTTGAAATTGTTTGGGGATGTTGCTTGAACGGCGAAAATAAATAAATAAATAAAAAAGAAATAAAAGATAGGCAGAACAACAGGTGTTAGACACTTTATTGCTTTTTAAAAATTTCTTTTCAGAAGTCTTTTCATGTTTTGGGAAGGGACATTCCAAGCTTTTGCTGCCAACATCTCAGAGAGGGAATAACTGATAATGGGGGTTAAAGTAGGTTAGCAAGGTGGAGAGCAGCTTTTGGAGTTGCCATGGAAGTACACAAAGAATCTATTGTGTGTAAGGGATCCTTGTGGGGATTCCTGTCAGATAATAGAGGGCTGCTATCAACTTTAACTAAAGCACTTTTTCAAAGGGAGTCTGGCACAGAGGTATGCTAATTGACAGTAAATAAATATGGCTTCTGGGAAGTGAAATGGTGGTAAGGTGAAACAAGCTTTAAAGTTCATGTTTCACCATCAGGATCCAACAACTGACAAACTGCAGCACCTGAAGGGAATGTACAACACTGATATTACAATGGAACAACTGTCCATTTCATTTATTGTAAATGTGTATAAAATAGAGAAATAAAGGGCATATTTTTTGGTTTTGTTGATCAAAACAAACTTGTCCCAAATTCCATGTCTTTAAGAAATATTTTGGACAAATGGACGTTTTTGTAAAGTTATTCGGCAGCACTTCCCCCTGTATGTCAGACTCAGTGAGATTCATTTGCCATAATGCACAGGCTGACCTGAAGCAGATGGCGTTACAGCAGAGGTGAGAGCTCCTGCTGAGCTCTGTTACACTGTAAGGTCACATGGACATGGCTAGTCTGTACCTGACACCAGGCGCCATTCCCAAATGAAACCGTGCAGTGGTGGCTGCTGTGGCGAATGCGGGCTGTCCTTGGAGCATGACAAACAGCAGGACAGCTTCTCTGAGTCAAGTGAACAGCTCAATGAGAGTATTAAGATGCTGAAAAGAGCAAGTGGAGATATGTTGATGTTGGTGACTGAGGGTTTGGATCAGCTACAAGCACATGAATAGTATTTGTTGCCTTTACTGCATGGTCGGTCCATCTAATTTCGTTTCTCTGTAATCTGTAAGAAGTCATTTTTCACGCCTGCAACAAGTATGATAAACCGCAATGTCCCCCCCCCAATTTAAACACACACAAACTGTGTTGCTGCATTTGGCTGCCACTCTTTTAACCCTTCAACACCCACCACTTTTGGGGTTGGTCCACCTAAATGTTAAAACAAATTTACTATTTTTTAAAATAGCAGACTCCTGCAATGACTTTGGGTGTAAAATTTTTCAAAGATTTATCACATTGTTGGATTGCAAGACTGCTTTATGAGAGGAGTTCTTTTTGGAAATGACCAAAAAATGACAGAAAGGATGAGAGTTGATGCACATATTACATGTTCACAAATATGTAACTTTTCATAGAACCAGCAGTCTGTGAAACTTACACACTACAATGTGCCAGACAGTGGGAGATAAAAGGTTATAACATTAGGACAAAAACAAAAAGCAAGTCTGTTCTTTTGACTAAATCTGGTTTGATGGTAGAAAAAGTGGAGTTTTCTCTACCATTTAATGTGATAAATGTGTATTTACTGTTATGCTGTTGAGTGCAGACCACAGTGCAGCACAGGAGGGTTTTTTCCTAATGTTGATTTGCAATTGTTCTATTACAGCATATAGCATCAGCAATGATTGTCTTGTCCCTAAATGACACTACAGCTAGCCTGTGAACGAGTATTTTCAGAGGTGATGTACACGATGGTGTTGTTTTTGTCCTTCACTGACTTCTGGGTGAAGGTACTCCAACTGAGGAGACCTGGGCTCCATCTCTGGCTTTCAGCGTGTCCGTTAATGTACTGTAAATGCCAAGGCTGCATTATGTGTCCGGTGACATCACCCCTCTCAACCACGGCCGTATGATGATTCCATCAATCAGACGGCCTGAATATATGCTGAAGCAGGGTAAATGTGTGCATGGCTGCTTTGTGCGAGCGTGAGAATTTCCTGTTTTTGTGTCTTGAGGAGAGAGTACAGAGGAGTTGTCGGTTTCTTACTGCAAATCTGGACACTTAATGTCTGGATAGTCAGAGTAGGTTCTTCATTGAATCCATGTTCTGCATTTATATGATTAAGGAAGTCTCATTAAATCAGATTATGAGTCACAAGGGTAGTAATCTGAGTAATCTGAGAAATCATTTTCTCATACACGGAACAGCAATAATGATGCAGATTAAAGGGTGACTGGTATTTTTAAACCTGGGCCCTTTATTTTTATTTTTATTTTATTTTTTACAAATGGGGTCTAAATGATTAATAGTTACCAAAAGTTGTGAAATTAGTCCAGTAGATCGTATGGGCTGCAATGGCTGCAAGGAATTCTTTGGGGCAATTTCACCCGTCAAAGTTCGTCCACTAAAACTGCTTGTTTTTGCCACTGACAGGCTTAGACTGTTATTCTAAGTGTCTGACAACATTATGGAAAGGATCCCTACAGAGACAGACTGTTTTGTTAAAGAGTAAGAACCTTTTTGTTTAACCAGAAACAGAAGTCTTGCTCAACGAGAAGTCTCACTCTGAAATCTCGCGAGAGGCTGAGTTGTTGCAGGAAGACGACGGTGGAAACATGAGTAAGAGTTGGAGAGAAGAGTTTACATAGAGGAACTGCTAGCAAGAATTTATTTCCAAAGTCATGGCTGAATATTGAGCTCAACAATGTAGATGAGGAGCCAGAGTATATGGATCTTCCTGCAACAACTCAACCTCTCGCAAGATTTCAGAGCAAGACTTTTCATTGAGCGAGACTTGGACACCGCCGGAGGTGATCTAGTCGACCAACTATTTGTCATTTAGACCCCAAAATTTGTAAAATACTGGAGTTACCCTTTAAGAGAGGGTATACTCCTGGGACAATTTATTTCTCCATTTTTACCAAAATAATAGCTATCTATTAATGCAAACAGCTGCAAACCTTTTTAACTGAAGAGTGATTTTCCATCCTGATCATTTAATTAAGCAGAGCAGTAAAATCGGGCCACCAAGAATTTGCCTTGAACACGTGTGGGACCATTGTAGTGCTTAAAGTAGTTAATCAACACAAAGTTAATCTTCAACAATTCTTCCAGTCCAGTCAGCTTTCCCATTTCTCCTCCATTCAGTGGTGATTAGTCCCTGATAGTCGGTTTTAAAAGCAGCTATTTCCTGCCACAAATGTGCACTGCACCCATGAAAAGCAGAATCCACCCTCAGATATTTTACCAAAGAGCTGCCTGCAGCTGTCCTTCGAGTGTATGTGTGTCTGGGTAGATAATCCACACTGGCTATCCATTACATAGATTGTGACACCATATGAGCTGTATGGATCCTTGTTTAGTGTGTTATTATTTACCTTGCATTGTGAGTCAGGTGTGTACAGGTACTACGTCATATGATGAAATAAATACAGAGGGATATTAATAAACAGATTCAAGCTCTCTGAGATGCCGAATATTGCAGAGGCCAAATTCTCAGCCTCACTCTATTATTGATGATGGAGACCATTAGACAGCATTTCTATTGATTATCTTCCTTACAAAGACAGTCGTTAAAGCAGAGTCATGAATGCTTCAGTGAAAGAACATGAATGAGCCACTTATACACATTACTTACACATAATGTTGAACGTGCACTACAAACCGTGCTTAGTGCAAATGTTAGCACACTAAACTAAGATGATGGTAAACATTTCCTTCTAAACATCAGCATGTTATTACCGCTGTGCCTAAATACAGCCCACTAGTAGATACTTACGCTGTGTCTCAATTCGGATACTTCTGTTAGTACACTTCCATGTAGTACACTGTGTACACTATGTACTAACTTGCATAGTAGTGTGAATTTTGACAGGGTGGTGTTGTCTCAAATCAAACATGGCCGTTGTGCACTTGCCGGAAATGACGATCGCAATATTTGACCACTTCTTCTTCTTCTTCTTCTTCTTTTTAATGGCGAATTGCAACCAGGCGGAGCATTATCGCCAACATTTGACCACGATTTGTCGACAAGCCTACCGGCTTGTTTGCTCACTTGACATCAATTCAATTTTTATTAAAAATGAAAATGCTTTTACTTTTAGTGCAATGTTCACTGTAACTATCGCAACCGCGGCCGCCATTTTCATAGGTTGGTGGTCCCTCCCCTTCTGCTGCGTAGCCAAGCAGGCACCCATTGAGAGTGAGAAGTGTGCAGCGTTCCACACTCAACTTTTTGACACCATCCGGATACTCATAGTGCACTGCATTTTTACCATAATTCTCAGTGTGAACACACTTATGCGCTTGAAATAGCAAGTGTAAGTACAGAAGAACACAAATTGAGACACAGCTTTAGTCTTGTTTTAACTGTGGCCACAATCCTTCCCTATTATTTGCTGTATCCACAATCTTTCTCAAGCTTTAACCGTATCTTAAGTGTACTGTAGATTCTTGATCGTTGGTGTTATCATTATACACAGAGCACTTTACTCGTAATGTGTTGTTGTATTGTCTAACGATTGTCACAGAGTGACACAGATAGAATTTCCCTAAAGGACAATAAACTTTACAAACTCTAGTTACCATGCATGGGCATTGGAGGAATAGTCAATGAAAAAAATGGTATGAAAGTTAAAAAATGTCTTCATTAAATGTAATGTTTTTGTTTTCAGAATCATCCAATATCAACAGTCTCTTTGGTTATTGTGTTATTAAAACACCCTCACTGAGAAGCAGGGGATCCCTCTGTGTTAAAAGTGATGAGTTATAGACCTGAGGTATAGCGGGTGTAGCCAGCCTGTCTGTTTGGTTTAGTCCTCCTCTTGGTTGGCCCGGCGTCCCAGCTGTTATGTAGAGTCACCTGATACAGGAAATGTTGCTGTTTTGACTCATTGTCTCAGCTGGTATGGACATTTTATCTCATGTGGGACATACCTGTATTGACTTCAGGCTCCAACACACTCAAAAAGAAAATGTACAGGCCTGGTGACTGTTTGCTAGTGAAATGCAAGGAAACAAATCACCTCAAGTGAAAGTCCACTTGATCTGACTTTCTGACTGTTTGTAGTCTTTTTATCTTTATCTCTGCTGTATATCTAAGTGGACTTTAAAACAGTTGAGTGTGTAAATGAGACGTTTAGGCGTGAAGGCGTAACTGACATCTCGGATGACAGTGGATCTCAGCTTACTTGTGAACAAACATTCACTGTAACCCAATCAACATGTGTGGTAATGCAAACCACCGGTTTTATGTAAACAAGAATAGACTTCCCCTCAGAGTCACATGAAGCTGGCCACACACACACACACACACACACACACACACACACACACACTTTGTGCCTTTTAAATTGAGCTGTTTGTAACTTGTACTTAAGACTTGTGGTTTGGAAATCACACAGTAAGAGCCACTTTTTTGATGACAAATCATTTAGACTTTTGCTACTTTTGTGCACAGTCATCGAATTATTAACCCATCCTGTTACTCATTGTTTCAGTCTAAATCTCACTTTAAATTAACAATTGCGTGTATTCTTCCATGGCTGTGGCAGCCATGATTGTTCTATCCTGGATGAGTCAGCACCTGTCCACACAGCAGCAATCAGTTCAACAAAGAATTTATTGAGGACCACTTACTGTAACACAAACCATGGGGTGTGTAATCAGTATTCAGTGGCTGTTGGATGCTATGAAAGCTGTATATATTCCGAACAAATGATGCAGGTAGAATTAATGAATGAGAATAACATTTTCCTTTTTATTCATGTCAAAGAAGGTGCCAAAATGATGGATCATGTTGGCAGAAGTAATGTGATTGATTAGCGCAGTGGTTTCATCTGCAATGTCACCTAAAAATCAAAACACTTAACCCTTTCTGTAACTTCATGACTCTCTTCCTCATTATTTTCTCAGTGTAGCGGAACTAAAAGTATGCTCAGCAAAATAAAAAGTTAAACGAATGTGATTATGTGTAGGTTAAGGTTAGAGATGGTTGGAGTTAGGTGAGGGTTTGGTGTGGTTGAGGCCACAATCTGGGAGGGATTTCTGTCTCTGTAGCAACAGACACACAGGAACTGACAGCCGGGATGTAGGATGACTCAGGGACGTCCCACAAGAGAAATGTATTCTTTGGATGAATGGATTGTTACTTTTTTAGCAGTTTATTCATCACTGCTTTGACTTCAGCTGATCTCCTTAAAGCAAACACTGTTTATCCAAAGAAAACTGAGGTGAAATTGACCCTGCATAAATCAATGAATCCAGTGTATGAGTAGACATCCCTGCAGGTTGAGGTTTCTGTGTGACTGTCTGGACTCAGGGGCCTGAGTAAATCATGACATCACTGCCCCGAGGGCGACTGATAAGAGATCTGTCTGAAAAACAGAAGAGCTGCACTGAAACCAGGACTGAGGCATCCTGGACAGATGTTTACACATCAGCCTTTTAGTAAATTAACAGAATGAATAAATCAATTGTTTTAAATGTCTTCATGGCTGGTATTTTACTACTACTACTGCTACTAATACTAGTACTACTTGCACTGCTACTGCTGCTGCTAGTGCAACAGCTACTAGTGCTACTATTAGTACTACGACTTCTGCTACTACTGCAACTGCTAACTGTTACTACTACTGCAACTCCTTCCACTACTACTGCAACTGCAGCTACTGCTGTTAATAGTGGCAGTACTGCTAAAAGTAAAGATTTTAAGGTTTTCTGGGAGGTTCTTTGTTTTGATAGGCTACCATGACCTTTCATTATACTTCATTTGTTTTGTGATTAATTACTGCTTAATTAAGTTTTTTAGAGTACTCTTTTTCTGTCTTCTGTTTCCATTGTCCTTTTAGACTTGCTTGTTATGGAGGATTATACTGTATGAATAAATGATCTTGAACTGAGGAAGAAAGGGGTTTTTAATCCCTCTGACTTTGGTGACTTTTGTCCTGAAATGAGGAACATGACACATGATTTCTCAGTGAGAATAACAGTGACTCACAGTGACTCCATTCTATCTGCTGCCCTTCAATGTGGGCGGGTGGCATTGATCCACATGTACTTCATCAGTCATTGTACTGTGCCCATATCCGTGTCGCTGTCAGCTGGAAATCTTGGCACCGGCTGCTCCCTCTCCACTTGGACTTAGTCGTGTTAATAATAATAACTATCCTTTGACCTCCATAACCAGCTGCACCCTGCCTAACCCCCACGACTGGTTATTTAGGTCTGTCTAAGAGGATTCTGTCTCATTCCCCCTGAAAAGCACAGACACACCACTGATCACTCCACCTCTTCCTCTCTCTAATAAGCTGTCCCACTTCCTGTGCTGTGTAAAATGAGTTTGCAGGGAGGATGTTGCTCTTCTGTGGAAGTGGAACAAAACGTTGATTAGTGCTAACAAAGAAACTAAAGATAGAACACTTGTCAGCTGGGAGATAAGAAGTCGGTTTTATGGTTGTACTGGTGTGTTGTGAAATGTTACGTGACGTGGTCAGGCAGGCCCACATCGTAAATGGATCATCTCAATCCAACCTTAATTTAAAGCTGCAGTGATCAATATTTTAAAAATAGCAATGGATCTAGAGACTGTATGTAATGTGAAAGCAGTCACCTGCTAGCAGATGATCCAGCAAATTATGACCAACTCTGAAGCCTTTAGACATTTTTTTTTCTCACAGATTTCTTGTTAGCCCCACACTAGAGGATAATTGCGCAGATTTTGGGTCTGATTAGCCCCTCCTTACAATTGCGGGGGTGTTCCTGATTCAAGGCTGTCAGAACAGATTATCTGCCCAAATGATCCTGTAGTGTGAGGGGTTTATAGACATAATCTGAATGTTAGCGACTGAATCGGAGTCTCCCCGATTTCAAATCCTAAATATCAAACATATTTGATATTTACAACTTGAAATCCTGTAGTGTGAAGGAACAGCGATGGAATATTGAGCAGAAACACGCAATAACCGATGAGAGCGAGCTGAGCGGGAAGCGTCACCGTGGTGGTCACCTCCAGCTCCTGCTGCAAAATGTAAGCCATGCTGATTCTGTCTTCTCAGTCATGACTTCCATCCGCAGTTTGGTTTTTTTTTCAGCGCAAAACATAGCACACACAAGTGCAACCAGCTGACGACGGCTGTCCGCCTCCATGTTTGCTTTTTTCGCAAGTCATGTTTTATCATCATTTTATCATTTTTATCAGCATTAGGCAGCTGTTTTTAGCAAACAAGCTCTGATAAATCCACTGCACGCTAACTACCCAACTCCATACGGCAGACAGACAAAGTTGGCAACTAGCTAGTGAAGAAAGTAGAACTGTTTTTACTAGTTGTGTATTAGTCTTACGCAAGAGGCCAAAAAATGCATTATTGCAGTTTTAACTTTTCATTGAACCAGGTTAATCCCATGAGGTATATGATGTAGATTTTGTAAAAAAAAGAAATAGGTGTCATAATCCTAAAGACTGCAGAGAAGCAGGATGTTGTATTTGCTAAGAGGGCTGAAGGGCTATGAGGTTTTGGTGAATGTGAATTGAGAAACCACACTGAATAACTCACTGCACAACACATATTTAGAGGTGAACCTGTTAGTGTGTGTTGGTGTGTGTGTTTGGTCCAGCTTTTGAGAAGCCACGGGAGGTTTCAGTCATTATTCCATCTTCCTTCTCCCTCCTCACCCACATTTTTTTAGACAAAACTTGTCTTTTGTCATAGTTCATACTCATACTTGTGAGGGAGACATGCATGTATTTGGCCCATTCAGAGAGTTGTAGTCTCAGAAGAAAGTTGCTGATCAGAAGGTTGTCTGTTTGGTTCACAGAACAGAGGCATGAGCATCCAAGTGTGAAGATTTGCTGCTTTTCTGCGCTTCATATCATTGTTAATCAAATGTTTTATATCATTGTTGTCAAATGGTTTTGGACTGTTGGTTTAAAAAAAAAGCCATTTAACAATGAATAATGAATAATAGTTATCAATAGATGAATCGATCATTGAAAAAACATTAGTTGTACACCATTTTTTATTGTCATGTTCAATTCAGGACAAATTTAAATTATCGTTTAAATTATCTGCTTTCATTCACTGATGCTGCTTCCATTATTCTCAAAGCATGATTTGATTTGCATAAGTGTTGTGGTTGTGTGTTGTGAGGCAACATCTACACTAATACATTTTCATTTTAAAATGAAAACGATCTCCGTTCAATTCAATTCAGTTTTATTTATATAGCGCCATATCATAACAAAGTTATCTCAGGGCACTTTTTCATATAGAGCAGGTCTAGACCAACTCTTTACGCAAGCAGGGTCCCGTGATAGACAAATCAGGAAAGGACACGTCATGGCTAATAACTCCCAATCAGGAAGCAAACGTGGGTGTCTGCGTCATTGTTTTCAAAAGTCTCTGTTTCTGCCTGTCCTCACTAAAACGCAGTCCCGGAGTTTTCAAAGTAAAATGGGGTCAGCAGCGTTTTCAAAAGTGTCCGTTTTAGGGGTTTGAAAACGCCAGAGTACTGTGGACGCTAGGCGTAAACGTAGCAAAGGTAATGCGTTTTTAAATGAAATATATATAAAACGTATTGGTGTGAATGTAGACTGACGTCGCTGCTGTAAACAAGATATGGTCGGTCAGCATGAATGCACGTTCTGGGGTTCTCAGTCGTGGGGAATTGTGTTTGTTTGAAGCCGCAATAATTAATAGTTTGAATATATGTTTGTTTCTTCTTTTTTGGCTCATTGGAGGCAGCGGGGTTTCAGGTCTGTTGTCCTGACATGGTTTCCTGCAAACCCCAGGCCTTCGGCAGCAATTATTGTTCAACCTACTTCGCCTAAAAATGAAAGGTCACTCATGACAATGTGTATGTCCATAACACACCGTGTTAACTCCGTGTCAAGCCATCTCCAAAACAGCTGCAGTGGCCGGGAGCTGCTTCTTTACAGAGTTCAGCTCATGATAATGGTTCATGTGTTCCAAAAGTCTCTGGATGGTACTGATGAGTCAGATATCGATGCTGCAAATGAGAAAAAAAACTATAGCAGCTCGAACAGACGGTTACATTCAGAGGGAGTGAGCAGAGGTCTGAAAGTCACTTTTGGGTGTCAACTGATACTAAATGACTAATCACACAATCAAAGCTGATGAGTGCAGTTTGGAGCAGAGTAAATATCTCTACTGCAAGCATGTCCCTGGATAAAAACACACTGAAGGTCAGTTTTAACAGTAAATGTAGTAGTGACCCATATGAAACCACATGAAACCTTGGTTTATGATTCGCAGTCAGATCTGGTGGCCTTAACTGTCATCATTAAGAAGATAAAACTTTGCCAACACCCAATTTTGTTTTGTTTTCAAATGTAGTTCATTTTACCTCAGAGTTTTCTTGATCTTAAAATGTTGTTTTTGATGGGTTTTTTTTATGTCAATTGATTCAAAACGAGTTGAAACAAGCTGCTTTGTATCTGACAGCAGTACAAGGAGATCAGGTCAACTGAGGACATTGCTGATTGCCGCAAGGGAGAAGCCAATGCTTAAGTGTAGGTCTCTGCTGACATAGATACAATCCTAAGCTGGCGGAGAGGCAGTGTTTACACATCTTATTTCCCAAGCAAGCCTCATACAAACATCAAGAATTCCCTTTTTGCTACACGTTATAAGATGAAAAGCAGGTGATAATCTGTGTGAGTATCTTAAATGTTTAGTTGTCCTGAAGGACAGAATACAGAGGCAGTGTGTGTCTTTTCAGGTCGTGTCGTCTGTCTGGATTTGAGGCGAATGCAGTGAAATGTGGAAATTCTGTGGCGTGATGGGTAACGTGGGAGCGAGTGTGCAGAGTACAGATTACATGTCTGCTGGTTGTTTTATGATGTAACTTCTGCGTGGATAAGCCTCTTACACATGCACACACACATACGCAGGGATTGATGTGCAGTGTGCATGCAGCTAAACTCAAACACATGCAAACACGATCTGACTGAAGTGTGCAAAGCTTGTCAGACAGCAACCACAGAAGAGGTGAATATTGTATGCTTGCTTGGGCTGGTCCATGGTAGAACGCTGACAGATTACTGGTGGTGATGAGTAGTATTGATGATGGTAGTGATGAGAGCTGTTTAACATGTGGCTCCAAAATCTCCCATAGGTGCTCAGTTGAGTTGAGATCTGGTGACTGAATGGCACAGCATACGATTCACATACTTTTGTTACTCATCAAACCATTCAGTGAACCTGTATGAAACAAAAAAAAAGACACATATATCAAATTCAGATGTGTCGCATTTGATATGTTTGTCTTTTTAATTTGTCACCAGTCTGTACATTCTCAAGCTCAGAGGTGTGATACATCAAAGGATGTTGGGTAATATATTAAGTAAGAAGAGTTTACAAATGCAGCAAACATATGGCCCTCTTTCCAGACAGAGAAAATTGAAGTACATTTTTAATTCTTGCCATCTGAGAAGCCTCTTGGAATACATTCCTGACGTAGAGGAACAACTGTGATGGACTTTGCAGTATTAAGAATAGTTGACTGGTCAAACCCCTGGTGCAGTCTCTGATATTGACCCATGAATTACAAAGGATTTTAAAACTTGAATGTCTCATTCCCTTGGGTGATTTTAAAATGTTGGATATATCTTTGGACATATTTTAGAGATGTTTGTGGTTGTTTTTGACATTGTTAATGTGTGTGCTTAGAGTATTGTGTCTTCTCTCTCCCCTGTCATACTCATGTCTCTCTTGAAAAGATCTTAATTTTGAGTTTGGTCTGACATTGTTTTGTGCTATTCGAGGCAAATTAAACCTGGTAAATATGCATGTTTTGGGATTTCACATTTCCTTTAATTGTAGACTTATTAAAGATGTTTAATGAAGACTGTTGCTGTAACTGAGCTTGTCAGGTGGCAGGTGTCTGGTTTTAATACTGTTTTAGAAAATTGTTTATTATGATTGTATAGTTTGTGTTAATATGCTTTGGCAATGTTGAATTGTATGCAGTCATTCCAATAAAGCCAATTGAATTGAATAGTGTTATAGTGTGTCTCTGGATGCGGAATATCCCTCTTTGTAAATTTGTAACCACGGCGATAACACAACGTTCATGGTGTATCCTCTGGAGAAATTAATGCTTTCAGGAGGAAGAAACTCTTAATTTCCTCCACGGGGAATACCAAGGAAGAATGCGTCCATTTTCCTGTGCTGACACAGTAAACGGCATGTTGGTGAAATTTTATAGATGATACTCTGACGTCATGTTCCCATGAAGGCAACATGGAGCTGCGCTACAGAAAGCTGACAGAAACACTGAAGTAAAGAGTTGTTGCTATGGAAATGATACACCGTCTCGTCTATTCGCATTGGTGTAAACTGGCAGGTTTTAGAATGTTGCAGATCACGTTCTTTTGCAAGTTTCAGCTTGTCTCATCGTGAATCTTTGGTGTAAACCCGCCTTAAAGAAACGTCCCCCTTTCAAACGTACCCCCCCCCAAACGTTCTCTGAACGCCCCCTGGGGGGCAGTACCGCCCCTGTTGACGTTTAGGGGCAGAGTGTAGTTCCTGATTTTTGTTCTTGTGTCATCTTAGTTCCTGAGACTTTATGGTGGAAAAGCTCTAATAGAGGCCATGAAGCCGTGCATTAATTTAATCTTTCTTTCACTGAAGCAGCTCTCAGTGCAGCGTTTCTGTCTGTTACAGATCTCACAGAGAGGTAACTCAGGACGTGTCTAAACGAACAGCCCAGGCTCTGTTCTGCTGCAGGGGATTCCCTTACAGTCAGGAGTAATAGATCATGAGATCAGGTGGCCGTGTTTGACATGTCTCACTGAGAAGCATTAGGAAGGAGACGAGGGAGGGAGATGATGGAAAAGAGAGAGGGACTAATTGTTTGCAGCGCTTAAAGATTTAATGAAGGTAGTAAGTGTAGCATCGGATTACTCGGCCGTCCTGTGGTACAGAGTGAAGGCTGTGACCTCTGGAGCTTACAATTAAAGGTTTTAGAAATATTCAGGTAACAGAGGGTCAGCGGACCCTCATTTTACCAGACCCCGCTGATAAAATGAGTCTTGCAGAGACATGACCAAACAAAATTGTAATTCATCTTTGTGCAGAATCATTCTGTAGGAAATAAACATTCAGTTCAATTCAGTTTTATTTATATAGTGCCATATCATAACAAAGTTATCTCAGGGCACTGAGACATGCTGTCTCCCCATGAATAACGCATGCACAGGATGGTCTGTCCCATAGACTGTATATAAAGATGCTCCCCAAAAGTGAAGCCAAAACATCTCGATCGCCCCCTGGTGTCTGGCTGCAGTATAGGTCATAAACCCCGCCTTCTCCATGTTAGCGGATGGGACATGGGCCAAACTGAAAAATCAAATTACACATAAAATGTTCTCAAAGATGGTTTCTGTCAGTTTAGGTAGTTTTTATCACACTGATGTTTGTTCAAGTGTTAATTTTTCTGATAAGTTTGGTTTTATTTAGTTATTTGATGCTATAAAAAGGGGGTGTCACATCATGATAGACAACTTGTGGAGTGCTCACGATTGGTTCAAGCGGGTGTATGGGCGGGATGGCCGCAGATCATTACTGTGCAGACTTTGGCTCCAAATGACGTCACCAGCACAAGATGGCAGCGCCCGTATCCAGGATATTTTGGCTTCATTTTTGTTCAGTGGGAGGAAGTGGAGACGCATCGTCCATATTTAATACAGTCTATGGTCTGTCCATCAAAACTGGACCAGTAGGGCCTGGCAAATACACATTTTTGTTTAAAATTTAGCCTTAATTTAGGTGCAAGTGTGAGAAGTTTCATGTAAATTAGACGTACTGCATGTTTAGAAGTATCCCAGATTTAAAATGTTGACCCCTTAATTATACCCGACCATTCAGGCTAATTAATCAAGGTTGTTCAAGCATTATTCCACCAGATTATGTCTAAAACCAACTTATAACTTAACCTTTTCATTTTCCAACCTTACTATACCACAGGTTGAACTGCTGCATCTGCTGCATGTTTGGTGGTTTGTAAGATATCTACAGAAGCTTCATTTAAAACAGTCCAGTCTTATCACACAGACACTGCTTTGGAAGTTTTCGTGCCTCATTATGCTGGAATGTATAAATGACGTCCGTGGAGCCCTTTAGTGCATGTGAGGAATGCTGATCAATTCAAGTAATTCAAGCAGCCTTTTCTAATCTCATTCACACTCCTGACCCACTTCAGGATGAAATCCCAGTTCTTCTCTGGTGTGTTTTGTCTGAGAGGTCGAGGGTTTTCTCATCCTGCTTTGTTCTTGTAAAGTTCAGACCTTAAACAAACTCACTGAGGCCCCTTTGTGCTTCCAGCCATCAGCTGAAACTGGACGCTGTGTAATCAGTGTAAATAAGGAACTGTTATTATCAGTCCAGCTTCCCTGCATGCTTCCTACCATCCCCAAGCTGACTCATTTTTTCCCATGTACTGATGCAACTGGCAGCAAGCTCTGACTTAATGGTTTTACCCCACACACACAGTTCGGCCTTTCTCCCTGCTAAGCTAAACAGTTGCTAAAATCATTCTCCTCACTCAATGTTTATTATCGATATGCGTGACATAATTTTCTGTAAAGAAACTCGGCCATAAAATCAAGCTCTTTGTTTGGCAAAGCAGCAGACAACAGTATTGAGTTACTGGCACATAAGTATGCCCTGAAGGACAAAAGTCCTACACAGAAAAGTTGGAGTGGCTTCAATGACTTTATCGAAAAAGTGTGAGGAAAACAAATATTCTCAAGATATTCTTATAGGCATAGGAAGGATGCCAGAGAGGAATCAACAAACAACGTGAAGACAGTAGCTATAGAAAGGTTTATTTCACGGCAATCAGAAATACTCATTTCTGATTGGCTGACACGTGTCGGTTTAAATCGTATTAAGAGTCCACAACTTTCTGGTCAACATTTTAACCACCGTAATAAACAAAAAAAGTATATGAAAGTGGCATTCAGTACCGAAAGTCAGGTATTGTATCAGCACCAGTATCGAAAAAATTCAAACAATAACAAGCCAGGTACAAGCATAAGGATACACTCTTTGCTGATGTACAAAAGTAAGGGACGAGGTTGAAATGAACACTACAACACAAAGAGGTGTGGCGTTTGCTCAGTCGAGTCTGTTTCTCATCTTATGTTTGACTTTATCATCCCTTCTGGGACGTTCTGCCAGCCAAGTGCACTGAAAACAGGATACACTTGCACAATGCACAATGGCATAAAACAGATAATAATCTGCGCTCACCTTCTTTAGTTATCCACTACTATACAGGACCACAACTTTCGACTCCCACCCACATCCTCCATGACCCAACAACACCCTGTTCTAACCCTGTTCAGAGAACTCTGATACAATAAAACAGCAGTCATGTTTAGGTACCCAGATCGATTGCATCTTCTCTCCTGGATCTGTCTGCCCACACAGTCTCATTGTAAAATCTAATGAGTAGTAGCACCAGGATCATCTCTGCCTACAGACACTCTCATTGAACCGTGGAGAGGACCTGGACAGAGTCCAGTGTGTTGGCAACAAATCCAGGCAGCTGCTGAGTCAGAGCATGCTCTGTTGCTGACTTCCCTCTTAGTACTGAGTGTCAGTCTCCCTCAGGCTGTAGTTTATTCTGCAGAGAGCTGGCCCCTGGCGTAGATTCCTGTGCTGGCAGTAACAAGGTGTGACCCATAGCTGCTGGTGAGTAGTAGACAAGTTGGAAACTGTCAACTACACAAAACCAAACTCAATTTTGTGAGTTGAGTTTGCGCTGCAAGATTTTAGTCTAAAGAAATACTTAAACTGGGGAGTGTAGATCTCAAATTTAGCATGAATCTGGAACTTCAAGGACTATTTCCTTATTGGACTATTTGCCTAGTTGGAATGACGCCTGTCCCGAGTAAATGCCTGTTGAGCCCTGTCATTCCACAATGGCTGGAGTGACATTTGTGCTGCTAGTTGTGCGGGTTACAAAGTTGTGTTGTTTTAAGAATCAGGATGCTGCACCGTGACACTGCTAGCTGTTGCACCTTTTAGTGTTTTGGAATACTAAAGCCTTTTTCACACTGTAGTAGTATTAGAAAGGAAGGGACCTCATTTGATTTGGTAACCCCCATGTCTGTGTTTGGGACAAAGACATGGTTGGTTACCATGTCTGTGTTTGGTGTGACGTTTCCACACACAAAGTTTGTGTTTTACTCATATTTACTAAGCAAATCCCAAACATTATCTCTGGTTTCCACTAAATCATAGCAGCCCCAATACTTTTAAGTTAAGCCTATTAAAAGATAAAACTGTTATCACATGTATTATTGAGGTTTGGGCGCAGATTATGAACTACATCATCCCTAGTTTGCCCAAAAAATAATTATATAAAAATAAAACTTTCATTACCAAATGCTGCCATAACTTTCTCATATTGTTATTATACTACTCACTATTCCATTCCTCCACTCCACCGGAAAGCCCACAAAATAAGGATGTCAGGTGACCAGATGCTCTAGGTCGCATAGCCTGCTACATAACCACAACATCACAGGTTCGAGTCCTCATTCAGTCATTAACATAACAAATGCCATCCTAGGTTGTAAGCAGCAATGAAATGCCATTTTGTATCGCAGTGACTGGTGTTCTGTCCTCTTAACATTCATTCACATATCATGGACCTGGAACTGGATGGACACTAACTATACATGTATAAGTATCTAAGTAAATCTCATTGAAGTCTGAGGAAAGTCTTGTAAATTCACACATTAAGAACAGAGATGACCTCTGCAAAAATCTCACGAGGTTATACTAGAACCAGGCTAATGACTCTTAGTTTTGGATTTCTACTGCCCTCATGTTGTCTGCATGTGTGTCTCATCAATCACACCATCACTACTCCTGGTCCATCTGGCTCCATGTGTCTGTGGAGAGGCCGGCCCATTATTCAGCTGCAGACAGCCAGTCTCTCTGCCAAAGCAGCCCATCTCTTATGACAGAACTGTTCACTATTCAGCTCTGCT
The DNA here is from genome assembly GCA_005408345.1 of Macquaria australasica. NCBI lineage: Eukaryota > Metazoa > Chordata > Actinopteri > Centrarchiformes > Percichthyidae > Macquaria > Macquaria australasica. The sequence continues at coordinate 1,122,794 of SEMN01000106.1, forward strand.
GCAGCTCTTCCTACTGCTGGGGATATTAACAGATTACCTCTGTGCTGACCTTTCATGGGCTGCACTCTTCACTTTTCCAAAACAGACAGCTGTAAACAATATTTTGTCACATGTCTAATGTTCATATTTGGGTACTTTACAATTATATTGGTGCTTCTGTGAAGTGTAATGACTTCAGAAAGCTCCTAGGGTGTGTTATTGTGGAATATAAAGGTATTATTCTCCTCCATGAATGAGGCAGATGGCTGGTTGCAGGGTTTAATTAATGACCATATAAATGGATGTTAGTCTCCGTGGCTGAAGGGCACCGCTTCGTTTTGTGAGCCACAGATTTTGGTTTTTGTTTTTACCGGCAACAGAGGTCCCTCCCCCTTCCCCCAAACTGTGCCAGCAGTCCTGCCGGTGTGGAGAGCGCAGCCATCTGCCACTTTGAGAGTGTGTGTGTGTCCTGTGATGCCAGCACAGGATCAACACAGTCTGTGGCATTATATTTTTGACGTCAGAGCCTGTGTTTAGGTTTTTTTTTGGCTGCACATTTTCCTATCGAACTAGAATTCTTTTTGATTAGTGACCAAATAATGCCTGCAGCATGCAGCAATGTATTCATTGCATATGGAAAAATGCAGGGTTGGGCAATATGACGGAAACAGGTAGACATTTTGTTACACTCTTTATGAAGTAGCTATCCTTAATATCTTTTTGTATTAGACCATTGTTGGAAATATTGTAAATCAATGAACAAGACTGTTTTCTGGCAGTATTGGATTAGCAGGATGTCTGTAGCAATGTGATAAAGTACCTTGGTATTGGGGCTGCAAGTAGCACATTTTAGCCAGGCTAGCAGCATGGCTCTAGGGATGGCAACGTCGGTCGGTTCACCATTTTGGTCCAGAGTGAACTACTACTGTACTAGCTCTGCCAGCAGGTTGATTTTTTGGCTTTTACTGAAATATCTCAACAACTATAGAATGGATTGTCATGACATTTGGTACAAATATCCATGGTGGCCAGAGGATAAATCCTACTGACTTCGTGATCACCTGACTTTTCTTCTAGCGCCACCATGAGGTTCGCATTTTGATTTTGAGTGAATTGTCTCTACAGCTATTGGATGAATTGCCATGAAATTTGGTACATTCATGTCCCCCTCAGGATGAATTTCAATGACTTTGTGATCATTTAACTTTTCATCTAGCACCTCCATCAGGTCAAATTTAAATTTGTCCAATACTTTGGTTTATGACCAAATACCTTGTAAACTTATGGCATTTCCATCAGCCTCAGGTGTACTTTGTGTTTAGCAAAAGTTAGCATGCTAAAACTCTAAACTAAGATGGTGAACATGGTATAAATTACACATGGTATACATCTGCATTGTAGCCCTGTCACTTTGAGCATGTTAGCATGCTGACATTAGCATTTAGCTCAAAGCACCGCTGTGTACAATACAGTCTCACAGAGCAGCTAGCATGCTTATAGTAATGTTGATTGTGTTTTGATCAGTCCATTAATTATTTAGTCTTTTAAATGTTAGAAAAAAAAGAAAAATGACCACAGACATTCACAGTGCCAAAGCAAAACAGGTTCACAACACATTGTGGTTATTTTCTCCATGAATAGTTTCTCATTTGAACCAACAGAAATATATATCCTGATATATATATATATACCTCACCATATAAAATGACATACTGTGATAGAAGATTTATCCATATCTCCCATCGGTACTGTCAAGTACAGAAAGTTGTTAGCAAATCCTTGGTAAGATTCTTATTCTTGTTTACTTTTTCTCGTTAGATTTTTTACCTGATTTATATCAGTGTTGTTAATTTTATGCTGTATATTGCAAAATTAGTCACAGATTCATTAGAGACATTCAGGTGTCACACTGGGGACGCTAACAAAACATTGAAATGATACTTAGCCCTAACTGTCAGAATACTGAGATAATACTGTGGCTGGGACATCTTTCTGTTTAATCCTCCGGCTTCTGTTACAGTTTTGGTGTGCGTGTGCGTGCATTATCAGGGTTTTCATTTCCTCACAGACAGATCAACAGACAGACAAGAGGGATAGAGAAAGGAGGGGTGACACACAGAGAGAGAGAGAGAGAGAGAGAGAGAGAGAGAGAGAGAGAGAGAGAGAGAGAGAGAGGCTGTGACCAGACCTGCAGTGCTGTTCCTGCTGCCCACTTCAGTTTTTTCCCTTATTGGTAGACTATTATAGAACACATCCAGCACCAGCATGAACTTGTAAAGGCATTTTGTGTAAAAAATATTTCTTATATATCTTCCTGATCTTTGAATCAAGCGTGAGAAGACGATAACCCTAAGCAGTGGCACAGGAGAACATGTTGCTTAACTTCACCGGTTCTCTTGTGTTGACCTCATCCACAAAGATAAAGCTGAAGTCATATCAAGATTACTGATCATCACCCCAGAAAAATGCACCTGACTCTGCATGTGACGAACAATCAGTACTATGACCCAAATCTGTGACATGATTAGCAGAGAGGATCCAAGTGCAGGACACGGACACAGAGTAAGATGAGTTTAGTTGGTTTATTGTATGAGGGAAGGGGGAGTTGGAAGGGAAGGCATTTGGCGGGGCTGATCCAATGGAGGCGAGTGGAAGACAGGTGAGGGGGAAGGCGAGGCTGGCTGAGGCGGAAGGCAGAGCATACAGGAAAGCGGGAAAACCCAGGAGATGACATGAACCTGAGCACAGGAAAACAGGATTAGGCAAAGCACAAACAGACACGGGACACTGACTATCAAAAACCTGAGGCCGGAGAGCTTGCTACCAAGCAAACTGGAGCAATGATCTGGCGATGAGTGGATGGAAAGCCGGAGTAGAAATACTGCAGACTGATGAGTTGATGGATGGCAGAACTGGGCAGGAGGTGAGATGGCAGCCCCACCTTCCCAGTAGACACACACAAACACACACAGAAAGAGAGACAGCACAACACACAAGAGGGAGGGGAAAACACCAGAAAGATAAGGAAAACCAATGAGCATGGCGAAGCCGTGACAAAACCAGTCAAACCTGAAGCATCCAGGTCTTTATTTACAGTGACCTCTTTAGTTTCACAACAGTTCCCTGATAAAGTTACTCCTCCTCTCTTCCATCTGTTGACCGAAACACCATTCACAGCCTGTTATATTTACCACTACACCAGAATGCACATGACCAGCACAAGAGGCCCATAATGATTTAGTTAGGCGTCCCTCTTTGTGAGACATTCTCATGCTAATCAGTGTATATTGTGCCTGTCGTTTGTATTTTTCACACTGTGGTGTCCCAAACTGACTGTGGCTACATGTAAATAAACAAAATGATTGGGAATGTGATTCCCATGGAAGTGTTCCCAGGAAAATGATTGTTAGAAGTCTTTTGGTGACATGCTCAAGAGTCAGAAATAACAAAGTTCAAGCTCTGAGAAACTGGTATCTTAATAATAATGAAAATAACCATTAGTCACAGCCCTGTAATTGCCATGTTGGACATTTCTTAGTAATCCTGCAGTTAAAATACCAATAAACATGTAAAGGACCACTTGTTTTCAGACATTAGATTGACTCTTTTTTCCCTCTCCTCTTTCCACAGCCATCAAGGTGAACTGTCAGGGATCATGTGGGATCTCCAACAAAATGAACGACAACTCGTGGGCTCTGGAGGAGCAGTACTTCAACAGCACGTTGTCTGTTGCTGACAAAGGTGATGACAGGACAGACCTTGATGTACAGACTTAAAATGTTTATTCTATGAGTTAAAGGATCATTTCAATATTTTTACATGTTTTGCCCATTTGGTGTGTACACAATTTCTAAAAACAGACACTTTACTCACTCCCTACCCTCAGCTGTTGATCTTCATTCATATTTGTGCACACTACAAAAATACTTAAAGACTTACTACTTAATAACTAGATAATTCATCTCATGTGTGCTACATTGAATGGAAACCAATGGCTGCCTGGAAGTTAAGAAAAACACTAAAAAGAAGTTAATGGTTTAACATAAAAAAACACTGGTATGGTCCTTAAACAGCACAGCACAGCACATCACCTTCATGTGACTGTGACTAGGGCTGTGCAATATGACCAAAATCTCATATCCGAATATAGGTCATTTCATATCCAGATAATGATACATATCACGATATAGCACATTTTCTGTAAATTCAGTTAATAAATAGTTTATATAAAATGACCGCAAGGAAAAGCCTATTTCTTATTACATTTTGAATTATATACTCGACATATAAAAGGTACTTGCTCATATTTGATTATTTTTCTCCTTTTATTTAGAACCTTTGTGCCGCGTGCGAAAGCCTCTTGCAACGTCTGAGTGTGGGGTTTGTTTTGAGAACTCGACTGTACTTTTGTGGCTCTCATCCGTACACTCTCTTCGTACTGTTTGATGTGATTCTTGCGTAGGTGGTAAAAGAGGTTAGTGGTGTTTGAGTCTGTTGTGGGGAACGGTCTGCGGCATAACTTGGCATAAAGTGTAATGTGTAATATAACCATGACCATGCGACAGCATTAGCCCCTCTTAGGTACGAGCTCCTCGTTTGGTCTTGGTATTGGTCTTGCCGTAAAGAGTGTAATTTGTGATACAACAAAAGAAACTATAGAGCATAATATGAAACATAGACAGTATATACACAATATATATCGTCATATTGCATAGCCCTAACTGTGACTGTGTAGATTCTCTGCTGACATTCTATAAATGAAACAAACTGTTTTATCCCTCTCCTCTGAGAGCACTGAAATGCCCGAACCTCCACATCCCTCTCATAGCAACACTTTATGACGTGACTGAAGCCTCCTGCCTTTCACCTCATTTGGTTAAAGGGAAATCTGCTGCAGCAGGCTCAATCTCATGATGGCAGCAGCAGGTTTTTGCAGCCCTGTAGTGAGGAGTTAAAGCCTCAATCAGTCAGAGTAGCAGTCCCCTGCAGGGATGTTCCAGCCTGCCTCTCTGTTTGCAGCCTCCCTGAGGTAAGACATGGTCCAGCATTGCCAGGTTAGAAGGTTGGACATGCTCCACAGAGGACAGGTTTCAGTTTTTTCCCCGTCTCTGGGCACCATCCTGCCTTGCCCCAGCACTGAGGCCCTGCTCACCCGCAGAAACGAAAGCTTACAGGGCCTTTTGTTGTTAGCGTGATCTTACGTCTTTTATATACATTGCTGATACTGCCCACAGCCACAAGGTGAAATGTGCCATGTATGCATGAAATCTGTAGTTAATGCAAATCGCCCTTAATGGCCTTTATTAGAGCATGTAATCCATCCTGGTTAAAACACCAAGAAGCAGTTTAATGTTTAACTCTCAGGACTGTGTTCATCAACATGTGGTATACACCACTCTATTATACTACATACAGTACTATACTGCTGGAAAGTTCCTTTTACTCAAGTATTGTACTTAAGTAGAATGTTTTTACTTGCTTCCATTTTATACTACTTTATACTTCTACTCCACTACATTTCAGCTGGAAATACTGTAGTTTTTACTCCACCACATGCACATAAATACACTATTTATGACAGCTATACTTTCTAGTTAACTTGCATATTATAAATTTACATACAAGAAAATGATGCAACAGAGAATTAGTTTCTGGATATTTCAATGTTTTGAGAACCATCATCATTCTGTTATATTGATGTTTCGGGGGGATATATCAAAACTTCAGTACTTAGAAACAAATGGCTAGACACTACTCGCTGAAAGTGAATAAACTAAATGGTATTGGTTAATTCCACTTGTGTAAGAAAGTGTAAGTCTATCAACATTGTTCTGTTATCTTGAAGAATTCAGAAGTTAGTGCTCTGCCCCATTTCAAGATAAACTAGCAGGGAGTTGCACTTTTTGAAACACAAATAAGATTTAGATTTTCTGGAGAAAAGTTGAAATGTCGCATTACACTGAATATAGACTATTGTGAGATCAAATGTCAACCGGGGAAGTGAAAGTGAAAATTAGGCTGCAAAGCTGACACAGATCTCTCAAACTCCAAAAAACAGGCACAAACATGAACTCACCCACCTCACACAGTAACATGTACACCTGTTGGAATATTACTGTATGAGCTTTGGTCTGTATGGTGTATGGAAGTCTTGTGTAACTATTTAGAAAAGAAAAACATATACATTATTTGCAGGGTGCCAAATACTCAGTAGAATTAGGGAAAACTAACAGCCAAAGTATGTAAAAATATAAAAGTAAAGGATAAAATATATGCAAAGTCACAGCTGCTTGTGTTTAGACAGAACATTTAACATGAAGTTTGGTTTCTTGCGTTAAATGACAAAAAAAAGAAGGTTTATTTACTTATTTATGTTTCCTAAAGTAAAGTATCAAAAAAGTATAATTTTGGTATTAGCACTGAAACTCAGGTATCAGTTCGGTGCTAGTCTCAAAAATTGTGAAGTGAACCAAAGTGTGAAAAAAGCAAAACACCACCCACACTGTTGAACACTCAGGTTTGACTTTCTGGTGTGCAAAAACTAAAATAAAAACTAAAATGAAATAAATTATATATACCAAATTTACAAAATAATATAGGCTGAAGTATATTTGAAGCAAGAGTAAAAGTCATTCAACAACTCAGTACACACAGTAAAGCACCAGGCACACCACACTCCAAACGGAGGAGGACATAAATAATTCATTACACTCTCCACCCCTCCACCCCCACCCCCACACTCCCCCTAATCTCTGCCATTTTTCCGTATCCCATTCTCTTCCGAAAATGGGATGCTCTGCCCCCAAGGGCCGAGTGTTGCAGGGAGAGCGAGACAGGAAGGGTGACAGAAGACCACCACCACACACACACACACACACGCACGCACGCACGCACACACCCCCCTCTTACACAAAGCAAGCAACGCTCACTTTGGCTGTCTGATAATGTGGTATGCCACAGATGCTTGACAGTTGGAGGAGTGAAGACCAGTGTCCGCTCTACATCCTGTCACTGTTCTCAGTTAATGACCTTCAGGAAAGTCAGGATCTCCCTCCCACTGCCACTGCTGCAGTTATGCTGTCGACTTGTTTTACGAACGGACAGCTTTATATTTAGACCGTGCTTGAGGAAGACTTACTGTAGGCTTTCCCGTGTTTTCCTATTTTACATGATCCATTCGTGATACTTTACCCATCTCTGCATAGACACGATTTGTTTGTCATCAACACTGTTTTCTTTCAGTTTACTGAATGAGAACACACTTTCAAAAGTACTTTCAAGTACAAGGTCTTTTCAATGTCATCTTGTATAGAGTGCGGCAGAGATGACGTATTTTTGTAGACCAACCCGGAAGTTAGCATCGCCCTGGTTCCCTCGACAAAATGCCAATGGGATTTTGGATTATTGCAGAAAATAATCTCTGTGGCAAACAAACGTTTATGATACTTATACGTTTTGTTCAGCAAGATAATCTTCACAAATGATCACCACTTTTGTGAATTTTGAAGCATAAATGCAATCATCAGAAGTACAAAGCTAACATCAGGCTATAAACAAACTACACCACGGTCACATAACTTCAGCGTCACCACCACTGAGCTTCCAACTTGTAATTTGAATTTGCGTGCTTACCTCTTCTATAAAAGCCTTTCAGAAAGTTTGAGTTAGAACAGTTTGCAAGAGCGCGAATATAAACACAACGAGGCTGTAAAGGTGGACGAGTGAGTAGATGAGTTTCTGTGTTCGGCGTGATGACGTTTAACGTCCTCGACAACCTCTGTAGTCTCATTTAGACACTTGTTAGCAGCCGCCTCTTTAAAGACACGTAAAGGTTTCAAAATTCATGAGTGGGGTATTTACTGACATATTTTAATTCGTAGAACAAAACGTGAAAATCTCTTAAGCTTGTGTTAACCACAGACCTTGTTTCAGGCATCTAACCAAAAACCCATTCAAGAAACCCATTGACTTCAGGACGGGGGAACCAGAAGTGCAAACGTGCTAACTCATTTCCTGATTTTAGGACTCATTCCTGCACCACTCTATTATATTTAGAGGCAAAAAATAAAACAAAGGAAAGAAAATGTATAGAGAGTTGAAGGCATGACACCTCTAATGGTTAGCCATCTAGGGCTTGTGGGAAATGGTATTTGTTAAAGACTGCTAAAAGCTGATATGTCAAATAAGCAATACAAGTTTTTTTTAAATTACATCCCTGTCTAGACAAATTGAGTAAACAGCACAACATACTGTTGAGCAAGTTTATGTTTCAGGGCCGTATTTTTAGTAATTTATTTGCATTATTACAAATGTCAATATGATTTTAGTGAGCATTTCTTACTTCTGAAACAAAACCTTGAAGGTACAGTTTCACTTAAGCTCTCTATAGCCGTGCTAGACACCCCAATATCATTAACTCTGTTAGAAAAGTGGACATGTTTTCCTAACGATGGCACCAGCTAAAAAATCAGGTGATTGTCAAAGTCCTTACAAGTCATCCTCTTGGGGCCGTGAACATCTGCACCAAATTTTATGGAAGTATATTTTTACGTTTACATTATTATGTTCAGTACTATTTTTTTTGAAAACTGGACTGTTCCGTTTTGAACTTTAGGGTATTATAATATAGTCTTTTTCTTTTTAGTCATTAGTGCTGTAGGTAGGGTTTGAATTGTCTCACTGATATTAGGTTAGATGGATACTCAAATGGGATTAGGGTTATTATGTTGAGGCTAAGAATCTCCAACAGCTTGCTCTATATTATCCATCCATTTTCTATACCGCTTATCCTCTTAGAGGGTCGCGGGGGGCTGGAGCCAATCCCAGCTGACATTGGGCGAGAGGCGGGGTACACCCAGGACTGGTCGCCAGTCAATCACAGGGCTGACACAGAGAGACAGACAAACATTCACACTCACAGTCACACCTACGGACAATTTAGAATCACCAATTAACCTAACTTGCATGTCTTTGGATGGTGGGAGGAAGCCGGAGTGCCCGGAGAGAAACCACGCTCTATATAATGTATAATCTAATCTACCCCTCTTTTAAATGTTTTCATTCATTATGTTCTTTTTATTTCTGTCTGTACCTGTGTTAGCTAGGCTCTCTGCATATATACAAAGTGGCTGTTGCACCTGCACAGTGCTAGTTGATAGCATGACTGCTTCCTCTAGCAGTAAACATGATGCAAATGAACACACACACACACACACACACAGTCTGAGCGCTTCCCCTCAGGAAACTGAGACCAACGGAAAAAGTTGTGCCCGTCCCTAATGAGGTGCGACATGTTGCTGTCTGGAAGAATTTAATTGGGCTGTCAGCTCATCTAGAGAATTAATAACCCGCCTGGCTCAAGGTGTGACAGGGATGGAAAGGCCCTTATTGGTGCCTTATGCTCTTGTTATCAATTTAACTGAGCTTGTGAAGTAAACAAGTATGAAAAATGTTCTTCGAATGAGCTGATAATTGCTGATTACAGAGCCATAGTATGAGTGACTTGCTATAAAATGTTGTCGTTTTGGAAGCTGTGTAATGAGAAGATGATTGCCCAGGCCCTGTGAGGATTTCATTTTAGTGTGACACAGGTATTCAGACAGACACATGCAGTAAGTGCATGTCCTGAATTAGATGTCATTTAAAATATTTGAGGCTTTGAGATATACGAGAACTTTCTGAAATCAGAGTTTAGTGTTTACAAAGCCTATTGGCAAAATGTGGATCTAGTTTCCTCAGAAAACACTGAAAATAATAATCCAAACCTCAAAGTTGTAAAATTGCTTTCTGGGTGGAGTACTTTGGCCATCTGGTGCCATATCTGAACACTACACGCAGTGTAATAACCAACTGAGATAAAAGAGCTTCTATGTCATGCAAATTCTTATTCTCAGAAAATGTACTTAACAGTTTGTGTTATTCCAAAACACCCTCTTCATACAGTATTTCAGAGCACTTCCTGTTTCTCAGAAGGCCACATATGTTTCTGAAAACACAGCGAGCCTGCTTCAGTTTGCCCTGTGTTGTCTGATAACATCAGAAAGTTTGCAGAGTGATGTTGTTGCACTTCAGAAAATGTTCTTTTTCTTCTGCACTACTGCTTGATTGAACTCTATCCTTATGCGTAAAAATGTTGTTTTTTTTTCTAGTGTACATATCGCTGTCTTTCTCTGCATGGGATTCTGAATACCTTTTGTTAATGCGAACATCTTTAGAGAGTAAAGCTGGGGATAGTCTGATCCTACTAACAAGTATTGTCTGTGTGTCCAAACCCTGATATATCTTATTCTTCTGTACCATAGGGCTCCATTGTTGTCCAAAATCTATTAAAAGCACATCAATGAGCCACGCTGTTGCCCTGGGTGACATGTTCCTTCATTACAATAAAACCAGTGTAATTTATTTCAATCTCATATACACTGTCCTGCTGCTGTAAATACTAACTAGAACAACAAATATGTATTATTCCGCAGCTGAAAATAGTCCCCAACAAATTCACAATTTACTCCTGTTTGAGTAATGTTTGCTAAAAACTACAGTGCCCAGCTGTTTTAGGAAATTATTTAGTCTTTTTTCAAAATAAAACTTTATATCTTTGAAGAGTTTTTAAAGATGTACGTCTTCAGTAGGAAAGGCTTGGTCCTGAGTGCCAGAGACAGGGTAGACAGTGTTGTTGGTTTGGGTCTTCTTGTCGGATTTGACGATAATCTAGAATAAAACCAGCCTTATTGTTTAATCTAAAGGGGCAGACTTGGCACAATGATGCTGACCCGTAGATGTTGTTACAGAGCAGCAGAATGCACTTAGTCTTGGGTCGATCACTGCTGGCCTCACTGTGCTTGTAAATCATTGATTAACTTTGCTGAGAAATGCTCCAACTTTGCCAGCTACACGGGTTGGCTGTCACAACCAACCAACAGTTTATCATTTCCTCTGACGCTGGCTGATTGGTTTCAGTTTCTAGTTTCGTTCACTAAAAAGACATCTCGGCTCAGCTGTCTTTGAACAGCAAAGCCCGTTTGTCTCAGAAACCCCATCTCCCATGGGAAAGTAGATGAGCCCCACAGGCACGGTGACTCACCTGTACATCTAATGTTTACAAAGGGATATGTGAAGTCGAAGTAAATACAAGCATGCGCACACAAACCCTGAGAGTTGTCACTATATGTGCAGCTGTAAATGTCATTTTAATTTTTTCCCTTTTCAGTCTGTGTCTACTGTGTTACTGATCAACTTTCTTCTTTTACAGGAACTCTAGCGGCGGGCGAACACAGTTTCCCTTTCCAGTTTCTCATTCCAGGTGAGTGTGGGATTAACCTTGATGACCCGTTTAAGCTCACGTCAGGGGCACACCCTCAGTTCCCGTAATAGTTCGCTCATGCTTTATCAGAGGCCCAGATGATGTCAGAGCAATGCAGGTGTGATAACCTCTGATAACATTGTACTTTTTCCTAGTATGTGTACTTACAAAGTGTTCAGCTCTAAGCCCATTGCCTCCGACACAAAGCATACGCACACAGATCTGTGCTCATTACAAAGTCGATCTTTAAGAGATTTGGGAGTATGATGCCTCAGCGTGATAATGCATCTTTATTCCACATGCCACCTGTTCACAAACACCTTCTAAATGCAGCTAAGTTGATTTTTCCGGAAGGCTGACAAAAACTTACAACACCTTGACCATGCAAGTAGCACAAAGATCAGCTGAACACCTGTGAGGGGCCACACTGTGCAGTGTCTGTCTGGTATCTTACATTCTCTCAGGCGTGGGCTGAAGTACAGGGGGGGGTTTGGGTTATTTTTAGTTCCCTGTCCTGTTGTGCAGTCACTGTTTAATTGGTCTTCATGCCCCCATGCTTCGCCCTCCCCTCCTTTCAGGCCCTCAGACTTGAGAGCATCAGCACAGGGCATGTTAACTATCATGTAGCGATAAGTGGCTCATTGGAGAATCAAGTGTCTCCTACTGCCCCCTGCTGGTACAGCAAACAGGCTGATATGCTCTTGAATATCTTTATCATAGACTTGCAGCAAATCAAGTCTTTGGGTAGAATGAGCCAACGTGACGTTTAACACAGGATTTAAAGAGCTGGTGATGATAATGAGGTTTTTATTCTCCTTGAGAACTGTTCATGTGTAGGTATAAAAACATTTCAGCATCAAAACACGTAAAAAAATACAGGCAATCATGGTGATGTGCTAGATTTTCTAAAAATTCATTTAGTTCATTAAATAAAAGCAAAAATTCTGCAATCTTGGAAAGGTTGCACTGTCTTGGAATGACAAGACTGTGTTTCATTATGCGCAAGTATAATAACAATTACGTTTTATTGAAATCAAACAACCAGCCAACTAACAAACAGATGACTAAAAAGAACCAAAAGGCACACCAAAAACACACCTCATATCATGTGGAATCGGCAAGATATGTAATGCCAGGAGTTACATGTGAACACTGAGCTACTTAAGAGCAGTTCCTACTCAAAGACAGAGAGACAGAGGCCTTAAAGCTCATCTAAATGTATGTTAGAGCGTTTGCACTGACAGGAATGGTTCAAAGTTGTTTTTAAGGGAAGTAAAAAGTGAATAATTCATATAACCCCACCACAAATACTGAAAAAGTAGTTCTAGCACTTTCATTTAACACTATGGCAGGTACAGCAGGTCATCCAAATATCACTACATTGGTGTTTCAGCTCCCATGTCAGAGTGTCCTTGAGGAAGACACTGAAACCCAGTTTGCTCCTGATGTGCAGGTCCAGCAACTGGATGGCAGCTCTGCCACCGTCACTGTATGAAGGTGTGTGCTTGGATGAATGAGAGGGGTTGTAAACTAACTAACTGAACATTATAACCTGCATTATGGTAGGATTTATGGCAGGACTGTTGTATAAGACTGCATTCATTTTTGCAAGGTGCACCTAATAAACTGGTAACTGAGAGTACATTTGTCGAAATGAATTATAAACGCATCAATTAAGAATAAGCCAGAACAATCAAGAACCATAAAGTATAACTAATTTATACAACTAATTTGGTAGTTGTGTATCACTGATCATGTCCGTTTGTGTTCGTTTCAAGGTGTTAAAAACCAGCTGAGGTCGGATAGTATCATTTAGTTCTTTGGAGAAAATCATCAATTACAGAGTACTTTAATTTTTACATGTTTCTTATTTTTTAAAGATATTTAATATATTGCTACCACTTTGTTTCAATTTACTTTTATTCGTTTTTATTTGAGGAAAAGCTATAAAATGAGCAAAAATGATGATGGTTGTCAGGAAGGGGAGAAGATCAATAGAAATGGTCTGAATGACGATGGACACGGTGGAGTTCAGAGGGCTGTTGGTGATCCTGCTGATGCTCACAAGCTCACAATGGGTAGATAGGAAAAGGAGCCCTGGGTAATGTCAGTGTTGTTTTAGCAAAGCTACACAGGGAAAGACTAACAGAATTTCTTCTGACAAGCCCAGCCCAGTTATCTGCAATCGAGGCATCAGGTGTTGTTCTGGCCTGATCATTTCTCACTGAGGGAATAAAGAAATTTAAAGAGAAGAGGAAGGCGTAAGCTGAGATAAACTCAGCACAAGGACACTTAGAGGGATAAATAGGGTTGGATAAAGTGGTTGATGGCCTGATTCCAAAGGGACACGAGATACAAGTTCAGGAAGAGAAGAGAGAATAAAGGAGATGGAAAAGGTGATACACTTTAATAGAGTGCTATAAACGTTGATCCTTTGTGGATGAGCCCCTAGGTATCATGTAAGCTCTCTTGTTTTTTATACAAATAAACAGAATAAAAATGAATAACCAGTGAGCAGCTTATTATCAAATTCCACAGCAGAAGACAAAGACAGCCTTAAAATCCCCAAGTATCCTTCCATCTCACTGTCAATTTCTGAAATGAAACTGTGATCCATTTCAAAACATCAGTACTGAGCTGGGAGGAGGGTTTAGGATTGGGGGTTGTTATTAGCTGCTATACACAAATCAGGGAGCATACTGTCAGACAAACTATGTGTGAAGTGTGTGCTACATCTCCTGGCAAGCCAGACATCAAATATAGTGTTACCTCCAAACAGGATTTCTTCTCACAAGCAGTTTACTTCCCTATTTAGCAGATAAATCCTTCTCTACTGATATGTACAGCTCTGAAGTCAAGATCTAAATTCAGATTTTTGTGGGCCCGAGAGCCCCCGTATACGGGGGCAAGACCGCCCCGCGTAAGCAAACGCGTCACAGGGCATTTAAACACGCGACAACACGGTCATGTGACACACCGCTTTAACCAGCAGAAGCTCCACTAGTTAACCAGCGTGACCATTTCTACCGAAACGAAACACAAGTCAAACACCAGGAAACAAAGCGTTCTCCGTGTGAGCACGGTGCGTGTCCGCCATCACAGCGGTCCCGATACCGTTCAGTTCACTCGATCCTCATAAACAACACATCAAATTAACGCTTAGACTCCACAGAGTCTAACGGTGCGACTCGCATCACGGAATCACCCGTCGACCAACAACAACAACAAACTTTCCTTCGTACAGTTGCAGCTACAAATTGTGTCTTACCTTTGCTGTTTTTGTAATCAAAAGTTGTCTGATCGCATAAACCCGCTACTAGCGGCTTCTCCAGTGTCTCCGGGTCATTTTGAGTCGATTCCGGCCATTTTGTGTTCTTCTGCCTGTCGCGGGGCAGCAGGGCAGCAGAGCGGCGCACCAACGTTCCATGCGATCACACGGTCTGTGTCTCCATCTACCGGGTGAATCGCAGCTTTGACACAGATTTACTCTAGCTCACTGTTTTCTACAGGTCCTGGCCTTTCAATAGAGGGGTGAACCGTCTGAATCGACCAAGGGGATCCCGAGATATTGATGCGCGTGGCAGACATACGCATGCCAGTGTGGGCTCGGGTTAGTTTAGGTCATGACGCAGCGGCTGCGTCTCTTGTTCCGGTGATCATTGCACAGCGTTTTCAGGCTAAATGAGGCCAATCACAAGGCAAATCATGGACAATAATATGTTATAATAATAGTTTACAGTTTCTGGGTTCTAAACATGACTCCACTAAGACCTCTCTGACTTTGCTCTGCTTCACTGTGTGAGACTCGATCTTGGCACAGGTGATGTTTAGATGTTGTACTATGGTTTTCTGGAGGCTTTGGGCTGCAGCTGCATAATTCCAGGGGGATATTCACTCAAAAAGTGTACAATTTTGTTGGGCGGAAATGAAATATTTCATTTTTTCTGTGTTCCATCTCCATTTACCCTGACCCAGTAACATCTATACTGATGCTTACACCTCTGCAGAAATCTGACTTGTGTTATCTTTATTATGATACCAAGATTATTCATATAGACCTTGTAGTTGCAGAGATATCCTCTATTCATTTTGGGCATGTCATTTTCGAGCAGGGGACTGAGCCAGAGGCCTAGGGAT
The DNA here is from genome assembly GCA_005408345.1 of Macquaria australasica. Classification (NCBI taxonomy): domain Eukaryota; kingdom Metazoa; phylum Chordata; class Actinopteri; order Centrarchiformes; family Percichthyidae; genus Macquaria; species Macquaria australasica. Next base: position 1,138,209 of record SEMN01000106.1, read on the forward strand.
TAAGAGGTTAATTTTAGTGAAACTATGTTCGTGAATTTAAGCACAATTTGAAAAAAGGTTACTTTGAAAGTCTAATGCTAATGTCAGCATGCTAACATGCTCGCAAGGACAATGCTAACATGCTGATGTTAATGTTTACCATGTTCACCATCTTAGTTTAGTGTGTTATCATGCTAGCATTTGCTAATTAGCACTAAACACAAGGTACAACTATAGGTATTTAGTCATAAACCAAAGTATTGGTCAAATTGAAATTTTGACCTGATGATGGCGCTAACTGAAAAGTTAAGGGATCACCAAAAATATGCTACTCATCCTGAGGGGATCATTAATGTCTGTACCAGATTTCATGACAATCAATCCAACAGTTGTCGAGACATTTCACAATAAAACACAAATGTGAACCTCATGGTGGCGCTAGAGGAAATGTCTGGGGAATCCCAATCTGGGAACCATGAATGACTTTCACTTTTAAGCAAATGTAGACCAGTTTTAACGTAGGTGCCAAGACCTCTTTTGACCTGCAAATCAACAAGTGCTTACTGGGTTCCTAGATACACAAGTCCATGCTGAAAAGGAAATGTTGAAATGAAGTTAGCACATTCAAGTACAACAGCAGCTCAAAGAGTCAGAGGATGTTTTTTGTCTGGGCTCCTAAGTCGGGCTGCACAATCCTCGGTCACTTTGAGCCGCCACGAGCCGCTCACTCTGGTCTCCAGGGAAAGTCCGCCTGGTGCGTCATTCTGTCCTCTGTCAGTCCGTCCACAGCTTGGTTTCTGCTACCAAGCTGTCAAGCTGCAACAAAACAACAACAACCCGCCTCTCGTGGTTAATTCCAATTGACAGCAGCAGCAGACTTGTCCCATCCCTGGAGCAGCCGCCTGCCGCGCTGACATTAACATCTGAATGAGGATTAGAGGAAAAAAAGAACACATTAGAATAGTGAGGGTGAAAGAGTGGCTCAGCTATTATTTTGACAACACATTAATCACCTTTTCTACATCCACTTTTGTCATGTATATGCAGATTGTTTGTAGAGATCACAATATCAGAAGAGGTTTTGAATCTGATGTGTGTGTGTTTCCCTCTCCTCTGGCTCTGAACAGCTCTCTGCTTCTGTCTGTCTGGCTGCTTTCTACCCCAAATAGTTATTTTTATCTCACTCTTCTCAATTTTCCTACCCTCCAGCCTTTCCCCTCCCTGCTTCCTTCTCGTCACTGCCCTTTCCTCAAGCCACAAAAACAATCAGTGTCCTTCCATTCGAGATGAGATGTGCAGGAATCAGTCTGAAATGGTCCTTTCTTTCCTCTACTAGTAATACAATAAAACCACATTTTAGCTTGATTAATCTAGCTTTTTCAGGCATTTCATTATTGCCATCTTTTGTTAAAGAACATGTGTTAATTGACTGAGCTTCTGGCGCAAAACAAATTAAACATTAATCAGTCAAACCTTTTCTTTCTTTTTCTTTTCCCTTTTTTCTTTCTGCAATTCTTTGTCTCTTTTTCTACTTAACAAATATACATTAAGATATGTACTTGTCCTTTGAACTTGAATTTCCTTTTAATATCATTTCTCGATTAAAAAAAAGAATTGTTTTTACGATACTTATGCACATGACAGGCTGTAACAACATGTGTCTATGTTGGTCGTGTTTAATTGAATTATAAGCAGTATTTTGTGTTGTTATGGCTTATTAAAGTTGCAAAACGCCTGTTTCACATTTGAAAGTAATACCTTTTTTTTTTTACCTTTTGATTAATAAATCAAACATATGGGCTTTAGCAGTCCTTACGTCAGTCACTTCAGCCAAAATGTCAGTAACTGTCTTCAGTGTTAAACTAATACCTGTATTGTCTTTCCCCCCAATCCTCTCTTCAGTTGCCGCCCCGACTTCTTTCGAGGGACCCTTTGGGAAGATTGTTTACCGTGTGAAGGCGGCTATTGACACGCCCCGCTTCTCAAAGGACTACAAAGCCCAGAGGCCCTTCTACCTACTCAACCTGCTCAACCTCAATGAGGTCCCTGACATTGAAGTAAGTGGTGCACACATCTTCCTACTTTGTAATGATCTCTATGCTCATATTATTCCTTTGCAAACTGAAATGTTGCTATTCTGTTCTTGCTGAGTAAAAAAAGTTTTTCATATTGAGACAGAAGGAGAAGATAGGTCTTTAATGTATCTCTTTATTTGATCAACCTTTGTCTTGGTCAACGCTTATTTGATTTCATGGCAGAGCAGGATCTGATTCATTTTCTCCTTTACTCCCCTGCATTACTTACTTATCATTCACTCTCTTCCCGTCACGACTGTCAAAGTATCCTGATACTCTGGAACTAAGCGGGAATAGATTATCACCACAGCATCAGCAAATGAGGCTTCTTAATTACTAGCAACACACAAACAAACATTTATCCTGCTACTCTGTCTCCGCAGCAGCCGAGTTACGCTGTGACCACTAAGAAGTTCAGCTACCTCCTGGTGAAGACGGGGACCCTGATGCTGAAAGCTCACAGTGACCTGAGGGGTTACATCCCCGGTCAGGTCATCAAGTTAGCCGCTGAGATCCACAACAAGTCTGGGAAGGACACAGGATATGTACTGGCCAGTCTTTTACAGGTAGATTATTGAATGTAATTAGTAATAATTAGCTTCTTTTTTTTTTTACCACTACAGCTTTCTCTCAACAGGATAATCTCTTTGGAAATATGATTTTGTTCTTTCTTCTTTATTGGTTTTTCAGGTGTTGAGTGCCAAACAGGTGCACTGAAAAAAATAATGAAAATAGATCATAAAATCAATGAAGAACAATGAGAAACACAACACTTAACAAAGACCATAAACGTCATCCCATCTCTCCAGCTCAGATCTATGTCTTCACAGTCTTTGCCCTATACCATATACCGTTACTATGTGCACCGCCAGTGTGCACTGCCCCCTGGAAATTTTCATTTTAAAGGATATTGACCTTTTAGAGATGTATTATAAATCTCTGCTGGGACTCCTTTCATGTGGGCGCACATAAAATCTCTCTGTACTGCGAGATAACAGTAATAGAGGTTGTCTTGATCCATTTCAAAGGAACACTTCCTTCCAATAAGCTAGAGGTGGGGGAAGCGGTTTGAAGTCACTACTATCGCATCTTTTTATGCCTGTGTCCGTTTTTTTTTTTCACACCAGAAAGTGACGTACAAGACCAAGCGACCTGTGTTTGACCTGCGGACCATCGCAGAGGTGGAGGGAGCCGGAGTGAAGGCAGGAAAACACGCAGAGTGGAGAGAACAGATCATCGTCCCTCCTCTTCCTCAGTCAGCGCTGGCCGGCTGCAGCCTCATAGACATTGACTATTTCATTCAGGTCAGTGTGTGTGTGTGTCTGTTTTAAACACTATACTAAATTGGTTGATGACAGCTTCCCAAGCTCACACAACACATTTAAATGTAGACAAAATTGTTAGATATACTTATCCTCTGAGCTTCCAAAGTTCATTATATTAACACTGTTTACTGTTTATTGGGTCTTGTTTGTTATTTTCTGCTGGTGCCTGCACACATTAGATTTTAGGTTCTTGTTGTTGCTGTCACATGGCAGCTAGCTATGCTTCATGTTCATTTTCAGCTACTTATGGTTCATTTTCTGACTGTTGTTTACCTCCGGATTGAAACCAGTGAATTGTTGATGACACCCACTCATTATAAACTCACTGCAGAGTGAGTGAACTCATGGTCCTTCTCTTTGTTTAATATTATAGGGATGTTATAGTGATTATTTGCTTGGATCAGTTGTTCAGCAGCCTTGTTTTTTCCCTATTTTGTCAGCTTAAAAATGACAAAAAAAGAATAAATGTTAAACCTAATTACAGACCACATTTGTGTAAATGCACAGATAAATAAATGTGCTATATTTTCACAGTACTTTAGTACTTTAGTACACACCTGTACTGTGTTAATATAGTCCCTTTGTTTTCTGACGCCTTTAAACATGCAAGAATATAGTTACAATTATCCAGAATCTATAAAACTATAAAAGTCAGCCTCATTCAGCAGGAGCTGGTAAAGAATATAAAAAATATATAATTTTAACTGAAATCTCTGTGAGTAGAGTTTTTCTTTTCTCTTTCTTGTCTTACAAGTACAGTCTGGTTTGGATAAAGAGTATATTTAAAGGAAAAGGCTGGTGTTTCTATATTTGAAAGATGGGCACTGTAGTTGTTATCAAACATTACTTAAAAAGGAGTAAATAGGATATTTGTTGGGGACTATTTTCACCTGCGGATTAATACACATTTGGTGGTCTAGTGAGTATTTACAGAAGAAGGACGGTGTGTGTGATCAATTCAAAATAAACTAGTGTGTGTTGTCATTGCAATGAAGGAACATGTCACCAGTGTTTTTAATAGTTTTTAGAAAACATTGGAGCTCTATGGCACAGAGGATTAATATGTATCAGGCTTTGGATACACAGCCAATACTTGTTAGTACTGTAAAATCATAGGTTTTGGTCTTTTTGTTGGATTTATTGACAATAAGAAACATATAGAATATCACCAGTCTTATCCTTCAAGGCTCATCGTTTTCAGTTTTTTATGTTTATTACAGAAACTACCCAGATTTAAAAAAAAGACCAGATCTGTTTAGTTCACTTTTCACCCAAATGTTATGTTCTCACAAATCGAAAAGTTGTGCTTCCAGTGGCTGTTCACAGTAGTTTACAGTAGATGAGGGTCTCACAGCTCAGAAAATCTTCTGGTAATATAAAGTGAGGAAAAAAATATGAATTGTATACAAATTGTATATTTTAAATCAGATTTTCTTCCCTATTTTATTTAATTACTTTTTTAAATCAGATTTTTAGCCTAAATAAACATTTTTTTAAATAAAAACTATCTTGCCATATAAATGTAAAATTGAATTGAGGCCTGTGCTCCCTTCATAAGTCATGTTTGTGTTACAGGTGTCACTAAAATCTCCAGACGCAGTCGTCACTCTGCCCATCTACATTGGGAACATCGCTGTGAACTTGTCTCCGTCGAGGCCCATGCCCTCCAGTCCAGACCAGTGCGCTGCGACCATCGCACCCAGTGTGGCCGGCGTGATGCCCAGTGCCCCGCCAGCGGAGGAGGAGCCAGAGGAGGAGCTGTGTGCAGGGGGTGTGGCCAGTGAGGAGATTCCCACCAAGAGTCACTCTCAGCAGGATCCCTCAGGTCAGTCGGTCACCATGTCCCCCAGCGCCTTCAGCCACGCGCCCGGTGCAGCCCTTCCTCCCAGCCACAGACGGCCCGACGCGTCCGCTCCCCTGTTCTGTGTGTCCACCGGTACCACCATACCTTTCTTCACTGAGGGAAACGTGAATCCTGTCCCCACTTCCTGTTCTCTCATCCTCCCTCCAGAGTACAGCAGCTGGGACTACCCTCATGGTTAGTTCTTCAAAAAATCCTACACACTGGCACTCAGACAAACACATGCACAGATGCATACAGGGACACACAGGATACCAGTTTGGTATAGTGGACGACTGCATATTTATATGAGTCTGTCATCCTTATCACTGTCGATGCTTTGATGATCTTTTTTATATTTTCACCACAATCAAATCAAGTAATGAGTCGTCTGAAGTTCAGTCTCTAAAACCAGATAAACCCTGGCTGATGTTGAGTCAGCAGTCGACTCTTGTGATAGTGTTGTTATATGTCTTTCCAATAGGTAAGCCTTATTAAGACATACACAAGTAATCTCACAATCACCTGGCTCCAGTCACGTCCTAAATAATAGCACACCAGAGCTGTGGGTACAAAGTTATATCACTTTGTCAAAGACAAAACCTGTATGGGTATGTGCTAATCCTGCAAAATTCTCTAATGCAGCTTTCTACTCATGCGAAGGTCCTGACAATGCCAACATCAACCAAAATGTATTAGTATTTAGAAAATTAAAAAAATGAATTTTTTGTGTGCAACAAAGTTACCATCAGGTTGCTGTTACTGTTACAAGCCCACACAGCATTTGTTTTTGTCTGATGTCCCCTCAATGGCTGGCAGCTGAAATGACAGTTCTGTTGAGGGACAATGTTAAGCTTAGGGCACCAGTTAGGTTAATGCTATCAACACCTTGGTATGGTAAGTGCTCTTGAATGGACCGTAGACCGGTTAGTGAAGACAGCTACCTTTAAATTTCAAATGAAAGCAAGTGATGGATGACGTGACACTGCAAGTGCTTCCATACGCATGACTGCTAAACCAAGGAGTTATACCAGAACTTCAGTATATCTCTTTGCTGTGCAATTTCATTAAATTTGGTTGCTGAGGCATTTATAGTTGAACCTCAATAATCCTATAATAATTCTATAATAACCACATAGTAATGCCTTTATTATTACAGAAACTCATTCTTTCATATCAAAGCTGAAAAGGGTCAAACTTCAACTGTTTACAGTGTTATTGACTATTGTTTTTTGTCATTGTGTATCATAGAGCCCCCACCCACTTACGAGGAAAGCTGCAGCAGCGCCAACTCCAGTTTCAACAGTAGACAGTAGAGAGGAAACAGGTGATGAAGCATCATGGCCACACCTGTCTGCACTCGCCTCTCGACAAATCAGGACAGAGACACGCTGGGTTAAAGAGGATGGACCATCACCCCACCCCCAAACACCCCAAAGATTGTTTCTTTGTCCTCCAATAAGTAAAAAAGGGATCATATCTTATATTGAATATAAGTTTTAATTTCACCTCATGTCCCGCCAGGTAGTGTCAGACAGAACGGGTGAACATCACTGTGCCTAAAAGAAGTGTTTTGGATATAAATCATACAGCATTTAGAAAATGTTCAGTGATTGGACATATTCCTTTCATGGGGCAGGGTAAAATCTGTTTTGTTCTGTTTTGTTTTTTTCAATAATTTTTTGCATCTGTGATGCCTTGAAAATGATTTTGGCCTACTGAAGGCTCATGTTTGACGAGATCAAATGGCCTTTTTTTCAGTCTTGTTCCAGTTGTGCACTTGTTATTGTGGCTCCCTGCTGTCCGTTTGTGTCTCAGTTGTTGTCGTCATCAGCTGGGCAGAGCTGTCTTCATGCTGAATATATAAAGGAGAACCTATTGCCAGAGGTTGTGGTTTGTCTGTAAAGCTAGTTAGAACCCCTGCGTGTAGGATTTTTCTGTGATTATAGCATCTTTAAAGTTATTCTAATGGTTTAAGTCTTTGTTTGAAGAAATGTTACAGTCCCAATGAAAATGAGTGCAGTCTGTGTGTACTGTAGCAGCATGCATTGCTGTCTGCTGCAGTGTCTTTTTTTGTAATACCACTGGAAGTTGCCAGTCAGAAATTGGTCGAATCCTACACATGGGGGCTTTAAAGACAAATAGTGTCTCAGCAACACCTCTCAGTTGTGTAACTTGAAACACAGGTAGCAGTAAAAAAAATTAGCTTCAAAACAGTTATACAAACTAATCCAGTCACATAAAATCTGTATATTTTTAAACACCGTCTTTACAACATGAATATTTACATTTTATGTTTACATATGAATGATTTAAAGATCATTTATGTTGAGAAAATGAAATTTAGCACATAAAGAGCATGTGCATGTTTTGGAAATGATGAATTAGCTTAGATTAAAAAAAAAAAGATATATCGTCTCCGTACTGCCACCTTGTGTTGGCTCATATAACTGGGAGGTTTTTCTTTGACACCAGTTTTGTATTCAGAGGACAGTGTATCTGCAGATGAGGCTGATCTTTCCTGCAGCTGGTTACGGGGACTGCAGCAGTGATGCAGTCTTTCTCTGCCCTCTTGTGGTCATCACTGGCACGAGCTTGATCTCTACTTGGTCTTGAAACTGGAGCTTAACATAATCAGCCATGCAAACTGAAATACTTCACTGAGTCCTTGCTTCTGCAATGCACCAACTGAGGTCTGCTGTGTAATTTAACATCTTATTTTCTAACTTTAACTGCTTGTTGAGCAGAACTGATAAATTGAGGTTTGTGTTTTATGTCGTTTTGAGAAGTGATTAACGTGTTTTGCATCATCTTGTCAGTCTCAGTCTGAATTAGATTGTATGTTGGTTTTTCTCCCGTTTGTTGCCTTAACTTTCTTTCAGTGTTACCTTAGTGAGATGAAAATACTCTGAAATTTCAGTCAATGCAGATGGTAAACATACATGTGCACAACACAGCACTTTTTACAATTTGAGTGCATGGGTTTCTGAGTGCGCATCTACTGTGTGTGTGTGTGATGGGGTGTGTGTGTGTGTAATAAACAGAGCTCATTTGGACAAGATGCTAAGTTCACCTGAGTTCTGTTTTCACTCAAACAAATTCAAATTGGTTTGTGATCCAGTGTCTGTGTTAAATGATCTGTTAGAGACATTTTTCTTTGCCTGTGTACAAGGGCTGGGTGATAATTCAACATGTTTAACTTTAATCATATCGTGATATGATCTCATCATGTTATCACTCCGCACATTTCTCTACAAAATTTCTCCACAGAAAGTAACAACTAACAAAATGAGTTCTGGAAGTTTTTGTTTTGCACATATATAAGAGTTTTAACAGTTGAACACAATTCATTGCTTCAAACATCGGTTTGATTATTTTATATCTGATTTCCCACACATTTGTTAAATTGTGTCATACCTTGATGACAGAAAATGTCCTTATATATATTTAATTATATTGATTTCAACCATATCACCCAGCCCTACTGTGTTGTAAAAGCATCAGTACATATTTGATGCCACTGAAAATCTTAAGCACAACTGCTGTAGCCTATTGAATGTGTGTCACTATTGATGCGTTTGTCTTATTTTACCACATTTTAGTACAATGTCAAAGTCCATTCTGTGAGTTAAGAAAACAATCACAGTGCTGGTGTTGGTTCGTGACTGTAGATCATGTTGCCATATGTTTTACAGAATTTGTATTTTATTTTGTGAGACACATCAGCTCTGAAATTTCCACAGACAAACTGCTGTTACTGTTAGAAACCTGACAGTCACCCAAACTATTCTGACTCTACATTATTGTGAATGCATGCCTTAAACAATCTGGATTTCTGCCACCCCTTACAGGAGCTTGTGATGGACTTTCTTCTTCTCTGTCAGGGAGGACGTCAGGATGTGCTGGTGCACCTCTTCCTGTTTTGTCTCCTGTGGACTGTGCTAAGTGCACTTGATGTATACAAATGTAGCTTTTAAAAACAGCGAGGACACTGGACCTTAGACCTGTTGAATTTGTTCTTATTCTTGTTTTAGAAAAATATGTGCAATTCCTCTCATCTCCAAGAACGCTGCAGCAGCTCCCTGAAGTCATTTCACGCTGCCTTTATCATTCTTGATCCTGTTGAATTCTTCTCCACCAAAAGGTACTATAGCTTTATGAAGCCCCACCTGTTGTGTGTTATTTTTTTCATTCTTTCCCCCTCACATATTGATGAGTGGTGTCTGGTTTTGTATTTTTCTACTTGTAAACTGTTTACAGGTGCAGTATGCAGATACTAATAGTAGCACCTCAATCAGTAAATGTAATATTTCAACTTACAGTGCAGAATCAAGTTGTACTGTACAGTATAACAATAAAATTATATGACGTGTTTTTGTTGTTTGTGTCGTCGTGGTTCTGAAATGAGAACATGCTTCCCAAACTAATGCTTTTTTTAAAGAAACAGTGACCATTATAGCACCTTTCAACTACAAGGCAATTCAAAGTGCATTACATAAAAGCAAACATTTGTATTTGTTCCGACTTAAAACAGATTAAATAGTGTATAGACACAACTGATCCAGAGCTAGATCGAAGTGTAAATGGTCTTATATTTCTGGAAGATATTGTAGCCTACAATCGCAGGGATCCTCAAAGAAACTGCTGGCAAATTCTCAGTTTTCCTAAAAGCTGCACATACAAAAAGTTGACTACAATCAAAAGGAGGGTGAGATAAAGATGTTTGCTGAGGCTGATAACAGGCAGCTGCAGCAAAGCAGCAATCTATTTTGATAGAAACTGCAGAGAGGCAATAGGTTAAAAGCTGCATACATACATACAGTGCACAGCAAAACTATATATGTAATGTATATTGAAATCATCAAAATTGTAAATATTGTACCTAATAAGGATGAGATTTACCATAATAAGTTGATGTTGTTTTGTAGGTTGACCAGATTTTCCATTATTAAGAAAAAAACATGAAGGTAACAACAACGTAACTTACTAATAATGGTGTTATTGCCAAATAATAATCAGCCTCCTTCCAGTAACAACTGTCAACTCCGAAGGACTGTTAGGCTTTCGCTTCTCCGCTGATTAAAATTTTTACAGTAGAAGTTTTACAATGTAAGTAGCCGAAAAGATACGAATGTCTTCGGCTACCTCCGTCTATCACGTGATCCAAGCATGTGTTGTAAACACTATATTGCGCATGCGCAGCATCTCAAAATCGCATGTCCTCGGCGAACGTTAGCTAACTATTGGTTATAACGCAACGTGGGGTCAGTTGTACCCATCCTGCTCGATGTCGACGATAACATTTGAGTTTCAGGACGATTTTAATGGGACTTGTATCACTATTTTGATTATTTAGTCGCACTGGGTCTTTGTTCACAGTTGCTGAGAAACTCCACTAACCGTCAGCCCTTTGTCCACGCTGTGAAGTCACGAGGTGACGCAGCCTCATTCCGCTGCGCTGCGCTGCGCTGCGCTGCTGCTGCTGCGGTGCGTTTGAGAAATGGCTCGTACTTGACTGCACTCAACAACAGCTCCAGCCCGGGCAACTGGGGAATGGGGAACTGGCGTCAATAACCGCTGAAACTGTGTGTGTGTGGTCTGCGCTCAGCAAGTTCACCATGATGTCCGTAAGTTGTGTGTTACTTGAATAAGTTATTTTGCATTTGAAATAGTTCCCTGTGTGTGGCGTTGACACACTCAGCGTGTGAAAAACGTGACTAGAGCTTTAGGGAGCAAACCATAATAATCCCAGAGGAACATAATGAGTACTTATTGAGCCACATAGACAGTGCACCGAGTTTGGAGAGTAGGGGATAAGTTAGCACTAATTTACCTGTCACAGCTTGAAAACACCGGTGAAACCTTTAGGCTAGTTTTAAAGGGTCCATTTAACTATGACTAGACGATCTGGCTGACACTTAACACATAAAACAAAACCATTAATAACTCATAGTGTTAGTTTTTAGCTACAATTTACTTGGACAATTCCACTGAAAGTCAATATATGATAATATCGAGTTATTGTCCAGCCCTACATTTAACGCATTTAAATCACATGTGCTTTACATTATTACCTGGCATTTTCCAAAGTGAACCGTAGCTTTTTATAATCTTATGAGTTTTTTCTTCTTCTTCTTCCTTTCAGACAGCCGTACATTTCAGTACAGCACAACAGAGTCAATGAGCAGACAGCCACACAGCTGTGATAAAAACAAAAATAAGCAAAACGTGATTTTAGCTGTGATGGATTACATACTGTGTGTAATCATATAGTTTACCATGCAATGCTAATGATAATACATGAGAATCCCAACCTGGGGCTTCTAATTTACCAAATAAAACTTAAAATGCCATATATATGTGTTTATGTATATACAGTATATATGTATATTTATGTGTGTGTATATATGTATATATATATATATTATCATTTCACTCAGCCAAATGCAGTTAATTTGAATTCACACTCAGATATGTCATTGCAATCTGGATTTTCAATATACTAATGATGATGATATTGTCTCATCTTTAATATGTTATGGTTGAAAATGACAATTAAATTAAATTTGAATTCCAAATTTCAAGACTCTGCTAAAATCTTTGCAAGTTGGTTTGCATAGGAATGTCAGCCAGCAGCTGCCTGGCAGTTTGGAAAAAACATCTCAAAAGTAATGCTCAGAAAATGCTCAGCATAAATGTAAGCTACAGTGGTTTGAAAGATAAGCTCACAATGATCAGGCCATGCCAGGCCTTGTGTTGGATTATTGATTCAAGTTATCTATATTTGACTTTCTCTGTGATGTTTTCACGCTGCCTTAAATACTTATGCCCTCTGTCATGCTTACAGTACTTTTGCACTGTTTATAGACTTGTTGCTTTGACCTTTTACTTTATTTAATTGTTAAAGTTGTTCGTGAGTCTCTATTTCAGTTTCCAGAAGTTTGACATAAAAAGAATTGGATTTTGGTGGAACTGATAAAACTGAAAATGACGGTCGGTTAATAACTCTCACTGTTCTGCCAGTTTGTCCTCTTTTCCAGCTGTCACAATCGGATCTTATTTTCGTAGGTTTGGTCATCACTTCTAATGATAGCATTGCCCTCAGCAAGTTAATTGCTGAGATTTGGGAACATGGTGACATCACTAAAAATAAGTCTGACAGGGCAAGAAACATGAGCAGTCAGACAACCAGGTAGGTTTTAAATAAACCCCAAGATGTATTTGTAGGAGAAAAGAAGGCAAACGGTAAAATGAACCTAAACTGATTGTTGTTAACATCCATCACAGTTTACAGACCATCTTCCTGGTGCAATGACCCATTATTACCAACATTTCAGGTGCATTCACATTTGGTTATAACCTCAACATAAAATAGCTTAGATAATCTGGCTAAACCTGTCTGATCATTTGCTTTCTTGCCCCGTCAAACTTTGTTGTAGTGACGTAACCGCCTTCTCAGATCTGCAGTGTGCAGTGTCATCATAAATGATAAGAATGATGACCAAAGCTATGTAAATAAGTGGTGATAAACCAGACTTACCATTTGGTGATTTTTACTGATTTTCCCTGGATTTGATAGAAAAAAAAACATTCCTTGGCCAGACTCAAACGGACATCCTGGTTACATGATGTGCAATGAAGGTTTAATCTGTTAAAAACATCTCTTGTGTGGTTGATATGCATCATAATAAAGTTTATTTCAGCCATAGCTATACGAATGTGATCTGCAAACTACAGGTAGCCTACAGGTGGATCTAACAGGATGTAAATATTTCTGGGACTTCCTGTATATTCGTTGAAGGCTGCTGGAAACTGTCTGACTTGACTGCTGCTGTTTGTCACCGCCCCCTGCTGCTCCCGTCTGATCTCGTCCACTTTCCAAGCGAGGCGCAGTTCATGTCGAACGAGCCTAGTGACTTCGAGATGCAGAAATGCTACTTGCTAGGACTCATTCTTGCAGCACTCTATTTTACTATAAAGTAAAACAGAAAAAAAGCAGTAAATCCTCACATTTAAGAAGCTCAAACCAGACAGTGTTTGGCCTTGTGCTTATTTTCATGATTGTTAATAAATATTCGGTCGATCGACTAAAAGATTAATCCACTTGGAACGTGGGCTTTGCGGGTTCTGTTTAGACCTTCACCAGTGAGACGCTCATGCCAGGACAAGTGGTGAATTAGCAGGCAGGGACTGGGCAGCAGACCGAGTAACAGACACACACAAACAGTACATTCCTCTGTCAGTCACACATCAGCAGCAGCAGGGCAGAACAGAGTGTGCTTTTGTGGGACAATACATCCTGAAATTGTGGGGCAAGATCAGCTGAATAGATATTTGTTCAGAACGGCATAAATATGCTTTTTTTTTTTTTTTTTAAGGAATCCGAAAATTCTGTGTAGAACAGAAGAGGTTTTGAGCACGCACAGTATGACTTTCCTACTAAACAACTGAAACAGAAGGAGCTGTTAAAAAATAATTCACGTAATAGAAGTGTATATCTTAATTTTTTCATGCATATATCTTATTGTTCTTTAACAATGGCTGTTGTTTATTATCTGCCTGTGTTTTATTCTGAAATGTAAATCTTTGGGTTGAGAAATGCTTTTTGTTATTAGGGTCTGGGTCTTTTAAAAGGGTAAAAAAAAGAGAGTAAAGCTTGCTTAGATCTGGAATCAAAGACGTTCTGATCCATTAGGCAAGAAAATGAAGGAGGCGAGGACTGATCACAGAGCAGTGCAGTAGCTCTCAGTCTTACATGACTGATCTTGGTGGGGAGGAGGCTGCTGAGGTCAGCATTGTTGCCACTCCATGGTCATGAATTACTCATGTTTCTCCGAATTGGAACGGTTCCTTTAAACTTTACAGACTACTTTCAGATCATAAGTTAATGTTCTCATTTGTCTTTAGATGACCTTTGGGGTGTCGAGCAGCGTGACACTGCTGTTTGACTTCTGGGATGTGCACGGGCCTGCAGGTAAGATTGCAGAGTGACAAACTTCTCAGTGCATCAGTGTTAAATGTTGTCTTGACACAATCAACTGTACTAGAATTCGCCTCAAATAATGCTTATGTATGTAATATTTGATCAAAGAAAAAGTAAACAAGACTTCTGATCAAATATTTGATGCCAACGTTGGATACTTGACAGTTTTTAAAACTCGATGCCCAGAACACATTTCAGTCTGTAAAAGTATTGAGATTCGATACCATATGGCATTTTTGTCCAGTGATGCCAAAAGAAAACTGCCTATCCAACCTTTAACCATCTGGTTTCTTCAACTTTCACTCAGGAGCAAAAATCAGCCTTTGAACTTGAAAGAAATGATGATTTGACATTTATAGTGATAGTAATCAACATCAACTAATATGAAAAAAAAAAAAGATTTTTTGGCCATATTGCCCAGCCCTACTTATTGGCCAACATACAGTACAGTATATGCTAACGCAGATATATTAGTCTGTGCCGATGTATCAGTTGGGTTCTACACCGTATGTTCCAAACACTCGTATTTTTGCCATACCCAGCATACAGCCAATAGGATTATGCAGCAGGAATAGTTTCTAGTTGATGTTTCTAGTATTCTATTTTCTATGAATGATTAGATCATATACATTTTTTGCTACAACTCTGGGTTGCCGTTAGCATTCATTGTAACTGATGTGAATCCACTGACTACGCCTGGCATCCTCAGTGAGTGAGCTACCAACGAAGTTTTCAGTGGAGTATTCCTTTAAGCTGGAAACATGCATCAGAGCATCATCAGCATCACAGTACTCAGGGAATGAGTGAGAGATTTTGTGACCCTGAGTTCAGCTGTGTCTTTGTGTCTCCAGGGATGGTGCTGTCAGTGTTCGTGGTCCTGCTGCTGACCATCTTCTACGAGGTGCTCAAAGTGTGGCGGTTGTGGCTGGGGAGTAGCTCCAAGTTGGCCCAGCCTCCGTCTCCGTACGCTGCCCCTCCGTCCTACCGCAGCGACAGCATCTCCGTACTGGACAGCAGCCCCTCCGAATCCTCGCTGACCCCCATGGATTCACACCCCCCTGCTTCAAACGCCAGAAACAGGTCAGGGTCCCTGTGAAATACAACCAGGTTATAATCATATAATCAACAATGTGATCATGTCTCTTTTCTCATGGATTTTACTGCAAAATGTAAAGAATGGAATATTTGATAATACTATAAAAAAGAAGAGGAAGAAAAGTTAGTCAGTGTAGGAATAATTGTTCATGGTAAGTAAAAGATTTAACTTTTAATCTCATAATTTAGATTTAGTAGGTTAAAATATTGACTTACCATGAGCTTTTTTTCCCTTTTACTGGTGAAAATGGGCTTCCAAAGAAAGTCAACCTGAAATCCTGCATGTAAAAGCAGTCATATTCTTTGTGCTTTCTTGACCTGGTTGTTTTATTAAATCAAACACGTAGCGTTTAGCGATTTTTCTTGTTACAGGTCAGTCATGTGGGTTAAGCTGCACCGCTGGGGTCATTTCTGAGCTTCATATCATTCCACTGCTTTCTGTTGTAGCGGTTTTCTTTGTGCTTTTGTGTGTATCTGTGCACCTCCATCCATACTGAGTTGTGAGACTCAATTTACAGAATTTACACTATTTTACTGAATCAAGTATTTGAGGTGATGATCCTCTATATAGGTTATTGTACCTGGTGTAACTCCTATTTTCCTCTCTTTCCTCTTCAGCTGGTTGCTGCACTGTATCCAGACTGCCCTCCACATACTGCAGGTGTCTCTGGGCTACATGCTGATGCTGTGCGTCATGTCCTACAACACCTGGATCTTCCTCGGGGTCGTGGTGGGCTCTGTCCTCGGCTATTTCATCTCATTCCCCCTCCTGGGTCGGATCTGATGGTACGGACAGTTCAGACAGAGGATGGCTATTCTTGCTTTAAAGTTAAACGGATCGCATGTTATGGATACTAAATGGGAATCTACTTGATTGACTAGTTTCTGCGTGCTGTTCCGTCGCTCTGGACACAGTTGCTATTTGTGAAGTTTTTAAGAATGAGCTGCACAACACTAACTGTCGCTTAAAACTCATCTGGATGTGGAAATTTCATGCATAAAATCAATCTGATTGTCTGTCACCAGTTTCACTCTTCAACTGGACATACAAAGTTGTAATATATGTCTTTAACCATAGCGACGATGTGTAGAATTTCATAATTTACGAGGGGATTATTTTGTGTTAAAGGGACATGACTTTCTGTTTCTGATGCGTAGTCTTGCGCCTCGTCTCAAACAGCAAATGACTCCGTGAGTAATGCATGTGAAAAATGGATTTTAGTCTTCAGGGGAGGGAGTGCTGCTTGCTTAAACTCTTCTCTTCATTTATGTTAGTTTATCCTAAAATAGTATACAGTAGATTCAAAGAGGAGAAATGCATTTGAATGGTCCACAGCAGAAGTACAACAGAACTCAAGAGATGGGAAGTCATACATAGCTTGTGGCATGCAACGGTTGTTTCTGTAATTTTTTGTTTTTCTGGCCAATCTTGACAGACTTTTATTTTACCAAACAATGTAATGACACTACAGATGATTCAGAAATGAGATTCCTTATCCATTAGAAAAGGAGAGCTCTGACTATGTTGATAAGACACTACTACTGTGACTTAAAAGTGAAACTCATCCTGAAGACTTTCATGTTTTTGACTGCTTAAAAAGCAACACTTTGTGTGTGTGCGTGTGTATGAAACCTAGACGCAGGCTCACACTTTGGACTGAGATTTACAGTCAGAGGTCATAAGACGGTACCCAGATTGAGGAACTGAATCACAGGATTGTAGCTTGTAACCTTCTGTGATGTGTCACTTTTGGTCACTAACAGATCAGAGTCATTGTCACACATACATCAAGTCGATCATGTGGTTCTGTGGCAATCATTGACAAACCACAAACCTATAAAAAAACAGTTTGTGTGCCTTGCAACTGATATTTCAGATGTTTTTGAAATATGCTATTCATCTCTTTTGAAACAGAGTATTTATTACTGATTCTGACAAGAGAAACATTCAAATATGTCTGATCACTTGAGGTGGTTTACTGATGAATAACAATTTTCTTAGTGATGGTTTTCTGCCACAATAAAACTCGAGAAGGACTCGGTTGACAAAAATAAAGAATAAAGTTGATGAACTAGTTTTATTCATCCATATATTTTTTTTTGATATATGTCAAGAAGACAAAAGCACTAAACATACAAGTTGAGCTGCTCGCACCAAACGGACAGGTTTTGCAATAAATAAACAGGAGAAGGTGAGAGTTGATGGTCCTCCACTGGAAGTTAATGGGTCTTATGTGTGAGTCAAAATGTGCCTTGGATACAGTGGCAATAGGTGATTTCACAACAGAACACTGACTCAGGAAACTGAGCAGGAATTGGAACTCTTCTCTCAGCTTTTAACATTAGATTGCAGCTTGGTCTGGTACAAAAGTGAAAGTAATTCACCTCTTAGTGTGTGATGCTGACAAGAAACTGATGTGTAACTGCAAATTCACAAGAAGGTTCCTGGAGAGGACTATGTCATTTGGTACTAATTCTAATTAAAAAAATTACGACGTAAAATTATATGTTTGTACTTTATTTACCTAAAGTTTTCATTCTGTTTCCATGCTTTAATCCCACCTCTGATCCCTCCTGTGTACTCTGTATATACAGCACCTTCAGTATTTCATTTGTCCTGGAAAAGGACCTCCTCTGTTGCTTCTTCTGAGGTTTCTCCTTTTGTTCCTGTTAAAGAGGGGTTGTTGTTTTTTTGTGGAGTTTTTCCTTATTTGAATTGAGGGTACCTTGAGATTCTTTAACTTAATACTTAAATACTTAAGTTTGTCAACAGTTAAGCATAAAATTCAACATACAGTATGTGTAAAATCATTGTCTCTAATGTCCCTACACATGGTACCAAATTAAATGGTTCATTCCAGGAAACTTCCTACTTACTCACCCTTAAGATGAAGCACTACGATGCGCTACTTTTTTTTACACAGATAAGGACATAACGTTCTTGTACTTCATCCAACTGACATAAAATAAAAACAAAAATATTTCACCAAGATTGTAAAATTTGAATTAAATTAGAAAAGTTTGGTTTTGAATAGAAAAAATGTCACTGTCATGTTTGATTCAATGTACTTACAATGAAGTTGTATCAGTGATATTTGAAACCAACATTAAGAATCTCCCTCTTAGTCACGAGTTCATCAAAATCCTACAAGTTAAAGAGCCATTATTTACTGTATCTTGGTCATCTACACCCACAGTCAAAGAGACAAGAAATGATGAATTTTGGTTGTCAAAGAGTTGAAAACATCGTGCTTATCAAATCACAGTGGAGGTGTAAATCATTCCTGACAGGTTGTACTAAAACATCTAGTGTTGAAACATAAAGGCCATTTGCGAATACAGGAAAAAGCTCTTCAAAGTAAACAAGCTACATGTTTTAAAAAATTACATTTTACAAAAATAGATACCGGTATTTCAAAGAATAGTTAAAATACACATACTAATCCCCATAGAACATCTAAGTGTTGATTGTAGCACCCCCTGCTGCCCAGGTAGAGGCTGTGACCATTAAAAAGGGATCCATTCACTTGCAGTACAGTTAAAGGCACAAGCTGTAATTTATTTGACTATAAATGTGAGATATATTGAGAAAATATATTATTTCCTGCTGCATTTACAGACATTACTGTTAAACCTTTAACATAAGTTGAAAATAAACTCCCTTATTTTGTAAGTTTAAAAAAGTGGATTATCACTTTAAAATCCCTGATCCTTTTAATGGACCCTCATCCTGTTGACATAGCACAAAGGAGCCTTACTTATATAAATGAGATATGTTGAATTCAGTGTCATACACAACATAAGAAGAAAACTTGCATTGAGATTCACTAAGCTGCGTAGAGAGGAACCAATCACCAAAGAAATGTCCAAAAAAAAAAAAAAAAGTAGAGGAGGATGGGAGAGTTGGTTTTGGAGTGTGCAATAACAGTAAAGAAAAGGCAGCGCTTTGAATGAAACCTTTAAATACAATCCTCATTCATTCCACTTCTCCTCCTACGCTAAAATCACTTCCACTTCTACCGGGTCGATAATTTTGTCCTCTCCATTCAGACCGTTTGTGATTGGCCGAGGCTCACCTTCATCCAGCCCCTCATTGGTCGGTGACTGGAAGCCACTGTCTGTAGCCAGTGCTGGCGGTGGTGACGGCGCATGATCTGCTTCTGCTGCAGAGACCTCAGCAATCCGTTCACTGTCATCTTCCTGTACCACTATCTCTATTTCCTCAATGGCGTTCTTGATGGCTGCTTCCTCCTGATGCTCCTTATCAGCTTCCTTCTTCTTGCTTCCCACCAGCTGCTGGAGAATTGTCTGCGGGGATGACTTGTCGCACGGAGACAGGGGAGTCCTGGGGACGTCCTCCACCACCGTGGTGACATGTGTCACTTCCTCCTGCACCCCATCCTCCATGGTGATGGTGCCTGTGGTCGGCTCCATCCCGTTGGTCGTGTCGATCTGGCTCTCCTCTGGCACAGGCCGCATCAGCTCCACCATCGGATTAATCAGGTCTCTGATTTCATCCACGCTGTCAGGAGACTTGGGATCCTCAAACTGGCCTAGGTCCTCCCCATCCTTCCCTTGGTCCTCCTCTTTGCCCTCAGACATGTTGCCATCCTCCTCTGGGATGAGCTCCACACCTGGTACCTCTAGGCAGGACTCGTAGGGCAGAGGCAACCCCTCCAGCTGGATCATGGACACCACCTGCTTGCGCCTTCTCCCAGAACCCCCTCCTTCAATACCGCCACCTTCTACAGGGCCCTTCCGCTCATTGCCCCCAAACTTAGTAGCCCAGTCCACTGAAGGGGTTTCCCCGAGCAGGTGCAGGTTGGGGTCGCTGTTGGTCAGAACGATGCTGTCCCTGTAGAGATTGTGTCTCCTCTGGACAGCTGCCTCCTTCACAGCTGGACAAAGAAGGAAAACCAGAAAATCAGTCACTGTGTTAACAAGGAGGTTCAAAAATGCACCTAAATATAATTGCTAAGTACCACTACTATTACCATGGCAACAATAATTTCTAAATCTTGTGTTTTCTGGCCCTCACCCATCATTATGTCCTTGGAGACAGACTGCAGCACCACCTCCTCGAACATATTTTCCACCAGCAGGAAACGGGAGAAGTCCTCAAAGATGAGCTCTTTGAAGCAAGGCAGCTCCTGGGGATGAGGGGGCAGTGATGAGCTTCCTAAACGCATTGCCTACATATCGGGTAACAACTTATTGCATGTAATGTTTCTCATTGCTGGCACCTCCTGGATGTGTTTTCAGGGAGGGCTGAATCAAAGTCACACTCAGCCACTGGCCAGGGGTGCATGCTAACTGAAGGAAATAATGTAATCTAACGTAGAGCCATTGCTTTAGATACAGTAGATAATAATAATGTAAAAATAAAGAATTACTTCTATATGTGTGTGCATATGTTGCATTGTTAATGTTTGACTGATTGTATCTTTCAGCTTGCTGATTTTTGTCTTGGCTTATTTTTCTTGTACTGCTGTTCTTAGTAGCTGTACTTTCTCTTGTGAATTTTGGCACTGGTTTGGTGTGGGACATACACACTGCAGAATTCCAAAACAAATACATTAAGCAGAACTCTAGGGGGGAAAGACTACGACCAAATGTAAAAAAGAATACATACATTTTCACCTCTTTACTCTTTTCTTCCCACTTCAATCAAAATCAAACACACTCTCTTGTCTGGTCTCTCTCTCTCGAGTTGAAAATCAAGCTGTTCCTCTTAGAGCTCCCCCTAGAGTCCTGGAGAACTTCTGTTTTATGGACTGGATATACTGCGTTTTTCTGTTGCATTTGTTTTAAGGGTTTGTGTGTTTTTGACTTTGCATCCTTTCTGATGCTGCAGCACATTTCTCCTAATGGAAATGTTTTGGGCCCTTGTCAGCCACCATAAGGACAGGCTCAGTGGATCCTTTAAGCTATAGTAAGTAAGTAATTTATGATTTTCTTTCCACACTTATGGGAATTTTCACTTTTTGCTTTGCATGGGGCTACAGTTCAGAGTACAGTCGCCTTCAAATAGGTGGAAAGAGTCCCAATGCTGTAATGACGTGGTATATTGTAATGCATGCAATTTAAAGAGAGTGAAAAATTTAAAGTGAGTGTTGGGTGCTACTCACAGGTGAGCAGGATGGCGAGAGCTGCTGCAGCATGTAAGGGATGATGATCTGCAGCAGAGCCTCTCTGAAGAACTTCTTGCGCACTGTGCTGCTGTCATAATCAAATTTCTGATGGGGGGAAGACCGGAAACACATGCAGAGCACAATGACTCCTCATAGCTTTTCTACTCATTTCACAAATCACTATTATTTACCTTAGCAATTCACATCTTCCAACATTTCATTCTGCTTCTGCTGAAACCTGTTTCCCTCTGGAGATGAATAAAATATATACAGTATATCCAGATACAGTCTGACTAAAATGAACCTCACATAGATTTCTACTTTTTTTTTGGTCAAAGTTTTTTGAGATACTTTGACCAGATCCAGCCAGATAACAACATCACATTCATCTCAGCTAAGACTGGCTTATCCTGGAGTATCAACATTTTAAAATAATTTTCAATGCCGTGAGCACCACGAAGTGAATTTTATTAGCCTTCTTTGTATTAGGGTGGAGGCGATATCTCAAAATAAAGCCATCTGCATGGCTAGATTCCACTACGGGTAACTGAAAAATATGGTTATATTTGGGGATTTGGGTGAACTGATCCTAAACTTCTGTTTTATAGTATATAAAATAGTGAAAACATTTGACAAAGTTACTGTCTTTACTCTGTTTTTAATTTTCCTACCTTGAGAACCCTGTCCTGGCATCGCTGGATGGTCTTGCACATGTCATCTTCTCCCTTGGCCTCTAAAGACTGGTGGAGCAGCTGCTCAAACGTGTACACTGCATTGTCCATTTGCTGTCACACACACAAAAAAAAAAATTATGTTATACAGTAGCACAAGAAACAGATTAATGCAGGCTGTGACAGTAAACCACGGCTTCTATTCAGCTCACGCTGTTTATCTTTACAAATTGTCATACTCTTTTTGTCCAGCAGGTGTAAGTAGAGACTTCACCACATGGGCAGGTTTCTGGTGTGTGTCATCTTACTAGGAATAGGGAGTGTTTCCAGGCATCCTGACACTGCTTTGGTACGTGCTGACTCTTTGTATTATGTCAGAGAAAATTGCTGTGACACGTTACCTCCCTCATGAGGATCTGAGCCCTGCTGACGAACACAGAGGGGTTGGAGACATCGAACCTCTGCTGCAGCCCCTCCAGATTGAGCTCCTCCACCTTCTCGTAGCAGCTCTGCATCTTCACCGGGTGGAAGGCGAGCATGGACAGCCTCTCCATGTGCTGAGGGGAGGACAGATAAAGGAGGGCAACGGTGATCAAGGTGGTACAAGCTTCAGGCAAGGAGAGTTAAGACCAAAACGGAGAAAAAGGTTGAGTCGATTGTTCAGGATCAGTCACAGAGAGCAGCTGAGGACACTCCCTGACTTCTAATTAAAGACTAGCACTAACATGACCTAGGCTTCACAAACACACACTGTCTTTTCATGCACTCTAATAATTTCACAGTCACACATTAACACCTTAACCATATTCTCCAACTAAAGTTAAGTCTCAGTTGGAGTAAGTATAACCCTGAGCTGGGCAACTCATCAATCTTTGTAATTGTTCCTGTCATGTATAAATCTTGGTGAGGTTTCTGTCCGTGCTTTGATTCTGTGATTATGTGAAGTGGTTTTGTGTGAAAAAAGCAGCATGCGTAACAGATGTGGGGGAAAAATAGTTTGCTTTTCCGGGGTGGCTTTCCTGTTACAGTCGATGATGCAAGTAACAGAGTGTCTGTTAAAGCTGCATTAATCACAATTTTTTTATATATTAAAACTGGACCAAGAGACTATGTGTAAAGTGAAAAGGGGTCATAGTGACAAACCCACAGAGAATTATCACCAACTAACTCTGCAGCTGTACAGAGACTTTTAGCCTCTTTTAGCTAACTGTTTTGATTTCACAGCACGTTTAGTGTATGGTTCTGAAGGTGTTTTCAGCTTCAACTGTTTGCTGACACATTAGTATAATATATAATATATCAGGGCTGTGTGTCTGTCAGCTTGTTGTGGAATTCTGCTGCCCCTTGGTGGCCTAAAACAAATGAATGCAGCTTTAAGGTGCTCAGCAAAACAAAACCATGGACACCCTCCTGTTTTCCCTCTATATTACCTTGGTTATCAAACAACTCATGTAGACTTGTGTTACTAGAGATGTCAGATTAGTGTGAACCATGGCTGTCTCCGAAATCATTCACTCATTCACTCCTCCCTACTCACTATCTAGGGAGTTTTATGATGGTATATAGTGCTTGGTTATAGTGACCATCAGTTGTACACTACTTTTCACGATGCACTGTGGGATACTATATCGGACATAATAATTCTCACTATACATTCGGACAGCAGCACTACAAAATGGCAAACTCACCATATAGTGGACTATGTAGTGAGTAGTGAATGATTTCAGACACAGCCCACATTAGCGCCTAAAATGAATTATTACTTTACATTAATTCACGTACAGAAAGAAAATTGAAGCAAAACATGACTCACGTCTCCCAGTTTTTCTTTGCCCCCTCCGTTGAGCGAGTTCTTGCTGATCTCCACCAGCTCCCCGAAGAAAACGTTCCTGACCTCGGAGAAACCTCGGCTGGTGGGCTCCATCAGGGCCTCCAGGATGGAGCTGATGTAGGGCTGGACGCTGGTCCGTAGGAGTTGCTCCGCCTTGGGCAACACCAGAGCTGCGTGCCACCAGCGACACATGGAGAATGGAAGAAGAAAAAAAATATTCATGGTTAGTTGCTGCAGCTTGCAAACAAGTAACACTACGGATGATGATGAAGTGTCAGTCAAAGCGTGAAGAAAAATAAAGGCATGGCTCTGCAGTCACATGAACTCTGCAAATATGTAATTGCAATCCACAGTGTATTGTTTAGAACCAGGTTGAAATGGTTGGTATGTATGCGAAACATTTAAGTAAACACACTTGTGCTGTTTCAATGGAAGCCCTGCACCTTACATTCTCTAAGATACACCCAATTGTTGGCAATGTAACCTTTGCTAAAAGAGACAGACAAAATAAAATTTACGGCTAGGATTACCACTCTTAAACGTACCATCATGTAACCTGAACTTGCATGGTTTTGTGCACTTGACATTTAGCTTTGAGCCTTATCTGTGGGATAAAGTCAGAAAAAGTCCCATACAGTGCCGGTGATGGAATGCAGTTCTGCCACTTTAGCTTAATAGGAAGCAGTACACATGAAAAAATGAGCAGCCTGTTCCAAGATAACTTTTGAATAGAGAGCTGACAGGCTCACTGCACAAAGGGTGGATGCTCTGGTGCTGCAGAAGCCAGCTGATCACACAGAATGAGAGAATGCCAGATATGGAGGGAGGTTAAGTTACAAAGGAAAGGCCCTGTTAGTGCCACATGTCCAAACAAACTCATCGGAAACTTGAGCAGTGTGGCGTTATTCAGTGACCAGACTGATCGCTTTGCTGTGCCAAATAAGCCCTGAACCAGAGAAACTGCAGCTACATCTCAACAAGGCACACAGTAAGAGAACAATGAAGCGTGCATTTGAAGGTCAGGAAGATCATATTACACGGCACAATTACAAGCACCAAGTGAACCAAGTCATTTTGTATAGCATGTTGGACATGTAAGAAGGTAAACTGAGGTGGTAAAAGTAGACTAAAATACGTCTTTTTTTTATTTCTTCCCTCCTTCCTTCCTGTCCCAATAAGCATTTTTACTCCCTGGATCTTATTTTGTTTAATAAAACCATGTGTTAAATTGGACTCCCTATACCTCTCTTTCTCACTACAGATATCTACAGCTGTGATACTGTAGATTAGTTATTGCCTTTTCAGAGAGTAAAGTGCACAACTTCCCAGTAAGCATGGCTTTGGATATTTACAGGTGAAACCACATCCATGGTTAAAACTGAGCTAAATTTGGTTGAAAAGTGTATTTCATTGACTATATATCAATGTGAAGCCGTGCCTCACAATGAAACATAATCATTTAAATGCTTTTTTCATAATGGTTAAAAAATAAACTTTTAAACCACATTCAACCCATAGGCCTAGATATCAGAATTAGGGCTTCCTGTGACAAAAAAGCTGTGTGAGGATTAAAAGCAAATATAGTTGAGCATCTGTGATAACAGATCACTCATCCCTACCTAGTGGTAGGAAGAATTTTGTGACTGCAAACTGCTGCACAATGCAAAAGGTACATCACTGACTGTGAGGCCAAATATATCACATGGAGCAAAATGCATCATGCATGAAACATTCATTTGTCAAATTTAACTGATTATGAAGAGTTGCACGTAGATCTTCGGTCACCTCGTATCTTGCTGCTGACGTGTTCTTTAGACGTGATGATCTGGTCCATGTCGGTTCGCAGTCTGGCGTCCAGCGGAACACTCTGGGCCTCACAGGCTTCAACCAGTGCTTCATACTGACCGGTGGTCTGGGACAACACCTGCCTGTACACCGCATCCGAGATCTGGAGGAGGGAGTCGTTCAAAAACACAATTAGTGTGGACTTGTTTGAGGCTCTCCTGTGTTTGAACAGCACGTCTGCAGTGCACCGTGCAGTATGACAGGAACTCACCAACATCCAATTCCTCTGCCTCTGCTGCATCTTCCCCTTCAGACGTGGACCAATCACGTTCCTCAGCTCTGGGTGGAGGGTCTCCATCACCAGATTAGCCAGAATCTGTACACGCACAACATACTGTATTTATGTATTTACACACTTTTAATATATATTTTTATATTTAATGTGTTTTTTTATGAGTAAATAAATAAAATAAAAACTAAATGAAAGAGATCCTGCCTGGATTTACCTTGTATTGCAATAAATCTGGTATTGGACTGATTTCTACCTAATGGTCCTTTTAGTTCATACTATGAGTTGCAAGGCCAGTCCTGCCTTTTCGCCAGCTACAGGATGCTATAGTTACTATGGCAACACACCAACTGGGGATTTTGTCACTAGAGGTGTAGTCAAAAAACAACAAATATCCTCCACCCAAAGAAAAACAAAAATAAACTTTAAAAAAGTGCAGCCTCTCTTTCCTTTGTGGGTACATGGATACAGTGGGGCGACTGAGCTGATACACAGCTGGATACGGAGCGGCAGGAAAGCTGATTTTAGTGGCACTGCCCTCACAACTGACGCACACGCGCACACATAATGCTCAGCACCTCCACGGGGTTTTAACTAAGCTAGACTAAATATTTGGTGAAACATGTTGCTGGGTAATGAACGGCTGGGACAAAAGCAGAGTAGTTTTTCAACACAGAGGAACAGTGACAGGCCTGACAAACATCTATCTGGTATCAGATGGGTATCATCTATCTGGATACCCATCTTCATTCATTTAATTATTTACACCTGTGATTTTCATACATGTCAAAATGTCTTCCATGAAAACGGCCTATTTGCTTGTGTTTCACGCCTTGTTTTGGCAAAACTGGCTGTTAATTTCTGCTCTTATGTTGCTACCTCTATGTGCATTGCATGTCCATTGGCATTGATTGCTTTTTTTTCCTTTTGGTTATTGTTTAGCGGGTGCCTTATGATGCATACATGCTCTGAATAGTGTTGAAAGATGAATAATATTCAGTTTGAGTATTAGGAACCTTATGGGCTGATTTGGTCTTGGTGGTATTTTGTTTTGGGGCGTTTCGGCTCAATGTGAACTCTGATCTTAAATATTGTAAACTGGCTTTTGAAATGTAAACATCAAAGCCCATTCACAAAATTATTTCCCTGTAGCCTAATTTGGCTTCATGACAAACACATGGCTTTTGTCATGTATGGGATAAATAGTCACATTCTCATTTTCACCTAACACTTAATACTTAGGTAAACATTACAGAAATATTTTAGCTCCAAGTTTAATGTGACAGCTTGTTTTACTATCAATTACATTCAAACAGCTGAGCTCTTGTTGTATGGTTTTCTCTGCTGGATTCACAAAGCTCATATCTATGTGCAGTACTTTTGCCCCTTCTGTATTCACATAATAGATTAAAAATCCACAAGAATGTCTAAATGGCTGCTGGCTGAGGCGATCTACTGGACTAATTCCAAAACTTTTGGAAACTATATAGTCATTTAGACCCCAAAATTTGTAAAAATAGGGCCCAGGTTTAAAAATACCAGAATTACCCTTTAACATGTCCATCTGGCTGAATAAATACTGTAATGTTCAGGAAACATGGATGCAGACAGGAAACATGGGGATTAATGAAGAAACAGTGACTGCCATAAACACACAGAGCAACTATGAAGCACTAGCAGGAGACTGAAAGGGACTCATTCAGAGGGGAGACCCCAGTCACCTGTGTGTGTGTGTGTGTGTGTGTGTGTGTGTGTGTGTGTGTGTGTGTGTGAATATGGGTCTGTGTGTACTTGTTAATGCTGGTATGTTGTTGAGGGGTGGGGTCTTGTTGCTGACTCTTTGAAGGTCTTGTGTAGGTGCATTCCTGTACTGTAGTGTGAGGACGGGGTGTGTGTTTATGGTTTAGATGGGGTGTTTTCCTGAGCTATATTCATTGAGAAAATTTTTTTCTCTAGTAGGAAGCAGTCCTGCATCTGAAAAATCTTTTTCTACCAATGCACATCATCCCTCATTGTGGCCTCTCAATAATAGGTTGAACTATGGCCCTGACCTGAACTTTGGACAGGTACTCACAGGGACTGTTTGGAAACTGTTCCTGAAAATCTCTTTTAACTGTCACCTGCAGCAAACATGCTGTTTGAGGCACAATATCCTCAGTGTGAAATCCACCTCTGAAGAGGAAAACATAAGTTGCATCAGGGGCTGGATCTTCTTGAGGTTCCTTCTGAGAACCTGCAAGCAGGGCTGAACCTCCCAAAATGAGGTCGTCTAAAACTAATGATGCATTCCAGCGCTCCTTATCAACTCAACTTTGAAATGTCAAACATTTCAGACAAGTGTATCACCTGGAAGTTGGCATCAAACAACCAGCAATGTGTAGATACTGTGCCAATGGGAATCATGATACCCCAGTTTACAGTGTGTTTAAAATTGGACAGGACTTGTGGACCGGTCTTTAGATCTAGAAATGCAGACTTTAGAGGATCCAGCCTCTGAACTGGGACACAGCTGTATTGTGATTAATGTGATATCCTGACCTGTGGGGGCTGTCCGCACATCATGTCCCAGGTCCCGTAGTGTCCTTTGGCTTGTCTGTGAAGTCTCACAGCGTCCGTGAAGGCTGGCGTCTGAACAGTGCAGTCCTCTGACAGACCTGTTGGGGGCAGGAAAGAGCAGATGCTTGGTAACATTAGAGAAACAAGACTCCCTTCTTTCCTCTTCTATGCAGTTGGCTGAAATGATCTTAGTAACAAGATGGCAGGATGCTTTTTTTTGCATTGCATGATTTCTTTGTATTGAAGTAAGGTCTCTGAACGCTCTGCAATGACTAATGGATGTGTACTTGGTATGAGATGAACAAACGTTTGGACTTTTCATTGGCTTCTGCAGATTCCCACAATCGTTTCCATAACATCTGAGTCACTTCTGTGAGACGGTCTGAAAGTATAATTTTGGCCAGCGGTATATCCACTAACAGTTGCTGCTGGAGTGTAGGACAACACATGCACACGCCCCTATCACACACACAGCTGTGTCATCCCTCAAAACAGGAAGATGTTGGCTTGTTGGAGGACACGTTTCATGTGGTTGCTATGGTTACTGCCCTTCCCAGCTGATAGGACAATAGAAGCAGCTCACAAAGCGCTCTGCGACATGCGTGCGTTTTTAGGAAGTTGGTTCTTATCATGTGGTTGCATTTAAATGATGAAAATACATTGCTAGCTGAAGAGCCACAGCGCTGAGGGACACTGTGCTGAGAGTTATACAGCCCTCACACGAGTATAAACAGGTGTAGGGAATAAAACATCCCTATAATTAGAAGTATGTCCTTCAGAGCAGTTCCTCCTTTAAATAAAAGTGACGCACAAATGTGTAATTAAAGGATAGGTTTGCTCGTTTCCAACCCAGCCCTTATTGAAATGTTGTTAACCATCATTCATGATGGTCAATAATATAGCACAACATCAACAATAGCAGCAATACCCTTTTTAAAAAGCTTACCCATCTGCTTCAACACTTACTGTAAGTGCTGTATAATTTCCACTGAAGTATTTCCATTATGCAGAGTGGTGAAAGAAATATTCAGATCCCTTACTTAAGTAAAAGAAGATCTACCACAATGATACTGATTTTCTAATGCCCATGCCTTTTAAAACATTACAGTAACAACAGGCTAATGTTTGTGATGATGCATGCCATTACAGGCATTACAACCACTGACATATCAAAAAGCATGATTTTTCTTATGCTGAAAGACAGCTGACCAAACAGTAAACGGAAGTCACATTTCTGTACATTTTGATAAAGTCAATACATGCCTCTGTGGGTTGTCACACACACAGGAATGAAAAAAAAAATTGGCGAGGCAGTTCTGGATATTACATTGTCCACTCTTGGTTACTTGAGAGGCTGATTCCTCTTGAGGTGCCAACAAATGAGAGACAAAAATTCATGTTTCCATTATTGCTGAATGGCTGGTTTACCCAGCATGCCTGAGTGACAATCTTTTTGTTGTATATGAAGCCTGCTGCACAAGCGTCAATGTGCACGTGTGCGTCTTTATTGCCAGAGTGTCTTATCAAGTTGTTTTGTCTGTGGCTGTAAGTCTGTGATTCAGAGGAGGCTGACAAAGACAGGAAGTGACCAAGGAGTGAGAAGGGGGAGAGGCAGAGCCAGACAGGAAGCTGTCTCTGCTCCCAGCTCACTAACTCTGTGCTGACAGGCTGAGGGTCGGCGTGTTAGCTTGTTTTGGCACAAGGTTTCATGAGAATTCACTGGACACTAAGGTTAGAGGCGCAGTGGGAAAATAACGGCACAGACAGCTGCCGTGTTGGCAAGAGACCAGCCGTCATTTGGAGGTCAAATGCAGTGAGAAGGGTCTGAGGGGTGCAGCAGCAGGCTGGCTTGTGGTTTACTACTATCCTTAGGCATTTCAAGACCCACAACTGATAATGTGCATCTCAACAACAGCCACATTTTTAAATTGTTCTTGACCAACCAGTTTTCCCCATGAATATGATTTATTTGGATGGTTTCACATGGCTGGATCCCAATGGAAAAGGTATTTGACTTTTTCTGCCAAAACTAGCATGCTGGCCAAATATTAAGTAAAATTTTGTCATGAATGATAGTTGCATAAGTTGCATGCACAGATGTTTATTATGTAACACTACTTGATATTTACATGTTCCTAGTTTAACTTCGAACAACACATCCTCAACAAGAAGCTTACCTGCTGCCTTGCGCACTTTAGAGCAAGCTTTCCCGCCCTCGCTGCTAGGTAACATGAAATCGAATAATCCACATTCAGACAATGGGGGGGCTTAGTCTGTCATTCAAGCAAAGCTGCCCCAAACATACCCATTATTTTTGTAATGGAACTCCTGACCTACTGTAGTTCAAAATCAGTATCCTGTTGTTGTGGGCGTGACTGGGAGTTAAGAGAAAAGATGCAGTAAAAGACAGACTGTGCCAATGCTAATACAGTAATACTGGAAAACGTCAAGAGGTCAAGGAAAGACATATAGAGAATTCATGAGGACTTAGGAAAAGACATCCATGGTGCTAAGAGAATCCCACTGCACTCACACTAAGCTACATAATTATGTGATGGTGGATGTTATTGACGTGGGTCTACCGTGGTCGCTTTAAATGTTGCTGCCACGAGGGAATGTGAGACGGCATTATCTCCTTTCCTTTGGTAAAAGATGGTCCAATGTACCCTATGCTAAAGGAGATAGGAGAAAGGAAACATTGAAGCACGTTTCCTTTTAGAGCATTTAGAGAATTTGACCAGCTCTTATCATGGCCGCCACTTAGATACTTCCAGGTCATTTCACTCCACTTTCTAAGCAAAAACGACTATTCCACCACAGCCATTGTTTACTCGTAGCCAGGTACTGGTCTGTGGCCTGGTGGCTGGGGACCAACTGGACCACAGTCTTGGTGGTTGCCGTTTGGTTTTCACTCTACATTACACAGCTGCAAGGTGTTTGGAATTAATCAGTCATTTGAACACTTTTAGTGCTCAAACTATGGCCAGATCACCAGTGTGAAAGGCTTGAAAGTGAATTCCTCTGCATTCTCAGCCTGTTGCTCACTTGAAGAGAATTTTCCCCTTGATGCCAACAGAAAAAGGAAAACATTTTTTGACGCTCTGTCAGGCCTCTACACCACTACACATTCCCCATGTGTGTCTCCAAGCTAGATCAAGCAACAGATTACAGTTTCTCTGCACTGTGTGTGTGCACTGTGTATAAATAGAACATGTGGCAGCACTTACCACGGTTTCTTTATTTGAGGCATTTCCCTCCCTGCCTTACTCACCACACTCTGGTCGGTGGGATTTGAGCAGCAGCAGTGGATGAGTTCCCAGGCCTTCACATCCACAAATGTTTGTATGTTTCTCTGAGTGAAACATATTTGACATTTTAAAACCCATTAAGCATTTGGATGTCAAATATGGTTCTGATTAGACTTCAGGCCACCTGCCTTCACGTTGCAGCAGGTTTTAAACCTCACACTGCTGCTGCTCCCATCGACATGCATGAGTAGGTTTTCCCCATATGGTTCAGCCCCACGGAGCCAGCCAAAACCCACAGTACAATAAACACTCATTGAAACATACCATCAGCAGCAGACATCACAAACACATGATGGAATAAGTCCTAACATGCGATTTTAGCACATCCCTGCCTCCAGTAGCAGCAAATGAGTGAATGCTGGACACCCTGTATTGGTTTATTTTGTATATTATATTGTCTGGTAACAATGCCGTGAGTACATAAATGTCAGGATTTTGAATCATATAGCATGCTGAGAAGCACACTGCTCTGCTACTGACAAGCCATAAACCTGCGCTGAAATGTTCTTTTATGGTCCTTTGAATGTGCCCATCGCAGGTCTCTTCTTGCTGAGTGGAATTAGTCTGAGGTCTGTGGATCAGAGCAGAGGGCTGGGGACTGGTTTTAAAGGCTGTGGGGGTGGAGAGCAGGCTGTGATTGATGGTTCTCTAGTGGCTCAGCCAGCAGCACCTCAGAACAGTTTTTGACTACTAATGCAATGCAGCATCACCCTGACTGCTGGTCATAGTAACAAAAACTGAACCCATCATAAGGGCTGAAACTAATGATTATTTTCATTATAAATTAATCTGTTGATGAATTTGTTTTTAAAATTAATTGATTATTGTAAAAAATTATGACCAATATGAGTCCTTTACTGAAGGTCAAGCATCCAGAGCATCCAGAGCAGTCAGATTTTCATTTTTATCATTCCACCAAAACTACTTATTTTGAAGTGTAAACAAAGGTAAACAGTAAGGTTATGGAAAAATATTTGTGTTTCCAGACTATTGCCCCTATTCTGTTTTCTAAAATATAAAATTCAACATTTCTAAAAATAAATTGATCATACAAGCAGTGTTTTTCATGGCGTTTGGAGCAGACAGCCAGCACAGCCAAAAATTCCAGAGTGAGCTTGATGCCGCTGAAAGCAAGGCAAGAAGTAACTTTTTTCAACTCATTTTTGGTTCTTATTTATAAAAGAGACAAAACAATATTGGGAGGGAACAATAGTATAATATTATTTATTCAATATGTTAAGGGAAAAGTATGGAATTTTGAAATGGAAAATGTATGGGAACCATGTGTAATGGTCCATTAGATTTTGTAGATCTTTCACCTGTCATAGTTACCACAGTAATAGAGTGCATGCTTGCACTTTCAAACTGCAATAGATGACTGTGAATCCGCTGAGAGCCTGGCTTTTTAATCTTTTATGGTTTAACTCTGTGGTGTGAACATTCAGACTGACACACTGACCAACCAGATGGACCTGCGCTATTCTGCACCTGCAGCTTTGTGTTGTGCAGAATAGGGCTATGATGAGGTCAAACGTTAACTGAGCTGATTAACAGGGTGCTTTGCAAATCATCCCGTTAAGGTGATGCAAAGCAGCAGCTGATCATTTTATTGAAGAGATATTGAGGATAAAACAACAAGAGCTTTAGTGGATTCAAATAGATCTTCAGTGTGTCAGTGTAAACATTTAGCTTGTGGTTTTTACTTATCACAGCCAGCTGAATGATGTCAGTGTTCAGCTGAAGTGCTGCTTTGCATGAAGCGTCTGTGCTGCCAGCAGTTTATTCTTTGTGGGCACTGCAGCATTTTCTGTACTATAACTGACATGCTCCGTACAGTATGATTCAGAAGTGTTAAACTTGGTTAATTCCAAAATTTTTAAATCTGTCCTGTCGGAAATGGCGGCATTTATCACCCCCTGGAAAAGTCTTTTACCGGTTCTGGTTTTCCTCAAAACACTGACATGACAGAGGTGAGACTGGGCGTGTTAACACAGGCCAAAAACATGAATGTTAGTCCACAGTGACACCAGCCATGGCGACAGTGAAACAGCAACCCACTCTGTTCCTTACAGCATAGTCCTGGAGCTCAGCCTCACAGCTGGAATGTGTGGCAGGGACTCTGGCGTTTACTGAGCATGCCCGAACAAGTAGTGTTGGGAAGTGAAGGGTGAGCTAGACTGGATACAGACAAAGGCTGATTTTGTTTTACAGTCAAAAAATGTGTGCAGTAAAGTTGGTGTTAGGCTTCTCATTCATTTGCCCTATGGCTGGTTTTGACCAAAATGTTCCTAAACTGAAGAAATGAAACCCCCGTTTTTTTGGCTCGCATTGGATGTTTTCATACTAATACTTCTGACAGATGCTGTTACCATGCATGGTTAAGCAGAACGCTTTGAGTTCATTCAACATCAACACAGTTGGTTGGCATAATACTGTATAAGCGCAAAACAAGGTTGAATCAGGTTGAGCAACTTTGTCAGTCTTGAGCAAAAAGCCAGCTTAGAGCCAGTGTGTTGTTTAATTCGATACATGCCATGGTATGAAGTTCAGTTGTATTGTTCATGATACAGGATTGTTTTGGCTTGAACTTACAGTGGAACATTTAGACAAACTATAGTGCACGCATTCTTGCATCTTTCTATAGGTGCTGAGTGATTTGATGCAGCTGACTTGATGATTACAATGACTCCTTGATGATCCATCTTAACAATCACTTAAATCACAATTACTGATAATTTAGCCACATATTGGCTTTCATATGAGGAAAGGTTTTGAAGCCTTAAAGCTCAAACAACACAAACAGCATTATAATTATGTGTGCACGGCACGCCCACAGGTATGTAAAACCACATACTTGTGTATGTACTTGCCCTGAGATAACTTTGTTATGATATGGCACTATATAAATAAAACTGAATTGAATTGAAAATTATGTGGGGAGGACCGGGCAGAGCATTGACATATATTTATAATATAATATAAAGGTTTTATTGTTCTAAAAAATAATCTCTGGATGAATCAGTTATGAAATACAACCTTATTTGCCTCAGACAAAATTGAAAATCTTGAAAATATCTGAATATGAATTGAAGTTATGTGGTGTGTGTGGTGGAACATCCAGTCCTATTGTTCCTGTTGTAACAACTTGTATTTCCTTCCCTTAGCGCCCAGGTGTGTCAGGGAGCCTGGGGGGCAAGCAGCCTGTCGGGCAGGACTGACAGAGGAGGGAGGGACCTGAGGAAGAGCGGACGTATTGTAAGAAAAGCCTAATGAAGAGAGAAGCCAGACGTGGATGGACACTTGTTGAAGAATAACATAGACTTAATGTCCAAGTGACTTTTGAGTGTGAACTTGTCTGCAAGCCTGATCCAGTTCACCTCGCCTTTCATTTTAATTGCACATTTGGGCATTTGAACCAATTATTACTGTGGTTATTTATACATCAATGCCATTACCATATCTATGCTGTATTGAGCTGCTGTATGTTCTCTTTCCTCCTGCTCTCTCTCTCCCGCTCCCCCCTTCCCCCTTCAACCCAACCGGTCGAGGCAGATGACCGCCCACCTTGAGCCTGGTTCTGCTCGAGGTTTCTACCTGTTAAAAGGGAGTTTTTCCTTGCCACTGTAGCATAGTGCTTGCTCATGGTGGGAACTGTTGGGTCTCTGTAAATATAAAGAGTCGGTCTAGACCTGCTCTATTCGAAAAAGTGCCCTGAGATAACTTTGTTATGATATGGCGCTATATAAATAAAACTGAATTGAATTGAAAATTAGGGTCAGCTAAGGTAAAGTGTTGTCTTTGTGGATGAAATCTTCCATGTAATAATGAAGAACATGGATGTTAGCGCTTAAGTCAGTATTAAAGGTACAATATGTAACATTTTACATATTAATCACTTTGTATTACCTATGTGTGAACGAATTGTAACCTAACGTAAAAATGAGACCTTCCCCAACTGTGACAGCCTGTGGACTGATTTCTATGTAAAGGACTCGGGACGAATTTTTGGGGGAAAATCCAAAGGATGTAACGTTATACGTGCTCCTGAGTGCCTTGCCTCTCTTCAGCTCCAGTTCAGCTCAGCTCCCCTACAGCCTCCATGAAACCAAAAGAAGAAGAAGAAGAAGAAGCTCTCCTGCAGTGTGCAACACTAGCTAATGATGTCCGCTAACATCAACAAACAGTCGGTGTAGGTACCAGATATGCTCGGCCTGGCAGGTCTGCTGTGTGAATGTGTTGCTTCATCTGTTGATACTGGACCCCGAGCAGATCTGGTGCCTACGCCGGCAAGTCCAACACAAAGCTAACTAACTAATGTAGCTAAATACTATCTGAGTGGATATGTTAGTTGGCTAACTTGACTAACTTATGTATGATGACTAACGGTGTTTTTAGCCAACAATAAATTATGTAACAGTACAAAGTAAAGGTGTATAACTAACATTTGCTTTCTACTAGCCAAGAGCGATGCAAGGCAGGGGCGAACTAGCTAACTGTAACCTAAGCTAAGGTTAGCCAGCTAGCTGTAGGCCTAACTTAGCTACACTGCATGGATCTGGCATCGGTGGCTTCGTAACGTTAGCTGATAAAGTCATTTGCAAACGAGCGAGTATGAGCGCGACAGGATGCTGACTGCAGTTCACTTAACGGCCACCAGGTGTCATTAATAACAAGGACTTTCTGAAAACTCCATATAGCACCTTTAATTTAGTATTATTATATTATTAGTCCCTAAAGTTAAATAAAATAATCTGTTTGAAGGAAAAATAATTGATCAGATATGGTTAATAACATTATAAGTCATTAGAATTATAGATTTATTAATAATGTAAAAAAGGAGTATTTAGGTGCCATAATGTAAAGATGTTGAGTCGTGGTTTTATTGTCTGTGGCAAATGTAACCATGTGGATTTATTTACAATAATATGTGATTATATGTATCTTTAGAGTCAAAGATTTCTGTAATTGAAAAACTGGAAAATGAATATAGCCAGTACATTTCAATATTATCTCTAAGTGTTTTGTAAATAAAAACTTTATAGATATGGTCAGAAGTTCATAATTTGTATGAGAACCTTTATAAATAATCTATGCTTGATCTACAATCTCTGTCAACATCCCCTGCTTTTATAGCCAGCAGGATCCAAACAAGCCCAACCACGTTCACTGCAGCAGCCGTTTGTTTATCGCTGAATCTCTGTAGTTTTGTATTTTTATCTCAACTTCCACAAGGTTCCCGTTCATTCTGATTCTCTCTGTCTTAAGTCTAAATAAACAAACTGAATGTGAGATCACACACTCACATACATGTGCATGCACGCACATAACCACAAAAATGTAATTTGACTCTCCTCAAACGAAGGCAGCGAATGGATTCCCGACTGTACGTTGTACTGCAAGAATAAATGCATTTAAATATATCTGCCAATTAAAACTTGGTGTATAATTTGTAGTCAACACGGCATGTGGCAAACAAGGTTTGGAAGCAGTTCAGTCATTTAGGCTAGATTCTTCTACACAAAGCCCAAGTTGTCTTGCCAAGCCAAGAGATACAGTATGACAGCATGACAAAAAATGGATTATATTATGTTTGCTCATCCTCTGGCATGTCATTGCCTTCTGTGTCTCAACACAATGACACATGAGTCATGCCATCACAAGAGGGAATCTTAATAGCAGATCAAGAGTGGATCTCCACCCTGATAAATCAAACATCCTCTAATGTGCAACCAGTTTAAAAACGCATCACCGTATCCTCCAAAATACATTCAATTCACAATCAAAAGCCAGCAATAATGGTGGCATGCTCAAACAAATAAAGGCTAGGGAAATAAAAAAGCAGCAACACTGCATTCCTCAACCTTTTGATAAAGACATCATGTTATAATGTAGCTTGATTTTGTTTGGGGACACATCACTCCACTGATGACATGTATTTTAATGCCTCAATGGTTAAAGTAGAGTCTACATTGCCGTTCTTTCATGACGTAAAAAGAAACAATACTTTGTTTAAATGTTTCACAATAAAAGCCTTTCAGGAAAGTGAAGTCATTAGGAATCCAAGCAATGATTATATTCAACATAAATTAAGCTGTATTATTGGTTTGTTTAATTGATTATTTGTGGTAAAAAAAAAATGCTTCAAGATGCTTGTCTGACCAACGTTTCAAAACCTAAAAATGATTTAAGTTACAATGATTTCAAACAGAGAAAAGCAGCAAATCCTCACATTTGAGAAGCTACAACCAGAGAATAGTTAACATGTTTGTTAACAGATTGACTAGTCAATTAATCAACCAATGGTTTCAGCACTAGGCGGAATTATACTGCTGAAAGACTTTACTGTGAAACAAATGGAGGAAGAGTTGAGTTTGCATTAACAGCAGCCACAGAAAGGTAATTAAAAAACAGTCAGCTTCTCACTTAATATGATCAAATAGAAAACAGGAGAAATGAGAAAGGCCTGTCTCAAGTAGAGTCTGGTTCTCTCTTCCGTCCCTGCCCACTATTTGAGTGATGCAGATTGTCTGTCTGGGCTGTGAAATTTGTAACATTTGTAGCTCTGATCCAATGACAACAACACTGTAACCAAGACCAATAACAAAAAAACCCCAACAACAAATACACATCATTCCTGCAGCATCTCACATTCACAGCTCAACCAGCTCACTCCGATGGCATGTAAAGGTTTCACACTGTGACACACACACACCCTCGTCTGGACCGCCAACAAAGGTAGAGAGGCACTAAGGGTGGAGCACAGCTGCTACATGCTACATGCACTGTAAGCTCTGGACAACTGAATTGATCACTTTATCACCTCCTGTTCTCATCACAGTTTTGAATAAATAATCAGAATTTTTATAATCAATTAATAGCATAAGTCATTTGTCAAGCATTTGCTAGTTTCAGTCGTTGTGTGCTTGTGTATATTGTTACCATTGTTACTGTGTCTGACACAGTCCTGCAGCACGGCGTGCCACTTCTTCTGCTCCTTCTCTGTCATCACGCAGAAGTAGTGGTGGCGGGCGTGCGGGTGCCACAAGATGAGGGGGAACTGGGTCGCACACTTGATGAACGGATTACTGCCCACTTTGGCCTTGATACCTACGACAAGTCACATGACAGAACGAGAATGAGAAACCACAAGATTTAGAAAGGGCTTTACAGACAATAAGGAAAATGAAAAAAATATAACAAGCAGGTGCATTTGGGATTAAATATGTAAAAAGAAGTTATGTAAAATATCTTGATTTAAAAAAGGGAAACAGTGCCAGATTTTGCCCATTTTCAGTCTTTACTTTGGATTGATGATTGTGCACCACATCTTGGCCAAAAAAGCTGATTCTAATACATTTGGGTGAAAGAGAGACATGTACTGAAGTGTAAGAAAAACAAAACAAATAAAATGCATAGAAAGTTATTCTACAACATATCTGTCCTTTTCCTACCTGGCAGGCTGGTATTAAGCAGCTCCATGTACTCCTCCATTGAAGTCAGGGCCATGTACCCAGCGCAGTTGATGGTTGCTTTCGGGTGAAGGCCCCGCTCGTGTGCCTATTATTAATTAGAGAGATGGCAAACACGTCAAGCTGTTTTAAAACAGAAGTGCCCAGACCACCAAATCGGACAGATGTTCAGTCGAGCAAGAAGCGCACTCACTGTTTTGCTCTCATAGAGGCTGATGTTGTAGGTGTTTGGCACAGATACGAAGCGATTCCTCCACTTCCGAGTCTCCTCCAGATACTGAAACAGACTCCCTGAGAAGATGGAGCTGCCTGCCAGAGGGTCCTGAAAAATCACAGAGACACTTAGCACTAAAGCACAATGCATAGCATAACAAGAGCGTATATTTTGTATTAATGGGCTCTTTCATAAAAATGTGGGTTTCATTACTTTCATAATTTAAACAATAGTCTCAGTCAGATCTCCCTTAACTATGCAAGAGACCTGGTGTTTCAAAATATACGGGGGTGGAGATTTTTGTTTAGTGTTTACACGAGGAAACACACCACCCACTTTGTTTTTAGATTTCCTGTCTCACATCAAATAATAGTGCAACTGAGACTGCTCAGAGAGGAAGCAAAGAACCGAGGAGACAGGAGTAGCAGAGCTGAAACATAAAGAGGCGCTTGTGGTAGAAAACAGATTTGCTGCTGTTTGTTTCCTGGAAACTGTTTAAGTGGCTTTTGTGTGCATGAGTGACGATCCTTCGCAATGTTAAGTGAGGTAGACCACAGTCTAATATTATTAAAAAGTAATACAGTTTGAAGCCAGACTGTTTAGAAGGACGTAATCAGTTTAAACAGTTTTTCTCTTGGATTTTATGTACTTGTGTACCTAAACGATTAGATTTCTGCTGTATGGACACACTGATCACCACAGAAATGTTTGATCAGCTCAGAAATGCGTCCAGTAAAAAAAAAAGAATGAAATGTCTTGAAAATGCAAATGAGGTGCTGATAATGCATCCGTCTCACAGTAAGTAAGTCAAAAAACAAGGGGTTAAACTACAGTGTTGGTGGTGCAAATGGTATATTTATAATACAAATTTCAGAGAGATCGTTGTACTATTGCATATTATTGTATAATTTTATTCCAATCTTTTTAAATCATCAAAGTAAACAAAGTTAGCTGATTAGATAAAAAGAGCTAGAGTTTCTTGTGTGTATATGTACTGTATGTGTTTGCAAAGTATCGAAGTCCACATGTGCATAATTTTGCGTTTCTGTCATAAGCACACACAAGCAGCAGCTGTCCTCCACATAGTGAAAAAGTAAATTAACAGCCATAATCAGCATTCCAAACAGCATCTCTGTTCATGTGTGAAATGTGCTCCACTTCCTCTCCAATGAGGTGAAATGGGAACGAAAGTGGGACCTTCACTACATTCAGTAACCAAAAAGACGAGATTAGATGAGATGTATTGGTACATAGACCCCAAGAATGAACTCATTCATGCATCATGTATAACATCAAGCTCTGTTATCCTTACAAAGCCTCCACTGATGCACGTTTATGTTGTGCACAAAACGTTTAGATACAAACAACAGTGTGAATTTGTTCATCTTAGATACCAAAAACATCTTGTAAAGATGGCAGAAAGGAAGCTGGAGACATTCAAGTTAGTTAACTTATAATGCCAAGTAGCAAATTTTGATCATTAGAAACAAATTTTTTAATTGTTCAATTTGCAACGACATCAAGGGTAAAAAGCACAATTCCTGTAGGACAGGAAGTTTTACCCCTAACAGCAAGCTGCATAGACATAGATGGAAATTTTTGCCAACTGAAGTTAATGTGTTTTTACAGCTTGGGTCTTATTTTCACTTTCGCTCCTATCGTTAATTATAACATTGTGCTCACCAGCTTGAGTGCTTAGATCTGGAAACATGGCGACATCGCTAAAAACAGTCAGATGGGTCAAGAAATACTAGCAGTCAGACGATTACACGAGCTAGCCATACTTATTTGGAAGAGAAAAATGAAGAATTATTAAAAATTATTCTCCAAACTGTTCATTCTAAGCATTCACCAGAGTTTACAGACCGACTTCATGGTTCAGCTTTGACCTACCGTCCCTGTTGTAGTTGTGCACACACAGTTTTCCTGTGCAATAAGGGATTATTACCGACATTCGGGTGTGCTCACTTTCAGTTTTACCTCCAAATAAAGTGGTTTAGATAATCTGAATAAACTGTTTGTTTGTTTACAACCTGTCTGATTGTTTATGTGTTTGTTGCCCCATTGGATTTTGTTGCCATTGTTGCTGTTTTCCCAGATGTCAGAAATAACTTTGGTGAGTCCAATGTTATCATAATCAATATAAATGATGGCCAAACCTATAAAATAAGACCCAAGTTGTAATAAACTGGAATTATCCTTTAATATCCAATTCCATGTGGCATTAAAGACATCACAACACATGTAATATGTTCCAGAAATGACAAAGATATTAAAATCCAGTCACAGGTGGAAGCCACATCCTTTCTTTGTTTGTACAGTTTGTTTACCAGTATGTCCTTTATCGTTCTGTCCATTGAGCAGGTTTGAATCTCTCTTATACAACTGATACAATGCACTTGCCTTTCTGTGAAGCAGCTGTGACTGCGCTCCTCCGCCTCCCTCGATCTCAAAGCGGACGCTGTTGAAGAGAGCGACTGCGTACTGCTGCTCGTACATATCACTGAACTCCTTCATCACATCTGTGGTCCGAGCTGCAGGAGGACACACAGACACACAAGATCAGGAATCATCCACACTACACAACCAGATTACACTAATGATATTATATTTCAATAGCACTTTAATTTCAACTCCAGTAGAGTGAAAAATTCCATCTTATAGCTTTATTATAATGGATGACTTTTGTGTCAAAAGGTAAACATATTTAAGATAAAAAAAATTGACACAGTCCTGCAGTGAACACTGGTGAAGAAAGCTTGAATGAAATCGTAAAAGTTGACGTTGGCTCAAACAACACAAGTCAGTAGAGAACGGATCAGCTTAAATTATTTTCCAACAAGCAGACGTGACAAAGTCTTGCAGCATGGCTCTTTTCCACATGAATCTCTGAGGATGATTTGATCAACTCTATTTTGGGCATGTTTTTCTAAACTAGTGAGCATTGCAATTTAAATGTATATGTTAAACATTAGCTGAGTGTGGATGAGGAGCTGCAACTGTCTTAAATGAAGTCTCGCCATGTCAGAGAGGCCACGACCTTCACTGCCACTATCAGCTCTGTTTGAAAAGTGCCATATAATAAAATTTAAAGTGGACCTTTCAGAAAGAAAACAAAGTGACTCTTGTGAAGCACTCACAAAGAGATGCCTAACATGTATTATCAGCACAGTTAACTTCAAATCATGGCTGCCTGGCACAGCTCTGTCATTGGTAAAACTCTCGGGATGCAAAGCTTTTGCATAGTTAAAATACAACTGCAGTCAAAAGTTGTTTGAATGTAATTACTGCTTGGCAAATGAGTACATTTTGATGACAGACTTTTGAGTATTCTCCAGCTTAAAATGTCATTTTAGACCTACTTATATATTCAAACCCAAGACTCCATGTTTTTATGGCTGCGCTATTTAATCAAATATAAATGTTAGGTATTTTACTCATCATGTTATACATATTTCCTGCCAAATTTAGCCTGAGCCTCAAAATGATTAACATTATAAATCAAATATCTTTGGGTGTTGTGGACTGTTGGTTGGACAAATTAGTAGTTTGAAGATGTTTTTTATAGACTAAAAGGATAATGAAAATAATTGTTAGTTGCAGCCCTAGTTTGGAGCGAAAGTATGGAGTCTCTCTATGGATATCAATATAGTTGAATCGTTGTTTTCCTGTATTGCATAGATCCTTTCCACAGCTTGACTCAGCATTTCTTTTCCACCACTGTCTACAAGCAGCATCCTAATAAACAGTCCAAGAACCTGCCGGAGGGGACATGAGCTTTGTTCCCACGTTCCAGTGCTGGCAAAAGAGTCAGTTTGCGAGCCGATCAGTGTGTTTGGCTCAGTCAGCAGCAGACAGTGTTGACTATGATCTGTTTATGGAAGGAACAACGCAGGAAGGAGGGAGCCGGCCTGCAGTGGGAGAGCAGGAAGGAAAGAGCTGACAGGACAGGATAGACAGGGAGAGAATGTGGAGGAGATGGGGGACAGGGACACACAAACTTATTAAAAACACTGTGTCATACCAGGAGGACATGGGTGCACAGGTTAGAGGAAATATAAAGGACAATTGTGAGACAGCTTGAAACAAAGACTCCTCCAAAATCCACTGTTTAGCAGGGCTGGCTATCGAACCTTAATACTTTTTTGGTACTGACCATAATGTGTCCGTAGCACTGAGTGTTGTAAACTGTCAGGAAGTAAAAGTTGTCTTTGAATGTCTAGTCAGATTCGTAATCTTGTTTCTTTATTCTTTGATCAGATAGTCCCTGATTTAAATCAAAATGTTTGCCAGTTTTACTTTTCGACTATTTTATTGAAAGTTCTTGTACATCTGCTTGTG
This sequence comes from Macquaria australasica, assembly GCA_005408345.1. Taxonomy (NCBI): domain Eukaryota; kingdom Metazoa; phylum Chordata; class Actinopteri; order Centrarchiformes; family Percichthyidae; genus Macquaria; species Macquaria australasica. The sequence continues at coordinate 1,182,101 of SEMN01000106.1, forward strand.
TTTAGACAACATTTAACATTTGAGAAGTTTGGCTTCTTTTGTTAAATGCAAAATGTTAGCACTTCTCAAAGTAAGGTATCAAAAAAAGTATTGTTTTAGTATCGGAAAGCCCAACTGTGTAGGAATATCTTATCATCCATTCTAGTTCACTCACTCAAGTTTTACAAGCTCGTCACTAAGAGACATAAGCACGAGTACTAGATAGCTCTTGCTAAATCTAAATCAGGTTTTGTCGCCTATCACCCACCACCTTCCTCATTACTAGGATTTTAAATATACTTGCTTAAGCCAAAAGACTACTAAAACTTTTAGTATTTAGCCTTAATTCATTATTTTGTATTTTCCCTATTTACTGTCTTTTCTATGTTGTGTTTTTTGCATGATGATTGCGTCCTTTTTTTTTGATAATTTATGTGACTCAATGTATATTTATCCATCTTATACAAGCATTTATTATTTTACTGGTGTATCGGATAGTGTTGTCAAGTGCCATTTTGATTGGTTGACTCTGGGAGCAGATTGATAGATCTCTGTGAAATTCATTTAGATCTGTCAGTACAGTGTGCACATCCTTTGTCTATGGAGCCCCTAAGGTCCCAAACCATTTTTTTTTTTTGTTTGCATCCATATGGCATAAGATATTGTGAAAGGTAATATGCAATATCTTGTGTGCACGAGATAAAAAGTATCATCTTTCACGACTTGGGGAGCTCTGTATTTGTCTCATTTCTGGCTTCAAATAATTTGTCACCTTTTTTTAAAATTGTGGATATCAGATAACACTCTATTCAGTGCAAATATCCACAAGATAAGTGCTGGCCAAGGGCAGGCACTTAGAGATCCGGTACTTTCCACTGGTTGTCTTGCTTTGCCAAAGTCAGCAGACTGGATAGCTATACATGGACAGCCTTTTGGGCACTTGGAAATTGGAATTTGGGAACAAAGACCACATCAAAAATCCCACACTCAATACTCTGTTTCAACCTGTATAGGCATGCCAAAAAGTTCTGTTATAGCCCTTTATCCATCTCATCACTTGTTTGCTATTTCCTTTTTCTCTCTTGTCCCACAAGAACCATAGAAAAAACTGACAGTCATCAGACACCCCATCAGTGAGACAGTGTCCCCTATCCTGACTCACAAATACCTGAAATCATTGAGCCAATAACCCCGGCTATTAACTAAATCCCAGATTAATGCCATCATCATCAACCCTTGTTTCATCCTTCCACTGTCAATTCCATGTTCTGAATAGACTAATAACTAATAATAGATCAATAATAAGAAATATAGATGTATATATAAAGATGTTGTTACCAGCACACAATCACACCTGCACTCACGTTTGTTAGAATTGATGCAGATTCTGATGATACGACCGCAAAGTCGATCATCGATCTTTGGCCTAAGCTCTTCTGGCACGAAGTACACTTGTGAATCCAAAGTCCAAAAACAAAGCACCACTCAGGTTCAGATCGGGCAGGCCATTCCTCCCAATCACCCCCCTCCAGAGTCCCTAGGCGGCATCCTTGGGCCCTGTGGGCCCACCACCCATATGGATAGGCACTGTCTTTGCCTGCCACCTATCAGCCAGGTGGCAGGCAAAGACAGGGACCTAGGCGTGCTGACCCTTGGCATCGAAGACCGGTTCTAGGGATCTGGAACGTGACCTCTCTGGAGGGGAACGAACCAGAGTTATTTGCAAAGTACTGGGTCTGGAACCAGACACCTAGAGAGGGGCTGGACTCCTTTTACAGAGTTGCCCAAGGTGAGAGGCGCTGGGAGGGTGTGCACCACTGTGTTGGAGTTCTTCCCGGAAAACGAGAGACTCGCCTCAGCGACTACAAGTCGCTAAGAGGAAGGCTCTGACTGTTTGTACCTATGCACCGAACAGCAGTCCAGCCTTCTTAGAGTCTCTGGGTGGGGTCCTCGAAAGGAAATGATCTTACAACTATTACAATAAACAAATCTCAATATAATATTGATTTATTGCCCAGCTCTACCATAAACATAAACAACTACAGCTCCAGTAAATCTTTGACAGCAAGCAAATGTCTAAGAAATAAGAGATAACTTCATGTTGTTTGTCATTATTATCTTTGTAAAATGACGAGTTCAAATTCTACTATGGTGTACAGTAGAAGATACTAATATATCTTAGAATATGGACAGAAAGCACTGGCAGCATGTTGCAGCTTTGTTAGAAAGACTAATGAAACAAACCCTCAATGAGAAAACCCACTGAGCTGACAGCAGATGCCCACCAGCAGAAGGGGACGGGCTTCAGCTCTACTGAAATATAAAATGTTGACATAAGCTGGTGGCTCGTGCTGTCAGCGGTGTTCACCCTCTCCTTTTGCTTTCACTTAGAAGTCAGTCTCGTTCTGTGACACATATTTGAGAAACAACCGCAAGATCTTCATTGTGGCTGAATTTACCATTATTAGCCCATAGACAAACAGGAGTATATCCTCGTCTCTCTTAAGCATCAAAACAGTTATGGCGTGTGCGTGACCACACAGCTATGATTTGCATTTCTATTGTATGTGTGTGTGCGTGTGTACAGCAAGCCCTTTTAACATTTAATCAGTAGCGGTAATGTCAACTGTAGATATCAACAGTTGCTTTTTGACTAGTTAGAATTCCAAGCCAACATATCCATAATGTAATTTTGACTAGTAGCAATTCTAATTAAAGATATCTACAATTGATTTTTCACTAGTCAAAATGTTAATTCTTAACAATTAATTTCTTATTAGTGGAAATGTTCATTGTAGAGATCTGTAACTTAATTACAACTAGCCAACTTTTACCATTGACTTCTATTCAAACTCAATTACAGATATCTATTATTCAATTTTGCCGTGTTTTAAAAGTCGACATATCCATAATGTAATTTTGACTAGTTGCAATTCTAATTAATGATATTAACAATTCAGTTCTCACTAGTGGCAATGTTGAAATGTAATTAACATTTCCACTACTAAATGTTAAAAGGGCTTGCCATAGAGTGTGTGTGTGTGTGTGTGTGTGTGTGTGTGTGTGTGTGTGTGTGTGTGTGTGTGTGTGTGTGTGTGTGTGTGTGTGTGTGTTGTGTGGGCTCATGAAGGAGGAGATCATTTTGTGATAATGTGCTTGGGCAGCGAGGATGAAGAAATCACCTTGATGGGGAGGTACACACTCCAAACAAGACTCCCACGGCAGAAATGCTGAATAGTCTTCACTCACTCTCTCTCTCTCTCACACACACACACGCAAAGTGCACACCCACTCCAAAGACAGAACTAAACAAGTGACAGCTTTTTCAAAGGTACACTAATGTTCACTAGTGATTCAAAGTACTTTTAAAGGGCATGCTATTTGTTATGCTATTCATGTGTACATTCTTGCATACATGCTTCGAAGAGAGCAGAAGATCTACAGAAACAGAGATGGGTAGAGAGTAGACGACACAGAAGGAGGGTGTGTGTGAGAGCCAGACAGCAGTTTCAGCTATTAATCTTGTGATGACATGTTTCTACCTGCTTTACTTCTGCAGCCTCACTCATTCTCTTCTGCTCTCCCTCCTCCTCTGACGCGTCTCTTCATGTGTATCTTTTTCACAGCCAGACTCATAACCAGAAAATATTGCACTATTTTAGGTCATCTAGCTGAAAACAGTTGTACACAGCTGTTCAGAAGTTGATGTTTTTAAGTTTTTTAATCATAAACAGATTTCACGACTATAACACATTTTCTCATTAACAGCACTTAGGTCACGTGATGCCACCTGAGCCAGCTCTGTTCACTGATGAAGAACGTGAGGTGCAGTGGAAGCTCCAAAGAAGCTAGTAAGTGGCCCTTTGAGATGAGATTATTTAGTCACACAAACTGTTCCCGAGGTCAAGAATATGCCTTTCATGTTCAGTCTGAATCTGACAGGCTGCGTATTCTACCTATAGTGAGGATTTCTTGAATAATTCATGAATCGTTTACTAAAACGTGTTAAAGTTATGAACAAATATTTCCCACAACCCAAGGTGAGGTCTTCAAATTGCTTGTTTTTGTCTGACCAACAGTCCAAAACTCAAAGATGGCAGCTTTGAACTATTTCTGAGAGTATTTCTCTGCCTGGTTCACAAAAACACAAACAAAAAAAACAAAAAAAACAGCAACAATAAACAAACTGAGTGCCTGGAACCTCAAGAACATAATCTTTGGTTTCCAGAAGTGGTTTCTTCATGCAAGTACGCCTGCCAGCATACGCACACAAACACAGTTACAATCCTGAAACAACAGTTTCTGCAAAGCACAAGTCTGGAGGAACTCAGAAATAAAAACAAGCACGTCTTCTCCCTTTTCCTGAGTTGTTTTGGGCCTTTGATGCATGGCCAAACTCCTTCTAGCAATGACAGTCTTATAATTTCAAGAAAGCATCTACATGGGAGTGTCTCAGCCTCTGCACTTCTTTTTCCCTCTGCTCCCGTGCCCTTGTTGAAATAATCACACAGACCTGCATGGTTCACAGTGGGAGGCTGGGGCAATCTGAGACTTAAATAGCAGTCAGTCCCAAACTTATACAAACACGCTCCCCTTTAGGAAAGCTACTTATTATCCCTGAGAAATAGGCCTGCAGCAAGTAGAGCAGAGCAACAATGCACTGATATATGAATGAGAAGCCTTGTCCTAGAATGAAATGAAAAAACAGGGAATTGCTGGTAAAAAAAAAATAATTAAAAGCTGGATGTCTGAGTTCAGTGTTATGTATCTTAACACCACATACAGTATTAAGAAATTAAGCAAGAAATAAACTTTTTGAAATATAGAAAACCAAGTCATGAACTTGTTCATGAAGTTGTTACAAACTTTCAGCGCTGTTTTGGATATGAATAAAATAATTTCTCAGGAACTTGTCTACATCCGTCCTTAAGCTGCAGCTCGGGCACTCTTCTCTTACCTGTAATCATCTCCCGCCTGCTCTCATCCAGGTGAGAGGAAACCACGTCCCCCATGGTTACAGTAGAGCCTCACAGGTCCTCCAAGTATCCGGGTTGGTTAAAGATTGTACTCAAAGGGAAAACAGGTTTTGGTGATATCTCCAGCAGTCTCAAATATCCGAGCAGAGCCGCTGGGAAAAGGCTTCAGTTTCCCCCCGAGAGGCGCACGACTCTGGCGCTGCTGCGTGTCTCCAAAGAGGAGGCGGACTGAGGCGAGGTGACAAGTACCCGCCGGTGAGGAGCAGCAGGAGGAGGAGGAGGAGGAGGAGGAGGAGGAGGTGAACACTGGTCTAGTTCACTGTGGGAGGACACACCCTCTGGGAGTCATCACTGGTCCAACGTGTTCAGTCGGCCCTGCCAAGGGTGTGGCCAGATCCAGGAGCTTTATAGAGTAACAACATATTCAATACTTACTGTGTGTGTGAGTGTTATTTTTGGGTGCAGCCTGACTTTGTTTGGTGTTAAACTTATAACTTATGTTTAAAACACCAAACTCCATGTACTATATATAAACATCACCCCTAAGCAATGTGGCTTTTTTTTAATAATAGTTTATTATTATCAATTTAATTAATGTCAATACTACTCGTGAAGCCCAAAATAAGCTGAATACTATTAAAACCGCTTTCCATGATGCCCAGTGTTTTCCTGCAGAAAGACACATGCTGCCCCCTTGTGGACACTTTGTTTCTGGGCTGTTTAATATTGAGAGTCCGGCCTGTATCCACTGCTGAAAACTTCACTTACATCCTCCATCACGGCGAACCTGTGATACAAATCCAATCATTCACTACATTTTGTTTTATATAATAAATATTGCTCACAGAGCAGATGTGAAATAATTCAACCTTTAATGGAAAAAGCATGTACAGTGTTCTCACTGATTAATGCCAAGTTCATTAGAATATTCTCATATTCTTATTGACTATATTGCCAATCAGCGAGTTAGAGTTTATTGATTATTTGGCTGCTCTAACCGGGGTTCGTAAAGAAAATCGAGTAATCAGCACATGTTTAAACTTATACTTCATACAACATCATACAGTAACAGCAATAATCGCCACTGGCGGTTAGTTCATAAACTAGTCGATCAACATGAGATTAATCAGCAACAATTGCAGTTATCAAATACTTGTTTGAGTTTATTGTTTTCATGAATTTCATTTATCCAGCAAAAATGCCAATATTCATTTCAACTTCTCAAATGTGAGGACTTGCTGCTTTTCTCTTTAATAAATAAACTAAATATATTTTGGCTTTGTTTTTTCAGTGAAAATAAGTAGCTTGTAGACATCAATTTGGGCTCTGGAAACTTTCGTTTTTGACATTTTCTTATTCTATAGCCACATTAATAGATAATGAAAAGAATCATTACTTGCAGTGCGGTAACGTCCACACATTAAACTATATCTTAACCATTTAAACCAAACACGGTGAAATGACAAACACTGTAACTACACATTTGACAGACCGTTGTAGCATGTTTATTCATCTCCTCTGGTATTTAATGCTAATAACATAGTCTACAATAGGCTATTACATCTAGGCAATAATTGAATGGCATGTTTCTGGAAGGTAGGCTTTAAAATATCTTTCGTGATGTCTGGATAATATAAGGATCAATGAGGGACTTAAGAACAAGTAGGTAATAAGTCGCAGTTGCAGCCAAACGCCCAACACCAGTGAGGGGGTGATGCGGAAGGATACGCAGTGACGTTTCTAACTGGAGGCTCCTCCGCAGCGATGTGAGGTGAACACAGAGAGGAGGGAGAGAGAGGGAGGAAGGAAGCAGTGGGAGAACACTCAGTCCAACACTCCGCAGCATCATGGCACCTATCGGATTAAAGGCGGTGGTCGGCGAAAGTAAGATTGCTATTTTATTATTTTGCTCTGAATTTGGAGAGGTGCGGCGCTGCGCTGTGCGCCCAAATGCGGTTGTGTTTGTGTGTGTTTTTGCAGGATGCGGATGTCAGCTAGTGCATCTGGGTGACGATGAGGATGATGATGATGATGATGAAGGTGGTGCTGTTGGTGTTCCATTGTATCTATCCTATTGTAAACCACGGCCGTGTAGTGAGGGAGCCGTGGATAACCTGCAGAGACTGGTTTGTCTCATCAGGCTTCTGCGGTGCGGATGCGCAATTGTATTTCAAGCGGCGGAGACCTGAGAATGGCTTGAGCAAGCGGTGATTAGCCCACTGATAGAAAATGTAGGCATCATTCTCCAGATGCAGAAAGCCTGGAGGCAAATGTAGCACACATACGCCCTTTTAGCCTCAATCAGCGTTTATTTCAGGAATAATCTGCGCTGCATTGGAGCTGCAACATAAACTGTGATTTTGCCTGAATAGTGTTGTATAAGATGCTGCAGACACGTGGTTCTCACGCCTTGGTTAGCTAATTATAGACACGAATCTAACGTAATGCTATTGGTTATAAAGTGACTGGAGATTAACACTCTCCATCCGTGGGATTCCCTGGTTTCAGCAGTGCCTCACCCCTCTGATGGAGCATGAATCGGTTGCGTAAAACACCCTTTCTCAGCCGGAGCGCTTCAGAGCTGAATCAAGCTGCTGTCAGCTCCGCTACATATTAATGGCGGATTGCATCCAAGACGAGAAAGTTGCCTAAAAACAGACCGCTACACAAGAAATTCCGCATTATCTGTACATAAGATACCGTCCAGTAACGACCTTTCATCATCAGCATGCCCTTTACTGGCGGTGCGCCACCGATCAAACCCAGTCTAATCCTGCATCATTAGGACGCTGTAGACTCGACTGCACAGGATCTGATTTTGTCATTTAGACTCATTTATTTAGGCTGATGCTCCAGCAGTGTCGGTGTGTGGTGCCGATGCAGGCCTAAACATAGAGGCGCAGCTCGATTCTCCTTAGCAGGGTCAACTGGGTGCAAGGGTTGGTCGTGGTGATAATGTCAGACAGGCCTGCATAGCAAAGGAAAGACTCATAAGAGCACTTAATGTGAAGCCACATCACTGATGTTTTCTGTCACGTTCTCCATTTTTGGTAACGTGCCCTGCCCATGGTGCAGGATTTGCTTCATTTGTTGTTCAGCTTATTGATTCGGTTTCACGTTTCACTACAGAAATTCACCACTCCCTCTGTAGTAATGTTGTGTCACTCTCTGGCAGTAAGATTGCTGAAACTCTACATTTCTTAAATCATATCAGGATCAGTGGTGTATCATGTGTCATGTGCCCTGCTGCACATTTTTGGGCCCCCACCCCCAACCCACCCCATCACGCACACAGATACACATCCACCTCCTCAGTCATACAGAGTTACTATAATCTTCTGCTTTGGTATGATAGAGGGTGAAAAGGTTTGTGCTTTGGCTGGGAATCAGACCTCCCACATGGAGAAAGAGTTGAGCCTGAATGATTACAAACCCAAAAATGTAAATTCACTTTGAAGCCAAGAGTACAATATAGTATTATATGATAAATATAATGAAATATTGTTGTGATTGGTGGTATATGAAACTGACTGTTTAGCAGGGCTGGGGGATTATAATATATAACAGCACACTATGTATACAAATATATATAATATATAGTATTAATTATATATGTCACCATATTTAGAATTAAGACAAATCTACATACACAGTGATCAAATTTATGTTCAATGCAATGAACTGTGTTCCACTGTTATTAGAAAAAAACCTAAAACTTTATCAACTCATTTAGTTCACTTTTTAATTAGTTTGCTTGGAATCATTTATTTTAATAATGGAATTGTGTAAACCAATAACATTATATGATCATGTTGACATGATAAGTTTCCACTGATAATACTGAATCATTGGGTTAGTTAGAGCAGATTTTTTAATAGGTGATTAGGATATATGGTTTGGTCTAGTGATATATTGTGGTTGAGGTGAGTATTAATATTGGTGTGAGCCCACACCTGCATTTTTATGCCCTGTATCACTGGTTGTCATGCTTATATTATTTTTCTGTAATATGGCAACATTTTTTGATTTAAGGCCACAAGACTGAAATTTGATAGAAATTATATCATCTGCACACCTATAGCATTACACAATACAGCTTCACATGCCAAATATTCTTGCCCGTTCTGTTTAATTTAATTATTCAGGCCTTTGTAACTGGCAATTACGTAACCCAGTTTGTAAAACTAAAGGCAGGCACGTGCAGGCTCTCTGTGTCGAGTGAATCATCTTTTCCAGAACAATGTAAACACTCGTGCATGTTTCCCAGTAGGTAAAGGCAGGGACGCAGCACGCAACACCTGCGCTCTGTTTGGCTGAGGTGAAGCTGGGATGGGATTGGTGGAGGTGGTGGGGGCAGAGAGGGAGGGCGACACCATCATGGGTCCTCTCTGCAGCAGTGGATGTAGCAGCCAGGATGAAGGGGGGGATGGGAAGCAAGCAGAGCTTCACCCTCCCCTTTCATGACTGTATATGAGCATCAGTCCCAGAAAATAAAGCTGAATGATGAGGATGCTCCGCAGCCAGCTGACAGATATTTATATCCAAACAGTGCTGGCGCTCAGGTTGATGAAACAGGGAGCACAGCAGTTCGTCTTGTAAATTACAACCCAGTGATTAAAAGGAAACAATATTCTGTTTTTGACATTCAGGAGGTGAACACTTTACAGTGTAGTGTATATAGGTCTGTTGTAGTGGATCTCATCATATTATGCAAATGTTCACATTATTCTGTCCATTCCATGTATTTTCAAGAGGTGAAGGCCTCTTGTGACCTTTTTATGTTGACCCAGACAAGGAATCATGGGCCTACGTTGATTCATTAACTGAATCATTCATTTAGAGGGGGGTTATATGGAAAAATCTTGTATCACGGAATATGTATTTTCCTATTGTGATATTGATATAGTTGTATACTGCAGTAAATGTTCTGGAAATTAAAGTGAGAAACTCTTTATAGATATATAACTAGTCTGTTTTGGGCTAATCGACTGAAATAAATACCTTACGAATCAAATCCTGTGTATCCAATAATGCCATAAAGCATTATGGGATTTCTCTGACTATAGACAGATGATGATGTTGATGTGGTCTCACAGTATACAGTAAATATCACAAAATGGCCCAACCCTGCTTTCATACATTCATTCTCTCTGCCTGCTTATTCCTGGTCAGGGTCATGAGGCTCATCCTGCACACGCAGTGCTGTCAAACTGACACTTAGCATTCAGCATACATATTAATCACCCAGCTGTAGATGCATAACAGCTACAAGTAATGCGAGTGTCCACTTAAGAGACAAAATATGCCTGCTGAGTGGAACAGGAAATAAAGGTGGAGAGAGGCGTCTGACATGCAACAAACGGCCTCAAACCAGAGACATTGCGATCACATGGTCGTCGTCTTACACCCACCGGCCAACAGGACGGTCGTCAGTAGCTGTTTAATGAACTTAAATTCCACCCTGAACATACCTTTTCTTATTTTCTCCTTGTGGCATTTTGATCATTTTATTCATCAGTCAGCTGATCAGAGCGCCAAAATCAGCCAATCAGAATCCAAAAATTCAAAAGGTATATCACACCTGCAACAATCAAAGTAATGTGCTTGCTGGTTCTCTGTTGCTGCTCTCATGTGTGAAGGATTATGTTTGTGAATGCAGAGGTTAGGGCTGAACTGAGAAAAACAGGTGGTGGATGCTAAGTTTGTCAAACTGGCAGTTTGTACCAGTTATTGTACACTGTTACTATCGAATATACGTCATATAGGTAATATTTTGGTTATTACGATCCAAGACGTCTGTCCCATTCAGTGTTGAAACAGCAGGAAACAATGCAAGACGTGTGCTGAAAGATGCCAGTCGAGCTGTGAGTAGTACTAGGCATCGACTCTTAATAATGTTTGAATATTGTTGTTTCTTTTAGTCTCGTCTCTTGTTGCGAGACTTTGAAAGCAATAAAGTACTAGTTTGACATTTTGGGAAATACACTAATTTGCTTTCTTACCAAGAATGAAATAAGGAAATTGGTGTCTGCACAGAGACAGAGTCAGGACGTAGTTAGCCTAGCTTACCATATAGACCGGAAGTGGGGAGACACAGCTAGCCTGGCTCTGTCCAAAGTTCAATTTCTTGGCAAACAAAAGCCAGACGCAGTGACTACGCAGTTTCCCGGAGTCTTCTTGACATCACAGTGAAGTTGCCAGGTTTGGTATTGTTGTTCCTGTACAGAGAACAAAATCATTTATTCATTTATTTTTGATTTATCTATGGAAAGAGCAAGGTTAGCTGTTTCCCCCTTTATCCAGTCTTTATGCTAAGCTAGGCTAACCACGTCCTGACTCTGGCTTTATACTTTAATGCACAGACACGAGACTGATATTGATCTTCTCATTTAACTCTCGAAAAGAAATCAAATAAGTGCACTTCCCAAAATGTTGGAACTATTCATAGTTCCAAGTATCTGATTGGTTTTAATGAGTAAGTTCACTCTTCCTTTGAAGTATCTGAAAGCAGGCTGGTGTGTATTTACTCCTCTCTGTGTAGGCCTTTGTAGAAGAGAAGGAAGGAGAAAGGTGAAACAGAAACAGAGAAGGACACATGCGTGCACTTAGTTGCACACGTACACACACACACACACCCACTCACACACAAAAAGCTTTCCACTGACCTTGGAAGCATCACTGAACCAGAGCATCACACACTCATCTGGGTTCAGTGTCTGTCGCAGTGCCTGCAGCCCCTGGGCCTCCATAAAACACACACACACACACACACACAACAAATACACATGCACGCTGCAAACACACACACTCCCAAATAAATCCATACCGAAATGTCATGTCACTGTGGTTACAGGGCATGAAGGGCTGGCTGAAATAGAGCTCTCTAATGCAGGGTTACAGTGGCTCATAATCTTAATGAATTCCCCTTCTCTTTCACTGAGGAAGAGTGCTGTGTCAGAGCTGACAGACATCCTCCTCCTCCCACTCTTCTCAGCAGCACGTGACTGCTCTCTCCATCGTCCTTTTGCATACATACACACACATACAGAGGAGACATATTTAACACAGTGTTACAGAAATATCCACTTATAGAAGATCGGATGCGGTACGCAAGCCAAGTAGCGTCAGCCAAGAAGAGGCTCTCGTCATCCAGTGACAAAACCAAAAAGAGGAAATGCAGATTAAGGAGAAAGAAAGAGAAAGGATAGCATGACATAATGGTGATGTGTCAAGTTGTTATTTTAACTGTAAGATGATTTAATATGCAAAATGATATTGATTTTGGCTTTTATGCTGTACATTAAGCAGCACAGCTGAGCTGGAGGAGACTGCAGAGCACTCAGAGCCTCAGACAGAGCTCCAGACAGGTTGTTTCAGCCTGCGGCATCACAGTGGATCACTTGCTTTCTTTCAGTCTATTATACACTGTCTGCCATTTTCAGCGCCCTGGGTTTCTGTGAGTTGTTTCCCAACTTCACTTAAATCCCTCTCTGGTTAGTTTCTGTGGAGTGGTAGAAAAAAAACAAGACAAAGTAAACATGAATTTCTGATTCATTAAATATCAAGGTGATGGTTTCTTGCAGCTTCCTGCACTTGTATTTCTGTTATACAGCCAAAAACAATTAGCTCTCTAATGACCATTTTGATAAGTGATCCAGCTTTAAAGTCACAGTGAAACGGCAGTTAGAGCATCTTAAGCTTCCGTAATGTGTTGTATTTCCAATCAAAATGGAATATTAGGGGTATAATTAAAAAGGGATTTGATGAAGTCATTCAGGGATTTTGTTTGATCGCTCATAATGTGTGTGCCGTAGTGAGTGTGGAGTCTCTGGAGAATCCCAGTGATTTGGAGCTGTAGAGGACCTCCTCCCACACCTTTTTCACCTGCATTATTAGATCAGCAGGTGGACAACGAGGGAGGAATGAATAAGTTAGACTGCAACTGCACTCTTCTGGAAATATAAACAGTTTTTGCCATCTGACATCCAAACACACAACTCCACACAAGAGGCCCCTGTGCTCTATGACCCGAGAGCATGGGTGCCCACAAGCTAACAAAGTGAACTGTGGTTTGAGAGAGTTATTTTCATAGAAAAATACATACATACATAAAAATCAATACAGGGATACAGGATAAGGATTTATTTCACTGTGTCTTTAAGTTATGTGTCCTATACAAACATCAAACTTTTCCTGGTTCAAGCTTCTCCAGTGTGAGTATTTGCTGTTTGGTTCTATTTCATATTTTAAATGAAATACCTTTAAGGTTTTAGTTTTTAACTAAACAAGCAATTTCCCTCATTGGCACTTTATGTACTCTTTTTGAGTTTAACCATAACCATGAAAACAAAGAGCCTCTGGTCTTGCTGCTGAAATTGGACACAAGTAGGTCTGCTCTCAAAAAATACAAAAGATGTCTTGTTATCTGAAAAGAACAGTTTAGTGATAGCATACCTACTAAAATAACTCTAACTGGGGGTGTCCAGTAGGAGTTTCATAACACTGGGTTTTGCATAATAGTCATCGATAGTTAATCTCTTGCAAGAGACAAGATTTCGGTATTGGAAGCATTCTGGTTTCCTTTTGTAGAAACATTATTGACTAATCATGTTTAAGCGGGCCTAGGTTGCATGCAGGTAAACAGTCCGTGTGGAGAGCAAAAGAGGCGGAACACATTGGTCGAAAAGCAATCTCAGAACCTATCAGCTATCGACTGATGACTATTTAGTTTTTTATCAATCTCAGAACTCATTTATCTGCATTCAAATCATCGTCAGACAATAGCCGATGGGTTCCGAGATTGTCGTTTAGTCAGCTGGTTGTCATTGACCTCATTATGTAAGAAAATGAAATGTCATTTCTTAAGTGGCATTTTGTATGTGAAATAAATGCAGTATTTCGAATGAACTGTAAGAGTAGTAATACAGTAATACAAACTGCAGAAAGATATATGTAAATACAGTATGTACACGCATCAACAAATGAACTGCTGGCTAATATCATGCTGACTATGACTACCTGGCCAGTGTTCACATCATCCCCTGGTAGTAGTAGTCACCCAGCCTGGTGGTGCAGAGTTAACCACACCCTGAAGACCACACACAGCCTGCAGCATTCATGCATGTAAAACTGGCCTCAGATCATGTTCTTGTTGCTGCATTAGTGACTTCTGTTAATTGATAAGGGCACCTATTCATCTGAGTTTCCCCTCATAGAAGCTCCTTGCTGTCAGGTGAATAGAGGTGGCTGACAACTCTATGTGTGTCGCAAGTGTATTGCAACCCACTTGGCCAAAACGTCTAGTGTCTTGTGCATGTTATTACAGAAGATCTTTACACACAAAATGTTTCTGTCTCAGCATTTAATAATTTGGCGTCTTGAGACGTTAAAAGCATGTTGATATGTTCATTGTTTCTGTGTTATCACGCCAAGGTTGATTGATGCTTCCACACCACTGGCTGGCACTGTGAGGCCCACTGCCGCTGAAAATATAAAGGGTTGATCCATGCCTACGCTGTTGTCGTATGTGCTCATGTGGCCTCTTATATGGCTTTTGCATCTGCTCAGATTTCGGGCTATTGAGGTACGTTTATGTAAACTGCATGAGAATTAGCCAACCATCACCAGTGATCAGTCCACTGTCATACAGATATACAGACCTGCTGTCAGAGCGTCTCTTTGCTCAGGTCTTTTCTCTGCTCCTGTGCATCATCATCTTGGTGCAGGCCATGGGAAAGGGTCCACACACGAGTCCATTTCCTGTTTTGGCTCGGTGACCTGCACCTCTCCCCAACCTGCAAACCTCTAACTAGATGGATGTTGGAGGCCAGAGGGACTACAAACTCATGATCCTCTCCTGCTTTTCTTACAACCACCGTGTGCTGGTTGGGGCTGGTTAGGATGTTATGTAACTGCAGACTAATATCAGGCCATGAAAGCAGACTAGCTGTGGGTTTCAAGATTGGTACTCTCATGCAGTCTTTTATTTCTAGTTTATATTTTTGAATCCATTTAATTTAAATCAGTGCTCAAGACACATGTAACTGCAGGAAACCAAAGTAGCTTGTGATGTTTACCAGTTAACTCTCACTGGTGAAATTAACGTTATGAATTGAACTGACTACTAACACAGTTTAACAAATGGATCACCATTTAAACAATGGATGCTACTGACGAGCATTTTAATTATGAGTTAATCTGTTAATTTTTTTCTGCAATTGATTAATAGCTTGGTTAAAGTTACCAGCGCTCAAATTGATGTCTTAAACTGATTATATTCAGTCCAAAAACCTGAATGTAATAAATTTCAATGACATAAAAAACAGGAAAGCAGTTTTATGTTACATTTGAGAAGCTTTGACCAGCAAATGTTTGGTAAATGATTAAATTACTATTACAATGGATATATGATCAAAGAAGTCAGCAGTTGGCATTAACTTCAGTCAATCAACTATTCAATGAATTGACTAATCATTTCAGCTCTATTTTAAACACACTATAAACTCCATTGTGTCCCAATATAGAAAATGATGGACTCCATGTCGAAATACCATTGTTATTTGCCTCCATTTAGTCTGTTGCAGTATTTACTATATCACTATAACACCTGATCATGCATTAACGCTTATATATGGCATAGTTTTATTGATGGACTATGATAGAGACCTGACGTCACGGGTTCTTTATTTTTGTTTTTCACAGTGGCTTTTTAAAGTTGATACCCTACAAGTGAAGCTTCAAGTGTTTTTGTGATCAACAATTAAAAAAGCCTCTGAACTGAAGAGCGGTGAAGGCTGTCTTTGTGTTTCAGTGCGAGCCCTGCAAGAATGTCTGCCTGTCTCTTTAAGATCAGCAGTGTCAGATTCTCTCAGGAGTGATGCTGCTCTGAAGCTGAGATCCTGAGAAAAAATGGGTCACGTACTCATAGGTGAAAGTCCCAGAAGGGGGGGAACCACGAGGCAAAGGGAGAAACTGTCAGCTCTGCACTGCTGCATAATATGTAGAGTCAGGTCTGTGTGCACATTGACCCAATCAGCAATATCATGTAGCACATCACACTGTTTCTTAGTGTGGCGTTATTTGGGTGAAATGCTCAGAGTGTGGTCAGTTTGTCTGGTTTTGTCAAAAAAAAAAAAGATCCTGCTTTTTATATTTTCTTTGGCTGCAAGCTAATATGGTTTGCAGTTTTTGAATGAATTTGTTCATTTTCTTTTTTTGTTTTTTTAAGTTTTATGGTTTGACAACATTTTGTGTCTTTGGTTTTTCTTTGTTTTCTTCCTTTCTCTGCCATGAGGAAGTGTATCCTGTTAAACTCGATGTGAATGAGATTATGAGGCTTCTGAGGAGTGCGTGTGTGTGTTTGTGTGTGTGTGTGTGTGTGCCACTCTGCCTGTTTGGTTGACACAGCTGTTGCACTGTGTTGTTTCAGGTCCCTTCCCTCCTGTCCGACTGGTGCACTCCTGTATTGTTGTGTCAGAAAGGAAAAATCCACAGTGCTGTCTCCTGCTGACGTAGTTTTTGGTCTTCATTCTCAATCATCAGTTACGGGAGTGTGCAGCGTCCCCCTTTACTAATCCATCATCACAGTTGTGCTATTTACATGACACAGTGAAGGTCAACACAGGAGATGAAAGAGAGGAGTGAGGGCATACTATAATACTACTACAATACTGTCTCCAACAAAAATAAAAATGGTTACTATATATCTAAATATAAAAAGGATTAATTTAATATTAGCTCTTTTTTGAGGACAATAACATAAATAGTTTGGCTGGAAGATTTCACACAATTCCTGAAGTTGTACACTATTTAGGCAGTCTACATTATACTAGACACATAAAACACATATTACCAAAAATAAGATTTGCCATGATATAAAATTCAGGTTTTTTCATTTTTTCCCTTTACTTTACCAAATAGATGCAATAAAGCTAACAGAGTCAGGGAGATGTCTATCAAGCACATTTAGTACATGATCACACAGTCCTGAGATCTAGTCAGGTAGATGAAGTGAAAACACGTGTGTGGGTGGAGCATGACTTTTAAATTGTTCAGAATTATTCACTCAAATGCATCTTAAAGCTGCATTAATTGTTTGTTTAGCCTCTTCGGGGCAGTGGAGCAAGCTAAAAACACAACACTGACGTATTTCCACCTTTTATAAAGTTAGCAAACAGTTGCTTATGTACACATCCAGCTGACATGGAGCAACACTAGCATTCATTTGGATTCGTATTTGTGTCCACACGATGAATGGAAGTCCAATATTTATCCACTCTCCTTTTAGCTCTGGTTTGGTGTCTAACAACTCCTGAAAAAACATCTCTTTAGCTGCTAAATGTTCCACTTTCTTCACCAGCTAGTCGTTAACTTTGTCTGTCTGCTGTCTGTTGCTGGGCAGGTGGTGTACAGTGAGTTTATCAGAGCTTGTTTGGTGAAAACAGCTGCAGGGTTAATGAGACTGGAGTTTGTTGGCCAGAAAACCAAATCAAAGATGCTAAAATGCTCTGTAGAGCTTAGAGGAACTCATTAGTCTCTGTGTGTTTGTCACTACAAGTGATCATTTGATTCATTGTTTATGTAAAAATATTGTATACCATCCACAATGTTTTCATACATACCGTGTGTGTAGCATTAAAAAAATATTGATTTGAGTTCAATTCTCAACTCTATGCCTCCAACATGGATTGCAAAAGTTGAACTTAAGAAAATCACAATTGTATACTAATATATCAGTTCAGTGACTGGAGCTGCTTTTGTCAGACAACCTTGTCACAAACATGCTGCAGCACAGAACAAGAGGAAACGCATCAGCTGCAGCAGAGGAAAAGGGCAAACGAGTGACGGATATCCCCACTGATTCTTTGTTTGTGGAAGTGTCTCATCCGGTGGCCTGCAGCGCTGCTGGATGAAAAACAAGTCGACTTTTTAGGAATAAAAGTGAACCAGCTTTAAATTTACAACTGTTACTTTGAGCATTTAGCACAGATTTGTCGACAGCTCTAAAGTCAGAGTACTCTGCACTTCATAAAATAAAAGCCAGTGTGCTTTGGTTTGTATTGGCCCTGCTGTTCTGCTGACACAGCAGCTTACAGAATACGACACAGAAGATGCTGGAAATAGATGCTGAAGCTGAGTCTGGGAATCTCTCTGTCATTTAGTGAGATTAATATCCGTACTATTCCAAGATCATCTGTCCCACAGGAGGTCAGATACAGTTCCTCTGACTCACAGGAGCCACAGATCGGAGTCTGTCAGTGTTTCTGGATTCACTCTGTCAAATTTCAGTCATATAGTACATCGTAGGCTGCTTTTAAAGGCCCATTCTGTAGTTTTTTGACAATATAAATTTGAGCTATATTCACACACATAACTTAAGGGTTTGAGTTATATACAGTGTCTATTTATCTATATATCCTCCCTTCCATCCTATCAACAACAGCAACATGAAACATGTTGATATTAATGGATTTTCTCACTCCTAATATTATTATTAGTCTTATTTCTTTTTGGCAGATCATCATGTTCTAAGTTCTGAAAAATCCCCCAGAGCATGATTGGAAAGATAAAATCATGCTCTGGGGGATGTAAACAGGAAGTTTAATGATGCCATGGTGTCAGTAAATTAGCCTGTGGACTACAACTTCAGCCCCATTTTTGTTACCTACGTTTGTCTACGGTTTGGCACCATTAAAAGTAGGCCAAAGCTATTAGCTGTTCCTGTTTCAGTGTACACATGGATGTACAGACAACGATCACTAAATAACTTTGATACTGACGAAAACTTAAAAACGTGATGACTTTCAGGCAAGTTCTGCAGTTATACGGAGATAATAATATCCTCATAATTGTTAATCACACTGAATCATGTATTGTTGAACTGTGTGTTCAGATTTGACTTGAGTCATGACTCTGAGAAGGAGTATAATTTAAAAGGGTTTTAAAATGATTGCCTGCATGAGCTGTTTGTCACAACTGCTGCAGCTCCAACTGCTGTGTTGATAAATGTGCCAAATCAACGGGCAAAACTACAGCAACTAACTTCTCGTTCTTTTCAGAACACTGACGGCAGCATCTTTGCCTCACTTCTCTCTCTTCATGCACCCCATTCAACCCTCCTTCACAGTCTGATAACCTCTGATATTTATCTATCCTTCCCTCCATCCTATCATATCTATATATCCATCCTTCCATCCTATCATATCTATTTATCCTTCCTTCCATCCTATTTATATGTCCATCCTTCTGTCCTATCTATATACCCTTTCTTCCATCCTATATATCCTTCATTCCTTCCATATATCTATCCATTCTTTCATCCCATCTATCTATCTTTACATCCGTGCTATACATCTATCCTTCTGGTGCTCCTCCCTCTTGCTGTGAAAAGAGCCAATCAGCAGCTGGTGTCTTCATCACCTCGAACAATATACCATTGGTTGTTTTGGAGGCAGAAAAAACTGACATGAACACATCCCTGATCTTTATTTGATGTTTGTTCTGTAATCTTTTTTGCACGAGTCCTTTTTAATCTGTGGTAATCCATCAGTATCTGAGCGGCCTCAGGTTTTAGCCGGGCCGAAGGGGCTTAGCGGTTTATATTCACAGTGAGCCAGCATGGTGTTTAACAGTAATTCACCCTAAATGGATTTATCCTAATATGGCTGGCACAGTGATCAGGCCAATTTCAGTATCGTGGCATAAACGGGACCATCGTGCCATGACCACACAGTGGACGGGATTATTTTTCCTCTGAGAAACAAAGCGCAATCACTTCCCAACAGTCTCTGTTTTTCTATTCACTCTTCATCAAGAGGATTTATTCCACTGGTGCGGAGCTGTGGTCATTAACCTTGTTGGAGGCTGAGTTTGACTTTTGCATGTTATTGTCCTCCAGTGTAGGAATTGCATTAGTACTATTAACCAGTAGGGCGGGATGATGTTAGTTGTTTCCACTGTAGTTTTTATTTGTTGTTTAGCTGAATTGGAGTCAGGTGAGCTAATACTACCAAAACATGCAAAAATAAGACTCTTTTTCTCAATTCTCTACTGCTACTATAAAGTACATGTAATAGCAGTACTTTATAGTTGTTTAAAGGATGCAGTTTGGCAGAAATCAATGAGGTTTTGGTCTTTATATTAACAGGAAGACATATTACACACATGCAGATGTTTTTCTAGTGTGAGTGTACTCCATACTCAAAGCATGGTAAGAATGATCAGTATATGCAGTTGGGACATAAAGCTGTGCTTCCATTGTCGTTGTTGGTTCCTTTTTATTCAGTAAGTGTTCCTAATTGAAATGGCTGAAACAGTTACAGATTTGTGCTACTCAGTTGAGGCTGCAATGAAAAGGATTCAATTATGATTGTGACTGTAATAGTTCAAAAAGGTACTTTATGAAAAAATCTGCCAAAAAGAAAAATGAAAATCTCTTTTTGGACATGAAAAAAACCCCCATAAAGTCTGCTGTCAGTGTGGTAGAGCAGGACACTCAAATAAATGGAGCACACTGTACTGTAACGCAGAGCCATATGTGAACCCTTCACACACACACACACACACACACACACACACACACACACACACACACACACACACAACATCATCCAATCTGCAGGGTTCAAAGACAACAATGGTTGTTACATGTATTCCCCTGAATTTATCTATTTATTTGTTTATGTCCACACACAGTGAATGTGAGGGAGCTGAGGCCTTCAGGTCTGAGGGTGGAGATTAGCTTACTGCAGGGAAGTGGCACCTGTCCCTGTGTGTGTGTGTGTGTGTGTGTGTGTGTGTGTGTGCGCGCGCCTCTTCATGAGTATTCCCTGTTTAGAAAAGGCATTAAAGCATCTTTGCTCATCAGATCGCCATGCATCCGTCAGATTCCTGATGATGTTTATTTTTCTTTTCTTTTACAGAGATTATGAATGATGTAATCAAGAAGGTGAAGAAGAAGGGAGAATGGAAGGTAAGAAGTTCACAGTTACAAGAAAATACCCTGAGATAACAAGGCATGGGTCCAATAGAGAGGGGGGGGGGCACCGATGTGGAGGGCTGAGGCTCAAACCAAAGATCATCATATCTCATTGACTAACATGTCTTCACCCAGACACACTGATCAGTGAAGTGACCTATTTTAGAGCTTAGTTCAAATCAAAGATACAGATACAGAATTTTCCTCCCTTTCCAGTATTTGAATAACAGCCAATACAGACATTATGAAGTTTTCTGCAAAGTAGCCCCACTGGCCTTTTGCTTAAATCTGTAGCGAGCGTGCAATCGACAAACAAATTAATTGGCAACAATTTTGATAATCGATTAATCGTCAAACAGCACTTGTTCCAGCTTCTCAAACATGAATATTTGCTGGTCTTCTATGATAGTAAACTGAATATTTGGGGTTTGTTGGACAAAACAAGCTGTTTGAAAATGACATCTTGGGCTTTAAGAAACTGTGATGGGCATTTTTTTTTATTTTCTGACCAAACAATTACTCAATTAAATAATTGTCAGATTATTTGACAATGAAAATATCTTTTAGTTGCAGCCCTAGCTGAGATAACACAACCGATATCCGATTTGTAAAAGTGCCAGTTCTCTAAACCAGCAGCCTGCTTCGCATGCACATGCAGCATTTGGGTGCACACGTCGTGCACAAGAATTATTAATTTAAGGGTACAAATGACTGATTTGTAATAAGAAACACTAAGAGTAATTCATGTGTATGAATTATCAAAAAATGACCCCTGAAACCTGTCAACTTTCTGACTGAACTAGATATGCCAGCTGCCAATTTTGCCTTTTCCAAGATGGTTTGAGGAGGAAACTGAGCTGATTTGGCCTGACGCTTATATTAACTACATCCTGTGTGCTTTTTCATCGGAAAATCGTGGTACTGAGTAATGACAGTGTACAGTTGGACAGAAATCTAAAGTGTTGGTACTCTGTGCCAGTAAGTACTGGCCCAATTCAAGCACTGCTCATTTCTGTAAGTGAGTATGAGCGGTGCAACCTGCAGCCAAATAATCTATTAGTCAAAAATTCTCGAGGCCCTGGAATCAGTACTGAATAATGATTTGAGGACTGTGCAGCTTTCCTGCTGAGTACCACAAGATATTCCAAACAATCACAAAGTTTAGTTAGAATTGAAGAAATGTCTTAAATTACATTAAAATACAACAGGAAAAGAAATCAACAAAAATTAATTCAATTAAAGAGAAACAAGCAAACTGAAATACATAAAAGACACAAACAATGCATAAAACATATGAGAGTACATATTTCAGTAAGACAAGTGGGGGAAAAAGTGAATTTAGCTCAAGTCTTTGCATGACAATGGTGCACATTATAGACAAGCCAAGGCCATAGTCATAAGTCTAGATTGAATGGGTATGACTGAATAAACCTGAATCACTAATGGCATTACAAGAAAGCTGACTACTGATATCAGTTAAAAGCATGAGCAGGCTAAAGATATTTCCAGTTCCCCAAAATGATCAGCAGTGAACATCAGGTAAAACAAACATTCACAAAACTGGATGTATAGCTTTATTTGAATGAGATAGTTTTATTGTTAGCAACATGCAATGTGAGTAATAAACCGCATTTGTGTAGTTACAGTCTTATTTCCTGTTGCCAGGCGCTGATTGTGGACCAGCTGAGCATGAGGATGTTGTCGTCCTGCTGCAAGATGACAGACATCATGACAGAGGGCATCACCAGTAAGATATGATGGTCACGCCTACCATTTCTCTGTTCTGTTACATTTTCTTTAGTTTGTTTGTTTGTGTGTGGACCTCTGTAACAGTGTACATGTGTGTCTGTTTCTGCCTCTCTAGTTGTGGAGGACATCCACAAGCGACGAGAGCCTCTTCCCAGCCTGGAGGCCATTTACCTGATCACACCCACAGAGAAGGTATGCATGCTCTCTCTCTTGCTCTTGCTCTCGCTCTCTCATTCAGAGTGTATATTCAGAGGTGTGTCCACGGGAGCAGGTCTGTGATTTTAGCAGTGTGTCCAAACACACAGCTGTTTACCCAGCTGAGGCAAATCACGCATACATGCTTCTGTGTTTCCAAATGGCAGAAAACAGTAAGCACATGTTTTGCGTGTGTGTGTGTTAGGCTATGTCAAGATAATTATTTGTCATATTCAGTGATGTTTTAACTATGTGTCCCTCTCTCATTCAAATTCAAATTAGCTTTATCGTCAGTACCATAATTGAGTACAGTATTACCAGAGCAGGATGTAGAAGGTCAACAATGTACCATAAATATAATAAGTAAGACAGTAAAAAACACAAATGGTTTGCACATTACTACATAGTATACTATGGTGAAAGAACAAGAAATCCTTGCAAACTGATCATTATAAAATAAAAGGATATACCCAGTATGTATGATAAGATGAGTCAACGTTTTACAATTTAAAGTACGGGCAATAGAAGGAAAGAGATCAAAATAAAAAGAGGAGTTTTCAACTGTTGGTTTCCCATATTTTTCTGCTTCATTTGCATTATTAGTTGTTTTTTTCCCCAAGTAAATGTTTGGTCTCTTTGGTCAATCCTTTTAAGCTTTATCGGATGATAAAGATGTTTGAAAATGTTATTCCATGTGGTCATTTAGCTTAAAGTGTAACTATGCCCTTAAATTCTGCGAGAACGCTCTCTCTCAGCATATTTCAAAAAATGTAACAGTGAGGGAACAACACCTGTAGGAGGCGTGACCTTGTGCCTACGTAGTGTGTGGGTCAGAGGTCACGGAGGAGACTGTCTGACACTGATTAGAGTCTTTTCTTATATAAATTTCATGATGTAGACAGGTCCCAACTGGTCGACTATGTCAACATTGGCCTTGCAGGTTCAGGGCTGATTTAAAACAGTAGATGGTGTGTTGAGCCATTTCCAACCCATGAAATGCCAATTTGTATAAATTTGGTAAGAAATGTCAACATTAACACCAGCATTGATGTCTTTCATCACAGTACAGTCATATCATCTAGTTTACAGCTCTAAAAACATGTTTAGGTGTGCACTACCTCTTTAAGCGATCACTCTGTTTATGTAAGGGTTTTGGCAACATCAATCAAAACATCATAGCAATAAAGCTTCAGTTAATTGAATTGTTCACACTGATACATACAGTATATACAGTGTGTAGTCAACACACTCACATGAAGTGTATGATCTGACACACTGATTGGCTCCGTTTCTCTCTCCTCAGTCTGTCCACACCCTCATCGGAGACTTCAAAGACCCTCATTCAGCTAAATACAAGGCAGCCCATGTTTTCTTCACTGACTGTGAGTATATACATGAAGACTTGCTTCACCATTACTGTATGTCATACACTGTTTTTGTTCTAAAACATATTTGTGTTGCAGAATTCAAGTCACTATTATCAATTTTCAATGATTTGTGTTCTGCGCTTTTTCCTTTTTACTATCTATACTATCAGTTGTGCTCTTTGTTGAATGTGTTATTGTTTTGTTTTCTTTGGTAGCGCTGTTCTTTAAGCTCCCTGTAACTATTTCTGTCAAAGATAAACTGTGTCCTTGTCCTTTCTCTTATATTTGAAGGCACACTGCTCATTGTTGTTAGAGCACCAAATATTGTCCTCAGATCCCCCCAGTTTCCTCCCAGCTCACTGTTAATGATTTGTAAGTTCACAGTTATTTTTCAAAGCATCAGTAGTGAGCTGGGAGGAAATGGGTTTGGGGGTGTAATTAGGTTCTGTAACAAAAACAGGGAGTGTATCTTTAATTAATGAACAGTACACAAAGATCCTCACATAGTCCCTTTTTGTTTTTTGAATTTGTGTTTTCTCTCATTTCTCATTTCATGTAGGCTAAGAAACATATTTGAAGCTGTTGTGGTTGTTAGCGTTCTGGTATTGCATTGCACAGCAGCGATAGATGAGCTTCATTTGATTAAAATAATGGAGCGGCCATGAAGCTACAATTACCTTTTACTGTAAATGTCTCTGTAATGTAAGATGGCGTTGGCCGCTACATCCTGTCAACTGATGGATGAGTGTTGTTTATGAGAATGTCATAATCTAGTCTGCCAAATAGGTGTTTAAGGAAGTCCAGGTAAACATTATCTCCTGACAAACTTCATAAGTCAATGAAATATGTCACCAACAACAAACTCAGTGGTGTTTAAATATTTATCCACGAACCAAATTTTCCTTTTAAAAAAGCTGCATATTTGAAGATATTATTGGAACCAATGAATCAGAATCCCTATAAGCATAAAAATGCCTAGATATTAATATAGAATTCTGTTTTCTCTATTTCATCTTTCCAGCCTGCCCTGATCCCCTGTTCAACGAGCTGGTGAAGAGCCGTGCTTCCAAAACCATCAAGACTCTGACAGAGATCAACATCGCCTTCTTGCCCTACGAGTCTCAGGTAAATATCCAGCTGGGCGTAACTGTTGGGTAGTGATGGCTACTCTGGCGCTGTTAAGAGAACCTCGTTGATGCGGCTTGTGCATGTGCGCCCGGTTTCACAGTGATTTCTAAAAAGACTTATATAACTGAACTGTGCACACAAATGGCTTTATAAATCTGACAAAAAGACTTTGTGAACCTACACAGAGTTTTATGCATCTGGCTCCTGGATCGTTTTCCCCCTCTCTTGCCATTATTTACCTTCCTTTTCTCCTCTTAACAGGCAATGAATGAAAGTGGGTTCACTTTTATTGTTTGTTAGAGACTGTGTGTGAAAACCACAGAGAGAGAGAGAGAGATATCCAGAGATAGAAAGCCCGAGCAAGAGCAGCGAGAGATTGATGAAGACAGGTGGAGGAGAGAGATGCTGAAAGGACACAGACAGAAATAGTAACAGCGAGGTTATTGAGGATAAAAAGAGACTGAGAGAGGAGAGAGAAACACAAATACACTCTCAGGTGGTCGCTTGGCATAATGCTGCTGACTCACCATCCCTCTGTTTGTTTCCAGAACGTTCCAGAAAGACTCACATTTGTCACATCGCCTTCCCTCCCTCCCACCTGCTTCTCCACCCTTGCTATATTTCCAAATTCCTGCCTCCATCATGTTTTTCCTCCTCCCTCCCT
The DNA here is from genome assembly GCA_005408345.1 of Macquaria australasica. NCBI lineage: Eukaryota > Metazoa > Chordata > Actinopteri > Centrarchiformes > Percichthyidae > Macquaria > Macquaria australasica. The sequence continues at coordinate 1,208,135 of SEMN01000106.1, forward strand.
CTCTCTGTCTGTTTTCTGTTTTTTCTCTCCGGCCATTCCTCCATCCCTGCTTTTGCACGTCACTTGCACTCTCTCTGCTCCCTGCTCTCATCAGGCTTTTTATTGTTTCTTCTTAATTATATTTATTCTTTCCCTTCCTAGAACCATATTTTTCCTAATTTTCCCCTCCCTCCACCCCCCTCTTTCTATCTCCCACATCTCTCCTTCTGCCCATCCTTCTCTCTCTCACTATCTGAAGATGCTGCTTGACCCACAATGCTTTGCTCCCCTCCTGTCTACTATGATTAATTCAGAGTCGGTGGTTTTTGCTCTAGGCAAAGTGCTGCCTCATAGCCCCGCCCACAGGCTGATGCTTACGCGCCATTGGATGAGTCAGGATCCACACAGCAGGCAGTAGCCAATGGTAGCCGGGCTAACATAAGGACCCTTCTGCAGAACAGCATGTGACCGTGGACAGATGGGGTGGGAGGAGGAGGGAGTGGCGTGATGCAGGAAAGGAGAGAGGGGGAAAGGAGAGGAGAGGAAACAAGGACAGAAGAGTAGAGGAGACCAAACAGGGCAAGGGAGGAAAAAGGATTGTAGGAAGAGAAGAGGAAAGAAGGGAAGGAGAGAAGAGGAGAGGAGAGGGAAGTAGAGGAAACAGGGCAGGAGAGGAAAGTAGAGAAGATGCAGAAAGAGGAAGGGAGAGGAGAGG